>CM062814.1:930962033-932162033 GCA_031772625.1 Pinus tabuliformis
TAGGGCAAGCTCATTATAAGATGTTGTTTGGTATCTAGGTGATGTGATGCTCCTGGGAGGTGTCAATATGTTTCTGGTTAGTAGACCCCACTTCCACCACTGGAACTTGGGTTTTGGGTCAATTAATAGTAACTCTTAGCTCTTACCTTGGAGAGCTTGTAGAAGTGGATAAATGTGGGATGGGGTGGTTACAGGGCGGTCTCAAAGTGAGGTTGCAGCACTTGACCTCGAGATAAAGGTATATTTTATGCTTGCATTTCAGTTGTCTATGTTTTTATCATGCATGCATGTTGGTTATTTATTACTATGGTTATGATATCCATATATGAGCCGGTATGATTTTGATGTTGTATCGTGCTAATCTGGATTGGCCTATGTAGATTCAATAGCCTCCCCTAAGATACCTTAAGGTATGTTTTTTTATCATGTTTTACATAGCTAACAATGGCATATTGCAGGAAATAGAAGGCCAAGAGATGAAGAGAAGAATAGTTGAGTACAGTTCATATGACTCTCCATACAATTCTGAAGAGACATTGGTAGGATGGGAGATATCAATTGAATAGTAGGGAGAGGGACATTCTCCTAGTTTGGCAGACACATTGAGAAGTTTGAAGGCATAAATTGTGAGTTTCAAGGCATATAATGAGTGGTTGATTGAGGCATGGGAAAGGATTTCCATAGCTCAAGAAAAGAAAGTTGAGGTTAATGAAGTCATTCTCCATAGCCTTTTAGATTTTCAGAAGTAGGGAAAACTGGGAATTAGTAATGGATAGGAAGAAAAGACTAATGGTGCGGATAGAAGTAGGTCTCAAAAAGAGTATAGTTTGGATATGGAGGATATAGTGAGAGGTGAAAAGTCCTTGGATACACCTGAAAGGAGGTATAACGCTCATGGATTTTATTCTATCTCCAGTTCTGAGAGACATCATCATCATCACCACCAGCATCCTTATTGGAGGAGTGAGAGGAGATATTTTCCAGAAGAGTTCAAGAAACACACGCCTCCTAATTTTGTTGGAGAAATGAAGAAATCAGAAGATGCATAAGTAGGGATTCTTAGGATGAAGAAGTTCTTCAGATTGCATGATTATTCATAGAACATGAAAGCCAAGATATCCACATTCAAACTCAAGGGAAAAGTATATATCTGGTGTGAAGATGTTAAGCATGTCAAAGGCATCAAGGAAGAGGAGTTAAGTTGGGATGAGTTTGAAAGACTCTTCATAAGAAAGCACCTATCTAAGAGGTATTATGACGAAGTCCAATGACTTCGATGAGCTTAAGATGGGTTCCATGACATATGAAGAGTACATGACCATATTTCTAGATTTGTTGAGGTATGTGCCTTATCTCAAGGATGAGGAAGTGAATATTCAAAGGTTCATCAGTGGGATGCTAGTAGCATTCAAAGACTAGATTGAATTTGATGAGCATCGATCATTTGAGGACTGGAAAGTTAATGAGAAGATGAAAGGAAAATGGCCTAACAAGAAAGGAAGATCTCAAGATGCAGGTGACAAGGAAAATGTGGCACCTCATAAGAAGTTCTATGAAGCTGAGAGAGGACATGGGTCTTAGCTTGAGGACTGGCAGAATAAAGGGGATGACAAGAAAACTTTGAGGTGTTGGGCTTATGGTGAAGAACATTGCAGAAGGGATTGTCCATCACATCATGGTGGCAGCTCATACTTCCAGTGATCAAGAGGTACAAACAGTCGGAGATGTAGGCTAGAGTATTCCCCAGATTTATGTAGCAGTGGATAATACGTAGATAGATCATCATGCATCCATTATTAAGATGGAAGGTAAGATTTGTGATCAATTTGTTTCCATTTTGATTGATCTTGGATCTAATTATAGCCATATTAGTCCTGACCTGGGGGATCAGTGTCAGTTGAATAAGGAAGTGCATGTAGAATCTTGGTTGGTGCAGTTGGCTACAGGGACCAAGATAAGAGTTCATCATTGGGTGAGATCTTATCCATTTGTGCTTAATGGAATTCCTAAATCAGCACATCTAAATGTGCTTCCTTTGGGTTCATATAGCATGTTTTTGGGCATGGACTAGTTGTTCATGCATAGGACCAAGGTAGACTTCTATGACAAGGCCATTGAGTGCTTGGATTATGATGGAGAAAAGAGAATCTTGTAGGGAAAGAGGAAGCCTACATTAGTGATAATGGTTACAACTATGTGGGCCAAGCACAGTCGCAAAAAGGGATGTTTGTTGTTTGAATTTCATGTTTCCAGTGCTAAAGGGAAAGAGGATGATGATGATGAAGTCCTGAGGAAGTATCGTGTCTTACAGCAGTTTCAAGATGTGTTTCTTACAAAGATTCCAGAGTTGTCGCCTTATAGGGAGGTGAAATTTTCTATTGAGTTGATGTCGGGATTAGCATCAACATCTAAGGCATTGTACATGATGAGCACTATGGAATTCATGGAACTGAAGCTGCAGCTTAAAGAAATGCTTGATAAGGGATACATAAGGCCAAGTGTGTCACCTTGGGGTGCACCAATGTTGTTTATAAGGAAGAAGGATGGTACTCTCATATTGTGCATTGATTACAGGTAGTTGAACAAGGTGACTATCAAGAACAAGTATACATTGTTGCAGATTGATGATTTGTTTGATCAACTGAAGGGAGTTACAATATTTTTGAAGATAGATCTGATATCAGGATATCATCAAGTGCTCATCAAGGAAGAATACATCTACAATACTACATTATGTATAAGATATGGGAACTATGTGTTCATGTTGGTTCATTTGGTCTTACCAATGCTCCAACCACCTTCATGTGTTTGATGAACAATGTGTTGTGGCCTTACCTAGATAAGTTTGTGATAGTCTTTGTTGATGACATATTGGTATATTCAAAGAATGAAGAGAAGCATGAAAAGCACCTAGCAGCAATATTGAGATTGTTGAGAGACCATAACTTGTATGCCAAGCTCATAAAGTGTAGTTTCTTTCATACTCAGATTCATTGCTTGGGACATGTTGTTTCCAAGGAAGGGATAGTAGTGGATCCATAAAAGATTAAGGATATCATGGAGTGTCATCTCCAAGGAATGTGGATGAGGTTAGATCATTCATGGGTCTAGTAGGTTATTACAGGACGTTGATCAAGATCTTATCTAAGATTGATTATCTTATTACATATTTGCAAAGGAAAGGGAAGAAGTTTGAATGGACTAAGGAGTATGTGGCTAGTTTTGAGAAGTTGAAGAAGTTGCTTACAAATGCTCTAGTTTTGAAGATCATAGATCCTGATAAGGAGTTTGTGGTTTGTACAGATGCATGTAAGGAAGGACTTGACAGAGTCTTGATGTAGGAAGGGTGGGTGGTTTTCTATGAATTAAGGAAGTTGAATTAGCACAAGCATAACTATGTGACTCATGATATTGAGTTGGAATAAATCATTCATGCATTGAAGGTGTGGAGAAATTATCTACTTGGAAAGAGGTTTTTCTTGATGAGTCATCATAGTGGACTGAGGCATTTGTTTGACTAATCCAATCTGAATGCAAGGCTAGCTAGATGATTGGCTACTCTTAATGAGTGTGATTTTGAAATCAGGTACATTAAGGGAAA
The DNA here is from genome assembly GCA_031772625.1 of Pinus tabuliformis. Taxonomy (NCBI): domain Eukaryota; kingdom Viridiplantae; phylum Streptophyta; class Pinopsida; order Pinales; family Pinaceae; genus Pinus; species Pinus tabuliformis. The sequence goes on from CM062814.1 coordinate 930,965,635, forward strand.
AGAGAATAGGGTTGCAGATGCTCTCAGTAGGAGAGTGCAAGTAAATCATATTTCAGCTTTGGTCTCTTATGAGACATATTTACAAGGATCTTACATGATAGGTAGCATGATGAGGGGTATCAATAGCTGAAGTAGAGATTGCAACAACAGAGTGAAGGTGGTAAGGATGAGGAGTATCACCTCACAACATATGGCTTGGTTAGATTCAAGAACAAGATTTATGTGCCAGATAGGAGTGAATTGAAGAATTTTAACTTTAGATAGTTTCATGTCAAGCCATATTCAGGCCACCCAAAATACCATAAGACTTTGACACTTGTTAAGAAGTTATACTATTGGCCGACTTTGAAGAAAGAGGTGGTCGATTTTGTTGCAAGGTGTTCAGACTGTCAACAGGTGAAAGTTGAATGCAAGCATCTAGTTGGTCTATTGTAGCCTATTCTGGTTCTAGAATGAAAATGGGGGGTCATTTCCATGGAATTCATTACATGATTTCCTAGGAAATCGAGGCAACATGATTCCATCATAATTGTGAATGAAAGGTTAAGCAAGGTAGCTCACTTCATTACAGTGAAGTCTACTAATTCAGCTAGTGAGGTAGCTTAGATCTTCATTAGGGAGATAGTCAGGTTGCATGGTGTTCCAGATATGATCATATTAGACAAAGATTCCAATTTCACTTCCAAGTTTAGGAAGGAATTGTTTGTAGGCTTAGGGATAGAGTTAGATTTAGTACATCTATTCATCCATAGACAAATGGACAGACATAGAGGGTTAACAGGATCCTCGAGGACATGTTGAGGATATATGTTATGCATCAACAGAGGAAGTGGGAGGAGTACCTTCTACTAGTAAATTTTTCTTATAAGAATAGGTATCAAGAATCCTTGAAGATGAGTCCATTTGATGCTCTCTATGAGCAGAGTTGTAACACTCCTATTATTGGAGTGATCCAATGAATAGGGTGTTTATTGGACCGGATATGTTGGATGAGATGGATTAGGAGATGCAGGTTATTAAAAGGAATTTGAAGGTAGCACAGGCTAGGCATAAGAGTTATGTGGATCGACATAAAGCATTCAAGAAGTTTCAAGTTGGGGAGCATGTGTACTTGCGCATCAAGCCCAAATAAGCGGTATGTTTGTTATGTTTGTCATGGTTTTCAGCAGTTGTTATTGTAAATATTGCATCGAGCTATGTTATAAAGCTCCATAAGCAATATGTTTTGTTGCTCATAAGTTTCATAGAACACTAGGGATAGTGTTCCCCCAAGGAGGAGGTGTTTGTAACAACCCTAGGTTGATTTTCCATGTAAATAAAATAAGACCAAGGTCATGGGACACGTATTCCAAGTTTAATGGAGGGAAAATCACTATAGTGGGCATCACTTATGGTTAATTATTGGCTATGGAAATTGGCAAAGGCATTGGACAAGGCAAAGAGGCAATGAATGGAAATTTAGTATGAGAAATGAAGGAAAATAGGATAAAACAGAGATGAAGAGACACAAATTTGCATGCAAGGGAAAATAGAGGAAAATTAAAGAAAAAGGAAAAAGGAAAGGAAGAGACTAGACATAGATGATAAAAAGGCATACGAGAAATAGTTCACAGTGTTTGTTAGTTCTAGCTTTTGATCCCTTTCATAAATAAAGCTCTAAGAGAAGAGAGAGGAAGCACTTGGACAAGCAAGCAAGCAAAGGAACACAAGGGAGCACAAGGAAAAGATTGGAAGAGAAACTACAGTAGTAGGACATTGAAGGTAACATGTTGCATGTATGATTTCATTGTTGAGATTTGGATGCATGGTACACACATTTGGTTATTTGGTTGCTTTGTTGTCATTGGCATGGGATTTCCCTTGATTGACATTGGTTTTCAACCTTTCCTTTCCATTTCTTGGATAGCCATAGTGTTGTGGGTTCCATGTTTTGGTTTAGTATTTGGATGGTTAGTAGACTTTAGATCTTGGTGATGTGGTCTCGAGAAATTCCCAAGGGTCAAGGGTATGGAAAGTTTGGGAAATATTTCATCCTAAGTATTAGTCATACATGTGTTTGTTTTAGACTTGATTCTGGAAAGTTTTGGGAAGTTCTAGGCAGTGGTCTCGAGAAATTCCCAAGGTTCAAGGGTATGGAAAGTTTGGGAAATATTTCATCCTAAGTATTAGTCATACATACTTGTGTTTGTTTTAGACTTGATTCTGGAAAGTTTTGGGAAGTTCTAAGCAGTGGGCTATAGGCTAGCCTAAAAAAGTGGCATTGATTTCACAGTTGCAGTCTCCTAACTGAGAAATTTTGGCTGTATCAGCATGGAGGAGGCCTCGTGCATGTGGATGGATCCTTCTAGCTTGGCTTGGAATGCATGCAGTTGGGCTATTAGGTCATTTAAAAAGAAACTTCCAAACCAAGGCAAGCTCATTATCAGATGTTGTTTGGTATACGGGTGATGTGATGCTCTTGGGAGGTGTCAATATGTTTCTGGATAATATACCACACTTCCATCTCCGGAACTTGGATATTGGGTCATGTCATAGTTACTCTCAACTCATTTTTAACCTAAATATCTTGTAGAAGTGGGTAAATTTGGGAAGGGGTGGTTATATTGGAACTTCATTCTTTGGTGCACTTAGAGAATGTTCTGTCTTCCTCTCTAACATATCCTAGTCTTGCATATCGAGGTAGTTACACCACTTGGATGGGATTCACAATTCCTTGGCAATTAACTCCTAGGCCCTTTCCTTCATATCCCAACTTCTTCATTATCTTTGAACCAATACCTGTAGTGTGATTTTCAAAAGAACCAAAATCATCATCATAATGGGAACATGAAACCTTAGACTCACTGACATTGTTTGCCTCAATTGTCGATTCTGAAGCCAGTGAGGATGGCTTCACTAAGCCTCCATTACACTGCAACTTTACCAAGAAATCCTCTTTTTTTTATAACTAAATTTGCAATCCATGCTTCTCCTCTTCTGTTTCTTGTAGCTATATCTTCAACTTTGGATTCTCTGCTTGAATTCTCTGTTGATTTCCTTGAGTTCATGGAGCTATGCATTCTTTGATACTTTGCACATATTTGGTCCAAATCCTGCAAGCCCAACAATTGTGATCTTCATCTCATCGCCTAAATCAAAACCCAGGTCATGTTGCATTGTAGCAACAATTTTTTGTTTCCCTTTGCTACCTGATCACATAGTCTTTAATTCGGGATATAGTTTCCAACATTTCTCCTCATCATGCCCATCTTTCTTGCAATGAGCACAAGAGGATTTTGTTCATTTTTCTTTATTGTCGTTGTATTCTTTGTATGGTCATCTTGTTCATGCTTTCCCCTATTTTCAAGATGAATTTCTTTCACACTAGCTTCATCTAGATTAGTGGGATCAAACAATAACAATGAGTGATGAAGATAACTGTGTAAAAAGCCAATATATTTAATCAAAGTTTCTAGTGGGTCTAAAGGAATATCCAATGCCAATGCTTGCTTCATAAAATATTTTGTAAAACTTTGAACATCCTGACCTTTACCTTGTCTCAAATGTTGCCACTCCATCATGGCTTTTTGCGTGTCACCCCAAGGGGTTAAATTTCCTTCTTAATGCAGAAACAAACTCGGACCATGATGAAATTATTTTACCATTTTTCTTACTACCTTTTTGAATTTTGTGCTTCCACCATACAAGAGTTGTTCCTTCCAATCAAGGAGATGGAAACTAAATTTTTGCTTCTTCCTCTTCAACATGTTGTATTTGGAAGTACATTTCAATATTTCTAATCCAATTGTTTAGCCTTTCTGCATTAGCTTCTCCATCAAACATGGGCAGATCAAATTTCAGATCTAACTTTAAAAATTTCTTTTTAGAATATTTTTCCTGATCACTATTTGAATGATGAGAATGAGGGGAAGAGGAAGAGCTTGAACTTGAAGATCGAGATTTAGGAGGTTCTCCTCCACCTCCTCAGTGTACTGATTATTTCTTTACCCTCTTTGACTTTGGCCCTGATAATCATCCACACTCACAATTCACATCAAAGAACATTTCTCTGATACCAACATGATCCGAGATCTTTTCTTCAGCTATGTCAAACAAAATTGATTAAAGAGCATGAAAATACCATAAATGCAACATCCATGAAGAAACAACACTAAAATAGGACATTATTGACAATGCACCAAGATTTGTTAACCGATTTCACTCACAATATGTAAACTACATCTTCGGGCCCAAATTCAAAGTGGAGAGACCTCTATATTATCTCATCAAAATAATGGAAAAATACATGGAAATGCCTCACATCTGGGGATGACCCAAAGATCCACTACTTTGATCTCAATTTTGACTGCACCAATGGATTCCTTGTGAAATTCTGAGAAGAATGAGTATAAAATTGACCAAATTCTGGTACTGTGACCTCCTCTTCAAATTTTGTGCCACAATAGATCATAATATGCTTAGAATATTTCCTTGAAATATCATCTGGAATATGCCACAGAATATAGCTCCTTGATTTTTGTCCTTGCCTAGGCGCAGGTCCCCTCTTAGCATGTGTTTTGAGTTACAATTGGGCACTCATACTCACCCATGCCGAATGAGTTAACATGGTTTAAATAAATTATGTGGGGCAAACTTTCCCACAATTTTTTTGGAACCATATGCATAGTTTTTAAACCATATATTAAAAGTACAATTCATTAAAACTTCATTGAAACTACCATATAGTATATATGGAAAATGGGGTGCGTTGGTTATATCCATATGTTATATATGACATGTGGTTATAATCATTATAATAACCATACCAACACACTATTAATAAGTCATTTGGTTGGCTGGGGTCCTAGGGTCAAACCCATGGCCCCCTAACCTTATTTTGTTTTGTGACAAATAAAAGGTTTTAAATATAAGTCTGCAAATAATATATTGCAAATGAAACCCATGGCATATTGGTAGCACGATGGCTTGTCAACTTGGAGGTTGTGGGTTCAAATCTTATGCGCTCCACTCAACTCGGTCCTCAAACAAATTTTGACCAATCTTGAGGTGCCACATAACACTTTACCATTAGTACACACAATGTCACCTTATCCTGCCATGTTTTGACTTATTGTGCCACGTGTCGAGGACACATCATGCCATGTCATCCTCATTCAACTTGTTGACTGGGATGCCATGTGGTGGCCTATGGGGGTGCCATGTGGTACCTTATAGGTCCCACTTTCACATATTTTTTATTATTTGTACCAAACTTCATATGAGCATATCTTCCTCATATAGACTTGGATTGAGGTTTCGTTGATGTCATTGGAATTGTCTCGACGAAATATATGACTTGGTGTTGGTTTTACTGAGATTTGAGGACTTTAAATTTTGATCCTTTTTGGATCCTCTTGGATCAACCACGGAGAAATACCTCGTCGTACTCCTTAGTTCACCAACTCCTCACAAAGTACTTGCTCCTTCAACCCACTTAGTCAAGTGGTTAGTGCACATAATAATGTATATTTTTGTCTAGATGGAGTATCAATAGGACCAATGATGTCCATGCCCCACTTATCAGATTGGAAAAAAGACACTTGAGGATGTAAAGACATGTCATCCTTCTGAGTGGGTTTCCATATCCTTTGGAATTCATCACGCTGTGAAATGTATCTCCAGGCATCTTGGTGAAGAGTCAGCCAATAGTATCATGCTTACAGGATCTTGTAGGTTGTCATCTTTGAAGCAAAATGGCTCGCATTGGGTCCATCATGACAAGCTCAGTGGATGTCATAGACTTCATCTTCCCTCACACGTATTCTCAGGGTTTGATCTGGTCCTAACTTGAAGAGGGTTCCCCCACTCCAAGTGTAGGGAGCGATTTTTCTAAAAAACATATTTTTCTCCCTTGAAGATAAGTGAGGAGGAGATTAGCTAATGGCTAGGAAGTTGGCAATGTTACTGAAGCATGGAGATAGAAGTAAGATGCAAAAAAGATGTTCATCAGGGAGCTAGTCATCCACCACTTCCTCTTCATCTATAAACAAGGTTAGTCTTGAAAGAAAATATGCAACAACAATCTCTTTTCCAGGTTTATCAACAATAGTCAAATCAAATCATTGCAATAATAGTAACCACCTAATTATGTGAGCATTCACATCTATTTTATTCATTAAATATATGATTATTGGGTTAGTATGTACAAAGACCTTATAGGCAGTAATGAAATGTCTAATTTTTTTAGAGAATTTACAACAACAAGGAGTTTTTTTTAGTAACTATATAGTTAACTTCAACCTTTGATAGATTTTTGCTAACTGAATAAATGGCATAGAGAATTTTACCTTCGAGTTGTCCTAATGATACCCCAACTTCTTTATCTGATTCATTTGTATGGATATGGAAGGGAAAAGTCTTTATTGTACCTCTGGAGATACACGATGTCATTAGTTTTTATTTAATTTCCTCAAATGCTTTCTGGCATAAATCTTTCCAACAAAAATCTACATCTTTTTTTAGTAATGAAAATAAAGGAGAAGTAATCTTGCAAATATCTTTGATGAATCTTCAATAACATATAGCAAGGCCTAAAAAAATTCTAACATCTTGTTGTTTTTTAAGAATAGGAACCTTTTTTATGATGACTATATTTTTAGGATCTACTTGGATTCATTTTGAAGGAGAAAGTGCCCTATGACAATCTCGTCATTCATTAGAAACATGCATTTCTCATGGATTAGGGAGAGGTTCATTTCTTTACACTTTTGCAAAACTTTGCATAGGTTTGAGATAACTTCTTGGAAATCATCCCCGTAGGGTGGAAAATAATCCATGTATATTTCCATTGAATCCAGGGAAAATTTTAGGGGATAATATTTGCAAGGGGGCTAATTTTCCATACTTTTTCCAAAAAAAATATTCGCCAATTTCCATATTTTCTAAAAAATATTTGCCCAAGTTTTATATTATAAAAAAATTTTACCTTAAAAATCGCCAAGATCTTATATAGAATAATATAAAATAATTAGTAATCTAGATATTTTTAGAAAATAGCATCAAAAATTTTATTATTTGTCTACTAAAGCCTAGTAAGATTCGCCAAAGTGTCTAAACTTTAAGATAAAATTTCATCCTTAAAATTTTCCCTGATTGAATCATGCACAAGGTCAGAGAATATACTCAACACAACCCTCTAGAAGGTGGAAGAGGCATTGTACAAACCACATGGGAGAATTAAGTGAGTAATGGTTCTCCATGAACATGTGAAGATGTTTTATTCTGATCTTCAGGGGTGATCTGGATTTGGTTGTACCAATTGAACCCGTCTAAGAAGGAGAAGAATTTTTTCCCTGCAAGGGCATCAAGAATTTGATCAAAAAATGGAAAGGGATAATGATCATTTTTAGTGGATTTGCTAAGTTATATGTAATCAACATAGGTTCTCGATTTCCCATTTCCCATTCTTCTTAGTGACAATGGCTAAGGGAGTCACCCATTCACTATCTAAGATTGGATAGATGAATCCTGCATCCAACAATTTCTAAAATTCAAATTTGACAATGTCTTTTGATGCAGGGCTCATTAGCCTTTGTGCCTAGCGAATAGGTTTATGGTCCTCTTTGATGTATATATATATATATATATATATATATATATATATGATGAGTGCACACAGAAGGATGTACTTCATCCCTTTATAGTCCCATGCAAATGCATCACCATGTCATTTCAAGACAGTGAACAATTGATCTTCTTGATCAACTGGGAGAAAAGGGTTGATTTTCAATGTTTTGGAGGGATTGAGTTCTATGGTTTCCATAGTATTTTTCTTAGAACCATTAGTTATCAAATTTGCCCACGAATTGTCTTGAGAACAACCAGGTTGTCTTGTATATTCATCTTATAGGCCATCAATGTTCATGGCCACAGGGTACTTATTTTGCATAAATTTATCATTCAGATTATCTTCATCATTTGTCTGCTGCTAATTATGGTTTCTAATGTACATAGAGAGTAAGATGATGACAGACAAGAGTATTATTATTCTTCTTATTCTTCTACCTAAATAGTAAATCATGCTCAATGAGAGATTGAGCATGTGGATATAATACAAGTTTTTCTTTTAGATCTCCCATTGGTGATAGTCATGTTTCCAACCCTACAACTGATATAGGCATCAACAGCGGCTAACCAAGGTCTTCCTAGGATCATAGGGTATCCATTAACTTGGTCTTGGACTGAAGGACAAGGAAATCAGCTTGATATTCCTAGGAATCAATAGAGACCATAACATCTTCAATGATGCCTTCAGGTGCTATTATAGATCTATCAGTAAGTTGTAGCATTGTGGTGGTCTTCCTTAGAGATTATTGAATATTGAGTTTGAGCATAGTCTCCTTAGTCATGAAATTTATTCCAGCTCCCAAATCAACTAGAGTGTTAGGAACTGTAATATCATTGATGTGTACATCCACTATCAGGCTCCCAAGATCAAAGTACTTGGGGATGATGGCTCTCCCAAGCATAAGATCAGTTAGTTTCCCTATGACACTGATAGTAGGGGCATAAATTTTCCTCCTCCATAGCCTTAGAATACCTTCATCTTTGATGAAATTATTGTAGATAAGAAAATCCTTGATAGCTTGTAGGAGAGGGATTTTGACAAGCAAAATCTTCAACTCTCCCCAAAGTTCAGCTTCTTCTGGGGTGTGTGCTGGGTGGTCAACCTTTGGGTGACTTGAGGTACAGGATATTCCTTCTATTTCTCTATATTTTCTATCGGATAAGGTGGATGAGCATCCAGAAGGACCTTCCCAAACCTAAGGTTGATCTTTTGAATCTCTACAACATAAGTTGGATAGGAAGTTTCTCCATTGTAGATTGGTTGAGCCTAATTATTATTGGGATTTGGGTTTGGTTGGGCAGGAATATGAGGCTTTTTTGGAGGATTATTTTAGGGTACTTTTGGTTGAGGAGAAGAAGGCATCGAGGTAGGTCATTGGGCTACTTGAGGCCTCCATCCTAGAGATGGATTACCCCATTGAGGAGGTTGATGTGGATATGGTTGAAAAGGAGGAATAGAATTTTGGGGAGAATAAGGCCATGGAGTGGGCATAGACTAGGGTGAAGGGTTAAGAGGACACGAAGGTTGATAATGTGCATTATAATTTGTATTGAAAGGAGAGGGGTAGTTTGTACCTTGTTGAAACTATCGAAGGTATTGTGGTATTTTATGATTGACAAAGCATAGTTGCTCCATACTCCCTTCTGCTCCTTGGTGTATAGCTTTTAAACCTGGAAAAGATGGACATTTGTTAGTAGAGTGATTTTCTTCACATACAAAACATATTTCTATGACATCTAAAGGACACTCATTCCTAGGATGTCTTTTAGTGCATTTAGGAAAAAACATAGCTAATGCACTTTCTACTTCTTCGTGTTTCCTCTTGATCTGTAGTGTATCCATCTACAAAGAAAATGTGTATAATATATTGGTCTTCATGTCCTCTAGCATACCTCCTATCTCATTTTTAGTAATCAAGAAGGAGGAAGAGGGACTTACCAAACTTTTGTTTTCTCTACCTCTTTTTCTAGCAGCCCTTGAGTGATTTTTGAATATCGTTTTGATATCATCATAGCTAAGATGATATATGTATTCATTGGCTAGTAGGTTGAGTGTTTCCATCAATTCTTCTCTGAATCCTCATAGTAGGACTAACTTCAAGGAATATGGATCTAGAGTGATGTTGAGTGCTCTTCTGTAACTCAACTAAATTTTTTCCTCAAAATCCTCTAGAGATTCATTTTACTCCTTGAGGCATTATGAATACCTCATCTCTAGTGTCTCTTTCTCTACAATAATATAATACTTGTGGTTGAAATATTACTACATTTTCCCCCAAGAAGTGATGTTCTCCCCTTTTAGGCTGATGAACCAATGAAGGGTTTCATCCTTAAGAGTGGAAGGGAAAAATTTGAGCTTCTTCTCATTAGTTGTGTAGTCATAAGTTCTACATACTACAACAAAATCAAACATAAAAGTGTCAAGATGTTCAGTAGTCAAACAATAAAAGTGTGGGAGGAAATATGGATCGATGTTCTTCATTTTGGCCTCTCCATCTATTTCTCTGATAGGGAATGTGAACACTTCAAGTTGTCTATTTTCAGCCATGGTATTGGTGGGTTGTGAAGGTATTTATCCTTTTACAAGCTCCTCAGAAATACTTGCTTACTCACCAAAAAGGGCCTCAATAGTCCCTATGGACAAGGTAGGAGGTTCACAGTCAGTGAAAAGGGGTTGGCTATTAGTAGAAGTTGGTTTTTTTGGTACAAACTTTCCTTTTTTACCTCTAACTCTTTGAGGCATAAAAGGAAAAAACTGTAAATTTTTTGAAATGAAAATGATAATGAAATTTTTTTTGTGTTCTTTTGCGGGAAATGAAATAAGAGAAAGATTAGATCAAATATAGAAGAAGGCAATTCCTACTTTGGCACCTCCTTGACAATGACACCAAAAAGTGATGCCCTCGGTATTACATCAACAATGCTGCAACTACCAAGGTTCTCAAATTTAATTATCGACCTGGGGTTTGTACAAACTTAAGAGGGGTAGGCATTATATGTGTAGTAAGCATTATCCTTTTCTCTTGTTGAATTTTATATGGGTGGAAGTTCTTAGATGAGATTTGGTTACATAAAGACCATTCTAACTGTCCTACAAAAGTTGAAATTGTAGGGAATGAAAGACAATAAGAAAATATATGCAAATTGTAATGAAAGAAGCAACCCATATTAACTATAATAAAATGAAATCATATCTATTATATTGTGCAAAGAAAGTAAACACACAACTGAAGTAAAATCTTGTAAATAGCATACGGCTTAATTAAGCAAGAAAAGGGAAATTTCTACAACAAATTAGGTCAAATCATATACTTGGTTGCTCTGCTCCTAAATTCCTCTTCAGATTTCCAAGGATGTTGTAACAAATCAAAGCAGGTGAATTATGAGTTGGATGTAAGTTTTGACAAGTTTCAAAGGTAAAATGCAAATTGCTAGATGAGACAATCCAACGAGCAGTAAAATGTGCTAAAGGCAAGGTTGAGAAGCAAGAGAGGCTAATGAAGGCTAAGAAATGATAAAGAACTCATGTCCACATCATCACATGAGTGGTAGAATTATTTATCCAACAAAACATGTTGTTTTAGGGTTTCTTGTAGACATAGTGAAATAGAAATGATAAACAACAATTAAACAATAGTACTTGAAGTGAACTGAAATGCATAGCAAAGAAATGCATAGAAAAGAAAAAACCTCCTTAAATGAAGGAGGGGATGTGTAATTAGATTATTCAAGTACACATGTAGATCATGAGGCATGGTTGGTTGAATCAGGTGCATCCTTTCATATGAATCCCCATAGGGAATGGTTTTGTGAGTATAAAATATATGATGGTGGTAATGTTTTCTAACGAGATGACTCGATAGTTGAGAATCCTAGGATGAGGAAAATTCAAGTTGAAGCTCACACGTGGAAGGATTATAACACTACCTCGTGTTTTGTACATCCCAGGATTGGGCATAAGTTTGATTCCTATAAACAAGATGAGTTATGCAGGTGTAAAGATAATTTTTGAAAAAGATACCTATGGGATGATTCGAGGGGAAATGATATTGATGAGGGGATTTTGGATTGGAACTCTATATAAGCTATTGGGAAATACTCTTAGTGATGAGTGCAATAGGTTTGTTTTTCTTGAGAGTGTAGTGGAGGAAGGATAAACTCTTATAATATTTGGGGAAAAGACTACATTGTGGCATCAAAGACAGGGACATATCAAAGAGAAGGGCATTCCAATATTACATGGAAATGGTATGGTAGAAAGTATGTCAAATTTCTCTTTGGATTTTGATTTTTGTGAACATTTCTTATATGGGAAATGAAATTAGGTGAGATTCTCCTCTGGTGCTACAAGATTAGAGAGAATACTATAACTAGTGCATAGTGATGTGTTTCGACCTGTTTCAGTTCCATCACTAGGTAAACTTGTGTACTATGTCTCATTTACAGATGACTTATTAAGGAATACATGGATATATTTCCTCGGGAAAAAATCTGGATACTTTGACAAAATTAAAGGGTGAGCTTTGGTGGAAAATTAGAAAGAGAAGAAAATAAAGGTGTTGAGGACAGATAGTGGTGGATAATTTAACGGGAAGGAATTTGAAGAGTTGTGTAAGAAGTGTGTTATATCACAACATAATACTACTCCATAAACACCTCAATAGAATTGAGTTTCAGAAAGGATGAATAGGTTGTTGATGGGAAAAGTAAGGTGCATGTTGATTGGTGTCTAGGATAGGAATTTTGGGTAGAGGCAGTGGATGTTGCATGGTACTTGGTAAATAGATCACTTTCATCAATGTTGGATGATAAGATTCCACATGAGGTATAGATTGGTAGAAACCCTCTCTCACACATATCAAGGTATTTGGTTGTGATTCATATGTACATGTTCCAAAGGAAAATAGAACTAAGTTGGATAGTAAATCTGAAAAGTGTATCTTTATTGTTTATAAAGATGGCTTGAAAGGTTATAAGCTTTGGAACCCAGATGTAACATCTCCATTACCCCTTCTATTATTAATATATGGTGACAGCCACACCAGTGTGGGGAGACCTACGACTGGTAGAAACCCAAATTAATGATTGATATTAATTAATTAATAAATTAGGAAAGATTGTTCGGTTTTTTCTTATTGCCCTGAAAATCCATAACCTCACCCTATTGAATTTAATATTGAACCCTCTACAATTGGGAAAATTCATCCCATGCTCTAGCTGAGTCTATAGTATTTTTAATATTGAACCCTCTATAGTTGGGAAAATTCATCCCATGTTCTAACTAAGTCTATATTAAATACTACTGGGACGATTTTTCAGAGCCAAAGAATAAGTCGATTCAGAGTCGAAAGAACTGTTGACTATTCGTGCCTTTAAGGGGCAAGTTAGTTGGGCGATGTCCACTCAGCCATTCCAAGAGGTACAGAGGTGGTGGAGTATAGTATTATAAAGTCACATGCCCTCACACGAAGGGGGATCGCTCGATTTCACCCTATCTCATAGAGTTCAGAGTTCTTGGTGGAGTAGAGTATTATAAAGTCACATGCCCTCACACCAAGGGGGATTGCTTGATTTCACCCTATCTCACAGAGTTCTTGGGTAGTCATCCACTCATATAGTTGTTTTGATGGCCACTCACATATATCACTTAGACTATTTTCTAATCGTGTTATCTCTCACTCAGAAGCACACAGAAAACACTCATTCCATCCTTTACCCTATGGATTTTTTGTTGTTGTTGTTTTTTTTTGAAAAACAGTTTTTTGTTTTGTTTTGTTTTGTTTTGTTTTGTTTTGTTTTGTTTGTTTTGTTTTGTTTTGTTTGTTTTGTTTTGTTTTGTTTTGTTTGTTCGTTTTTGTTTGTTTGTTTGTTTGTTTGTTTTTTTTTTTTTTTTTAGTACGACAAAAGCATAATTTTATATTGATATCAAAATAATAAGATGTCCATATTCCATCCAATGTTCATAACATAAGCCTTACTAGCACTGTCGGAATATACAAATCACCCTTGTGATGATAACAGTACAAGGGGAGAGGTCCATATACAACAAGATGAACCTGATAGAAAAAAAAAAAATATTCAAGAAAACATATCTGAATTGGCAGAGATAAGAGGAAGTTGTAGATTACAAGCGCCCCACATCAAAAAATAATAAGATGGTGCAGATATGCACTGATATGTTCTATGGAAAAAAAATGATATGAGAATAGATAGAACCGATGCCACATCCGATAGTAAAGCATGCCAACATGAGGATTCTGTAATGATCAAAATGAAAACACCATCTAATGAGGAGGAAGAGATAGAGTTTAGCATGGAATGGTCGAGTCCATCCTCGTAGAGGACATTGTTTATGCCCAGTGGCTAGGCATCCATGTACAATATAGAATAACAATCTTTCATTAATGCCGCAAAAAGATATATTTCACATTTAATAACCTGTTAAGCCCATCTTCGATAGTTCATCTGCTATCATATTCTGCTCCCTATGGACATGATTTATAGTGGAGTTGTTTAGTAAATCCCATAACTTTACAATTCTCGTCAACCATCCAAGCAACAAGGGATTGGATATTTTAGCAGACCCCTTTAAATGTTGTATTATTATGTTAGAGTCGCCATGGATGTGGATAAGGGGAATATCTAGATAGTGTATGAACCATAGAAGGCCCAAAAGTGCCATTACCTCAATTTTAGTGTTTGTGCCCCTGCCGCCATGCAAGAAAACATTATATCTTTGTTCCTTAGAGGTGGCCAACCATAAGCCACAACCACATACTCTATCTTGAGCAGCACCATCAAAAAATGCCATCGGGAATATCTGTTGTATTTCCGTCTTGTTATGGTAAGAAACCATCTTGCTTGTTTTCTTAAAAGAATATAGAGTTAGAGACGTGAGAATGTTATCCATGACCCTGTGAAAACTCTTAGAATAGTTTTGAAAAATGTAGTTAATTCTCCACTTCCATATTTCCCATAAAAGGATAGGCGGAAGGATTCTCTAGTCAACCTTTTGGCTTCTCCATCAGTGTAGACAGTCTTTAATGCAATCATGATGATGAAATGGAAAACCAAGTAGAGAAGAGAGAAGTTTCCATATATGAGTAGTGAGGAAGAAAAGGAAAATGTGGTTATTATTTTCAGAATCCCTCTTACAAATAGGACAAATGCTAGGCCCATGCTATAACCGCTTTTGCAGGTTTTCCTAGGTTAGATTTTTGTTATGAAATACTAGCCAAGTGAAAAGTAAAATTTTGTTGGGGATGTTGGTTTTCTAGAATGCATAAAGAGTATGTTCCTCAGTCAAGTTAGAGGCCCTAGAGCAGAGAGAAAACTATGCATCTGCCACATTAATATTTCCATTCTGCATCTTCCTTGTCCAGTTTAACTTGTCATGGTTTCCATCATGGCATATTGTAGAAAATATGTGTAGGTTAACCTGATAATGCAATATAAATCAAAGCAGAATACTACAACCTACTTCTACTATCAATTTGTGGAAGCTTAAATATCGAGCTGAACAATATAACCAGAAGAAGAAGAATCAATGCACAATACACATGAAAATACTTTAGGGAAAGCCTCAGCTAAAAACCCCACACTTTGTATTATCATACAAGGTGGAAGTACATAGGAATTATACAAAGCCTTAGCCCTCACAACTAGCTAGCTCTCAGTACAATCCTCACAGATGCTCATAGGAAATCTTGGCTTCTCTCAAGCCTTCCTCTCTTCCCTCCAAGCTCCTATTTCCTTGCATTGTTCCTCTGGGATGATTCTCCTTCAACTAAGTGAAACACTCTGATCTCACACACTGTCAAAACTACGCAATCCTCAAGGAATGATACCTTGACTGCATGCATGAGTTTTCTTTATAAGAAAACACATGCAACTGATAGTGCATTTTCCTTGTCTTTATTCTCAACTGGGTCTTTCTCAGAATAGACATGCATGAGTTCCTGATGAGGGAATCTTTAGTTAACTGGAGTACACTAGTTGAGTGCATGCATGCATCAACTGACTGTTAACTCTCTATTAGTTCCTCAAACAGTTTGGAACTAATTTAACTGGACTTAACTCAGTAAACTGAGTTAACTATTTACAACTCAAATATAACTCAATCTTATCTCCTTAATTTAAGGGATAACTCTTGCATGACTTCAGAAAGACTTCTAACTTGAATTTCTCCAACTAATTAATTCAAAATGAATTAATTAATTATTTCCAAGTATATATTAAGACTAAATTCGATTTTAATTCACAATTTAATTCAAGGAAAAATTAAATTGGAATATTCTTATTGCCACATTTCAACACTCCCTCTCAACAAGAAAGGGATTATCTGCCACCCCGATCCTATCTTTATGGAACTTGAATTTACACTTTGACAATGCCTTTGTCAAAGTGTTAGCATCTTGCTCCTCTGTTGAAATATACTGCAGCAACATGATCCTCCCATCATTAGTAGATTGCTTTACCTTGTAAAGCCAACGGGAACTCACAACTGACTTGTTCTCTGGCCACGGAACCACATCCCAAACACTGTTACGAACTATGGAGTCATACTTCACCATAACATCAACCCAAATCGGCTACTGCACTTCTTCCTCAAAGGAAGATGGTTCGGTCTCAACACATTCCCCAACAAGGGCCATGTATCCAGTGTACCTCTCAGGTGACCTCCTCTGTCTGCACTGAGAAGATGGTTCTCCCACATTTTCTCTCGCATCCTTCAACAATCTATCAACTTCTCTTGTGCGCTTCCGTCTATCTCTTGAAGACTCTGCTTGAGTGGATGTCTCCACTCCTAGAACCTCTGCATGTAGCTACTCCACATCAGTCTGAGGCTCTTCCTCCTTAGGAACCAACAATTTCTCTACAGCCTGCAGTTGGATCTCCCTCTCAAGGGAAACTTGCACGGCCTTCTGCTCATCAAACTTGAGATCTCTATGAACCACTGTCTTCCGACTGGTAGGCAAGTACACCCGATAGTTTTGAGGTTTATCAGTGTACCCCACAAATATCTCCAACTCTGCTGTCGGCTCAAGCTTCCTCCGTGCATCCTTTGTCACATGCCAATATACTGATGAGCCAAAGATCCTGAAGTGACCCACATCTGGTCTCTTACTAGAGAAAGCTTCCTCTAGTGTCTTCATCCCAAGCATGAAATGCGGGCTTCTATTCTGCAAATAAACCGATGTGTTGCATGCCTCAACCCACAAGTGAAGTGGTAGGCCTTGGTCATGCAGCATTGCCTGTGCTGCTCCTATGATAGTTATGTTCTTCCTCTCAGCCACCCCATTCTGCTGTGGGTTATGAGGTGCCGTCAACTCTATTTTAATTCCTTCCACTGCACAAAAGTCCTTAAACTCTTGAGAGACATATTCTCCACCATTGTCACTTCTCAAGGCCTTGATCTTCTTCCCTGACTCTTTCTCGACCAAAGCTTTGAACTCACAAAACTTTGTGAAAGTTTGGTCCTTCTTCTGCATGAAATAAATCCAGCATTTATGAGAATATTCATCAATGAAAATCAAATAATACCTTTGCTTCGCCGTGGATGCCATCGAGAATGGTCCACACACATCGGTATGAACTCTCTCTAAGCTAGCCTTTGCTCGACTATCTTGATCATGAAAGGAAGACTTGGTGTACTTTCCCAAGGTACAACCTTTGCATGTGTCAACTTGCTCAAGTTTACCTTTGGGAAGTCTTGTAGATATCTGTTGCAATATCTTCAAAGCCCCATGATGCAAATGGCCCAACTGCTTGTGCCACAACTCGCCAATGTCTTGGCTTTGCACCAATTCTTCTTTTGTACTCAATGTTGAACAAGCATCTACCTCTAGTTTATAGAGATTCTTCACCCGAATCCCTATCCTCTTGATCTGACCCATGGTTATGTGTCTTAGGAACACCTTTCCTTTACTGAAGACAACATCGTAGCCTTTGTCCTCCAACATCGCGACCGATACCAAGTTATTTTTCAGTCCAGGCACATATTTCACATCTGTCAAGGTGATAGGAGCTCCATGCTCCCTTTGAAAAGCAACAGTGCCCACTCCTGAAACATTATACCTTCCGTCGTCACCCATCTCTATGCGCATCTTAAGGTATTTCTCCTCCAAGGCACTGAATAAACTTTTATCACTGGTCATGTGGAATGAAGCTCCACTGTCAAGATACCAAACACAACCCATCATCGATGACACCATGCATGCGATGAGGGTAAAGTCCATTTCGAAATGAGAGGCTAATGCCTCACCTTTCGATCCTTCCGAGGATCCCTTCTTGGAATTCTTCGATGGGCGATTAGTCGCATAATGTCCCATCTCGTGACAATTAAAGCATCTCAATTTAGACATGTCACCCTTCTTCCCTCCATGAGAAGAAATTGATTTGGAATGGGAAGCCTTCCCCTTCCCTTTCCTTGCCTTACTTGCTAAGGCCAAATTTTCTTCATCATCATCCTTGGATGAAGAACCATCTCGTGTGCTCCTCGTGATCTCCTCCTACATGAGATCCAACCATAGTCGTTCCCAATCCAGCAGTTTCTCCCTTTCATTCACAGAGTCCTAGTAACTATTCCAACTCTTTGGAAGGCCAAGGAGAGAGAGGCTCACCATATCATCATCAGCAGTAGTTATTCCCACACTGCCAAGCTCATCTCTGCAGGTGGTGAGCTTGTTCAGATATCTGGAAATAGTATCGCCCTTCTCCATCTTGATTCTTCGAAGCTTATCCTTGAGCGTCAATTTCCTCTGGTCGCTACTGTTCTGGTAGAGGTCCTTCAATGTCTTCCAGTATCCTTCCCATGGAGACTCGAGACAATATGGTCTTCAACTCCCTCAAGGATGATCCGTCTCGCCTTCACCACACACTTCTTCCACTCAGCCAACTCTTGTGCATTAGCTGAAGCTGGCTTTGGGATTTATTGATCAATGAATTCCTTCAAGCCATTGTCTTCTAATACATCCTCCATTCTATCTTTCCATGCTATGTAATTCGAGCTACCTTCCAAGGCATACTCCAGTCTCAAGCCATAGAACACCATTGGCCAACCTTGAAGTATGATATGAGTTCGATTTGCAACCCCGAACTTCAAACTTCGAATTCTCTTCTCAGTATATTGTTCCCAGCTCTGATAAACTTGGCTATGATACCATGTAGAAAAACTACTGGTAGGTTAACCCGATAATGCAATATAAATCAAAGCATAATACTATAACCTACTTCTACTATCAATTTGTGGAAGCTTAAAGATCGAGCTGAACAATATAACCAGAAGAAGAAGAATCAATGCACAATACACATGAAAATACTTTGGGGAAAGCCTCAGCTACAAACCCCACACTCTGTACTATCATACAAGGTGGAATACATAGGAATTATACAAAGCCTTAGCTCTCACAGCTAGCCAAATCTCAGTACAATCCTCACAGATTCTCATAGGAAATCTTGGCTTCTCTCAAGCCTTCCTCTCTACCCTCCAAGCTCCTATTTCCATGCGTTGTTCCTCTAGCATGATTCTCCTTCAACCAAGTGGAACACTCTGATCTCACACAATGTCAGAACTGCACAATCCTCAAGGAATGATACCTTGATTGCATGCATGAGTTTTCTTTATAAGAAAACACATGCAACTGATAGTACATTGTCCTTGTCTTTAATCTCAACTAGGTCTTTCTCAGAATAGACATGCATGAGTTTCTGATGAGGGAATCTTCAGTTAACTGGAGTACACTAGTTGAGTGCATGGATGCATAAACTGACTGTTAACTCTCTATTAGTTCCTCAAACAGTTTGGAACTAATTTAACTGGACTTAACTCAGTAAAATGAGTTAACTAATTACAACTCAAATATAACTCAATCTTATCTCCTTATTTTAAGGGATAACTCTTGCATGACTTCAGAAAGACTTCTAACTTGAATTTCTCCAACTAATTAATTCAAAATGAATTACTTAATTATTTCCAAGTAGCTGTTAAGACTAAATTCGATTTTAATTCACAATTTAATTCAAGGAAAAATTAATTTGGAATATTCTTATTGCCACATTTCAACACATATCCCTAGTTTATTCATCCCCACCATGATGCGCAACCATTCCAGATCCCATAGACAAGGCAAACCCAGATCCAAAGCAGACCTCTAGATAGGATGTGGACCCCTCCATGAAGCAATGGCTTGACCCCAGAAAAAATGCCTCTGCTATTAGGGGAAGCGACAAGTTGTTCTAGGACATTGTCCACATCACCATAACCTAGGATACGGTCAGTTCCAATGAGAATGTTGTGTCTCGAGCCAAATTTCTAAGCAAGATGTTGCAGAAGGATCTTGGAAACTTTTTGGAAACTGAGCCAGATGGCAGATCCATTTTTTGCACCAATTGATCCTTTACGGAACCAGTAAGTGAAGTCATGGTTCTTGAGATATTTTTCTCTGATGACCAGACTTCAGGTACCGGTACCAAATGGCGGAGGTCTAAAATTCCCCATCCCCCCAAGACTTTCGGCAGGGTAATCAAATGAATTTTGGCAAGGTGATATATATATTTTTAATATGACTGCGTCCCTAGATGAAATTAGCCATGACTCGATTTAGGGAGAGGATGGTAGTAGTAGGAATGTGAAACAGGTGGGCCTAGTATACTGATAATTGGTTTAGGATAGCTTGGGAGAGGATAACACACCCACCTAGGGAAAGGTTTCTGTATTCCCATCCAGAGATTTTTTTGAAGAATCTATCAACAAGCTAGATCCAGTCAACATTTCTATAATTGCAGCTTTAATTTGGAATACTAAATATTACATGCCCTAATCCATCAATTTCGCCTCTATACCAAATAAATTCTTAATATAGACAATATTTTCCAAGTCACAATTATCATGATACAAGATAGATTTATGTGCATTTATACAAAAGCCAGTTGCATTGGCGAATTTCCTAAAAATATGAAAAAGACATAACCAGGAAAAGCAGAGCAACATACCCATAATCAAAACGTCATCGACAAAGAAACCATGTGAGATGTTGATATTATGCCGATATTGAGGGCTTGAAATTGATCTCGTTCCACAACCTTTGAAATGTGCAAGATGAGACCGTCCATAGCAAGAATGAATAATAAAGGCGAAAGCGAGCATCCCTGTCTGAGGCCCTGCCTAGCCCAGAAGAATTTTGAAGGATACCCATTTATGATCAATAAATAATCAACATTGATAATGCACGCCATAATCCAGTGCAAACACTTTGATTGCAAGACTATTTTAAAAAGGACAAGCATGAGGTATCCCCAGTCGATATTGCTAAAAGTTTTTTTTTTTTTTTTTTTTTTTTTTTTTTTGCCATATCAACTTGTAGAATAGCAACATTAGAGTTTTTTGTATGGATAGAGTGCATACATTCCTGTGCATTTGCAACCGCATCATGTATTTGACGACCTTTCAAAAAACCATGTTGTTGTGGGGATATATGACGAGAGAGAGTGTCCCTCAGACAGCCTGCTATTGTTTTGGAGATAATCTTATAGATAAGATTGCATAGCGAGATAGGCCTGTAGTCATCAAAATAGTTTGGAGGATTGCACTTCAGGATGAGAGCAATGTAGGTCGACTTGATGTGGTGGTGTACATACCCAGTTATTCTAGATTCCTCCACCATATGAATGAGATCATGTTTGAAAAGATCAAAAAAATGTGTGAACAGTTCCATGGTCCACCCATCCAGTCCTGGACTTTTGTCCCCTTTAAAAGATTTGAGGATATAGAGAAGTTCATCTTCTGAGATGCATCTATAAAGATCCTCATTAGAGTCCTGGTCAAACATAATCGGGTAATGTTCAATCCCCCAGATGAGATCTTCCGCCACAATGTTGTCGTTCCTTTCATAAGCTGTTTTGAAATGTAAGGTGGCAGCTTTTGAGATATCAGCCTGTGAATGGATATATTCTCCCACATCATCTGAAATTCCCCAAATAGAGTTTATATTGTGCCTATGGTTTGAAAATCGATGGAAAAATTTTGTGTTTCTGTCTCCCTCCTTGATCCAGATAGCCCGACTCTTTAGGCGCCAGGAGGCTTCTTCAATATCTAAGATACGATCTCTTTTAACCTCTAGTTCCCGAATGTGAGTTCAAATGGAAATAGGAGGGTTGTCAGAGGCCATGAGCGGGAGAAGATTATCCAGTTCACTTTGAATGTCTCTGATTTCTCTTTTCATAGATAGATTTTTATTTTTCTGCCAAGATTTCACCACCCCACGGAGAGACTGCAGTTTGTCAAGGATATGATCCATGGGAGAGGAACCAGTAACACTCCCACAGTTCCAGGATTCCCAAACCAAAGTGTTGAAATCCAAATCTTCTAACCAAATTCTGTTAAATTTGAAAGGCATTCTAGGATGCACTAGCGGCTTCTTCCAGGCCAAAGTATCTAGCATGTGATTGGATAAGAAATTATTGATGATGTTTGTTTGTACCTCCCCTAGACGATCAATCAAATGTTCATGAATTAAAAAACGATCCAGTCTCTTGGCAACATACGCCGCACCTTCCTGCCCATTGTCCCAAGTAGGAGCCATAACCTCCAGGAAGATGTCTACAAAATTGTGTGTAAGGAGGGTGTCCCTAAACATTCCCGCCAGTGGATCAAGTCTTTTGGTTCAACCCCAAGTTTCCTCCAAGGCGATAGTACAGTTTAGAGCTCTCGCTATGATGAGGGAGGTATGTTCCATTATCCCAAAGGAGAAAAGACGATCCCAGAAAGTGGCCTGATCCTTATAAGGAGCATATGTATTTAGAATATGTATGCATCCTTCCAGGCCCCGGATGTGACCCTCAAGTAGAATGCTCGTGAAACAACTGTAAGCTTTAAGACAGACCCATATCGAGTCCTAGATTGCCACCAAACCACCAAAGAGTCCAACAGCCATGGTGGCGGATATGTGCCAATATGGGAACATTTTCCTAAAATATAATATAACCTGAGGGACAGAGTGCATAAATTCCTGTAGCAAAATGATAGAAGGGCAAAGAGAGAAAAAAAGACTCTTGAGGGCTCAAAATTTCGAAGCATCCCCCAATCCCTGTATATTCAGGGAAAGAATGAATGTCATGGGGATGCCATCTCTGGTTGTCATGCTCTAAGGCCCCATGAAGGAGTGATGTCAGCAATAGGAACATCAACCAAAAAACCATCCATAGGGGAGGCGAAGGGGTTAGGTCTAGGTCTAGGTCGTCCCCTAAAATGTCTGCTCCCACAGTTTTGAGTGCATCTAACAGTAATGTTGGAGGCTGATGTAGGAATGATGTGGCGAATGGGTAATCCTGCAGGTTTGTGGATGGTGAGTGTACGCAAGTCCAGGGACTTTCTAATGGGTAGAAAATCCAGGTCACTACCGATAGAGTTTGTAGGAGAGTTTAGTGGTGAGTTAGGTGGGGTGGTGCTAGTCCTTGGCCCTTTACCCCGATTTGCAAGTAATGAAGGTGACAAGGATGGAACGTACGGGATATGTGAGGTGGAAGGAAGGCCAAGCATTGGGTGGAGTGGCAGAATGTCGAGATGGGGAGGAGTGGCAACTGGGGTGGACTTTCGGGGCTAAATAGAAGGGCTAAATTGATCTTGAGAGTTCGCCTTCAAGGAGGATAATGGGGACGAAATAAACATAATAGGTGAAGATCCATTTAAGAAAGATTTTAGAGTATAAGAACGATGCGGAAAAGTATTTCGTGGAATACCTGCATGTTGCCTTCGGGGTAAGATAGCCTTTCGAAAGTTTGGTGAAGTACTGCTTCCACCATCATGATCCCTTGGATGACCGATGATGGGTCTGCCATGTAGTAGACCGACCAGACTACGAGGGCATTTTTCCAACAGATGCCAAATATGGTGGCAGCATGAGCACCGAAAGGGAACTCCCCATAAGTCTAATCTCTAAGACAAATGTGTTCCCCCTAGAATAAATCGATGTGGTCCAGGAAACCACCACAGTATTCTTTCTCAATTAAGATCTAGGCCACCCTTTTGTCCTGTGCACCCAAACAGTGAGGGTCTACATACACAAATTTTCCTATAGCATTTCCAATGTCCATCAGGACTAGCTTCGTCCAAAGTTCAATGGGGAGACCGGGAAGTTTCACCCAAATGAGCTTATTCTGTGGTGTATTGTGGAGTGAATTATATCCAATGTACCAGTGGTGCAACACGAGGAAGCTCTTTTCGTTAATCCATGGCAACAATTTGATTTTTTCTAAGTCCTCCTGACTTAGAAAATGGAAACTGTACCATCCCTTCAGGAGCCGAACGACAGTCGGCATGTAACCCAACATGGTTTTCCATTTTTTCCCCACCCATTCTCTCATATTTGAATCACTAATATCAGCAAAATACCATCGGCCAACTAAAGCTCTCTTCTGTAAACTTGTAATTCTGTCAACAAGCACAACATTATCCAAAGAAAGAGTGGGTGGCAGGGAGGTCATTTTAATAGAACGTTGTTTGTTTTTAGAATGATGTCCCCATGCAGCATGTTCGCCACCCTGCGAAGCATGTGATGCATGGAAGCCATGTGGCGGGCTAGCCTCACCCAAGATATTATGCCACGTATCCAGTGAGCATGGGCCACACCGAATGCCTGAATCGACATTATGTTGAAGTAGCGACTTAGCGTCCATCATGGCCCAGATAAGGGCCTCGTTGGCAGATGAGTTAGAGAGATGGCCCACCATTTGGCGGAGGGTTGAAAGGACTCAATAGAATATTGTAAAAGGACGTCTGACAACAATTGATGTAAGGAAATCCGATAGATGGATAGCAATGATATAAGATGAGAAAAGAAATAAATGAGGAAGGCCTCGGGAAGCGGAAGGAATGTCAACCGAGAGAGTACACTCATGTGTAATATAAACCACAAACAGCCGGGATAGCAGGGCGCCATCAGTACAACATCCAGAAATTGCTAAAAGTTTGAAGCTAACACGGGGGAATTAACGTGTTGTAAGAAACCGATAATCGATGCAACTGGAACGCATGGGAATCTGTCCGACCAACATGTGTGGAGATATGGAGGTGATCTCAATGGAGATGGAGCCACCTATTGTTAGGATATTCTGACACATAGGAAATAGTTAAGTTCAACTTGGTCTAGTATAGAGTTAGGTAAAGTGTGTTTCTTTACCGTTGTACATTTTGTAACTTACAATCTGACGGTCACGATATGTAGTGATCCGACGGTTCACTCTCTCCTCGGTATTACCGACACTTGATCCGTGGCTTGACACCCGATTGGTCCATGAGTTCTATTTAAAGCGCATGGAGGGTCATTGTTCGGGTAATCCGTCTATGAGAGAAAGCTTATGTAAATTTTCATTCTTTGATTAATAAATTGCCTGAAGTGGCCACGTTGGCTCAGGCCATGGACTGTTTCCCTCTTTGAGGGTTTTAACCACGTCAAAAATACTGGTGTATTGATTTGAGATCTGGTTGTGAGTGGTGTCCTTTTGGTGTTCTTTCTGAGGAACTTACCCTGTAAATTCCTACATGGTATCAGAGCTATTTGAGGGCCGCGTCCATTGGTGATCCAAATCTGAAGCCGGTAGAACTGCATGCGGCTGTCGTTTCCTAGATCTATTGTTTCTGACTGCTTTCGGGCCGAGAGGACTGCTCTGTTGTGTTCGGAGCATCTGTTCCAGTGAGGAACCCCTTTCGTTTCACGCGAAAAGGTTTCTGGTAGCCCTATCTGCGTCATTTTTAAGATCTGAGGTATACAGTGTTTATTTGCAGTTTACTGTTATTTTCTCTCTGGTTATTTCGGTTTCTGTTTATTTAGCTTTTTTTTTACCAGATCTATACCTTTCATTTTTGCGTATGCTCTTTGCCCTGCGACTCTGTGCTATCTGGGCAAATCAGAAACAGAAAGGAAGTTTTTTTTCTCATGCGTATGCTCTTTTCCCTGCACCTTAGTGTGATCTTGGAAAATCAGAAACATTGAGAAAAATATTTAGTTTCCGGCTAAAGCTAACTTCGAGTCGTAAGGTTCGTTTTTCTATGCATATTCGTGTTGGTGGAAATTCCATGCCAAGTCATTCTTGACAGCACTAACTACTTCCAATGGATATCCTACATGGAAGATTTACTTAGAAGTAAAGGTCTCTACAGAATAGCCACAGGCCAAGAGAAGAAACCAAAAGATGAAGACAAGGCTGCAAAATGGGAAAATAGACAAGATCAAGCACGTGGTTTGATAGGGATGTCTATTTCTCCTGATCTTAGATTCCATATTGCAGAACTTGATACTCCTCATGAAGCATTGGAACAAATCACTAAAGTTTTTGGGATTAAAAATGAAATTAGAGCCCATCAACTTGAAAATGAGTTGCTTACATTGGATCCTAATAATTTTTCTTGCATTGAAGATTTCTTGTCCAAATTCAAGACCCTTAGATATCTCTTGGAAGGTGTTAAGGTTAAGAAAGAAGATAGTAACCTTATTTATTCCATCCTTACTAAGTTGGGACCAGCCTACTCTGTATTTGTTTCCACCTTCCATTCTACAAGGGAAGCTTTCATTTGCCAAAGAAAAGACTACAAGGCCCCTTCCTTTGACTCTTTTTGTGATTCTTTAATAAGAGAACAAGAAAAACTCTTACACCTTGGTCTTCTTAATCTTGGAAACTCTTCCAAGAAAGCGTTAGCCGCCCAGCAGCAACCAAATTCAAAGAATCCTAAGAAGTCATATCCTAAAAAGAATGGTCCTAAACCAAACAAGGGTCCTATGCAAACTCAGCCTCAAAATGAAAGATCATTTCAGCAAAATGATAAGACCAATAAAAACAAATGGAAGAAGACTGATAGACATTGTAACTTTTGTAATCGAGATGGCCACTTAGAATCTAAATGCTTTAAGAAGATGGAAGCCTTGGAAGCTGCAATGAAGAAACATAACATCCATGTGGAGCATTCTTCAACTTCAACTTCATCTTCAGGAATGGCACTTTCTGCATGTCGTTGTCAATCATCTCAGTCTGGTTATGCATTAAATGTATCTTCTTCTTCTCATTCTCATGAGTGGCTCATTGATTCTGGAGCCTCTTATCACATGGCCAAAAACAAAGCCATGTTTTCTTCTTTAAATGATTGTAACACCAAAAATATATATGTTGGTGATGATAGATCTCTTAATGTTGTAGGGACTGGAACTGTTCATCTAGACAATGGTCAGTTTAATGATGTATTATGTGTTCCAACCTTATCCTGCAACCTTCTATCTGTATATCAGATAACTCATTCAGGTGAAGGTAAAATTGTTGAATTTTCACCTCATGATGTTGTAATCAAGGATCTAAGAGATCCTAAACAGGTTCTAGCTACTGGTATTGTTGATGATTCCACAAGGTTGTATAAGTTTCACAACTTTGGGTCATCAAATCTTCCCTCAGTATTTGTTGCTCATAATGATGAAGTGAGCAAACTTTGGCATGAGCGATTTGGTCACTTAAACTATCGCTCCCTTCAGCATCTATGTAAAGAAAATATGGTGACAGGTCTTCCTATGGTATCTTGCAGAGATGGTGTTTGTTCCGGATGTGTACTCGGAAAACATCATCGGGACAGTTTTGAAAAACGTGCCTCTTGGCATGCCTAAGCCCCTTTACAGCTTGTGCACAGTGATTTATGTGGTCCACTTCCTGTTGCTTCATTCTCTGGATGCAAGTATTTCTTAACTTTCATTGATGATTTCTCCAGACGCACTTGGGTATACTTCTTAAAACTCAAGAGTGAAGTATTTAACACATTTTTGGCCTTCAAAGCCTTTGTTGAAAAACAATCTGGACATCAAATTCTTAAGCTAAGAACTGATAATGGTGGAGAATATGTTAAAACCACATTCATCAACTTTTGCACCGAAAATGGAATTCAAATGCAACATACTGTTCCATACACTCCACAACAAGATGGTGTAGCTGAAAGGAAAAATCGCACCTTAAAGGAAATGGCTAATTGTATGATGCAATCTAAAGGACTCAATCTTAGTTTTTGGGCCGAAGCAATTAATTGTGCAAATTATATAATAAATCGCACTCCTACTAAGGTTCTAAATAATATCACTCCAGAAGAAGCTTGGAGTTCCATTAAACCAGATGTAAGTCACTTTCGTGTTTTTGGAAGTGAAGCATGGGCCCATATTCCAGATGAAAAGCATAAAGCTTTAGAACCTAAGAGTGAGAAATGTACTTTTGTTGGATATTCTGAAGATGTAAAAGGTTATAGACTTATTCCATTTAAGTCCAAAAATGTTATCATTAGAAGAGATGTAAAATTTGATGAAAATAAATCGGCCTGCGAGCCTAGTCCGGCAGATGTGCCACCTCTTCCTATCTCTTCTACTTTTGAAAACATTTCTTCTTCAGATGATGAAAGTGAGGATGACAATCCTCCCCCACCTTCTCAGGATCCTCAACTCCCAAGATGGGTCCGTGCTACTCGGGATGCAGCAGGTGATCTTGCCGGTGATCCTATAGATCAGCGACGTACACGTTCTCAGCTTGAAAGAGCCTCTTCTTTACTGGCTCAAGCTCCAGTAAATCATGATCCTGACACTTTTGCAGAAGCTTCAGGCCATCCACATTGGGAAGCAGCTATGAATGAAGAATATCATTCATTGTTGGCAAATGATACATGGGATCTTGTTCCTCTACCAAAGGGACGCAAACTTGTTAGATGTAAATGGGTTTACAGAACCAAATATGGACCAGATGGGAAAGTTGATAAACATAAAGCTCGTCTTGTTGCTAAGGGCTTTTCACAGGTTGAAGGCATTGACTACACTGAAACCTTCTCCCCTGTTGCCAAAATGAACTCTATCCGCCTTGTTCTTTCCCTTGCTGCCTCTTTAAAATGGGAAGTCCATCATATGGATGTTAAATCTGCCTTCTTGCATGGGGACTTGCATGAAGAAATCTATATGGAACAACCCATTGGCTTCATCCAAACAGACTCCAGCCTTGTATGTCGACTTAAGAAATCTCTTTATGGTCTCAAGCAAGCTCCTCGGGCTTGGTATGCCAAAATGGATAGCTTTCTTTTAGAATCTGGCTTTTCTAGGTGTTATTCTGACAATACTGTCTACACCAAGAAAGTGGGCAACTCTCTTATCATCCTTGTTCTTTATGTTGATGATATTATTCTTACTGGTAGTGATCCCAACCTTATAAACCATGTGAAGTCCAGCCTTAAAAAGAAATTTGAAATGACAGACTTAGGACACTTACACTATTTTCTCGGTCTTCAAGTCTTGCAATCCAAGGAGGGTATTTCCCTTTCCCAGTCCAAGTATGCTTGTGATATTCTTCGTCATTTTCACATGGAAGACTGTAAGCCAGCCCCTTCTCCCTTTCAGTCTGGAGTCAAACTTTCAGTCTCTTGTACTTCTCCTCAAGTTGATGCTACCTTATACCGTCAACTTGTAGGAAAACTCTTGTATTTAACCCATACTCGTCCTGACCTTTCCTTTGTTGTTGGCCTTGTTGCTCGTTTTATGCAAAACCCCCGTGAAAATCATTGGAAAGCAGCTAAAAGAATACTTCGTTATGTTCGAGGTACAGTACAGTTTGGGATTCATTACAGTGCCAAAGTAGCTCCTCTATTAGTTGGTTTCACTGATTCTGATTCGGCTGGTGACCCTGATGATCGGAAGTCTACTGCCGGTTATGTCTTCACTCTTGGTTCAGGACCTATTACATGGGCTTGTAAGAAACAGGTTGCCATTTCTCTTTCGTCAGCAGAAGCAGAGTATCGTGGTGCCGTGGAAGCTAGTAAGGAAGCCTTGTGGCTTCGTCAGATCCTATCAGAGTTTGCCTTTGAGCAGCAGCATCCAACCACACTTTGGTGTGATAATCAAAGTGCCATTCAGCTATGCAAAGATCCAGTCCAGCATCAGCGCAGCAAACACATTGAACTACACATGCACTTCATCAGAAAGCTCATTCATGACCATGTTCTTGAAGTGCAATATTGTTCAACAGATGATCAGGTTGCAGACATCTTCACAAAGGCTCTCACAGAGGCGAAGTTCACTAAACTTCGATATATGCTTGGATTTTAGGAAGTTGTCACTGAGGGGGGATAGGCTCTAGTGCCTCCTTCCTTCTCCTATTGTGTCATATTTGTAAATCCTTCAATCCTATCCCAAGTTGTTCTTAAGGGGGGATGTTAGGATATTCCGACACATAGGAAATAGTTAAGTTCAACTTGGTCTAGTATAGAGTTAGGTATAGAGTTAGGTAAAGTGTGTTTCTTTACCGTTGTACATTTTGTAACTTACAATCTGACGGTCACGATATGTAGTGATCCGACGGTTCACTCTCTCCTCGGTATTACCGACACTTGATCCGTGGCTTGACACTCGATTGGTCCATGAGTTCTATTTAAAGCGCGTGGAGGGTCATTGTTCGGGTAATCCGTCTATGAGAGAAAGCTTATGTAAATTTTCATTCTTTGATTAATAAATTGCCTGAAGTGGCCACGTTGGCTCAGGTCGTGGACTGTTTCCCTCTTTGAGGGTTTTAACCACGTCAAAAATACTGGTGTATTGATTTGAGATCTGGTTGTGAGCGGTGTCCTTTTGGTGTTCTTTCTGAGGAACTTACCCTGTAAATTCCTACACCTATTGCCCACGGATTAGAGCAGAATGCGGAGAAAGGGTACACTAGAAAAAGGGAGAAAAATTCTAGTA
Organism: Pinus tabuliformis; assembly: GCA_031772625.1. NCBI lineage: Eukaryota > Viridiplantae > Streptophyta > Pinopsida > Pinales > Pinaceae > Pinus > Pinus tabuliformis. The sequence continues at coordinate 930,995,973 of CM062814.1, forward strand.
TCGGTAAGAGATGAATTTGACCAAGAACCAGAGCCAAAGGCAAATGTGAGGTTAGCAGAGATCTAGCTACAATAGTAGCAGTAGAAACCTGAGCAAGAAAACCAGATATTACAAATTTTAAAATTGGAATTCTTGCAAGGTCTAGAGATGAAACATAAACATGGCCAACAGGCTCTGATAAGAGCAAGGAAGCTAAGTAGAAATCCCGGTATATCTATAGCAAGGGTCCTAAACCAAGAGTTGGAAGAGGATTCAGAGACGGAAGGCATATGGTCTTCACAAGATGCATATGTAAGGAGAGTGACATAGTGCAGAGTGCAGAGTAGAATTATAGAATGTAAGACCATAAATTAAAATCAGATATTTAGAACAAGGTATAACAGAGGCAGAGAAAGGAATAAAAGTATTTAATGTCGTCAATTTGCAACCAGCCCAGAAAAAAGGTAATATCTTGGGGAAAATAACATACCATCTGTAGCATCTGAAACCAGTTTGTGCTTGTATCCCCTTTCAACAATTCCATAGGAACCCACAAGCGAGAACCGTTGTTGAGGTAGAATAAATTGAATTAGCACCTTGGAAAGATAAACCATGTAATACTATAATCACCATCTAACGAGGTGACAAAAAATGGGAGTTAGTCCTCGCAGAGGACACTGATAAGTCCAGTGGCCAACCCTCTCAAGAACTAAATACCCATGCATTCTGTCACCCTATGGAATTAGTTGTCGCTTGTTTACATTGGTATCATCATCCCATAAGACAAAGATTAAATTCAAGCCTACCTGAGTGTTGATACGATACTTGATTTTGGATGTTTATAAACCTATTGATAGACTACCTACAACTTCCTCAAACCTTGGATATGGCTCAAAGGTGGTCAGCTGCAAGACAGATAAGAGTGCAGCTAACAAACCTTGGATACGGCTCAAAGGTGGTCAACTGCAAGATAGATAAGGGTGCATCTAACCTACAGTTGGGAGGAGACTGGAAGTCCATATTTCAGTTTCTCGTGAATCATTCAGATAAGTAAATTGTTCTATGCTCTTTTGATTTTATGAATGAATGAGTTTCGGCTCTTATGATGGTAAATTCTTGTATATATGCTTTTGTGTAGTTATGCCTGAACATTTAATTCCTTAATCCATCTGTTTGGGGGATAATTGGTTGAGATGTTTGCATATGTTTAATTGGGCATGATTATGTGTATGTATCGAAAATGTTATGGATATTTTAATGTATGTGATATGGTTACTTGATTATGTTCTACGTTGAATAAAGGTGAAGATTATGTCATACATATTCTGTGTTACTGGGCTAAAGAACCAATATTTCATTTATGAATTGGCTGGACATCTTAGAAACTATACTTGGTATATAAAATAGTTGGATAGTTCATGCTTTATGATTAACAACATATAATGACATGCATTCACTCAAACACCCTCATGGACTTGGCATGTCGTACATTTTTTCATCATCGTGGTGTATATATCAATTTTATTAACTAGTTATGAATGTTTCACTCTCTAGTTAAAATTCAGGTGGTCGGTGTGAGAAACCACCATAACGGGCTGGCGTTTCAGGGATAGCATATGCTATCCCTAAAATTCCACCCCATTGTGGTGGTTGCTCACACTAACCACTTGAATTTTAAACTGGGTAGTGTTTTCTACCTATATATATATATATATAATTTGAGTTGATGTCTGGGCAATTATAAATCTAATTACATTGGTTGTTCATGAATGGCAGGATAACATTATGCTAAAATTAGAGAATGAAAAGCTTCATCTAGATAACATGAGGTACTGAGATGCTTTGAGCAGCATATCATGTCCCAATTATGGAGGTTTGGCCACGTCGGGAGAGATTTCATTTGATGAGCAGTAGTTACGTATCAAGAAATCCAAGCTCAGAGAAGAGGTTGATCACATTTCGGGCATTGCTACAAAATATGTGGGGAAGCCTCTACCATCTCCATTAACACATCTTAATACGCTTCCTTCATTGACATTATATCTGGGCACAGAGGAGGCTCATCGTTAATAGAATAATTTCATGGAACAACTAGCATGGATATTGTTAGCAGGCACGTTGGGTTGGTAGAGTCTGAGAAGCCAATGGTGGTAAAGGTAGCTATGGTAGCTATGGAGGAGTTAGTCCAAATGGCACAAGTGTGAAACCCTTTAGACCACTTGTTTTGATGATGGATACGTATGAACATTGAAACCCATATATTAACTTGTCTTCCTTAAATTAATTTTGTGTGAATTTGATATTGTTAACGCATATTGTTACCGTGTCTAAACAAAACTGTGTTAATATATATATATATATATATATATATATATATATATATATATATATATATATATATATATATATATATATCTGTGTGTGTGTGTGAATATGAAATCATGTTAATATACATATGGATGAAATCGGTCCCTCGCCATAGGCAATGCATCCAGGGGGTGGTAGCAAGAGCACAATGGCCTCTCAGGGCCTGGACCCCTAATGAGGCGATGGGGTAGCTCTTCCTTCGCATCCATTATATCTAGTTATAAAGTTTGTAGATATAATGTGCAATTCGTCACTATTTACCATATAAAATTATACAAATGCAGTGGTGTCAAGCCCAAATATCCACCTTTAGCACTGAGTAAGGGCCTCTAGCGCTACGTTTGCATGGTTTTGGGACCCCTCACTCAGTTTGAACTGAAGGATAATGCATTAGACTCTATAGAATAACATGAATAGGAATAAGAGAAACCACATACTTCAGTTTTGAGGAGATCAGTTTGGAAAAGAAGGTATCTAAAAAGGTATACTCCACCTAATTTTCATTAAAACACTGTTTTGTTTATTACTAATGATGATCCTAGAATTGTTAGGTAAATAGTGAATTTAGAGGATGGAAAACTTTGGAAAAAGACCATGGTTGAAGAAATGGCAGCCTTGGACAAGAATAAGGCTTGGGATCTAGTGCAGTTTCTAGGTGGAAGAAAAGTCATTGGAAGCAAATGGGTATTTAAGAAGAAGTTGAATGTAGAAGGAAAAGTGAAGAAATATAAATCTAGATTAGTATCAAAAGATTATTCCCAAGTCCAAGGAATAGTCTTTGGTGATATTTTTTCTCATGTTGCCAAGTTAGTTTGTATTAGATTTATTTTATCTATTGTTGCTTCTTTTGGGTTTGAGGTAGAACAAATGGACATGAAGACAACGTTCCTACTTGGGGGAACCGGGTGACCACCTCCATTTCGGTCTATTTTGTATGTTTGTTATTTTTCGTGGCGACCTGCTCTGCACACCCTCTTGACCCAGCATTTTTCAGTTGTGGTTTCTTGGGACAGTTATACAACTACTGTCGGTTATCATGGAGGACGACGTCATTGATATTCTAAGGACCCCTATCCATTGGACTATTTTCCGCTAGCATCTGTCGGTTACCTCCTCGAGTCTTTCATTGGATATACCCTCTACCCTAGTCGGGTCTTCTAGGGTTTACTCAGTCTCAAAATATCCTAGCTCATCAGAATCTCCATAATTATGGGCCATCTTTCTCTACCTTGTCATTTTCTGGATGCCCTGATGTGGTGGATTTCCCACCTAGATCCAACCTCCCTCTATTATCCCCAGCCTCTCTACATTTCATATCAGCCTGCCACCCCCCCCCTTTGCATCCTCCATCAACCTCTTCACCTGTTTCTTCCCACATCCCTCCACCTTCAGCATCTCATTCCTTTTCTGCCCCTCCACTGGACACTGTGGTCCCCTTCCCCCCTCCTCCCACCCATGACCCTCCCACTTTTAGATGCTTTACTGATTCATCTTCTCCCCGATTAGGTTTGTCTGGGAATACTGGCTTGGAGGCCGCTGCGAATCTGCCTCTATCTCAATAGGTAAGAACACCCCATATTCGGTCAGGGCGCCTTGCAAAGTGCTTCAAAGGTGTTAAGGTGGGCAATAAGAAGATATCCCTCACTTTCAGGGTCGATATATAGATGGGGGAAGTTTTGGATACCTCCGAACGAGTTCTGGTTGGTCGTGTGCGGGGTCGGGCATACTCAACAACACATTTGAAGAAGTGGGTGTTGGAGATTTGGGGTCAGATCCTCACCGAACTTCCATCAATGGTAACCCTCTCTCGGGGATGGTTCGCATTGTGATTTCATAGGCTTGAGTTTATCCCATGGGTTTTATCAAAACACTGGCACATTGAATTGGCACCGGTCATCCTTAAGCATTGGAGCCCCTTTTTCTATCCTAAGCGTGAACACCTTCAAGATGGACCCATCTGGGTTAGATTGCCTGGACTCCCATTACATTTTTGGTCAAAAGACATCTTCAAACGGATTGAGAATGCTCTTGGGTGGTGTATGGAATTCGATAAATCCTACATGTTGACTAGGAATATGTCCATGGCATGCATTCTGGTCTTCCTTGATACTAGAGAAGGTCTGGAGGAAAGTATGCAATTACATTGGAGGGATGCTTGTAGGATTCAGATATTGGACTATGAGGGAGTTCCATATCAATGCAGGAGATGTCACAAAATTGTACATCTTTATAAGGATTGCCCCTTCTTGCATCCAGCTTGACTTCGGTTTCTCGGTCTGAACATGCTACTACAAATCTAAATTCTGATCAACAGGGGAAGGCACATGTTAGTCATATGGATGATCAACACCCAGACTTCCCGTGGCACATGCACTCACAAGGAGAATTTTCGTCCCCCATCCCCACGTATCACTAGATTGTGTGCGGCTGCGGTGGCGGCTGCCTCTGATGTGGGTACTATCTCTAACCCTCCTCCTCTCCATTTGATGTTGTCTATTTTTTCTCCTAGCTTATCATTTTGTAATGCTGGCTCTGTGCATTGTCCCTCTATTGTATGCACTTTTTTTCCTACTGCACCTATTTACTCCCCCACTCCTCCTACCATCTCTAGGATTGTCGATACCCTCTCCCCTTCTGAGCCATCCATTGACTCAATTTTGGGACATGGTTATTTCCTCTAGTCATTATCCTGTATTCCTTCGGGGGACGGTAGTGGTCTTGGCATTACACCTCATCTTCCTACTACCAAGACAGCCCGAGGTCAACAATAAAACATCTCCAAAGCCATCCTTTAGGATGTACTGGAAGTGGCAACATGGCGATAACTCCCCATTAATCAGGTCCTTAGAGCACTGACCTCCCCCCCCCTTGGTTCTCCATGAAGTGGCTCTCTTACAACTATAAGGGATTGGCTAGCCCTGGAAAGAAATTAGCCTTCCGTCATTTGATGGAAATGGAACCGTTTGATATTTTATTCTTACAGGAGACCCTTGTGATTGGTCTGGAAATTATTCCCATTCTTGAGGCTATGTTACCTGGATGGCACTTCACTACACTGGATGCCCATGGGCGATCTGGTGGTTTATTATTGGGCATTGACCTCAGATCCATAAGACTATTAAATTCCTAGGGGGGGATGGGCTTCATCGGTGCAGATGTTTACTTAGCAGAGCTTTGTAGGGAGCTGAGGATTATTAATGTCCATGGACCCTGCAACAACAGGCTCAATTTCTGCAGAAGGTACTCGACTTTGAATACTTCCATGTTGAGAACATTATTATTGGTGTGGATCTTAATTTTTCTCTCGGAAATGCTAAGTCTTGGGGCATTAATGCTCAAATGGACTCATTATTAGATGGGATATTACCCCTTCTGGAGGATCACCAACTGATTGATATCCCTTCGCCCTGCTTAAAGCCCACATGGAGAAATCGAAGGATCGAGGATGCAGCATTATCTAGAAGATTGGATCGTTTTCTGGTTAAGGAGGCACTTTTGGAACAATTACCCCTTTATCGACAATGGGTGGGATCTGGGGGGTTATCGGATCATCATCCCATATATCTAGAGATCGCTGACGGTGTTAGAAAACCTAATGCACCCTTCAAGTTCAACTCAACCTGGCTTAATGGTGATAGCTATATACAATTGATTACACAGACCTCAAAAACCATCGACACTCAGCAGGTTTTATCTGCCTTCGAGATATTTTCAAATAAGATGGAAATACTTAAACATTAATCTGTTAAATGGGAAAAGAATAAAAGGACCAAATATGTGCTGATACTGAGAGACACTGAACTAGAGATTGAATGATTGAATGGACTTGAGAGTCGAGGATTCACCTGTGCTGATGCTAAAGAGCATTTGATCCGACTAGAGATTAAGCGGAATCAGATCTTAAAATATAGGGCGGAAACCTAGCGACTCAGAAGTAGGGCCATCTGGTTAAAGGAGGGAGATGAGAATACAAAGTTCTATCATTGTGTTTAAATGGGCGCAGGGTCATTAACACCATCTGGCATCTCAAGGATTAGCATGGAACACAAGCAAAGACCTTCCACAAACTAGCCAATCTTGGCATGTCTCATTTCAGACGTTTATTCAAAGCTCCCCCTAATGCAAATCTTGCTAAAATAATCAGGGTAGTTGGTCTATTCCCCAGATATGTTGATCAGGATGTCGATGATGATCTACTTAATCCAGTATCCATGGGGGAGGTAGAGGCTACTATTAAGTGGTTTAAGAAGGATAAGAGCCTTGGACGAGATGGCTGGACAATTGAATTTTATATTGCATTTTTTGACATGATTGGACAGGAGTTAATTCAGGTCATCGAAGAATGTCAGACTAGTGGGCGAATGTATGATGCTTTCAACTCTACATTTATCGCTCTCATCCCCAAGTCGGATGACCCACAGAGCTTTGAAGATTATAGACCCATTTCCCTGTGTAACTGTATATACAAGATTATTGCTAAGATCATTGAAAATCGGCTCAAGCCCATCCTATCAGAGCATATATCTTCGAAGCAATTTTCATTCCCTGACCATCGTCAAATACATGAAGCAATGGGCACAGCACAAGAAGCACTTCACTCTATCAAATCAAAGAACCTCAAAGGGATGATACTTAAAATTGATTTGGAAAAAAAAAATTATCGCACTTGTTGGCTATACATTCGAATGCTTCTTACCCATCTCGGCTTTCCTCTACTATTCATTCAATGGATTATGTGTTGCATTACCAATGTATCTTATAGTGTTTTGATCAATGGATGCATCCTCTTTCTTTCATGTACAACGGGGCTTCAGATAAGCTTACCCACTCTCCCCCCTACTTTTCATATTGATCATGGAAGGTATGAGTCGAATCATCATGGTGGATCGATTGCAGGGTAGATAGAAGGGCATCAAGATAGCAAACAATTGCATTCTCACACATCTCCTATTTGTGGATGACATGCTCATATTTCTGAATGGATCACTTGGGGACTGTACAACATTTGCTGCCGCATTCTGTTTATTATGTCATGCTAGTGGGATGCATTGCAACAATAAAAAAACCACTCTATCTACTTTTGGATGCATCCAAATGAGATCCATTCTGCTCTACTACATTTTCCTTTCGTCTCCTTACACATTGAGGAGGGACTCAATTATTTGGGTTTCGGGTTAAAACCATCAAACTATCGGATAGTTGATTGGGTTTGGTTGGTTGACAAGATAGAAAGAAGATTAAATATCTAGCATCATAGGTGGTTGTCAAGAGTGGGAAGACTGACTCTCATAAAATCTGTCTTGGAGGCCACACCTGTCTATTGGATGTCTTTAGCTTAGATACCAAAGGGCATCATTCAAAGAATTCAACAGTTATGTTGCATATTCCTTTGGAAGGGTAAATAGGTTGGACACACCTTTGCCTGGGTTCATTGGGATAGGATTACACTTCCAAAGAAATGGGGCAAATGGGGACTAAAGAATTTGATTATTTTGCTACTGCTCTGGCACCCAAAATGGGTTGGAACATTCTATCATCCAAGAATCTTTGGACAAAGGTTATGTGACAGAAGTACATTTCTCCATTACATCTGCATGACTAGGTCAAGCTACCAACATGGGATAGGAACAACATATCTACAGTTTGGCGGGCAGTACTAAATACATTGATTCATGTTCGAGATGGACTGACCTGTATAATAGATAATGGTTGCTCTGTTTGGATTGGAATGGATCCTTGGATTGGTTGTGGGAATGCTCATATGCTCCCACCTGGGTTTATCCAACATCTATCAGACTCAGGACACACAAATTTGGCACATATTGTTGACCAAGAGCACACAAATATGTTTTGACATGCATGGAAAAACACCATCACTCTGAATATCCCACCATAATGGGTGGCCAATTCGAAAAACTATACAACAGCTTTGATGGAATCGCATGTCCGGATTACCAAGTGGGAGGATGAACTAAATTGGTCTCATTCTCCGAATGGGAAATATTCCTCGAAATATGGATACTTGTATATTAATGTTGAACACAGATCCATTGTATCATAATGGTGGTGGTATTTTCTTTGGAAACTGAAGGCGACCCCTAGGGCTAAACTATTCATGTGGTTCATCCTTCGGAACAATGTTCCTACTGCTGACATCCTTCATAAGCGCACATTTCATGGTTCAAGCTAGTGTTTTTTGTGTAGACAGGACATGGAAACATGTGATCACTTATTCCTTAGATGCAGGACCACTATTTCCATCTGGTCTAATATTACTACTCAACTATAGATTCAGAATAATTGGACTAGAATGGACACCCAGGAGGCATGGCATCGATGGTGGACTTCTGCACAATCAAACAAGTGTTGGAACCTATCGGTATTGGTTTGCTGGTATATATGGCTTCAATAGAACAAGATTATATTTACTGATACAGAGCCATGTTAGGACAATATCATTGTTTCACTCATTTCCAATTACCTAAGCCTACCAGAGGAGACCTGTGAACCCATAGTGCGCAACATCATACCTGAGATCATTGATTATGACATGCCATTGGGCATTTTTTGATGGTTCAACACAACAACATGGATGTGGGGGTGGAATAATCCTTCATATAAATCATACACACTCCTACGGGATCCAAATGGGCTTGGGGGGGGGAGGTGACAAATAATTTTGTTGAACTTATATCTCTCTGGCACTTACTACATTTTGCATTAGTCAAAGGTTGTCGAAATTTGCAGATTTTTTGTGACTCGCAGATCATTATTAAATGGTTTAATCAACAAACTGTTTGCCACAGTCACAAACTTCGACACATTCTAGATGATGCTTTGAGACTGAGATCATATTTTGACATATCTTCTTGTCATCATATCTACAAGGAACGAAACAACATTTCTGATTTCCTTTGCAAGGAAGCCACACAGCTGCCAAGGGGCATCTGGTTGATACAAAAGAAACATGACTTAGAAGCTTTCAGCTACGCAATTTTGATGGGGCAGAGGGCCCCATTTTTATGAGTATTTTATGATTAAATTTTGATGTATATATTTTGAATTATAACATTTTATGTCTAGAATATTTCTGAACTTTCATATGTAATTATCCATAGCAGTCTCCCTTCGATGGGATTGACATATTTTTTTTAAAACATTACTAATTGTGGCCAGACCACAGATATCTCATATGCTACCCAACATCTTCAACACGTAATTTTCCTTATTTATAATGAAAATTATGATTTTTCCTTGGGAAAAAACATTCCTACTTGGGGATCTAAAATAAGAGATATACATGAGGCATCCAAAAGTATTTGTAGTGAAGAGAAATAAAAAACTTGTATGCAGGTTGAAAATGTCCTTGTATGGGTTAAAGCAATCACTAAGGATGTGGTATTAAAAATTTGATACATATATATATTGGAACTTGGCTTCACAAGGAGAAAAGTGAATCAGTGTTTACATTTTAAATTAGTTAATGATGATCATCTTATTTCTTTGGTCTTATGTATGGATAATATGTTGCTAATTGGAAATGATAGGGAAATTATCTAGGATGTGAAAACTCAATTGTCATCTAAATTTGACATAAAGGATCTTGCAGGTGCTACAAATTTCCTTTAGGGCAAGGAAATTGAAAGAGATCTGGCAAAGAGGAAACTCTAGTTAAATCAAAGGAAATACATGGAGACAATATTGCATAGGTTTATGTTGTAGCCGCTACTACACCACCCAAAATTTTTACCCCATGTGTGTAAAACTTTGGGTCCCCCATAATTTTGCCAATTTTCATAGTTTTCTATGTCACGCCATGCCCTTTTAAAATGGTCCTATCATTATCAAATGCATTCCCTGGTCTAATATTCATTATGGCTTATTCCCACATAACCCTCATCAAAGCCCAAATTACATGAGATACACTTATTAAAAGTGTTAATCATATATATTTTGGGAATATGCTTGTTCATGTTGATTTTAGTAAGTTGAATAACCAAGGTTAATATGCCTCCAAGCTCACAGTGTCCTATCATTTTTTATAGCTATGGCTAGATAAGCTTGATGTGGATGTGAATCTTGATGGAAGATCGGTGTCTCTATTAGATTTGAATAACTTCCCCAAAAAGACTTTGAAGTTGTGTCGGGAATGCCTGATATTGATTGAACCATGATCAGATTAAACTTCTTAGTAAGGCAAGCAACAAGTTGAACGAAACTCTAAAGGGTGTAGAGGAGATGATGTATATTTTTGTTGAAGCATTTGAAGCAAGGGACTCCCTGAATGGTGATAGAGAACTGGTTCACACTTTTAAGAGATTGACTACGCTTGATGGAAAAAGGAGGTTTGCTTTAGCTGCAACCTCTTCTCACAAGGAAGAGGCTGGAACGTTGAGAGTACTTTGAGAATGTAGATCGTACATAGGGGAAACTTGAGGAGACACTATGGGGACACATATCAAATTTCTTTAAGCTCGCTAAGGAAAGTCCTCACATTTTGGTATATGCATTAAGGAAATTCTTGATCGACAACTAGCAAAGGAAGTAGTTGAAGTTGAGGGAGCATATCACAATTGGAAGGTTTATTCCAAGAGCAAATGAATGGCCAGGGAAAGTGCTACAATGAAAAATGGTATGAGGAGATTGGGAAATATGTTGAGGCACACTTTGACAATTCGCTCTCAAATCTTGCTTTAAGGATTTAAAGACCGCATTGGAAGTGGCAAGCATTGTTGCAAAAAATCGTGTTGATATCTATGACTTTGTGCCAACCTATTTTCCTCCAAGATTTCAACTTACGGTGCAACTTTATGCTGAGAGATTCATTTGAATGCTAGGTTGTTGAATGGCAGAGAAAATGGGTTTTCAAACATTGAGATTTTGAACATAACAGGATGGGTTGTTAAGTACCAAGATCTCCTTATAGGTATGGGTGTTGATGATTATTTAGCTCAAGTATGTGCTAAAAATGGTGCAATGGATCATCTTATGAATGCTTGATTGTATGCAAGCTACAATTCAGAAATGGTATACAAGCATATTGGAAGCAGATAAAGGCCACCTACCAAAGAAAACATAAGATGAGAAGCTATACACTCTAGCAGCGGTTGATTTATTTAGAATTTTTGGTGAACAAGTGCAGATTCTGAAAGAAAATATCACTGATGTAATGATATATAAGATATCTCTTTTTGTATTCGATAAATGGTAGATTTTTAGGAAGCTTAGAGGTAAAGTCTTGTGGAGCCAGTCATGGAAATTAGGTTGGAATCATCAAGTGCAATGGATTATTTTGAAGATACTTGCAAAGCCTTTCTTGAAGTAGCATAGGTCGAGTTGGAGGCCACAAATTGCAAACCACACATCGCATTTGCAGAGTATAATGAGATATGTGACTGTGAATGCAATTGATAATTGTGATTGAGATCTGCGACTGTGATTGTGGTTGTGATCTACGACGGCAACTACAATTTGCGATTGTAATATGTGACTGTGATCTGCAACTAAGATAATCACAATATTCCTTCATCGCATCACATATCAGCTTCGGAGGTGATTTGACTTCCACCCTAAGATTTAATTCAGCGAATATGATATTGTAAATATCTTTTGTCATGTTTATTAAAATAATAAGTGTAAACTCGTGTAAAAGGAAATATGAGTTGAAAAGGTCATGAGGAATACAAAAGGTCATGCGAAAGGCAAAAAGACACCTCCCATTTGTATAAATATACCCTCATGCCTTATTTATATTGACTTTTAGCACTTGATCTTTGCTATCATTTAGATAATTGTTTGCGCTTAGGGAGCTAAAAGCAATCTGCTCTTGGCAACTTTTAGGTTGAGTTGTGGTGAGGCTAAGGTTTGATGTTGGAGATGATATGAACAAACTTCATTCCACTACTGGGCTTTGATGGGCTTATAGTGCATGTAATTGGATTTACACCATATTAATGAGGAGCTTTTCACTTTTAGTGTTGATTCTCATGCATTTTCATGGTGGTTATAATGGTTATATGGTATTTACATTGTGTGTGCATGTGTGCTTGCATATTGGTTGTACGTTGATGAGCTAATTCATGGATATCGCTTGTATGTTTGCTTTTGAATATTTGCTTTCTTATTCCATGTAGATGCTAGTAACTAACTGTGAATTAATTTGCAGCTGACCTTTAGTAATTTCTTACTCGTATGTTTCAAATGGTCTTAGTTAGCCTATTCTTCTTGAGGCATACTCTTCTCATTGTTTTGTTGCTTTGTTCTTGTACATTGTTCTACAAGTTTGTCAATGGTGGGTTGATCTTGTCCTCATTCTCTAGGCTTTTCACACTTACTTTCACTCTAACATCTCTGCATTTGATAGCCAAGAGAAAACATACATGGTCGAAATCAGGCCCACATATCGAATGGGGCTCCTATCCCAAATGGTGTGAGGTCTGATTGGGACTTCACACTAGGGAGACACCCTAACTATTGGCGGTACATTTTTCCCTGTCAACAATTTAATATGTAGGAAACTAAATTTGTAAAGTTCCCTATTCCTGTAGGTGTAAATTTATTTGCATATCAGTGTCCCAAAACATAGGAATAGGAAGAGGACATGTCCCGTGTTCCATATGTTAGTGCAGCTGGAAGTTTGATGTATGTAATAGTTTGTACCATACTAGACATTGCATATGCAAAAGGAGTATTGACCAAATATATGTCAAAACTAGGGAAGGAACATTGGACAATAGTAAAGAGGGTTTTCAAGTATCTGTTTGGCGTAACTAATTATGGATTGTGCTACCAAGGAAGACCATGATTGGATATATTGTTGGACATATATGGATTTTTTTATGCAGATTGGGCGTGAGATTTCAATTGTAGAAGATATATGTGTGTATGTGTTTAACCTATTTGGAGAAGCAATTAGTTGGGTGAGCAAGAGACAATATATAGTGGCACTCTCGAATATAGAAGTTGAATACATGGCAGCTACTTATTAAAACAAGTAAGAAGTTTGGTTACAGATATTATCTTCAAGTATTGGGTTGATACAACAAGTTGTAAGGATAGATTGTGATAGTCAAAGTGCAACTTTCCTAGCAAATAACCTTGCTTTTCCTCCGAGACAAAGCATATTGATGTTCAGTACTACTTTGCGAGAGATATGGTTAAAGAGAAGAAGGCGCTACTAGTAAAGGTTGAAACTTTGAAGAATGTTGTAAGTTCATTGACAAAATCTATGAGCACTGAGAATTTCTCTTCGTGTAGACAGACAATTAGCATTACTTCCCTAGAGTGTTGATTGTGTACTCCTATGACCTCTTGTATGCTAAGAAAATAACAAGTGGGAGAACGTTGGGTATGTGTTATATTCTTGCATGATTAATTGTCATCGTGTGGGCTCTAGGGGGGAGGTCAGTGACACTTTTATGGAGCCTCCCCTAGCACAACCCTTGAATCGAAATTGTTGGAAATATTTCCTTGTAAAATATTATAATTTCATAGTCAATCTAGATCATTCATCATTAGGTCATAGATATGATGATGAAAGTTATGTTAGGGATTTATTCTCTAAAAGGAAACTCCCTTTTAATAGGGAATTGTATAATGGTTATGTAATCATTAAGAGATATAGAATAATTAGTTTGGTTTTTCCAATTTTGAGTTTCTATGGTAAAATCTTTGTGCAAATTATATGTGCGTATATTATTGAATCTATTATATTTTATATTAAGAAAATGTTTTCAAGAACCATCTATGTAAGGTTAAAACCTGCGTGCATCAAAAGACTTTGAATCATATTATTTCTAAACATTTTTGGGTTAAGAGAACCATTCCTAGGCATTTGGAGTAATTTTTTTAATTGCAACCCCTTTTCATATCACTTAAAAATGTTTCTATTTTCCCAATATATAAATCGCTTTTATTATATCCGGAGGTGTATAGTTATGTTACGTTTTTAAGAACTCTTAGTTATGTTACGTTTTTAAGAACTCTTAGTTATGTTACCCCTAAAATTTTAGTACCATTTTTCTTTTATTATTTCTATCTTTCCCCTCTTCAAGTTTGCTTATGCTCTTTTAACATGCACCTTACCTGATCTTGGTGAATCAAAAATAAAGAAGAAAAAAATGTATTTCTTTGTTTTGCAATATCAACAAATTGGACGGATAGAGGCAACTTACATTGTTTTGGGTTCGACCCTTCGCTTACAGAGATTTAGATTTATTACTTTGAAATTGAGTTGAAGTTTTTTTTTTTTTGAAAAATGGGTAGAGTAACTATGGTTCAACCTTTCGATTACAAAGCTTTAGATTTATTACTTTGAAATATTTGTATAATTTTATGTGGGGTTGAGTTGAAGGGTGTTTTTTTGGAAAAATCTAAAATTTTAGGGGTAAGCACACACTTCAAGATAAAAAGTAAAAAACAAAAACTCCCTTCTCTTTCTTGAGATTTGTTATGTAATTTCTCTTTCTTGAGATTTGTTATGTAATTTACGTTAGCATAGTGGGGGAAAATTTACTTTATTAAATTAGAGATTTGAGTTCAAGTCTTTTTTAAATTAAAAAGGAGTGAATCACCTATAACTTTAATATTTGTTCAAGTTACTTTTTGTATGCAACTTTAGTTTATAAATTAACTTTATTGTAAAAGTTATTGATATTTACTTTTGGAGGAGAAAGATTTGTAAAAGTTATTCATACTTATTTTATAAAAACAGGTCATTTACTTGGTAAAAGTAATTTTTATTTAAAACCAAATTTATATGGAAAATTAGAGGAGAAAGATTTTTTTCTCTGTTTTTTATTTAACAACTAATTTGGACACCCACACTCATGTTGATAAACCTCCATTTTCTATATGGAACCTTGATTTGTTTTTATGCATTTCTTTAGAAGGGCATTACTTTGACATCTACCGTTTTTAGTGTCATTTTTTCAAATTACATATTTCTTTTGAAATCTTTCCATAAAAAACCATATTACAGTAACGTTTTACTAAGAATAATTTAAGTGATCTCTTGCTTACCATTTCAAGTTACTTCTCATTATAAATTTAGTATGGAGGATAGGATCTAGTGGAGTTGTCAGTTGGAAGGAAACCCATTGGAAGAAAATGGGTGTTTAAGAAGAAGATGAATGCATAAGGCAAGGTGGAGAAATACAAAGCTCGATTTGTAGTGAAAGGTTATTCCCAGGTGTCAAGAATTGATTTCAGTGATATTTTTTCTCCTGTTCCCGAGTGTTAAACTCACATGGAATGTAAACATCGAAATAGAAAGATAAGCATTCAATTGCACATATTATTGACATGATATACATGTATAGTACATGGTGTGACCCTTGGATTCATATTCCAAGTGGTCTCTTGGACTCCGGTGGTTGTTCACATTCCACACCAACCCATAGAGGATTAGGTGTCCAACATTCCTCCCCTTAATCTGAAGGGGTATGTATGAGTCCAAGAAGATAGTTGTAATACAAAATGTGCAAAAATGCATGGCAGCACTAGGTTGAATGTGCTCTCTAAAATTTTGGTATAAGGGGGTGGTTTAAGGATGACCACCAACACCGGAACGCTTGGTGAAGTTCCCAAAACTCTTCCAAGTCTGGAAAGAAGCTGAAGTCTTCTGCTAGAGGAAGTGCTCCTCATGTTTTGAAGAGGGAAACCTTCAACCTTGAAAGGGAGGTCTCACCCCGCATAAAAAGGGAGAACCTCAACCTGAAAAGGGAGGTCTCAACCTATGATGGTTTAAGGACGACCACCAACTCTGGAATGCTTAATGCAATTCCTGAAACTCTTCCAAAACTAGAAAGAAGTTGAAGTCTTCTACTAGAGGAAGTGTCCCCAATTCTTTGAAGAGATGTCTCAACCCCACATAGATGGTTTAAGGTTAATCATCAACTGAATCCATGCTCAGGGGAATCTTTGTCTCTAGCTACAAATCTGAATCTGGTGTGGCAGGTTGTATCTCAGGCTCGCTTGATGTGGCTTTGAAGCTTGTAGATGACCATAACTTCCCCCCCTGTCAGATACAAGGTGAGATGATGGAGAAAACTCAACTGCAAGACTGTTAAATACTCTGGAACAAGTTATGACATATGATTGAAATATCTTCTTGGTCATTGAAGCCCATTACCAAGAAGCGATCCATCCAAGATGAATCTTTTTTCTTGCAGGAGGCTTGTTTTTTAAGAATTTGTTTGAAGAATGAGTGACTTTATGGCATTTCTCACATGGATGAAGATTGAAACAGTGATCTTTCATATGGCGAACTCGATCACAGTGTTGGCATTTAAAAATTTGTTGTGGTTGTTGTGGAAGAGACACAGAATCTGGAGCAACTGAAGGTGAACGATCATGAAGAAATCCAACATTCTTAAACTGGATGGGCTTTGAGTAATATGGAATATTAAAGGACACATCCTTTTCATATCCAATACCATGTATGTGCTTGTTATGGACAAGCTCTTCCCTAGGTCTAATGATGGGCTTGGGAAGTGCAGATTGAACTTTTGCATCTGCATGCAACTATGCTCCTTCATTGGGAACTAAATGTGAATGAACTTCAACATTATTGACTTGCTACTCCTGAGAGTTTATCTCAATGTTCTAAACAAAAATAGGTTCATAATGATGACTCCATTGTTGTAATTCTTCTTGCTGAAGCTGAGATTCAAGTTCCAAACAATCTATTTTTTCTTGTGTATTCTGCAAACATGTTTTCATATCACAGAGAGTGTTCTTGTTGATTTTCAGTGTGTCCTGATTAGTGGAATGTATCATAGTTTTTAGAAACTCTAATACCTCTGTAATTTTGGCCATTTTCTTAACAGCTCAAACTTATGAAATGAGGGGTTTCAGCTTCTCAATGGTGCATATATTAAACACCAACTCATTGCATGTGATAATACCAATGCTAAAAGGCAATGCTGACCAAAAAACTAGCTCAAACCAGTGAAACATAACCTTCCTCTGATTCTTTCAAAGTTACCTTTTAACATTGAAGTGTGCATCACTCTTGTGAAAAGCTTCACATCTCTTCTTAACAACTAAGTGGCTAGCAAATCAATTATATTGGTATAATGGCAGCTCTATAAACTATGCAACTTTGTAAACGATGGTAGCATTATAAACAACACACGCACCTAAAAATCAACCTGTGTATACCACACATTCCCACATACCAGATTGTAGACTCCTCTCTATGGCAGTGATCTGAAAATCTGAGGGTCTCTTTTCATTTTCTCTGCTCATAACATTGATGCTCAACTATCAATTTAGAAAATGGGGGATCCACACAAATTTTAGCATAAACAATGAATTTCTATCTGTATCTAGCTTCCCACAATGAAAGAAAGAAAGCTCAAGTCGAGGGTTTGACAACATCCCATTGATGTGAGATGTAGTAATGATTTTGAGCTTGTGGGCACTCTTAGATTTCTTTCTTCTCTGCTTCTTCGAAAGATCCAAAAAAGAAATAACAACTAGCATCCGCACAACGCAAAAATGATGTCGTTAAATTGTTCTGGACACAACAACTAGGCTTCAACGTTTATACAAATCAAGTCATGTTTATCGACACATATGCATATTTGATGAATGTAGGCATATGAAAGATTTGATTAATTTAAATAATTAATGCATTCAAATTCACCATTCCAAATTTTATATTCCTTTGACCGCCATTCAAGCCATATAACTCACTAAAAAGTACAAAACATAGAAACTGGCCTCCTGGAGTTAGACACTGCATATACTACACTAAATTCCAACAATATAACAACATGCCAATGATAATGACAATGTCACAGTCCAGCCTCACCACTAAATTCAAGACTCGTGTAATTCTAGCTTGTACCCATGGCTCCAACAACTCTTTCTTTCAAGTCAGTTCTTTGTGTTGATGTGTGTGGATTACATAAAGTTTCACAAAAAATTGGGGGTCTTATTAATTGTGGAAGAGCTATAAGAGCACGGGGTTCATAATTGTGGAGTTATATGAGGGAGCAGTAAGCAATGGTTTGGACAAGAGTCGAAAGTGGTGGTATGGACCAAAATCGAGAGAGGGGCGATGGGTCAATGTAATACCAATAGTGTGATATGAGGAGTACTACGAGAGTCGAGTAGTATGGGGGCTATATATATTAAAAATGCAGTAAAAAATTGCAACTGTTTAAACAATGGGAGTGGGAGCGGAGGTATGGGCAGCGTGGTATATGCAAGCAGTGTGGTAATACCACTCTAACACTTGGGCCTAGCGTCAATAGAAGCGTTCAAAGTGTTTATTCAGTGTGGATGGTATGGAGTGGGATGCACATATTATAGGATTAAAACACACTCTATACATTCGTCTACTGGGTGAAGTTCCAAAACTGATCAATAGCAGTGTAGAGAGAACACACACAAAGACACTCAAAGTGTCTTCATCGCTTCCACATTCCATCGGTTGTTACCGAACCTCCCTTTCAGCAACGACCATTTGCATTGATTATGAATTTCTCTGTCTATCTATCCTTTTCTAGCTACAGAAAAATGGCAGGGGTCACTATCTCTAGAAGAAATTAGCGCAACCAGGGAAAAATAGAGGAATAAGAAAACCTGATTGTAATCCATTTAGAGTGAAGCAAATATTTTATGGAGCGAAGGATTTATGGGTGTAGACTTGGGTGATGTCAAAACAGGAGTTGCTATCAGCAAAGGTTATGCAAAACCATATGCCTTCTCAGTTCAGTTTATAGCTGTGCAGAAAGAAATTAGAGCATCGTCCCATTGAATTGGCCTAAAAGGAGGATATACTTGTAAGAGGTATGGCAGAGAACTCAGCAAGCTTCATGCTAACAAGTCAGATTGACAGACGTGTGGCAAGGACAATTAGATTAAAACGCTCTATAAGATGGAAGTTCTGATAAGAGGAAAGGAAAAACTAACATGTATAGAGAGACCACAAAACAGGGGGCTCAAATTGGAGCAGGGTAGGAGAACGCCCGCTCTGATACCATGTTAAAATCACATGGAATGTAAACGGAGAAATAGATATATAAGCATTCAATTGCATATATTATTGACATGATATACATTTATAGTACATGGTGTGACCCTTGGATTAATATTCCAAGTGGTCTCTTGGACTCCGGTGGTTGTTCACATTCCACACCAACCCATAGAGGATTAGGTGTCCAACACCAAGGTAGCTTCTATTAGATTACTAGTATATGTTGTTGTTGCTTTTGATTTTGAGGTAGAACAGATGGATGTGAAGGCAACATTTCTTCACAGGGATCTGAAAGAAGATATCTATATGAATAAACCTGAAGGCTTTGCAGTGAAGGGTAAGAAAGAACTGGTATGTAGGTTTAAAAATTCTATTTATGGGTTAAAACATTCGCCAAGGATGTGGTATCAGAAATTTGATACATATATATGGGGACATGGCTTCACCAGAAGCAAAGCAGATCATTGTGTGTATTTTAAATTAAATGGTGACCGTGTTATTTATTGGGTCTTGTATGTGGATGATATGTTGTTGATTGGAAATAACAAAGAATTTATCCAGGAATTGAAGACCCAATTGTCCTCCAAATTTGACATGAAATATCTTGGTGCTGCAAACTATATTTTGGGCATGGAAATGAAACTAGATCGAGCAAGAGGAAGCTTTGGTTAAACAAGAGGATGTATGTCAAGACAATATTGCAGAGGTTTAATATGCAATATAGTAAACTAGTGAAGTCTACTATTCCTTTAGGTGTAAAGTTATATGTTGAATAGTGTCCCAAGACACAAGAAGAGGAAGAGGACATGTCTAGTGTTTCATACGCAAGTGCAGTCGGTAGCTTGATGTATGCAATAGTCTATACTAGACCAGACATTGCACATATAGTGGGAGTATTGAGCAGGTTTATGTCAAAACCAAGGAAGGAGCACTGGACAACAGTGAAGCGAGTTTTCAGGTATTTGTGTGGCACTAGTGATTATGGTCTATGCTACCAAGGAAGACCAGGATTGGATAGAGTTTTAGACATCCATGGATTTGTTAATGCAGACTGGGCTGGAGATCTGGATCAAAGAAGATCTAAAAGTGGGTATGTATTTAACCTGTTTAGAGGTGCAGTCAGTTGGATGAGCAAGAGACAGTTTGTAGTGGCACTTTCAACTACAGAGGCAGAATACATATGCTCTCGCCATTGTTTATTTTCTATTTTTAGAATTCATATGCAGGTAAATTATGTACGGGGTTAAAACCTACAATAAACATCAACAAAATATTATTTATTTGTTTCATTTATTGAGTGGAAACATCAATAAAAGCTTCTTTTCACATCTCCTCATTGAATTGGAAAAATCTTGTTTTTTCTTTAGCTTTACTCATGAAGACATTTAGTAAAAGTTCCCTGCATTATCTCATTAAAGCTATTTGAATCCTTTTCCAAGTGGTTAAATAATTAAATAAAAAATAAGTATTTAACCATTTCACAACTTATGACTTTGAAGTCATAATCCTTGAAAATTTACTTGGAGATATGATTTAGATCCACACTAAAGTGTTGACTCGAGATAAAAGCTAGTGACAAAGATGCTACTCAACTCCTCACTTTTACATACAAAGGAATTGCAGACCACCCCTTACTTTATATTTAGGAATACTACAAAATACATAAATTTACTAATTATATACATGCCTAAAAAGGTAATCTTCCTGATAAAGCAAAAAACACAATTTTTGGCCAAATGACATATTGGGCATAATTACATAAAAGTGAAAAAGCACAAAAGCATAGGAAAAATTGTCATTCCAAAGTGAAAAAAATCTTGTTGGACTCACTTTTACACCAGGATCAAGAAGTAGTCAAATATGTTGTGTGGGCCCCTGATGGTCCAAATACCAAAAAATCAAAATTTTCCCTAAATAGAAATTTAATGGAAACTGGCCAAACTAAACATATAAGGTCCATTGATTGATGATTATTCCATGAGGCATATAAAAATAGACCAGTGTGACTAAGTCTCTTTGGACCTTAACCCTCCAGTAGAAGAAGTGCTACTGGGTTAATAGGTCCATTTAGCATGAACTTGAACCAAGACCATAACTTCCTAGCTTGGGTTTGTACAGCAAAAGAAGAACTAGTGATCTTGTTGGTAATCCTTTAGATTGGGGTTGTACATGTTTATAATTTTAGTGAGTCTCCTCTCTTTTGGCTTAAGTTTCATAGACGCGCTATATACAAACATTTGCATAACCTTTTGGCCATTTAGATTAAGTATGCATCAAATGGAAGTGTTGGTTGTAGAAATTCTGCAAATTCTCTATAAATATCACTCTAAGACTATGTAGAAAATCTGATTGTAGATTAGCCCGATAATGCAATATAACCAAAACAAAATACTATAATATACTTCTACTATCAATTTTCTTTGAGGAAGCTTAATATTGAGCAAGATCAAGCTGAACACATATAACCAAAAGAAGCTAAATCAATGCACATGAAACACAGAAAATACTCAGGGGAAAGCCTCAGCTAAAAACCCCATTATCTGTATTATCATACAAGGTGGAAATACATCAGAAGTATACAAAGCCTTAGCTCTCATAGCTAGCTAGCTATCAGTACAATCCTCCTGGATGCTCACATGCAATAAAAGCTTCTCAAGCCTCCCTCTCTGCCCTCCAAGTTCTTATTTCCTTGCGCAGTTACCTCTGGGATGATCTCCTTCACCCAGTGTAACACTGCCAGAACTGTGCAATCCTCAAGGAACCTTACCTTGACTGCATGCATGAGTTTCCTTTATAGGAAAACACATGCAACTGATAATACATTGTCCTTGTCTTTAATCTCAATTGGGTCTTTCTCAGAATAGACATGCATGAGTTTCTAATGAGGGAATCTTCAGTTATCTGGAGTACACTGGTTGAGTGAATGCATGCATCAATTGACTGATAACTCACAATTAGTTCCTCAAATAGTTTGGAACTAATTTAACTAGACTTAACTCAGTAAACTGAAGTCAACTAATTACAACTCAAATATAACTCAATCTTATCTCCTTAATTAAGGGATAATCTCCTTAATTTAAGGGATAATTGTTGCATGACTGCAAAAAGACTTCTAACTTGAATTTCTCCAACTAATTAATCCATAATAAATTAATTAATTATTTCCAAGCAGCTAGTGAGACCAAATTCGAATTTAATTCACAATTTTTATTCAAGGACAAATTAAAATTGGAATATTCTGGATTCTATTTTTATCATTTCTTGTTGCTATTTTCAACATTGGTAAACATAAGGTCTAGTTAGTTTCCCAAGGACTTTTACAACTAGAAGGAAATTACTATAATAAAGCCTTCGTTCTCATAGCAAAAATGCATTAAATATGCCTTGTTCTATCCCTTGTTTCTTCACATATATGGGAGAACCATCAAATGGATGTTAAATATACCTTTTTTGCATGCGAGATTTATAGGAAGAAATTTACATGGAACAACCTCTTGGATAAATTTATAGTTACTCTAGCCTTGTTTCCCACCTTAAGAAATACCTTTGTGGATTTGAGAAATCTCCTTGGGCTTGGTATGTTGCAATAAATAGTTTTCTTCTTGATACCAATTGTTTATTCTGACTCCAATATTTATACCAAGAAAGTAGGTAATCATCTCATAATTCTTGTTCTTTATGTTGATGACATTATACTCATTTGTAATGACCCAAAACTTTTCCATGTGAAATCCAATATTAAGAAAACATTGAAATGATAGATGCAGAACATCTACATTATTTTCTTAGCCTTCAAGTCCTGCCACTACAAGGAGAACGCCTCGTAGTGGGAGTTTTATGGAACCTGCACCCACTCCCCCCCCCCCCCCCCCCACCCAAAGAAAAAAAAATATCCATTCTCTGTTTATAAGGAAGGTTGCTAGTAGAGGTAGGTGGATAGAGGTTTTTGTGGAGGTTTTTATTGGTACGCCTTAATTGTATGCATACCTCAGTGCTCTTGAGACATTCCATGCACCACTTCTTATAAAATAAAGTGTGTTGATGATCATTAGTATTATAAAATACTAAAATATAATTTTTATTTTAAAAATATAAAAATGCATAATGGTGCTTCAAAGAAACAGTGTGCATAAAAAGTACATACCACATCAAGATAAATCATTTTTTACTATTAAAAAATAAATAAACCATAAAAAATTATTGGTATGCTTAAATAAATTAATGCACTTGTGCATATAGAATATTAATGCACTCAAAATTTTATCATTGCTTGAAAAACATTATATATATATATATATATATATATATATATATATATATAAACAAAATAGCTTGTTACTGCATCATGTTACCATCAAATTCACTAGTGAATCTCCATGTTATATGGTGCATTGTGCTAGGATAAAATTAAGAAAACCACACCAGTGTGTTTGAGTAAACATACTGCATCAGTGCATTTTACTATCAAATGCACTACAATAAGGTAAAATAAAATAGATACCAAACCAAATTTCATTGTTACAATTCATTTCTTCTATGTTTATAATCTCCCCACAAGCAACGATGCTCACTCACTTTAGGTGATAGCTACATCTGGAGTGTTCTACGAAGATTTTGACTTTTGGAAAATGTTAGGTCTCTATACTACTAGTGTAACCACTTATTGTTATTAGTGAAGCCCCCTTATTATATCGTTGTGCCCATGTAGTCCCCACATTGTTATTATTGTGCCCCATAGAAGCCCACTATTGTTATTGTTGTTCCCTTGCATTATTATTGTTATGTCAGCTCTAATTATAGTATGACCCCTTAGACTCCTATATATAGAAAGGAGGTCTTGTCATTTGTATCATCCAAGAATTGTTCATATATGTAATGTAAAAGAGGTTTACCCCTCGAAGAAGTTGATTTATAAGTCAGTGATCTATCTTTTCTATCTTTTGCGAGCTCGTTTCATAACATTTGGTATCAGAGTTTTGGATTCTAGGGTTTCGCTGCTCCAAACAGGTCATTGTGGCATTTTCGATATAATTTTTTTCTACTAAGTTTCAAAAGCTTAAAAAAAATCCATTTGAGCCGAAATCGTTCTGAACCTCTGGTCCAAATTTCAGATCTTGTCTCGCTATATTTTCGGAGATATGATCTGAGGAAGTTAAGCTTTTTGCAAGCTCCAGAATTCCATCTCAAACAGGTCATCGTGGAATTTTCACTATAAGTTTTTTTCCACGAGGGTTCAGACTCTGAAATTAGAACCCATTTGAGTTGAAACCATGGTGAATCTCGGGTCCAAATTTTAGATCTTGTTTCACTATATTTTTGGAGATACCATCCAGGTCATTTAGGGTTTTTGCAAGCTCCCGAATTACATCACAAACAAATGACCTGGGGAAAATCGTCATAACTTTCTCTCTGAGAATTAGATTGAAATTTTGTAAGAAGCTACAGAAAGAGGACAGACTATACTATTATTTGTATTATTTTCAAGTCCGAAGGTTGAAACAGTAACACATGGAACTTCGTACAATTTCGCTCTACTGAAAAGGTATATAAGGAGGTCATATTGGGAGATTGGGCATAACTCTTTCTTGGAGAATCCAATTTCGATCATACTAGTGGAATTGGAAAGAGGACGCAGATGGCTACTTCAGGTCAAAATTTCAGACCTTGGAGATCCGAAATTTTAGAGATACAACATATTCAAGATCGAGCTGCTAAAAGAAAGAAAAAGAATGACTTGAATCAAGAAAATAGAAACACCTAGTAAGAAAAATTGGATGGAGGATTTGAGGAATGTGATCGAAGCTAAGATAAATAGTTTTATATGTGCCATGGAAGCTAATATCGATTCTGGGGAAGCATATTTGAATGAAGGCATGGAAGATTTGAAGAAATACATGGAAGGTTTGAAGAAAGGTGGGACAAAGCTACTACAAGAAAGACCTCCTAATGACGAAAAGACCCACCATATTTCAAAGGTCGATATGAAGAAGTTTGATGGCAAGGATCCCATAACATGGATACTATAGATGGAGAAATATTTTTATCTACATGATGTGCAACTGTTACAATAGGTACGTATTTCATCTTTATATTTAGAAACAAATCAATTTTTATCGTATAAAGGGTTGTATTCTCGTAAACCACTTGTCACCTGGTCAATTTTCACAGAGGAAATGATAGCACATTAGGAGGATACACAGAGAAACACCTTCTTTAGCTAATTGATAAATCTCAAACAAAAGGGTTCAATGGCAGAGCACATTAAGGACTTCCAAAAATTGAATATAAGGTTAAATGATATTCAAGAGAAGCAAAGGATTGATGTCTTCATAGGGACTTTAAAGGATAACATTCAACATGAGTTTCACCTTTGGGAACCTGATTCATTGGAGAAGGCATACAGGTTGGAAAGAAAAATTGAAAGCAAAATTATGGCAACAAGGAAGTCTACCACTCATAACTATAAAGATGGAAGTGTTATTTCTCCTAGCCTTTCACCACCTACAAGGTTGAGACCACAACAATTGGAAGAAAAAAGAGCATAAGGGCTTTGTTACAATTGTGATACAAAATACACTAAAGGTCATAAGCGTACTGAGAAGAAATTAATTTTCATAGATGGGGAAGAGGAGCAAGAAAAGGAACAAGAAACGTCAAAAGAAGAGGATATACACGAGGAACCAATCCCAGAGAGAGAAGAAATGAATCTAACCATATCTTGTAATGCATTGACGGGAATTACCACTCCTCAAACTCTCAAGATAGAAGGGCATATCAAGAATAAAAAAGTAACAGTGTTGATTGATTCGGGTAGTACCCATAATTTTATTCATTGTAAGATATCCAAGGAATTGAATAACTTCCTATATCCAGCACCAGGGTGTCGATTAATGGTTGCAAATGGAGGAACCATAAATTGCTCTGGAAAGTGCCATAATATGAAGTTATCCATGGGAGAATATGTCTTGAATAGTCCAGTGCTTTCCATTCCAATGGGTGGTTAGGATGTTGTACTAGGAGTTCAATGGCTACAATCTTTGGGTACGATAGCTTTTAATTTTGAAGAAATTTTCTTGAATCTTTTTTGGGAAGGCAAGGAGGTTGAATTAAGGGGTATCGCAGGGAAACTGGGAAAGATAATCAACTTTAACAAGATGACAAAGTCTATAAATAAATAACAACAAGGCGAAATTGCACAATTATGTTCAATAGAGGTACCCACATCGAAATCATTTATTTCTCCAGATCTCAAAAAAGTTATGGACAATCATTCCAAAGTATTTGAGACTCCCAAAGGCTTCCCACCTATTCATGATCATGATCATGCTATTCATTTGATTCCAGGAAGTGTTCCCCCAAACATCAGGCCTTACAGATATCCATATGCCCAAAAGAGTGAAATTGAATGTATGGTTACAGAAATGCTAGAGGTTGGTATAATTCAACCTAGTCAAAGTTCTTTCTCTGCTCCAGTGGTATTGGTACACAATAAGGATGGATCATGGCGCATGTGTCCGGATTATAGGGAGCTCAACAAGATTACTATTAAGATAAATTTCTAATTCTTGTCATTGATGAATTACATGGAGCAATTTACTTCACCAAGTTGGATCTTCGTTCAGGATATCATCAAATCAGAATGAAGATTGAATACATTCCAAAAACAACATTTAGAACTCATGAGGGTCATTATGAATTTTTTTTCATGCCTTTTGGCCTTGCCAATGCACCTTCTACATTGGAAGAACTTACCTACTGAAGAATCCACATGGGAGGACGAGAATTTTATATAGAAGCATCCATAACCACTCAAGTGTTGAGGACAACACTTTTTTAAGGAGAGGGGCATGTTAGGTCCCTATACTACTATTGTAACCACTTATTGTTATTAGTGCAACCCCCTTGTTGTATTGTTGTGCCCATGTAGTCCCCACATTGTTATTATTGTGCCCCATAGAAACCCACTATTGTTATTGTTGTGCCCTTACATTATTATTATTATTATTATGTCGACTCTAATTATATTATGACCCCTTAGACTCCTATATATAGAAAGGAGGTCTTGTCATTTGTATCATCCAAGAATTGTTCATTTGTGTAATGTAAAGGAGGTTGCCCCCTCGAAGAGGCTGATTTATAAGTTTTTGATCTATCTTTTCTATCTTTTCTGAGTTGGTTTCATAACAGAAAACAATGTACATTTTCATTTTTACTCTATGCGGCAACTATGCTTCCTCACACATAAAGATATAAGGTAAATTATTTGCTACCTCCTTATTTTCAATTTCAAAGGGTTAAAATTTAAAATTGACCTTAAATTTGGCTTATTGTTCTTCTTCTTCTTTTTAAACTTAAAAAAAAAATTACATAATTTACTTCATTCATTTGACTCACATCAGACCCATTGTTGGTACATCCTATAAATATATAGGAAGCACCACCACAGTGTATTCAAAGGGATGCTTTGACCATGGTGCATTACAACACAAACTGCAGAGACTTTGGTTAGAATCGCAATCGCCAAACAAACCCCTGGCATGGTACATAAGGGACTTCTTAGCCTCCTGATGCAGCAGGTATTCATCTTTCATGATCGACATTTTTTCATGCCAAATATGTCACACTTTGCATGCTGCAACGTTCCATATTTGCTGCAGAGGCCAAAGAAGTGTCCATGAAAGTGTGCCAGTCTAAATGCCACTGCTGTATTCCAATTTTGATGAGTTATTCCTTTTTGAAGAATTTTCTGTTAAGGGAAGGCCAAACAGCTTAATCTTGGCTTCCCTAGGTTTCAATTTCTTGTTCTAGAATGTAGAGAATGATATTATGTCCAAACAGTTTAACCTTAGCAGATTTGTAGATAGGTAGAGAAACAAAGGAGCCCAACTGCTTAATCTGGGCCCTTGGAAGAAATAAGTGTAGATTTAGATAGGAGGACAGCAAAAAGAAAAAAGGATAATCAGGGTCTGCAAGTCCAAGTGCACCCATGCAAAAAGAAGAAAAAATGCTAGGGAAGTAGGCTGGGTAAGTAGTTTTGTGGTTGCAGAATCAAGCTGTGTGATCCATTTCATGTTTTCAAGTGTCATATCTATTCAGATCACAAGTGCAAGGAAATTTTCCATTGGAGGACTTAAAGCGATGCATGACTAACTCCCCCTTCTTCTTATTCCCCAAATCATTCACTAACCTCCCCAAAGAGGTCAAGATCTGCTTGATATCTCTTAAGTTTCATCATTTGCCATATCATTGCCTAAGTAAAGATCTGCTTTGCTTAAAGATGCTTATATTTTTTATACAAGTCATTCTCTCCCTTAATAGCCTACGATTTACATACTTAGCGCTCTCTCATCACATTGCATATTAACTACTAACTTTATTATGTAACTCCCTATCTGTCTCCCCTCCCCCTACTAAAACTATGTTAATAACTCCCCTATATACTTATCCTTTCCTCTGGTTAAAATATAACCATAAATATGCTTGGGAATTACTAAGTTTACTTGAAACTTAGGAAGAACCCTCATTTTTCTCAAAAAACCATCTTCCTAAGGTGTCTGGACTCCTTCCAAAACACAAAAAAGCCCCCTTCAAATGCCATCAGACTCATGCCAATACATCAAGAACCCTTCCAAAGCTTTAAAAATCCCTTTTCCGATCGCATTAACCCTCCTCCGATGAATCTTCCTCCCCTCCGATGTGATTTCGCGATCGGAAGTCGCAGAAATCAGTCATCGGCCCCCCTTTCATAGCTCCTCGATACCATTTCGCTGATGCGATTTCGCGATCGGCAGTCGCAAGTTTTTGTACCTATATACATATGCCCCCCTCTCATCCGCTGATGCGATATTGCTATCGCATCCGAAAGCATATCGCATCGCGATCCATTCATTTCCGCAATATCTCCCATTCTTCGCGCAGCCGCATGCCTTATCGCTTTTCCGATATCGGCGATCGCTCCCATCGCATCACATATATAAAAGCCATTGCCCCCTGTCCCCGCCAATTGCCGATATCTGATGTAACCCCGCCACATCACCCTGCCACGTCACTACTGTACTAGGACCCACTGCTGACGTCATCACAAAAGGAAGCGCGAAGGGCGCAAATTGCAGCAAAGAGAGCCCGGAATGAAAAACTGAGGCAGTTTTCGATGCGCGATTAGCGCTTAGCGCTAATCGCGCATCGCTAAGAAAAAATGACCAAAATGGAAAGCATCATATCGCTCGGCTACCAGCAGGCCCGAAAACTCGCAGTTTGACAAAAACTCCTCATTTATGATTCCTATTCAAATCAGCCAGCGCCGGTAGCATTCCAGAAGCCACGGAAATCATTTGCAGCAGCCATTCTTGCCTTGAAAGGGCAGAAAAGGGGCGATTTGACAGTTTCAAACACGTCGAGGGAGAGAAAATGGCCCGATTCAAGTGTCAAAGAGTATCAGAGGAAAGATGAAGCCTTGATTAAATTAAAGAATATCAGTGAAGCGGCAAAGAGTATCAGATCGAAGCGGGCGAACATTAAAGGCCCCCAAGCAAAGTCAAAGAAAGCGGTAAAGCCATTTAAGGGCTCTCAGATCACAGTTAATGCACATCAAAGCCACTCAAGAGCAGGGGATCAAAGCCCAAAGCACAGTTATGGCTAAATGAACCGCACAGAGCCATAAGGACAGATTTCGACTAATTTTTTGAGGCAGCTGCCCCAGCGCGGCACTTAGATATCTTCTTGCATTAATTCCACGACAAGATTAGATTAAAGAACTCATTTCCCTCAGATCTGTTTAAGATCTGCTGTAATGGATATTTTTAGATATTTTCCCTATATAAACCACCCTAATTCATTAATTAAAGGGTTGGTTGGTTAATGCACTCCAAGAGAGACTCGCTCTGTATATCTGATATGTCTTCTTTAATCAAAGACTGCTAAAAGCTTGGAGGACGGACTGTCCACTGTGTTATTAATGTTTTAAAGAATGAATATGGAATCCTTATGCTGCAACATGACTCAATAAGTGTTTCTTAACTCTGTTTTTAAATTCATATATGTTTATATCATACATATATCACCATCTAAATAGTAGAAAGAAAGATTAGCTTAGAATTTGCTTGGTTGCACTCTATGCTCAATTTCTGCTGTTTCTTTATGTTTTCATTTGAATTGGTAATGAATATGAATTCCCTTTGGCTCATATTCCCCCTAATTCACTCATGTTTGACAGTTATCTAGGGATTCTTGACTGCTCCTAGATAGAGCTCATTCACCTTCCCTCGGTTAAGCTGAATGAGAAATTCTTAATTGCTTCTCGTTCCTTAGCCCTCATTCCATCCTTTTAGCTTGAATCATTGTTTCATGTGCAGCTAGCTTGCTCCATATTCTTCTTGTGACCAAGAAAACGCACCAGCAGTCCTAATCCTTGACTCCACGCCCAATGGTTTGAAACTCTCACACTATACTTACCTCTCTACTTGGAAGCCTTGTCCATCCCACCAAACTCAAACAAAACCCCTTGAACTCAATAACTAGTTAAAATCATCATCAACAAAGTTAAATCATAAAGAGAGAGCCCTCTCTGATTGCAGGTGGGCTAGAACCTGCAGTCCAAAGATTGGTTCGTGGTTACCTCGGTCGTATCCCTTAAGGAGCTTTGGGACAACCTGAGTGATAACATAATGGTGACTCCACTGGGCAACATCCTCAGTTAATTTCACAAAACAAGTTGGAAAGCTCCACTGGGGACCAATGAATTTTCTAATTGTTGTCTATTCCTTAAAACTACAGATGAAGCCTGAATTTCAGCCAGGGAGCCTTTGAAACTGTTCTTGCTTCGCATTTACAGGAGTAAATAAAAGCTGCTTCAGTCAATTTTCGTGCTAGTTTTAGGCTATAGATAGCTATTCCAAAATTTGATCAGTTCCTTACTAATTCTAAAAACATTCACAGAAAATACCAAAACAAATTCGGAAGCTGGCTCCCAAAA
The DNA here is from genome assembly GCA_031772625.1 of Pinus tabuliformis. Classification (NCBI taxonomy): domain Eukaryota; kingdom Viridiplantae; phylum Streptophyta; class Pinopsida; order Pinales; family Pinaceae; genus Pinus; species Pinus tabuliformis. Next base: position 931,027,277 of record CM062814.1, read on the forward strand.
AGAAAACACATAATACCAGGTTAAACCCAGACCCAAATCCACCAGCTATTTTTGAAAACCCGAATTTAATCCCAAGAAACCTCAAGAAAATAGAGCGAAAAGAAGATTTTGCTGATTCTAGTCCTGAGATAGTTCGGCCAAGCTGTGTTCTAACCCCTGTCAAAGTTTTATTTCGTTCAACCCCTAGTTCCCCTTGTTCTTTATCCACCTCTCCAAGCACCTTTTCCACACCTCCATTCACTGCACAAACTCCCATTACCACTATTATTACTGTTGTTCCATTTATCCCTGTGAACATGGCGAATAGATATGCTCCATTACAGTTGCCTGCTAATCCAGGGGCTATGCCTCAGGATTATCAAACTAAAATCACATATTTTGATGGAACTGGTTCTTGCACAGCCCTTCAACATACCAAGAAGATGCAAGACTATTTTGAGAACTACGAGATAGATGATGATAGCGTGAGAATGAAGATTTTTGTCCAAAGTTTGACAGGTGATGTCAGGACTTGGTTTAGAGCACTCACAGCCAATTCCATAGCAGACCCAGAAGCCTTATACCAGTCATTTATCAACAGATGGGAGAAAAAGAAAGACCCCTTGCATATATTGTCTGAATATGACACCATCAAAAGAGGCCCTCAAGAGTCTGTCTTGGACTATTGTGCAAAATTCAATAATGTTTATAATGCAATACCACAGGACTTAAGACCTCCACCTGATCTTGCTTTGTATAAATTCCCTAATGGTTTTGATACTGACATGGCTTATCAGTTAAGGGAAAGAGCTCCTCAAACCCTTGCAGACATGCAAAATGTTGATGTTAGCATAGAGACAAATCTAATTGCCAAAAGAAACAGAGCTAGAACCGAGAGAAGAACCACCTTTAAAGAGGAACCCTCAGCCTTAGATCAAAAGCTGGATGCTATTATTAGTGGCATGCACAGGCTGGGAGACAGAGTAGAGAGTGTTGAGAGGAAATCATCATGGGAAGGACAACAACCTAATACCATAAGGAACCCAAATTTCCGGAAAACTCAGAACACAAATGCTGGTAGGTCTAGCCCAGACCATGATGTAAGGCCTCCTTTTCATGAAAATTATGCTGAAGCATCTACATCTAGTAAGCAGACAGAAGACACTCACATGAACTTGGTGGATTTGAAGGCTGAGCAACAAATTTTCCTAACCCAAGCAGACCAAGATGAGCATGACTTTAATCAATTTCAAACTAAGTCTGGTGAGTCTTTTGACTTGAAAAAAGGTTATGATTCAACTGTTTATGAGGTCCACAAACAGTATAAGCTGAGGACAAGAACCATAGATGTGCCCGAAAAGGTTAAACCAAATGATACCAAGCAGCCGAAGAAGATCAAAGAAAAGGTTGCCCTCATAGAAACTGCCGATAAAACAATCCCAAATCCAAAAGAAATGACCATAGAGGATATCACAGATGTTCAGCCCTCTAAAAATCAGCCTTTTGTATCTTTTCCTTCAAAGGAAATTGTAAATAACACTCCTAAAAGCCTTCCCAAAACAGAAATACCGCAAGGTATCACGCACCATAACTCTGATAATCAAGAGGGAAACGCAGAAAATACACTTGAAAAGGGGAAATCTGCTACTACCAACACAAAGACTCCATTGGAGAAACCATTTAACTTAGAAGCAGAGATTGCTAAACTGAAGATATCCATCCCTTTGTCTGAACTTGCCAAACATGACATCTACAGACAGCAGATCAAAAGATCGCTGCAAATCCCAGAAAACAAGGATGATGTGAATGTTCTTGATGATCAGCCTGAACTGTTGTTCGGTCCGGAAGTTAATGGAAAATCAACATATGGATCTGTTCTACCCTTTTATGTCAGTTTGCACATACATGACAAAGTCTTGCACAATGCTATGTTTGACTCAGGTGCCTCACACAACCTTATGCCCAAAGCTGTAATGGAAAAGCTAAACCTTGATGTTACAAGACCGTACAAAGATCTATTCTCCTTTGACTCAAGTCAAGTCAAGTGTTTAGGCCTCATCAAAGACTTGTGTGTCTCCTTAGTCCAATATCCCAACAAGACAATCCTCATGGATGTGGTGGTTGTTGACATTCCACCAAAGTATGGCATGCTGTTGTCAAGATCTTGGGGAGCAAAACTCCAAGGATCTCTCCAACTAGACCTTTCTTATGCCACAATATCTATCTTTGGGCAACCAAAGAGACTGTATAGAGAAACACTGATGAAATATGTGGTAACTAGTGAGGACAAGCCCCAAAATTTTCCTATTTATTCAATCCATTCTGATATGGATTCTTTTATTTTATTTAATGATGAAACAAGTCCTCCCACTGATGATAAGTCGTTGGCTTTAGAACTGGACACACACATCAATGAAGAATTGGTTGCCCATACTGATGAAACTGTCAAAACAATCAGGGCAACCAGCATACAAGAAGAACCTCCCCAAATAGAAAATTCAAATCTGCCCACTGCAAGAATGACTGAAACTCTTGATACTAACCACAAGCAAGAAATCACATGGTATTTAGAGTTTGATGGCTCTGTCAACAAGTTAGGAGCAGGGGCAGGTGTATGGATTCACAATACACATAACAATCATGCAGAAGGCCATGCCTACAGATTAAAATTCAAATGCACCAATAACATGGCAGAGTATGAGGCTCTCCTTTTAGGCCTTAAACTGCTCAAAGCTCTAGGAGCTGCAAAAGTGTCCATTCTAGGTGACTCTGATTTAATCATACAACAAATGAAAGGCAAATTCGTTACCAATGACAATAGAATGAGGGCATATAGGACTGCTGCCACTAATATACTCAATGCATTCACTGAATCCAAGCTTGCCAAGATCTCAAGAGATCATAACATTCATGCACACAGCCTAGCCACTTTTGCTAGTACATGCAAGCTTCCCTTTGAGCCAAATCACCATTTCACTGCTGAGATAAAACATAGGCCTGCTATCCCAAATAACGTTAAAGATTGGCAAGTGTTCGAAAATGATGCCCACATCAACAATTTCCTCGCTCTTGAGCATGAGTTTTCAAATATTAACATTGACATGGATGCTATGACAGATGAACAACAGCAAACAAATTAAAATCAGCAGGCTGTATTAGCCAAACAAATGCTAAACCCAACTGTTTTTTACAATGCAAACGTAGAAGAGCTGAAACAGATGCATTTGGAGGAAATAGTTGAAACAGAGGCCGTGATCGTTGATCTAAAAGATAACTTTCTCCCTGCTGGCCTCACTCCGTTAGAAGATATGTTTGATGCAAATGATGTTCCCAAAAAGCCAAAAATGCAGCCCTTAAACGCTGCTATAGAAGAACACAACATTGGGACAGCAGAGAAGCCCAAAATGATTAAATTGTCCAAAAATCTGCCACCCGATCAAAAACCAAAGTATGTGGATTTGTTCAAAGAATTCCAAGATGTATTTGCTTGGAGTTATGAGGATTTGAAGTCCTTTGACACCTCAGTGATCCAACACACCATTCCCTTAAAACCAAACCAAAAGTCCTTCAAACAAAAACTTAGAAGAATCAATCATGTGCTTCTCCCGTTGATTGAAAAGGAAGTAAAAAGAATGTTTGAAGCAGGTATCATAGCACCCATCAGATTTTCTGAATGGGTATCCAATCTTGTTCCCACAAGAAAGAACACAGGTGAGATTAGACTATGTGTAGATCTAAGAAATTTAAACCAAGTCTCCCTAAAAGACCACTACCCATTGCCAAAAATGGACCACATCCTACAAAGAGTAGTGGGGTCATCTAGAATCTCTTTGCTCGATGACTTTTCAGGTTTCAATCAAATACTAGTTCACCCGGATGACCAAGACAAGACAGTCTTTACCACACCGTGGGGAACATTTAAGTATGTGAAGATGTCTTTCGGACTTAAAAACGTTGGTGCTACCTTTCAAAGGGCAATGGACATTGCATTTGCCAAGGAAATACATGATTTCCTAGTTGTCTACCTCGATGACTTAACCCCTTTCTCCAAATCTGATCAAGAGCACCTAAAACATTTGAGGCAAATATTCATGACATGTAGGAAATATGGCATTTCCTTGAACCCCAAGAAGTCTCTCTTTGGCCTTGAAGAAGGTAAATTACTAGGCCATATCATATCAAAAGATGGTATTAGAATAGATCCAGAAAGGATCCAAGCCATTTTGCAAATCCCATATCCAAGAAACATAAAAGAGTTGCAAGCATTCCTTGGAAAGATCAATTTCCTAAGGAGATTTATCCCAAATCTAGCCAAGCTAATAAGACTGTTAAGCAACATGTTAAAAAAGGATGCCAAGGTAAAATGGTCTCTCGAAACCGAGCAAGCCTTTGAGAGTGTCAAATCTGCCTTAACCCAAGCCCCAGTCCTCACAAGTCCACAATTTGACAAAGATTTTATCATTTTTTCTTTTGCATCTGATCACACCATAGTTGCTGTCCTTTTGCAAAAGGATGATCAAGGAGCTGAAAAGCCAATTGCATTTTATAGCCGAGCCTTAATAGATGCCCCTTTGAAGTACCAAATCATGGAGAAGCAGGCCTATGCCTTTGTTAAAGCAATCAAAGATTTCCGAGTTTACATTTTATATTCACATGTGATTGCCTATGTCCCGAATGTTGTTGTAAAAGACATATTAACCCAAGAGGGGTTAGAAGGCAAAAGAGGCAAGTGGATTGCTAACATCCTTGAGTACGACATAGAAATAAAACCAACCAAGCTCATAAAGGGACAAGGTTTAGCCAAACTGATGTCCGAAACAAACTTTCGAGCCTTAGACATTAACCAACTGGACAAGAACATGAGCTGGCGACTCCACAGATCAGTGAAACCTTTTTGCAATCCCCATGGTATGCTGATATATGTTTTGTATTGTTAAACCTATTTGCTCCCCCAGGATTGTCCAGAACCAAGAAAAGATTTTTGAAAATGAAGGCTTCAAAGTTTTGTGTCATAGATGGTGCTTTATTTTGGAAAAATCATGAAGGCATACTGCTTAATTGTTTAACCATGAATGAAACTAACAATGTCATGAAAGAATTCCATGCAGGAGACTGTGGAGGACATCTATATTGGAAGTCCACTGCTAATAAAATTTTAAGGGCTAGTTTCTATTGGCCCTCTTTGTTTGCAGATGTAAAGAAGTTTGCTATCTCATGTCAAAAATGCCAAATATTTGAGGGCAAAAGAAAGTTGTTGCCTTTGCCTCTTAAGCCCATTTCAACTGAGAAGCCCTTTCAACAATGGGGTCTTGACTTCATTGGAGAAATCCACCCCTCTTCCTCAGGCCAACACAAGTGGATTTTAAAAGCCATCGACTATTTCACCAAGTGGATTGAGGCCAACACATGTAGGCAAGCCAATGATACCACCATTATCCAAATCCTTGAGTGCAACATCCTTTCTAGATTTGGATGCCCTGAGAAGATCATTACTGACAACGTTGCTGCCTTCAAATCCAAAAATATGATCAATTTTTGCCATAAATTTCACATCACCGTGGGCCACTCCACAGCCTATTACCCTCAAGGTAATGGCTTGGCCGAGTCATCTAACAAGAGCCTGATTAGTATTATCAAGAAGATCTTAGAAGAAAACAAGAAGAACTGGCATAGGAGGCTCACAAATGCCCTATGGGCAGACAGACTTTCAACAAAGAAATCCATTGGGATGAGCCCTTATGAACTGGTGTATGGCATGGAGGCCAGGTTTCCATCTTCTTTGGGTATTTCCATTATCAAGCTGTTACAAGAGGTCCAGGCAGAACCAAATGATATTCAAAGAAGAATAAACCAGACCATTCATCTTCAGCAAACAAGAGAGCAGGTCTATAACAGAGCTCAAATTTTGCAAGAGAAGCTCAAAAATATGTTTGATAAGAGAGTTAAGGCTGAATATTTTTGTGTTGGCAACAAAGTTCTAAGGTGGGACTCATGAAGAGAAGACAAAGGCAAACATGCAAAATTTGATTTTTTATGGAAAGGTCCATTTTTTATCAGCGTTGTGCAAGGCAATAACACATATTTCCTCAAATTTGTAGAGGACGACATAACTGAAGAAGGCCCTGTCAATGGTTGAATGCTAAAGCATTATTATTATCCCTATTGTTGAACACAACGCAGGTGTATTATATTTGTACATAAATACTTGTATTTTCAGCACTTTGTTTCTTTTTAGTAGGCCGAATAATGGAACAGTGCAACAAAGTTTTTTAAACGCAGAACCAAAGCAAGTCCTCCATTTAGATCTCTATCATTGCATCAATCACAGCAAAAAGAGCAGGCCTTCCTTTCCGTCAATGGTATTAAAAGAGAAGAAGATTTTCAGTTTGCATCAGCACCCTTTTTTCAAGACAGAATCAAGGGAAGTGCTCCAGTTTTGTTGCCCTATGTTGTGTTTATTTCAAAGGCAGGTTCTCAGGTAGAGATGCATATAATGATAGAGCACGCAGAAGAAAGCAGGCTGTGCTGCTATTGTATAAAAATTCAGTTGATGAGAATGTTGTGTTCAGGTTTCAAAGTTTCAATTATTTGACAGCCAGCACAAGGGAAGTTTCAGCCTACATCAACAAAAGAAGATCAAGGCAGTCTGACCTGTTGTTCTTGGCTTTTCACAAGGAAAAGCCATCCCCAAGTGGAGCCACTGTTAGCCTCCTGCTGCAGCAGGTATTCATCTTTCATGATCGACATTTTTTCATGCCAAATATGTCATACTTTGCATGCTGCAACGTTCCATATTTGCTACAGAGGCCAAAGAAGTGTCCATGAAAGTGTGCCAGTCTAAATGCCACTGTTGTATTCCAATTTTGATGATTTATTCCTTTTTGAAGAATTTTCTGTTAAGGGAAGGCCAAACAGCTTAATCTTGGCTTCCCTAGGTTTCAATTTCTTGTTCTAGAATGTAGAGAATGATATTATGTCCAAACAGTTTAACCTTAGCAGATTTGTAGATAGGTAGAGAAACAAAGGAGCCCAACTGCTTAATCTGGGCCCTTGGAAGAAATAAGTGTAGATTTAGATAGGAGGATAGCAAAAAGAAAAAAGGATAATCAGGGTCTGCAAGTCCAAGTGCACCCATGCAAAAAGAAGAAAAAATGCTAGGTAAGTAGGCTGGGTAAGTAGTTTTGTGGTTGCAGAATCAAGTTGTGTGATCCATTTCATGTTTTCAAGTGTCATATCTATTCAGATCACAAGTGCAAGGCAATTTTCCCTTGGAGGACTTCAAGCGAGGCATGACTAACTCTCCCTTTTTCTTATTCCCCAAATCATTCACTAACCTCCCCAAAGAGGTCAAGATCTGCTTGATATCTCTTAAGTTTCATCATTTGCCATATCATTGCCTAAGTAAAGATCTGCTTTGCTTAAAGATGCTTATATTTCTTATACAAGTCATTCTCTCCCTTAATAGCCTAAGATTTACATACTTAGCGCTCTCTCATCACATTTCATATTAACTACTAACTTTATTATGTAACTCCCTATCTATCTCCCCTCCCCCTACTAAAACTATGTTAATAACTCCCCTATATACTTATCCCTTCCTCTGGTTAAAATATAACCATAAATATGCTTGGGAATTACTAAGTTTACTTGAAACTTAGGAAGAACCCTCATTTTGCTCAAAAAACCATCTTCCTAAGGTGTCTGGACTCCTTCCAAAACACAAAAAAAGCCCCCTTCAAATGCCATCGAACTCATGCCGATGCATCAAGAACCCTTCCAAAGCTTTAAAAAGCCTTTTCCAATTGCATTAACCCTCCTCCTATGAATCTTCCTCCCCTCCGATGTGATTTCGAGATTGGAAGTCGCAGAAATCAGTCATCGGCCCCCCCTTTCATAGCTCCCCGATATCATTTCGTCGATGCGATTTCGCGATCGGCAGTCACAAGTTTTTGTACCTATATACATATGCCCCCCTCTCATCCGCCGATGCGATATTGCTATCGCATCCGAAAGCATATCGCATCGCGATCCATTCATTTCCGCAATATCTCCCATTCTTCGTGCAGCCGCATGCCTTATCGCTTTTCTGATATCGGTGATCGCTCCCATCGCATCACATATATAAAAGCCATTGCCCCCTGTCCCCGGCGATTGCCGATCTCTGATGTAACCCGCCACATCACCCTGCCACGTCACTACCGTACTAGGACCCACTGCTGACGTCATCACTAAAGGAAGGCGTGAAGGGCGCAAATTGCAGCAAAGAGAGCCCGGAATGAAAAACTGAGGCAGTTTTCGATGCGCGATTAGCGCTAATTGCTAAGAAAAAATTACCAAAATGGAAAGCATCATATCGCTCGGCTACCAGCAGGCCCGAAAACTCACAGTTTGACAGAAACTCCTCATTTATGATTCCTATTCAAATCAGCCAGCGCCGGTAGCATTCCAGAAGCCACGGAAATCATTTGCATCAGCCATTCTTGCCTTGAAAGGGCATAAAAGGGGCGATTTGACAGTTTCAAACACGTCGAGGGAGAGAAAACGGCCCGATTCAAGTGTCAAAGAGTATCAGAGGAAAGATGAAGCCTTGATTAAATTAAAGAATATCAGTGAAGCGGCAAAGAGTATCAGATCGAAGCGAGCGAACATTAAAGGCCCCAAGCAAAGTCAAAGAAAGCGGTAAAGCCATTTAAGAGCTCTCATATCACAGTTAATGCACATCAAAGCCACTCAAGAGCAGGGGATCAAAGCCCAAAGCACAGTTATGGCTAAATGAACCGCATAGAGCCATAAGGACATATTTCGACTCATTTTTTGAGGCAGCTGCCCCAGCGTGGCACTTAGATATCTTCTTGCATTAATTCCACGACAAGATTATATTAAAGAACTCATTTCCCTCAGATCTGTTTAAGATCTGCTGTAATGGATATTTTTAGATATTTTCCCTATATAAACCACCCTAATTCATTGATTAAAGGGTTGGTTGGTTAATGCACTCCAAGAGAGACTCGCTCTGTATATCTGATATGTCTTCTTTAATCAAATACTACTAAAAGCTTGGAGGACGGACTATCCACTGTGTTATTAATGTTTTGAAGAATGAATATGGATTCCTTGTGCTGCAACATGACTCAATAAGTGTTTCTTAACTCTGTTTTAAATTCATATATGTTTATATCATACATATATCACCATCTAAATAGCAGAAAGAAAGATTAGCTTAGAACTTGCTTGGCTGCACTCTATGCTCAATTTCTGCTGTTTCTTTATGTTTTCATCTGAATTGGTAATGAATATGAATTCCCTTTGGCTCATATTCCCCCTAATTCACTCATGTTTGACAGTTATCTAGGGATTCTTGACTGCTCCTAGATAGAGCTCATTCACCTTCCCTCTGTTAAGCTGAATGAGAAATTCTTAATTGCTTCTCATTCCTTAGCCCTCATTCCATCCTTTTAGCTTGAATCATTGTTTCATGTGCAGCTAGCTTGCTCCATATTCTTCTTGTGACCAAGAAAACGCACCAGCAGTCCTAATCCTTGACTCCACGCCCAATGGTTTGAAACTCTCACACTATACTTACCTCTCTACTTGGAAGCCTTATCCATCCCACCAAACTCAAACAAAACCCCTTGAACTCAATAACTAGCCTAAAATCATCATCAACAAAGTTAAATCATAAAGAGAGAGCCCTCTCTAATTGCAGGTGGGCTAGAACCTGCAGTCCAAAGATTGGTTTGTGGTTACCTCGGCTGTATCCCTTAAGGAGCTTTGGGACAACCTGAGTGATAACAGGACTGATGCATTAATAGTTTTAAGATAGCTAAAAACAATGAATTTTTATATTTATAAATTTTGATTATCATGATCATTGTTACTAAAGGATAGGGCACCAAATAATATGAAGTTTCATAACAATGTTTGTGTTTATTGTCTGACATAGCACATATTTTTTGGGATACATTATGTTTAGCAGAAATCATGCATCAAACATTTTTTTTTTTCTAGGTAACATGAATCCTTAGATGACTGGCACACCTAACATGTTTCTTTAGTAGCCATGACCTAGGGGCATCTAAGCCATCAAAATCACCTAAGGAACATGCTTTGAATGTTTAATTCGATGAACATTTTTTGAATTTTTATGATATGAAATTTATCATAGCAGTGCATTAAAATAATAAAGTATCACTAGTGCACAACATATGATGGACCACCATAACAACACCAATGCACTAGAGACGATGGAGCAATATAACTATATTGGTGCACCAAAGAATATTGAAACATGGCTATGGAAATTCTTGTTGACTACTATAGAGAAAACATGTTGTAGTGTGCTATATAGAGGACCCACACACCGACGGTTCTAGGCTTCTTCTTTTTTCTTTCTTTCTTTTTGGTATTATATTAAAAAAAAAAAATCATTGTGGTACATTTTGTTACTAAAGGAGTATTGAGGAACCAAACATGAAGCACCATGATAATGGCAGTGATTTTTGTTTAATGTAGTGCACTATTTATGGGGTGCACTACATTTTGTAGAAATCATGTATGAAATGTTTTAATTGATGCACAATTTTTATAATTTTTTAATATAAAAAAGTATCATAGAAATGCATTAAATTAGAAAAATAACATCGGTGCGCCACATATGATGGAGCACCATAATGACACTGATACATCACAAATGATGGAGCACCATAACGATACCAGTGCACCCCAAATGATGGAGCACCATAACTATATTAGTGTATCAATTAATGCCTATTAATTTCTATAGTGCATGATAGCTGGCGCAAATGAACTATTAAATATGCACTAATTACTTTACCACATTATTTTTACAATGATAAATTATTTTCAGTTTTGGATATACACAACATGGTTATATTTGTGTGTGTGTTTTATAATTTCAATTTCTTTTATGTGTGTGTGTATGTGTGTGTGCATAAAAAGATTGCATGTGAATAAGAGATGATGGATATGACTGTATAACAATAGTAGGTTGACACATACAACTTTATATGTGATTGTAGGCTAGAGAGAGGGGGAGGATCCCCCACCCTATTGCATGTTAGACACATTCCTTGTAAGGAATGTTAGGCTCCTCAAGTTTTATGAGGAGGCTATGTTTCCAAGGGGGAACTCACCCCTATTAAACAATTGATCCATCGTTGAGATCATGCAAGGAGGAACTCAAGGTCAATCATGATATGTATTATAATCCCATAGAGGAGGATATTTATTTTATCATTGGACAATATAGGAGGGGGGAATCTTGGACCCATTTCCATGATATACTACTCGACATTGCAGGAGAGAGTTAAATGGCATATGTGTAGGGATATGCCAACACGCACTATTCGAGCTACAAACTTTCGGGTTGGTGGACAGTGATGGATAAATTCATATATTGTAGAGCATTTTAGGTGCCTATCCATTATTGTCACATAACGAATACATTTTACATCTAATGGGTAGTGCATTAGTTTCCCTTTGAGGTACTGTTTAGATATATTATTTCAAATCCAAGCTACGAGATGGTCAAGGTAATATTATTGTTATGTTTTGATAAATATAGTTGCATGTTTTTTCTCTTACTTAATGCATATGTAATCTATAGTAATATTTTGTTTCAATTGCCCTATTATAGATATTGGAACATATGTTGGGAATGATCCTACCCAACAGGATCGGGATATGGATAAGGTGGATCAACAACCACTAATACATAAACTTGGCTTGACATATAATCCAGACCATAGGGTCCAAACTCAAGTGGTGGATCATGTATGTGGTATGATTTCTAGGCATGGATTAGTACCTGTGCATGTATGACAAATCTTACAATACCAATACCTATATGAGATATGGGTGACCCTTCCTTGTGATATGATGTCATTGATGTATCATGTTATTGGTTCCCTTAACCTCATATATAGGTTGAAATGGTGCTCATTTTAATTCATCAAAATAAACCTCTAAGGATGATCCTAATCCTCCACCACTTGGTCCTATACCATACTAACCAACATCCCCTCATCCTACTCCACTCCTACACCAGACTAATAAACATCTCCTTATTCTCCTCCATTACCTGAGTATCCATCACTTGGTTTTCCACCAAACTAACTTGCATCCCATCATCCTCTTGCACGTGTTATCAGTTGGACCATCTACCAATCCACCGCCTCATCCTTCTCCTCATGTGTTAGTAGCTAAACCATACATTGATCCACCACCACCTTCTCCTCCTCCTCCTCCTCATGTGTCACTAGTTGGAACATCCATTGATCCACTCCCTTCTCCTCCACACGTGTCACTCATTGGTTCATCCATTGATCCACCACCACCTCCCCCTCCATGGGTAACACTAGTTACACCTGATTCCACCAATCCATCCACTACTCCCCCCTCCTCCTCCATATACGCTACATCTCCAACATTAGACACTTATGATATTTTATGGGAAATGGTCACATTGGGTGCTATACCTCTCGATGGAGACATATTTCATACTTTATTTTCATCTTCATTATTTGATATAGGTATTGATAAACCTCCTACGTCTAGTAACAAAGGCATTAATATCTCTAGTTGTAGTGGTGGGCCTAGATAGCAATTTTAATTCATGTGTACACTGATCGATGTGTATTTGAATTGAGATATATCTATACATGTTTATTTATTTTGATGAAATTTATATTTCACATCTATATTGATATGTATATCACTGATGTATATAATGTTTTTTTTATATCATGTTGATGTTGTTGTTGTTTGATGTATAAAATGTAATATGATTAGCCTGATAATTTAACATTATTAATGATTTCTCCAATTTTAAATTAAGTTTTATATGTTGGGAATAATACTGAGAGGGGGGTGGGGGTGAATCAGTATTATCAAATCAATACAACCTTTTCATTCCCATATTAAGATTCATATACGCTACTTCAGTTAAGGCAAACCGCATGTATACGCAACTGTGTGTAGTGCAACAAGCGTATATCCAGTAAACTTATGATTCAATTAGTTGATCCTTAATGAGTGCATCAGAACATTATTAACCATATGAACAGTAAACAGGAGCAGTAAAACAGAACAGATCATCACACACATGAACACCATGATGTAAGGTGGAAACCCAATGTGGGTGAAAACCACCTACTGCAAGTTGTCTCTATCTTCTTTTTAATAAGAAACTTCTTTTACAATATTTTTGTACTGGTGCAGTCTTATACCAGTACACAGGCTTCTACCTGCAGAAGGCTACAACCTTCTCTCGTTCTCCAGCTTCTTCTGGAAGGGAGCTGCAACCCCCTTAGCTCTTGTACTAGCCAATCCTTTTACTAGTACGTAGGTGTCGGCCTACTGAATGCTTCAAACTTCACTAGTTTTCCAGCTGCTACTAGAAGGGAGCTACCACCCCCTTAGCTCTTGTACTAGCTGATGTACTAGTACGTAGGTGCCAACCTACAAAAGGCTACAACCTTCTCTTTCTTCCTCCAGGTATCACGTTTCATAAATTTTCAGACTAGATACTCATGGAACACATCATCTTAATCTGAAGGCCATGTTTCATCCAATTTTCATACTGGACCCATCAATATCATTGAAGCACACAATCAATCATCTCTAGCATCATCAATCTCAGAATCACCCAATACTGAAATTACTGAAACCCTGTCAACCAAATGCAGTCACCAAAACACAGAGCAAAACACTGAACTCTGCAACAATATTCAGAACCAACTGTATCATCAAAAATCATGCATCAGAGTGCATATGCTACTTGGAAGTGTCGAACCAGTGTGTATACGCAACTTCACCAAAGCGAACCAGCGTATATGTCATTAATTACTTACTTATAACTTTGCCGCACTTCCTGACTTCAGACGTACCCAGATCATTACATATACAAGGATAATACGTATGTTAGCAACCAGATCTAGTTCATCAGATCACATAAAGATAAGTCATTATGATCCTGATCCATTATAGATCTCATCCATCATCACTGAAGCTAAACATAATCAATCAATCTGAATATGCAGAATATTGACACCAGTAAACAGCCATCTGAACTCATCAACAACCAGAAACACCTGTAACTTCAAACATCATAGCTTACATGGTATACGCTACTTAGATGTATATAAATTGTGTATGTACGCGCTTTTATCAAAGTCATCCAGCGTATACATCTGTAAATATTCATTCATGAGTTGTAGCTATTTCAAACTTAAGTTATACCCAGATCAGAACATTACATGCGTCAGTATACAGATCAAGAATAAGCATAATCAAACCATATAGAGATGATTCATTCCAAACCATTTGATCCCGATCTATCATTAGATCTTGTTCTCCATCAACCGGTGAGATTCCTCCTTAGCTCAGATAAAGCATCATGAACCCATAACCTACATACTGGATCTCATACTTCATCAGATATTCAAAACTTTCTCTGTACCTTTGCCTAATGATCTTCTCCTCCTTTTATAGTCTTAGGCCTTATTCAATACCATAGTCCAAAACCATTTAGAACCAATACTAGGGACCCAATACCTGGGTTCAACACTTTGGACGCAATACCGAGGTCCAAAACCATAGGTTCAAATACCAAGGACTAAATACCATGGACCAAAACCCAATGTATGCGCCTTCCCTTGCATGAAAGTGCGTGTATACGTATACGCACCTTTTGGTCAGATAACCCGCGTGTATACACGTCTTTATCAAGGGTAACCTGCATATATCTCTTTTCTTCATTCTATGAGCCTGAACTGAGATCTGTCATCTTAGTAAGTTGCCATCAAGGACAACACCTGTATCATAATGTCAACATTATATGTATCGCTCATTTTAAGTTTAGAGATCATGTGATATAATGTTTGACATCAGTTTTTTATGAAATTGTTGTTTTGAGGCTTCTACGATTTGTACTGTGTAGAATTTTCTTCCGGAATTATCTCATCCATTGTTTTTAGAATCGACGTTTCGAGCCATCCATCATGGCTCATCATCAGGATAGATCTATAAATGTGAAGGACAGATCTCGCGGGAGCTAGATAAATAGAGGAGTGAGCTATGTGGAGAGTGAAATTTTGTGAGCTAACCATGTCATTATTTGTAATGATAATCTAAGTTTTTATCAATTTTAATTAATTTTTCAATAAATTTAAATAAGTTCAATTAATGATAATCTTAATTAATTTTTCTTTTTCCATTTATTACTTTTGTTTTTAATTAATTTTATTTTATAATTTCAATTAATTCTAATTAATTTTAATTTTATTTTAGAATTTTAATAAGGATGTTTAGATTTTTTTTAAGATTTTAAAATTATTAATAATGTTAATATTCACAAATCATATAATTTATATTGAATTTAATTTTGAAAAATTCCTTACAAATTAATGGTAAAGTTGATATTGATTTTAATATAATTTTGATTGAGATTATTTTAACTAATTTTAATTTAGTTAAATGTTAATTTTTATTTTAGAATAAAATTGTCTTTTCGATTGATTTTTAATTTTATTAGATTAAGAATTAATTTTTAATTTGCAATAAATTTATAGAATAAATTTTGTCTTTTTCTTTTTTTTCTTTTTTTCTTTTTTTTAATAATGTTAATATTCATAATCATATAATATATGCTGAATTTTAATTTAGAAAAATTCCTTAACAATTAATGGTAAAGTTAATTTTAATATTAATATACTTTTGGTTGAGTTTATTTTAACTAATTTTTCTAGTTTAGTTAATTAATGTTAATTTTAATTTAGAATAAATTTTTAAAATTTTTTAGAATAGATTTGTCTTTCGAAATGATTGATTTTAATTTTGTTAGTTTAAGAAATAATGTTTAATAATAATATTAATCACTAATAATATTATTAATATTAATCTAAATTTTGAAATTATCTAGTTTAAAAATAATTTTACTTAATTTTAATTTTTAATTTTTAATTTTTAACTAATAAAACCTTATATTTTTAGTTGAAATCTGAATTAAAAAATTTTAGATTAGGGTTAGTGATTATTTAGGATGTGAGGTGTGGGGGTTGAAAAGTAAGGATAGGAATGGAGGTGACCAGTTTAGTGAAAAGAGGGGAGGGGGAGATGACAGGAGAGGGCGATCTAGGAGGTTAAAGCAGGAATCCAGTTGTCACTTATTTTCCATCCTTCATCCCGATTGAGGTTGTTTGGGTGTTTACCTATTTCTATGGCTTCTCTAAATTTTCTATGGTGATAATGATCGATTTTGGCCACCACACTAGAGTTTTCTATACAGACATGATGATTGGTTTTGCTGGAATGTTCAGCTAGGGCTGAGGTTTAGAGTGGTTGTGTTTTATGTCGGCAGCATGTTCTTGAATCCTGGTAAGGATGGATCGGTCAGTTTCCCCTATGTAATTTTTTTCACATGAATAAGGAACCATGTACACTCCTTTGTGGCATTTGGGATCAACTGGATCTTTGACCGATTTTAGGCAATTGCTGATGGTATTCATGGGTTTAAAGGTGGTTTTAATATTGTTCTTTTTCAAAATGTACATAATTTTGTCTGTTGTGTCCGATATGTAAGGGAGGTGAACTTTGCCTACATGGTCATTTAGAGATTGTTTGTTTTTGTGATTCTCAACATTCTTAAAGGCCCTGATCACTTGGTGTCTATCGTATCCATTCTTTTTGAATACATTCATAAGGTGGTTCTTCTCTTTTTCTAAGTGATCCTGATCTGAAATACGTATAGCCCTGGTCGCCAGAGTGTTGAGAACACCAATTTTTTGGGATGGATGGTGGTGATTGCAAAAACTTATACCAATTAATGCCATATAATGTTTAACTCTTCAGGAAGGTGAATTGTTTGTTTTACAACCAAATAAAATATGTGGATTAAACATGATTAGAAACTTGATTAAATAATTCAATCAATGATTGCATAGTTTTTTTTTGTAAGCTTAGGTAGGACCGTCTCATTTTCGAGTTTTTACATGTTCTTTATTCATCCCATTTTCGGGGAGGGTAGCACAAGAATCGAACCCAAGATCTCTGGTTCAGTGAGACTTCATTTCCACGGCCATTACCACTTGAGCTACCCCATGTGGACAATGATTGCATAGTTTGGTTAATCTTTTAAATCAAATTATTTTATTAAATGACATTTATAAATTTATTCTTAGATATTTTTGCTGAACTCTCTATTAATATTGTTAAAATTAAATTATATGATAGTTATATATAAGAAAAAAATTATTCCAATGGTTCGTAAACTGCCGTGGACATTCCACTTGATAGTTTGTCACAACAAATCTAATAAAATTATACTTAAAAATCCAAAATCTACACTATGAGGGTTTATTCCTCTTTAGGTTTATGGATCTGTAAATTATTGTTTAATGTGTATGCATGCAAATTATAATTATGTATAAAATAAAGAATAGTTAAGTAAAAACACACAAACCACAATTAACACGAGGTATAAGTTGGAAAACCCTTTTGGGAGAAAACCCAACTAGAAGGTGAGGCCTCAATGCTCTCTTTCTGTTATGAAACCAGCTCAAGAAAAGATAGAAAAGATAGATCAACGCCTTAGAATTCAGCCTCTTCGAGGGGGCAACCTCCTTTACATTACATAAATGAACAATTCTTGGATGATACAAATGACAAAACCTCCTTTCTATATATAGGAGTCTAAGGAGTCACAATATAATCCAGCCGACCTAACAATAATAATATAAAGCCACAAAAATAACAATACAGGGATTCTATGGGGCACAGAAATAACAATATGGGGGTAATAGGGGCACAACAATATAAATAAGGGGTATAACTACAATAGTAATGGGGTAATCACTAGTATTATAGGGACCCAACATGCCCCTCTCCTTCAAAAAAGTGTTGTCCTCAACGCTTGAGTAGTTCTGGATACTTCTGCATAAAATTCTCATCCTCCCATGTGGAATCTTCAGCGGATAAGTTCTTCCACTTGATAAGATACTCTGAAATTGATCGATTTCGTAGCTGTCGAGTTCTTGTTTCTGTGACTGCTTCCGGTTCCAATATAATTTTTCCTTCCTCGTCAAGTTCTGGCAATATTGTTTGAATTGGGAGCTTGTCACCTATAACCTTCTTTAAACATGAAACATGGAAAACTGGGTGCAATCGAGAAGCTGCAAGAAGCTCCAATTTGTATGCCATAGTACCAATCTTTTGCAACACCTTGTACGGACCATAATACTTTGGTGATAATTTATTATCCTTCTTAGCTTGCTTTAGGGACATTTGCTTATATGGTTGTAGCCGTAGGAATACCCAATCACCTACATCAAAACTTCTTTCACTGCGATGTTGATCTGCCTGTTGTTTCATTCTATTTTGTGCCAACACGAGGTTATCCTTTAAGAGTTGGAGGACTTGTTGTTGATGTTCGATGTGATGTTCCACTGCCTGAACCTTAGAATTTTCTCTTAAATATGATGTGATGGATGGTGGTTGATACCCATAAAGTGCCATAAATGGGGTCATTTTTGTTGTTGTATGGAAGGAAGTGTTATACCACCATTCAGCCAGAGGCAACCATTTGACCCATTGTGTCTGTTTATCAGATACAAAGCAACGAAGATATCCTTCCAAACATTTGTTTACTATCTCAGTTTGCCCATCAGATTGAGGATGATAAGATGAGCTATGAGCTAACTGAGTACCAAGACAAGAAAATAATTCTGTCCAAAAATTTCCAGTGAAAATGGGATCTCTGTCACTTACAATAATCTTTGGGTTTCCATGTAGCTTTTGAATTGTTTCCATAAATGCAGTAGAAACTGTACTGGCTTTAAATGGATGTGATAATGCACAAAAGTGTGCATACTTGGTAAGTCTGTCAACTACCACCATGATGACACTCTTTCCCTCAGACTTGGGTAAACCTGTGATAAAATCCATTGAAACCTCCTCCCAACGTTGGCTTGGAATGGATAAAGGTTGTAATAGACCCGGTGTCTTAATTGTTTCAACTTTATTTTGCTGGCAAACCAAACATTCCGCCACAAACTTTTGAATATCTGATTTAAGGCCATCCCAAAAAAATTCCTTCTTAACCCTGTGGTAAGTTTTTAAAAATCCTGAGTGCCCTCCTAAGGGAGAAGTGTGCAATTCCATAAGAATCTTTTGTTTTAGCTGGGAATTCTTACAGAGGTATAAGCGATCTTTGTACCATAACGAATCATTTTGCCAGCTAAATGTATCAGAAGTACTGGAATCTTGTTGTAGCTTTCGAATAAGTGCCCACACTTCTTCGTCATTCTTCCATTCCTCCCTTGCTTCGTTTATCCAATCTGGTTGGATAATAGAAATGGCACACAACAATGCTTCCACATCCTCATCCTTTCTTGAGAGTGCATCTGCCACCACATTTTGCTTCCCTTTTTTGTAGATGATTTCAAAGTCATAACCCAACATCTTTGTGACCCACTTTTGTTGCTCTTCAGAGGATAATCTTTGTTCTAAAAAGTATTTAAGGCTATCATGATCCGTTTTTACCTTGAAGTGTCTTCCCATTAGGTAGGGTCGCCATTTCTTAAGTGCATGGAGTATTGCCAACATTTCCTTCTCATAAATAGCTTTGCTTAAAAACTTTCCCTTGATTGGACGACTTTCAAAAGCAATGGGTCTTTCATCTTGCATTAGAACAGCACCAATTCCATTTCCTGAAGCATCACATTCCACAATAAAGGTTTTTGTGAAGTCCGGTGTAGCTAAGACCGGTGCTTGGCACATTGCCTCTTTAAGATGTTCAAAGGCCTTTGTTGCTTCCGGAGTCCATGAAAATGAATCTTTCTTCAATAATGTTGTTAGAGGTGCTGCTATTCTCCCATAATTCTTAACAAACTTGCGATAATACCCTGTCAACCCAAGAAATCCTCGCAGATGCTTTATGGATGTGGGGATTTTCCATTCCTTAATGGCTTTAATTTTGCTAGGGTCTACCTTAACTCCTTCATGAGATACAATATGACCCAAATATTCCACCTCCTGGACTCCAAAGAAACATTTGGATCTTTTTGCATATAATTGTTTCTCCTCCAATAGTTGTAGCACCCTGTCAACATGTTCAACATGATCCTTCCAAGACTTGCTGTAGATTAGTATATCATCAAAAAATACTAACACAAATTTTCTAAGGAATGGTTTGAAAATTGAATTCATCAAACCTTGAAATGTTGAAGGTGCATTGGTAAGGCCAAAAGGCATGACCAAAAATTCATAATGACCCTCATGAGTTCTAAATGTCGTTTTTGGAATGTCTTCAATCTTCATTCTGATTTGATGATATCCCGAACGAAGATCCAACTTGGTGAAGTAAATTGATCCATGCAATTCATCCAGTAATTCATCAATAACAGGAATGGGGAACTTATCTTTAATAGTGAGCTTGTTGAGCTCCCTATAATCTGGACACATGCGCCATGATCCATCCTTCTTGTGCACCAATACTACTGGAGCTGAGAAAGAACTTTGACTCGGTTGAATTATACCAGCCTCTAGCATTTCTGCAACCATACGTTCAATTTCACTTTTTTGGACATAGGGATATCTGTACGGCCTGATGTTTGGAGGAACACTTCCTGGAATCAGATGAATAGCATGATCATGATCACGCATAGGTGGGAGACCCTTGGGAGTCTCAAATACCTTGGAATGATTGTCCAAGACTTTTTGGAGATCTGGAGAAATAGATGATTCCAATGTGGAAACATCTAGCGAACATAATTGTGCAATTACACCTCTTTGCTCCTTTTTTAGAAGCTTTGTCATACCATTAGAGCTGATTATCTTTCCTGGTTTCCCTGCAATACCCCTTAATTCAACTTCCTTTCCTTCCATAGAAATTTTGATGAAAAGTTCTTGAAAATTAAAAGCTATTGTACCCAAGGATTGTAGCCATTGGACTCCTAGTACAACATCAGCACCTCCCATTGGAATGGAAAGCATTGGGCTAGTCAATACATATTCTCCCATGGATAGCTTGATATTATGGCACTTTCCAGAGCAATTTATTGTTCCTCCATTTGCAATCATCACTTGACACTCTGGTGCTGGATATAGGAAGCAATTCAATTCTTTTGCTACCCTACAATGAATAAAATTGTGGGTGCTTCCTGAATCAATCAACACTATTACCTTTTTCTTCTTGATTTGTCCTTCTATCTTGATGGTTTGAGGAGTGGTAATTCCCGCCAATGCATTACAAGATATGGTCGGATTTATTTGTTCTTCATCTAGGCTTTGTTCCTGGAGTATATCTTCTTCTTTTGACCTTTCTTGCTCCTTTTCTTCTTCCTCTTCACAATCTATGTAGAATAATTTCTTCTCAGCACACTTATGACCTTTAGTGTATTTGCTATCACAACTGTAACAAAGCCCTTTTGCTCTTTTTTCTTCCAATTGTTGTGGTGTCAACCTTATAGGTTGTGGAAGACTAGGGGCAACAACACTTCCGTCTTTATAGTTGTGAGTGGTATGCTTCCTGGTTGCCATAATTTTGCTTTCCATTTTTCTTGCTAACCTGAATGCCTTCTCTAATGAATCAGGTTCCCAAAGGCGAACATCATGTTGGATATTATCCTTTAAAGACCCTATGAACACATCAATCCTATGCTCCTCTGGAATATCTTTTACCCTTATGTTCAATTTTTGGAACTCCTCAATGTGCTCCATTACTGAACCCTTTTGTTTGAGACTTATCAATTGGCTAAAAAAAGTGTTGCTTTTTGTATCTTCATAATGTGCTATCAATTCTTCCGTAAAAATTGCCCAAGTGATAAATTGTTTACGAGAGCAAAGCCATTGATACCATACAAACTGATTTGGTTCCAAATATACAGTTGCCATACGTACCTTTTGTGCGTTTTGCACATTATTGAGATCGAAGAATTGCTCCATCTGTAATATCCATGTGGCGGGATCCTTGCCATCAAACTTCCTCATATCGATTTTTGGAATATGGTGATTCTTCGATCCAACATTAGCGTCTATGGAATCATGATTAACATTTCTTTTGTTCTCATCATGAGTTTCCTTTACTACCTTTTCACCATTAGTGACCCTTTCTTGTAGCAACTTCTTCAATTCTTCCATATCTGTCTTCAAATCTATCTTCAAATCTGCCATGTCTCTCTTCAAATCTGTCTTCGAATCATCCATCTTAGCTTCCATGCCCTTTATCTTAGATTCCACGCCACTTATCTTAGCTTCTGTTAGCTTTTGTGAGCGTGACATTTGTTGCACTTGTTCTTGTAATTTTGATATATCATGTAGCATTTCTTCTTCTTCTTCATGAGTCATGCTAGAGCTTTCAGGTTCCTTACTAGGTGTTTGCATTTTCTTTCCTCGGGGCATCAGTTACCGATAATAATGCTTTACTATGCCCTTTGAATTCCGTTAAACCAAGCTTACACAAAAATTTAAAAAAAAAACTAAACACCTTTTTTCACTTTATAGAAGCCTGATATTGAATCTGATGTATCTCTGTAATTTCGGATCATCCAGTTCTGAAATTGCTACCTGTAGTAGCCTTATGTGTCCTCTTTCCAATGCCACAAGTCTGAGCCAAATTGGATTCTCCAAGGAAGAGTTATGTGAAATCTCCCACAGTGACTTGCTTTTAGACTGGTTCAGTAGAGCGAACTTGTACGACGTGCCATGAGTCACTGTTTCAACCTTTGAATCTGAAACACACACACCAGAAACTACAGTCCGTCCTCTTTCTGTACCTTTTTACGAAATTTCAATCCGATCCTCAGAGAGAGAGTTATGACGATTTTCCCCAGGTCACCTGTTTTGACTGTAATTTAGGAGTCTGCAAAAAGGCCAACCTCCTCAAATCATATCTAAGAAAATATCGCGCGAAAAGCTTTGAAATTTGGACCCAAGGTTCAGTGCCAATTTTTCTCAAATGGGTTTTTTTTTTTGCGACTTCTGAAACGTCACAGAAAAAAAGTTATAGTGAAAATTCCACGATGACCTGTTTGGAGCAGCGAAACCCTAGAATCCAAAGCTCTGATACCAAATGTTATGAAACCAGCTCAAGAAAAGATAGAAAAGATAGATCAACGCCTTAGAATTCAGCCTCTTCGAGGGGGAAACCTCCTTTACATTACATAAATGAACAATTCTTGGATGATACAAATGACAAAACCTCCTTTCTATATATAGGAGTCTAAGGAGTCACAATATAATCCAGCCGACCTAACAATAATAATATAAAGCCACAAAAATAACAATAGAGGGATTCTATGGGGCACAGAAATAACAATATGGGGGTAATATGGGCACAACAATATAAATAAGGGGTATAACTACAATAGTAATGGGGTAATCACTAGTATTATAGGGACCCAACACTTTCTTTGAATAGAAAATGGATGCAAGTACAAAGAAGTAAGGCTCGCGGGCCGTGGGATACTATAGTTCCCAAATACTCTATGTGTTCTCTCTCCCTACCCCTCTTGGCTACTATGCTTGTCTATGGAACAAAATGCACTTGAAAAGAATGAAATCCCTTTTCCACCTAGTGGCTCGTTATAACACAACTCGATAGCCTCCTAGTGGATAGGTCTGACTCCTTGAAATATTAATTAAGGTTACAACATTGACTCTTCTAGAGTACTCTTCATCATGATCATTTGGCTAGCCTCACTTCCATGAGTAATTGGGGATGACATGGCATCTTCTCAAATTATGGTGGTCAAAATAGGAAGGTCAACTTCCGAGTAGCATAACTTTTTCATACAAACTCCAATTAAGGTTATCTTGCCCCATTGGAAATGTATCTATGTGTACAATAGCAATAAAATTCTATGCACTAATTCAAAAAAATTAACCCCAAAAAATTACGTTTAATGCCTCAAACTACTCCTTGAAGGTTTCACAACTCAATTTTCCTAATTGGGTCGTGCTAGTGAAAATAGCCCTGTAAGCTAATTCCTCCACCTCTTTCACTCTGAAAGAATTGAGATGGATGAAAAACATTATAATGACCCAATTTGGATCAAACCTCCCCATTTTGGGAGGATTTTGGTCCCCAAAATCTTATACCAAATGAGGTGAGGAATTTTTTTCCTCCACCTACTCTAAGGTGTATCATTTAGTTCTGCTTGGAATTTGTCCTTTCATCTGAATCTTGAAAAGGTCATGTTTCCCGTGTCTTGTATTTTTGGACCTCCTCTATAAAATTGCATATTTTTTCAATTATGCTTGAGCATCTGGTGCCAAATTCTCTACAAAAGGTAGGACTTGTTCCTCTTCCTAATCTAGCATGGAAGACTCATGGAATTTAACAATCTCCATATTCACAACTAAGTAAATGTGCATGTATGGGGGTAGATTGATTCTATATGCATTATCTCCCACCTTTTTCGATATCTCAAAGGGACCATACCCCAGATCCTTATTTTTCTTCCCAGGAACCTTTAGTTTCTCCTTATTCAACTGTAATCATACTCTATCTCCTAGCTTGAATGACTTCTCTATTCTATGTTGATCATGTTTGGCCTTATATTTTTCCTGTTAATTTCATAGTGTCTACTATACCTATATATGGATTTTCTAGATCTTCTTAACAATATTTTTTGCACTTAAGGCATCCCATGTAAGATCCTCACTCACTCACATATGCAATATCCAAAGGCGAAGGTGGAAGATATCCAAAACAAGTTTCAAACGGTGACTTACCAATAGAATTATGGAATCTTGTGTTATAAGAGTTATGTATATATACCAAATTTTCATCCTATGTCTTTAGATGTTTTTTATTGTAACCACTCAAAAGTTTCACCAAAGTCCTATTGACTATATTTGTATGCACATCTATCTTTGGATGGAATGTTGTATACCTATTTAAATTTGTGTCCATATTCCCCCACAATGTAGTCAAGAATGCAGTGAGAAATATTATGTCCATATCTAAAAGGATGCTCTTTAGTATCCTAAAGTGCACCTAGCCTTATCAAAAAATATACATCGCATTAGGTTTCTTTATAATCAACGTTTCGAACCAGCAACGATGGTTCATCTTCAAGATGTGAAAGATTGTTGAAAGACTGATCTCATTTTTCCAAATATATAGAGATGTATGATATGTTTAGCCGACAGATATTAGGATTTGTTAATTATAATTTTAATTGTTTATACTTTGTTAATTTGATTGTATTTGTGAAATTTAGGGTTTTTAAAATTGTGACAGAATTAATTTAATTATTATTTTTAAAAATTATTATAGAATTGTTATTTTTATTAGGGTTATGGTTATATTAATTGTATTTGTATTAATCATTTTGTAGTTTAATTATATTTATTTTGTATTTTAATTATATTTATTTTGATTATTTTAATTATTTAATTTTATTAATTATTTATTTTAATTATGTTAATTATATTTCTTTTAATTAATTATATTTCTTTTAATTAACTTTGGGAGGCAAAACCGTCTATATAGACGTGCTAGTTGTCCAAGGTGCTTTAGATTTCAGTCTTCTCCTTGGCCGTGACTATGTTTATGCCATGGGGGCCCTTGTCTCTTCGCTTTTCCGTGTGGTTTGCTTTCCACACGACGGAAAAATCGTGACTATAGATCAATTATCGTTCTTTAGTCCCCCGGTGCCTCCTACGCAGCTTCCACCCCCTCCTGGTTTTTATCCACCGGTTGTGTCTGCCCCCCGCAAGTCAACTACGTGGCTACTTATCCCGTGCCTGTATCCAGTGATGATGTCGTCGTGCATGATGCCCTGGGGGCATTGGGCCCTGACTTCCAATATGTTGTCCTTCCACCGGGAGTGACACATTTAGAAGCAACGACCTCCTGTTCATTATGATGAAGTTCGTGCGGAGCATAGTTTTCTTTCCTATGTCAAGCTCCTTAAAAAATGAAACTAGGTCTGGTCGGAGCATAGTTCGCTTTCCTATGTCAAGCTCCTTAAAAAGTGAAACTAGGTCTGGTCGGAGCATAGTTCGCTTTCCTATGTCAAGCTCCTTAAAAAATGAAACTAGGTCTGGTCAGAGCATAGTTCGCTTTCCTATGTCAAGCTCCTTAAAAAATGAAACTGGGTCTGGTCGGAGCACAGTTCCTTTCCTATGTCAAGCTCCTTAACAAATGAAACTAGGTGTCACGAGGATAGTTCTTTTAAGTATGTCAACCTCGTTAAAATAATGAAACATGAGCTCGTGCAATTCGAGTACGATCACAATATTGTCAACCTTCACTCCATTTTCAATGGACTAAAGCTTGGGGGGCATGTACCTCGAATTGAGACATCATGCTGGGGGGCATGCCCGTTTCCCCTTGTTTTCAAGCATAGTTTGCATATGTGTGGTCAAGTGTGCTTTTAAGCGCATAAAAATAAAATCCATTTCCAAGCATAGTTTGCATATGTGTGCTCATGTGTGCTTTTAAGCTTGTGTAAAAATAAAATATGTGATTAAATACATTTCGCAATGGGTCGTTTGTTATGCAACTGATACATTAGATTACATTTGTGTTAGACATCTGCATAGCATATAAAAACATCATCACATGTAAAAGATCCATCCAAAATAGGCTTACGTATATATATATGTGTGTGTGTGTGTCAAAATGTTTGCATAGCGTGCATCACATAGATCAAAAAATAATACATGTTTGTCTTAGTACATCCGGAGACAACATGTCTCTCAAAAAATATGCATGGAAATAAAGCCTAGATATCTAATCCCTATGGTGCTCATGGTAGCACGTCACTGCTCGCACTAAACGTCTCAGGAGTCGGTGGATGCAATCAGGCACCCCCACCGTGTACCTCTGATACGCTAACGGGACATTCGCTAGCCAAGCATAATCTGGGATCCCTCGAGTGATACCCTCAAGGTTCTGGATGAGTTCCCCTCTATCACCACCCTCCTCCTGAGGATCTGTTGCAGCCTGGTGTCTCCTTGCAATAGGAGACATGCCAGCTAGGCATTCTGGGCCAACATCTGCATACACATATAACCATTGTTAGAACGAACATGTATTAACAAAAGAAAATCATAAAACACAAAATCAAAATGAGGTCATACCTATCTCCTCATCCCAATCCTCTCCCTCTGGCAATGGGAGATCAGGGTCACCGGTGAAGTCTGTCCCCACATACGGCCAGTCCTCAACCACGATCAGTTGGCGGCGAAGCCAACCAAAAAACTCAGGCCTCCATGACATCTGCTGGCCTCCCCCCCCTCTCGGCATCAGTGCCGCCCAACGAGCCATCCTCGGCTCTCGAGGCACCGGATCAGGTACAAAGGCACCTTGGCCCTGAAAGATTGGCACACGTTCCAAGAAGAACATCACCAGAATGGAGCCATACCCAAACTGCTGCAGCTTGCCACGCTTACCTTTTGTAAGCTGCCTCTTCATATTGGTCGTCACCGCTGCCGCCCAATTGAAGATCGTCGGGTTGAGACACTCTGTAGCCAGTATCAGGTGATTCTTTGTGGCTTCATGGGGTGCCTGTGCCCCCGCAGCTCGTGTGATGGTGAACAATAGAGCTCTGAGTATTAGGTCCGGAATGGTGGAGATATCCACTTTTGAGCTGTCGGATCCATATTTTGCCCCTGGGCAAACTCGAGCCTTCACCTCCTCCATCTTCTCCTCGGATGGCCTGCTACCTGTCAATAGGGGCATCGGCCCTCTACGCGATAGTCCAGTGATGAAATAGACGTCAGATACGTCTAGTTCCAGTACTTGGTCCCGTATGCGGAACACTTGATCATGTTCATCCCACAGGTTGATTAAATATCGCAAGAGCTCTGGCTGAGCTCGTAGATAGGACAGGAGAAAGTATTTCTTAAGCCCGCAAGCTCTAAGGGCTTCCATGCAGTTTTCATCTACTAAGGCCAATGTGTCTACTTGGTCATGTTCTCTTTCTTTCCATTGGAGTACCATTTTGCGTGTTTTCCTGCAATCACAAGGTCAAAACATCAAATTAGATCTTTAGAAAATTAAAAAATGCAGTGAAATGGCTTTAAAATTATTAAATTTTGAAAAGTGGGTGCGCTCGGCCGTTGGTGCGACTGTTTTTAAAACAGTCGCGCCCATGGGCGTGAGCCTTTGTAGAAAAAGGCCCCATTGGCGCGGGTCCATGCCCGAAACCCGCTCCAATGGGCGCAACCCTACTTTTCCCAATTCCCTCCATAGGGGACGATAAAACAAGCTAAAGCAAATTAAAAACAGACAAAAATTCAGTAGGAGAGGAGGCCTCTTACCTGGAACTAACGGCGCTCTGAATGGTCACCGGGATTTGTCGCAATCGTCGCCTGAAGACTGCACACCAAAAGCACTAATGTCACTCTCGATGAGGTAAAAGTGAAAAGTAATTCTTGTTTTTTACCATTTTCACCTATTTTATAGCTTTTTGACCCTCAATAGGTTTTAAAAGTCTTTTTATGAATATTTTAATGTATATTTGTGTCGAAAATGGATTTTACACTGGTTTTTGTGCAGCGACAGGTGTTTGTGTGACTTAGGTGATGAAACGAGTTGTATTTTATACCTTTTCGGACTCGGTAAACACACGAAAAAGTCACTCTGGAGTCATCTTTCTGCTCTTTTCTGACTCTCTAAACATGAAAAGAATGCCGAGTTATTCCTCTCGACTCGTTAAACATAAATGAGAGGCGGTCGTCTTTAAACCCTTTTCCGACCGTGTAAAGACGAAAAGATCGTCGGACCCTTGTCGTTTCAGGTTCATTAACGGTTACGAAGCGACGTGGTTTCGATCACTTTTTTACTTTTTTAGATCGAAATCACTACTCATGAAAAGTACTCCTCGATCGTAATGATTGGGCGGTTCTTTCGAGCATTGTTTTATACTTTTTCGGACTCGAGAGACACAACTTTACGAAAAAGGACCCCCCTGGAGTTTACTTTTCTGCTGTCTTTTCAAACTCTCTAAACATGAAAAGACGCCGAGTTTTTCCTCTGTCAAGCTCGTTAAAACTTGATGACATTGGATTCCGTCGAAATGACGCTTTACAAGCATATGCTATCCTCGTCAAGCTTGTTGATAAAAATAACTGGGGTACTCGCCAGAAATGGTGGGGAAAAATGGAACCACAATTATTATCGTGTCGGCAGTATGTCGCTCTTGAACATGGCACTTGTCTGCATTCGTGTCTGGGTGGGGACATCTCATCTTGTTTTTACACTTGCCTCTGTGGGTTTGGGTTATCCTGTTTGACCTCTCATCTGCTCATTGCCCTGTCACCATGACCCCTGATCATTTGATGTCAAATACTGCCAAGTCCACTATCGTGCCGCCAATATGTTCAAGAGAAGTTGACCTCTGCAGAATACTCAACCTCCCTCTGATACCTCACATAATCCTGATTCACAAAACATTTTTATCTTTCTCTGTCTCGTGTCGATGATGTGGGAAACATTATGGCCCACCTTCGATTAAGGTCACTCCCTGTCGACTTCAGCCCATTATCCAGGAAGTTGACCTAGAGACTCCCTTCGGGTGCCTTGGAGCCTGCATGCCTCAATGGTAGGTTCTTCGTGTTCAACGCGAGGTTTTCATTATTGACCTCCGATCGAATGATTCTACGGGTGTTCGACGCCGGCTCACTGATTCGCACGCCGTAGATTGTACCTATAGTACCTTGAGGACCATTGTCATTATTGGTGGTACCTCTCGCGTCTGTTAACAGTTTTCATTATTGACTGGTAATCAGACAATGTTCTTGCATGTTCGACTTCGACTCCTATATTTGCATGCTTGAACTTGTACTTTGTTCGGATCGAGAGGGAAGCGCAAGACCCTGGATTTTGTCTGTTGGGATCCAGGTTGCGATTTTGTGGATTATTATGATCATTACATGACTCATTCACTGGATGGCTGCGACCATGCCTGAGTCTATTTATCGATCCTCACTGGATGGCTGCGTCCATACCTTGGATCTAGATTTTTATGTACTCTGCTATGGATGGCTGCGCCCATACCACATATATCATGTACTTGAGATATCAGTTGTACTTCTTCATGCAGGTTCTCCGGCGGCAGTGTTTTCAGTTGGCCATGTTCTTGTAAAGCATTTCACCCCTCTCTCTCTCGGGCCTCATGCTTTAGGGGGCATCTGTTACACAGTAATTTGTCACCATCCCTGTTACCCCTTCTCCCGCACCTTGGAGGACTTATTCCAGGACCTGTGAGAAGTGACATAACCTGGAAACACTTGCATTGTATTCCCCTAAGTATGTACTTCATATGCCCTGAAGACACCTTCTGCAAAATACCCATAAAAATAGCCCTTTTTCCATTGGCACGGGTTCACTGTGTATCACTCGTGCCAATAGGGGAAATCCTCCAAAGAGGGCGCGCCAGCTGGCGCTCTGTCTCAGAGTCGCACTCGCGCCAGCCCAGTTGGGTAAAGTTTTTAACAAACAAACTTACGAAGGTTCTTCCTAACCCACTCATGAACTGAATCTATATTGAGTTGGGTCAGTTTGGCTTCGAATCTCCATAGGAGGGAAGTAGTTCTCCACCTCTCATGGAAGCTTCTTAGTGATAAAGCCAAACCCATGAATATTGTGGAAAATCCTAACTCCTTCCCCTCTATCTACAAAATCTTGTCCTTTTGCCTTTGACAAGTTAGTTCTAAATTCTAAGTCCCAAAGTCTGAGAATTGCTAAGCTCATGCTACAAGAAGCCTTCTTCATTCCCATAAAGCTAAATCTAAAGTGAGGAGATTCTTGTCCAAGTAACCAAGGAGAGAGAGGCTTGTTTCCCCATTCCCAACAAGCTTTGCAAGGCATGTGCTGCTGATCACCCAGCCAAAGAAGGATTTGACATCAGAACTATGGTTGTATTCTTCTTTGTTTATCAATAATAGACGACTATCAATATGGTTCCACTCTTGTTATTATTTGTGATGATGATGAATTATGTCCTTTTTGACCGACATGTAGTTGCATCTATTGGATTTTATGCTTGTGTTTGTGTCGTTCTTTGCATGTGCAGGTGTTCGTTCAAGAGGATCGTGGGGATTGTGACCAGCTGGAGCAAAGGAACGGGAGCGACGACTCTTCTACAAGTACTAGCGTTGGAATCCAGGTAGGCCCTCAACATCGGTCTTTGATTTGCAATTAGGAACCTGCGTGTTAGCGTTGTTTGATTGTTGCTAGACCCCATTTGGGCTAGTAGGGATCGTCTCTGTCCGCAGAGGGGATTTACCTCCACAACATGCACTTTCTCCCTGACAAAGTGGAATTGTGTATCAATATGTTTAGTGTTTTCGTGAAACACTGGATTATTGGCAAGCTTGATTGAACTCTAATTGTCGCATCTAATTGTTGTTGCATCTGTCTGTTCTTCCCCAACATCCTGGAGAAGTCTCTGCAACCAAACTGCCTCACACGTTGCTGCACACATGGCTTTATACTCTGCTTACGCTGAGGACAAGGAGACTGTGTTCTGCTTCTTTCTGCTCCATGTGATCACCCCAAATCCAAGATCGAATGCATAACTTGTTATAGATCTGCAATCATCTACACTTCCAGCCCAATCAGAATCTGCAAATCCTGCCAATCTAACATCAGAATAGTCAGTGTAAATAATACCGTAATCTACAGTACATTGTAGATACCTTAAAACACTCTTCGCTGCATTCTAGTGGCTTTCAAGTGGCTTAGACATAAATTGGCTTAGCACACTGACTGCATAAGCCAAATCAGGTCTAGTGGTGGTTAGGTAGATTAGACTCCCAACCAGTTGTCTGTAAAGTGTTGCATCTATTACTTTTGAGCCATCCTCACACTGCAATTTGATGTTCTGCTGCAATGGTACTGGTGCAGGCTTATACTGATCCATCCTAAACTTTTCTAACAGGCCTTTGAAATACTTTGCTTGGGACAAAAATTTTTGACCTGAATCTCTCCAGATCTCAAGATCTAAATAGTATCTGAGTTCACCGAGGTGCTTCATTTCAAACACTTGTGACATCTGTTGCTTGATTTCATCGATTAGATATGTAGCATCACCTGTAATTATCAAATAATCTACATATAACGAAATCAACACTACGCAACCTTGTTCATCTTTCATGGTGTAAAGATTAGGTTCATTCTTACTTCTATTATAGCTAGCTTGCAAAAAAAAATGAATCAATCTTTTCATACCACGACCTAGGAGCTTGTTTTAGTCCATAAAGTGCTTTCTTCAACCTACAGACTAAATGTTCTTTTCCTTTCTCGACAAACCCTTCTGATTGCTCTAGATAAACCTCTTCTTTTAGTTCTCCATTCAAAATGCATACTTTACATCTAGTTGGTGCATCATCCAATGTTTCTTAGTAGCTAAAGCAATTAACATTCTAATAGTGTTCAATTTAGCTACAAGGGCGAAGGTTTCTTCATAGTATATCCCTTTTGTTTGTGTGTACCCCTTTGCAACCAACCTAGCTTTCAGTTTTTCTATAGTTCCATCTGCATTAATCTTCGGTTAATATAACCATTTACAACCTATGGTCTATTTTCCTCTAGGAAGTTCAACCAATTCCCAAGTGTTATTTCTAATTATTGAAACATATTCATGTTCCATGGATGTTTTCCATTCACTACATTCATTTGCTTCTTTATAACTAGATGGTTCAACCATATTCATCATACTAGTTATAAAAGCATTTTCCCTATATCTTGCAGGAATTTGAGCTTTCCTACCTGATCTCCTAAGTGGTGGGGTGGTGGTTTCAAACCTTATTTGATCATCATTTATTTCTTCTTGTTGCTGATGTTGTTGCTTTTGTTGTTGTTATTGTTGTTGTTGCTGCTGTTGCTGTTCATTCTCTTCTTTTGTCTGCTGCTGACCCTGATTGTTTTCTGCTTCTTCTTCCACAAAGTACGAAATGTCCCATTCCTCATAGTGCTCATCGAGTTCTTCATTGTCCTGCTCATGGAATTTAACATCTCTACTAACAAAAATCTTGTGAGTAGAGGGATTAACTAATATGTATGCTTTATATGACGAACAATACCCTATAAAAGTACATCTAATGGCTTTTGAATCTAATTTTCTTCTATCTTCCTTTGGTATGTGGGAAAATGCTTTAGATCCAAATATTCTTAAGTGTTTTACTGCAGGCTTATATCCATATAATGCTTCAAAAGGAGTTTTAGACTCAAGACTTTTTGTAGGACTCCTATTTTTCAAATAAACTGCAGTATTCACTGCTTCAGCCCAAAAACCATTCGAAATATTCTTACCTTTCAGCATACTTCTAGCACATTCCACCAGTGTTCTGTTCTTTCTTTCTATTACTCCATTCTGCTGTGGAGTATGGGGTACTGTGAACTGCTGCAAAATTCCATGATCTTTACAATATCTGATAAGCTCATCCTTCCTGTATTCTCCCCCTTGATCAGAGCGGAGAATTTTTATCTATTTCCCTGTTTGTCTTTCAATCATATTTTTAAACTGCTTAAAGTATTCGAATGTATGGCTCTTCTTACTTAAGAAATACACCCAAGAAAACTTCATACAATCATCAATAAACAGTAGGAAATACAGTGCACCTCCTAATGATTTTGTCTGCATGGGTCCACAAAGATCTATGTGCACTAATTCAAGTATATCCCTCTGTTTCTTTTCTACTCGAACAGGGAATTCTTCTCTATGCATTTTTCCTAATGTGCAAGCATCACAATCATTATGTACTTGCTTTAGCATAGGAAGATCTCTTACCATTTCCTTCTTTTGTAGTAACAACAAATCATTGTAGTTGATGTGGCCAAATCTCTGATGCCAAAGCTCTTCTATAGTCAAGCTCGCTGCTGTCAATGCTCAAACTGGTGCAGGTCTCACATCCAACTTGTATAGACCGCCTGTTTGGATTCCTGTAGCAATTGTCTTCATGCCATTTAGCAAATATTTAATATAACAGTTAGATTTAAAGAATTCAACTTTCAGATCTTGATCTGTAATCATGGATACAAAAATCAAGTTCTTTGTTATACCAGGGACATACATAACATTATAATTTTTTTTGATATTACCATTAGGTAGAATGACAGAAACTTTCCCACATCCTTTGATTTGATGACTTTTGTCATCACCTAGGTAAATCTGTGCGCCTTTGTTGATTTCTTTAAAATCTTCAAGCTATTGCTTATTCCATATCATGTGTGTTGACGCTCCTGAATCTACATACCAGATGTCTGCATCAACATTTTCATCACGATCTGCCATGAACAATCTGAAATTCTACACCTGATCAGCATTCGCAAGATGACTTGCATGTCTTTTTGGCTTTTGCTGTTCTTCATGATGTTTCTTTTTCCTACACTCCCTGGCAATATGACCCAATTTTCTACAATAAAAACATTTAGTTTCAGTGTAGTTCCTATTTGGATGCATACCTTGGGTCTAATTCGGTCTTTTGTGTGAGTTTGCTTCGTTTTGCTGTTGTGGACTTCCTTTCCCTTTCAAGAAGTTTTTCTTCGCCATCAATGCAAGATCAGCACTTTGGGGCTTCAGAAACAATCTTCTTTCTTCTTCCTGCATCAGTATTCCTGTCAGCTCTTCAAATTTCAAGATTTTCTCTCTGGCATTGATCCCAGTGATGAACATTTGATAATCATCAGTGACATCATTCATTGTAATAGTTACAAGATCTGTATAGTCACATGTATGACCAATGTTTGACAATTTGTTCTTCAGATCCTTGATCCTTACTACGAATGAAGCAATTGTTTCATTCTCCTCCATCTTCAGGGATAGGATCTTACTCTTGAGGAACAGAAGACGATTTGAATTCCTAATCTCATACAACTCCTTCAGAATTCCCCAGATCTCATTAGTTGTCTTACATTCTCTAATGTGAGGTATGATGCAGTCTTTCACTAACATCTTCAGCAGTGTCCTTGCTCTACCTTTTCGCTTCCCCCAATCTGGGATCGATGTTGATCCAACCGCGGACCTCGGCTCATCCCCATTTACGATCGTCTAAGCACTCTGCACTTCTAGCAGAGTCTGCATCTTGAATTTCCAATTTGCATAATTGGAACCATCGAGCTTGTTATGCTCATTCAAGCATGCTTCAAACATATTGTTATTCATCTTGGCCAAAAAAAAAAAAAAAAAAAAAAAAAAAGAATAATAATAATAATTCGACAGGTAAAAGATGTTAAATTTACCCCAGATCTGTGACAGAGACAGATAACTAATCTTCAATGTTGTTTGATCTCGCAGCACACCCGCTGACCACCGTGGCTTCCTTCATAGACTCTAGACAACCTTCTGTTGTCAACATCTGTAGCCTTCTCCAAGATGCAGCCTTCTCTCGGAGCCTTTTTGTTGTTTACACGATCATTGCAGATATATGCCCAATATCCGAGACAATCGCAGATATACATCAATTTTTTGAGACATCGTTGCAGATGTACGCCTAATATCTGAGACTGTCGCAAATATACACCTAATATCTGAAACTGCCGCAGATGTACACTGAAAACCTGCAACGGTCGAAAAATAAATTCCAGTAGAAGTGTAGTACTGCTATCGTCTTGCTTTTCCACTCAAAACCTGCGATGATTTTGGTTTACGCACACCCACCAGACAACGTAAAAGTTCCTCAGCCCTGATGCTCTAATACCATGATAAAAATGGTAATGTTTGTATTAAAGAAATAAAATCCACTGGCTAGCTCTTCGAAAGAGAGTCTGAACCAGGAGAATTTTGCAGAGCCTGGCTCTGCAAAACGCTCTACATTGTTCATGCACATTACACATTAAATAGAAAACATGGTTTTAGGGAAGTTAGAACAACATCCTAAGAAATAGAAACTAATTCCTATCCTAAGGTTAGGTGAACCAACTCTACCTATTTTAGGGTATTCTCCATTAGTTTATCTAAAACACAAAACATTGCATTAATAAGGGGCCATGTAGCTTTAAAGAAATTTAGAAAGTAGGTAAATCATGAGTTTGAATCTCTAGCTTTATGTTAAAAAAAACAACTATGAAACCCATTTTATGCTTATATTCTATGAAAATTTTTATTCATACATTCAAATTGTTTTACTCCACCTAAGCTACCTAACTCACTTGTATCAAAACAACATACCTTATATCTTGCAACTCATCCATTTGTTCTTGTTGGATCCCACTGTAGATTTTTTACATGTACAAACATAATTTTGCCTAACTCACTTGTATGAAAACAACATACCTTATATCGTACAACTCATCCATGTGTTCTTGTTGGATCCCACTGTAGACTTTTTACATGTACAAACATAATTTTTAGGTACAAATTTCCATTTAAAATTGTTGAATACCACTGTAGATTTTTTACATGTACAAACATAATTTTTAGGTACAGATTTCCATTTAAAATTCAAGCAAATGTTTATAACCCTAAAGATAGTATGTTCAAGGAGGCTCCCACGTTCAGATCCAAAGTTTTAAAAGGGCGTCTGTCATATGTATTGGAAGAAGAACCTATTTTAAGATAGGTAGCATATCGATTCCCTTGTTTTCCCCTTATCTCAGAACTGCTCGGATTATCCTTCAAATCAAAATTGTCTTCCCACACGAACGAGGGTAGGTACAGAGATTTATGTATGATAACTTTGACATCCAAGTCTTCTCACACTGATTTCTCTTCCAAGATAATGAAGTTCATGCACGGTAAATAAATATTACAACATTTGGAGTTTTATCCAGACATAGATCATTGTTCAAGTCACGTACTCATACCTCCTGCATTGTCTACCAGAGTTCAATTAAACCCACGATTTTACCATGCAAATATTCCATGAGTAAATAAATATTACAACATTTGGAATGAAAATTGGTTAGATGGTTATTAAACGATGGATAAAATCCTTATATTCTATAAACTTTTTAGAAAGAATGCACATTAAATCAATTGAACCTTTAGTAACTTGATGGAATGTGTTAGTGTCAGTCTTTCCAGCCTTCCTCCAGTGATCAAGCGTGCTCTTACAAAGTGATTTTGAAGTGTCAAGGTCAAATTTTGTCATTTCAGTGAGTCTTCAAGCAAAATTTGGTCACTAGGCATTAGGTCTAGGGTTTGCTTTAACTCCTTCTAAAGTTGTCCAAATGTCAGTCCATGTCAACATTCAGCTGAGTCTATCATCATTCATAGGGTTGTCACTATCATGTCAATGTCTAATGAGTCATTTTACACCTTGTTCATGCTTCAGTTGCACCTAGGCAAGGTCATTTCCCTCTCCTAGGGTTTTGAAGGCAATTTCTCTTGGATGGTCAAATCATCAGCAAAACTTGTATCCAGATGTTCATACACCTTCCCCTATCTTTCATGTACCTTATTAAACACTTCCCATCCCTTAGATCCGCCAAATTCCTCATTTTTACACAAACCCTAGTTTCTAGCTACAACCTGGCAATTTTCTAGGTTTGGCCTGTGTTTTGCCCTTTTGGACCCCTTCCCCTCGCTCAATCTCTGAGATTCCACTTTCCCCTGCTTCCTAACATCCCTCCTCACTCCCAAAAATTTCCCCAAGAATTTAGAAGCCCCCTATCCCCTTCATTTCGCTTCATTTCCACGAAATTCCTTGTTTCACACATCGGGACAAGTCGCACTCAAATGATGTTCCAGAGCAATAAAAGATGAATTTTGGAAAACTGAGAGAGGTTTTTGTCCATAACATGCCAAAGAAGAAAAACCTCCTTCACTTTTTGCACAGGTGTCATGGTTTTAGAGAAATGTCAAAATTGCAATCGCCAGATCCAAGGAGGTTGGCCAAGGCACTAAAACGACGGAAAAGGCCCGATCCACTCCAAATTTTGGCCAAAGCCTCTTTGACTGAGCATGGTACTTTATTGGGGACTCCCAACCCAAATTTCAAGAAATTTGGAGAAAATTTTGTCAATTGTGAATTTTTTGTGCCAAACACAGGTTTTCCTCCGCCCTTTCATTGGGCAACTCCTTTTTGGGAAAACTCAGCATTTTTGGATTTTTCATGCAAAGATACTCTTGCTCAGCCATTGCCAAGAAATTTCACCAAGTTTTGGGCCTCCAGAAAGTCAAAAAACAAGCAAAAAATGACTTTCTGCCACATTTTTGACACACAGGAAGTAGTATTGGGAGATTGCAATTTTGGAGGGGCAAATGACCACCAAATTCAGAAATTCCACTTGGGTTGGAAATTAGACATCCAGACCTTTCCAACAAGCCCACTTTTGCCTCATTTTGACACCTGGAAGTACCTCAAAATTAGCTCCAAAGTAGCGCGATCTGTTCAAAAAGAGGGCGCGACCCGTTGGGCAGTTTTCACAGGAATTCATCTACAGCTCAAGAATTCGCCCAACTTTGACCAATTTTGACTTGTGATGGGATTTTTCACCCTCTTTGATGTAATTAATGTATTTTCACGTTGACATGACACTTATTTACCTATTCTAGAAGATTCATTCATGAAATAGCAAACATTTAATGAATGAATTGGTTTCCTAGCTTATAGAGGCAAGTTGTTTTGACTGCCTAGTTTTTAGTGCTCAGTTTAGAATTGGTTGAAACAGCTCCTAGAAGGATGAGCTCGACCCCTAGAGGCAAGGAAAGGTGTTAGCTTGCCTATATTATGTATTTTCTTAGTCATTTTCAGAGGTTGGAGAGGTTGGACTCTTGAGGGAGAAGCTTCTATTGTATTAATCATTGTATCTCTGCAATTTTGGCAAAGGAAGAAAGACCAGGGTTTTGCAGTCCTTTTTGGGATTCCTGTGGTACATGTATTGATGGTGTGTTTCTCTTTGTACTTGTAAGTTTGTTATGTGAATCATCTCCTTACTTTTCCTTCTGCAAATTAAGCAAATGAAGTGTTAAAGTAGAATTCATGATTGCCATGCTCTGCTTTTAAGTTTGCTTAATATTTATGTTTTCATCTGTCTAAAGAGAACCCTTGAAAGTTTCTTGCTCTCTTTAGCTCCTCACCGGTCATTCCTATCCATTCACTTAATTCAAAGGCATCAGTACAATCTCCTACCTTGCCCCAAAGAACCCCCTGCAAAAACTGTGTCCAATCCCCGCACCCAAAATTGCCTTTCCCGAACTTTCCACCAAAACCCTAAAAATCCCAAATCAAACCTTTTGATCAGTTTACTAGCCTAAAATCAGTGTTTCCTCATTGGCTATCTCACCCGTTGAAGATCTTTACCGAGATAGACCGGAGAGAGCCCTCTCCTGCCCCGTAGGGCTAGCTACGAGGCTAAGTGGTTTGATGTTGCCTTGTAGTTTACCTTTTTCAGCCTGAGGTGAAATTTCAAGCGCTAACAGAATGGTCGTGACAGAAGACTCTTTGTACCAACAGAAACTTCTAGGGTTTAGCCTGAGGGAAATATGGTCGGAGCACACACTTGTCCGTACATTTATTTTTTCTGAAAAACTTGGAGTGAACGCACAGAGATGCCGACAACCCTGGGCTAATAGCTATCTGCAAAACAATTCCAAAAAACTGCCTAATAGCCATCTGCAAAACAATTCGTAAAAAAAAAAAAAAAAAAAAAAAAACAAAACAAAACAAAAAAAAAACAAAACAAAACAAAACAAAACAAACAAACAAACAAAAACAAAACAAAAACAAAACAAAACAAAACAAAAAAACAAAACAAAAAAAAAACAAAACAAACGAACAAACAAACAAAACAAACAAACAAAAACAAAAACAAAAAACCGCAAATCTCTTTTGATAGTGGTTTTTTTGGCATGGGTTTCTCTCAGAAAATTTGAGTGGCTTTTATTTTTTTACTTTGGATTTACAAGATTGAAAGTAGATCACAATAATATGAAATTCTTAAACAAATAAGGAAGAAAAGGTAGTCATTACAAAGTAGTTATAAGATTAAAGGTAGATCACAAAAACACAAGAAGAAAAGAATCTTAAACAAATAAGGAAGAAAAAGTAGTTATTACAAAGATAGTTATCAAATCAGACGGAACATAATGAAGACAACTAAGACCTTAGGGGGAGACCTTAGGGGGAGTTCTTCCGAAAGGGAACGCCTTAAGGCGTAAATATATCTTTAAACGCTATGTAAGTGGAGTTCTTCCATTCTCACCGTATCTGTCACTCCACTAGAAAACCAAGAATCATTTATATCTATCAAAAATTTACATAATACAACAATGAAAAAAAAACACAATGAAAATTTAGAATTTTGATCAATTCTCATTAAAGTTTATTTTATACAGTTTATTTGGTATAAAATAATTGATAAATAAGTGTACCACTATTAAAATATTCTTTATATAATTATAAAACACCTAAAACTTTTAAATAATATTTGATCTAAGGTCGTTAACATGGCTTTGCATAAAGAAACTTATTTTGTTTTTATTTGTAATCACAGTTTTGGAAGTGAAATGTGCAAGCCCGAGTCAAGCCTTCCGGCCAAATGCTCCCCTGTAAGACTAGTCAGGTTCAAGGAAGCCAGGCTTGTTTTTGCATGAGTACATGGGACCCCACCACGACTAGTCGGAAGTAGGGTCACTGAGCTTTGTTGATCGTGGTTGTGTGAGGAGGTAAGACCTTGACCTCAACTAGTCTTTGATGATGTACCACTTAGCCATGCCTTTTTGACTTCTTCACTTATTATTTTAAAAAGATGAATAGTAGCATATTAGGTATATTTTTATTATTATTTTATTTTTATTAATTTATTTCATTCATTTAAAATTATTAAAAAAAATAAAATTTAAATTTTATTCAAGTTAATATAAAATTCAATAAAATCAATTGTTATATGGATTCTAAATTACAGAGAATATCATTTTATATAAAAATGTAATTGCTTACTAGATTTTTCTAATTTTATAAATTTATTTAACCAATTTAAATTATTTTATTCCTCATGTTAGTTTTGAGAATTGAATCATGTTGAAAAGATAATAATCAATTCTTCTCCATTTAAAATAAACTCAAAAGTATATATATATATAGTTGTCTATGTTAAATAAATAAAAAATTATATATATATATATATATATATATATATATATATATATATAAAGCAATTGAGATTTAAAAGTTTTTCAAAGATGGGAGATGTGTAATTATTTTTCCATTCAACATGAAGTTAATATATGACATTTAAGATTTCTTAGCAAAAGAATATAAATAAATTTAATGTTTTTATATAAAATTTAGTCTAAATATTTTGGAATATTAAAATTTAATTAAAAATGTATAATTATTTTATTAAGATTTTTTGTCTAAATATTTTAGAATATTAAAATTTAATTATTTAATGGAAAATTAATGTTTTTTATTTATATATAATAAAAATAAATATATTTTTTTGGATAGACATGACATATTGTTAAATAAGTCAAGTACAACAAAACTAATAACTAGAAGTAATGAATGAAATGTTAGTTTTATAACATTATTAAAACTTTTATGTCACTAGTTTGGAGTAGTTGCAAAAAGTAAAGTAAGGTGTTACTGTGTTTATTGGATTTAAAAGTAAAAGCAATGATGTTTTTATGTTAAAGTTTTAGAATATTTGAAAAATAAATTTATATTAACAAAAAAATTAAAAATAAAAATCCTTTATTAAAAAACTTGAAATAAATAATTTTTATTAAAAACTTTAAAATAATATTATTTTTAAATAAATATATTGCTCATAAATTATACTAATAAAAAATTGTTTTATTTCAAATAATTTTATTTTCACAAGCAATGATCTCTACTCTTTCTCTCTTAGGAGCCGAGGTGGACTACCAATCCTTTCCGACTGCCTTTGTTCTTGCTAATCTTGTTTGTAACCTCGCATTGTACCATACGTTCTCTTAATAGAATTAGTTTTTACTGAGAAAAAAAAAAAAAAAATTCACAAATATTATTTCAACTAAATAAACTAAAATCACACCATTCATATATGCAAATAAGTAGTGATATGCTACCACATGGCTCTTGTTATTTTTTTTTAGTTTTTAAATATTTTAACTCCTTTTTATGTTTTAATTTTTTATATTTTATATTTTTGTTTTGTTTTCATTTGTTTATTATTTTTATTTATTTCATTTGGTTTTTTCATTTTTTGTTATTTTTTTTACACTAACAAATCAACCTCACTATGTACTAATTTGTTAGTTAATTTTTAAGTTTTCTTTGTCCCAACTATATATTAATTTATAGTTGATTTTTAAATTTTCATTGCAATGGGTCAAGTCACCTCCACCAAGTGTCAATTTGATGGTTGACTTTTAAATTTCGCTTGCAATGTGTCATGTTGTCTTAAGTTAAGATTTTTAAAGAGCTATACTTTTAGTGTTCAAAGAAAATTAATTTTGGTATAATGACTCTTCAATTTACATATTCATTTTTTAGTATTTTTTTAGTCATGATATTGGTTTTAATTTAATGGATGAAAAAACAAAATTTTAAGATTTTTTGGAATCATGATATTTTACCTTTAACAAAAATTGTCATAGTTTTAAGGTTTTTCAGAGTCATGATATTTATTTTCAATGCCATGGTTGAAAATTGTTGGATTTGAAGGTTTTTCACACACGTGATGTCTTATTTAATCTTTAACATGCCTGGAAATTGTTGGAATTATAAGGTTTTTCATAGTCATGATATTTTATCTTTAACGTCATTGCTAAAAAATGTTGAAATTTTACCCAAAAAAAAATGTTGTTTCAGCATCACCACTTCCCGTTTTCAGGGTGCTTTTTTCATGATTTTTGTGCAAACAAAAATGGTTTTTACTGTCATTTTCAAAAAAAAATGTTGAAAATTTACCCAAAAAAAGAAACCAAAACAAAACAAAAAGTTGTTTATTTTCGGGTTATTTTTCATGTTTTTTTGGGGTTTTTAGTTAGAGTTCTCATTCTAAGGTCACAATTCTCATTAAGACGGTAACCTTGTTGAAGGAATTTGGTGTTTTAGATGTCGTTGTTGAAGTCAAGAATGTCCAACAGGTCTTTGCGTGGATGCAGTTAATATGGTAAGTGTTTCTATACTAGGTGTTGAATTGGCTTCAATGAATAGTGTCGTGTCTGTTATACCTAAGGAGGTTGCTTTTAAATAGTTGATTTTAGGATGTTTCTTCACAAGTTTTTGTTGTAGATGCAGTGCAATTTTGTATATATATGTGGTATTTTTTGGAGATGGTATAAGGATACTTTGACAGTAGTTGTAGATGATTTGAGTAGGGTGGGTAATATAGGATCTATTTGGAAGCTTTTGATAGCTAGTGAAGCAGAGTTGCTCTTAGTTGTAACATGTATTGGCCTGCAAACCAATTTTTCTTGATGCATTATAATTGATTCTTTAAAAAAAACAAAGATGACTAGGGCCAACAAACTAGAGGGTGTTTAAAAGGGGGAAAGGGCGATGAGACTAAATTAAGGGGATTGATTAAAATATTTGCAGTTGGAATTAAAGGATTAAAGTGTAATTAGGAGATTTTAAAGAAAAGGAT
The DNA here is from genome assembly GCA_031772625.1 of Pinus tabuliformis. NCBI lineage: Eukaryota > Viridiplantae > Streptophyta > Pinopsida > Pinales > Pinaceae > Pinus > Pinus tabuliformis. Next base: position 931,070,751 of record CM062814.1, read on the forward strand.
GATGATTGAGGGGGGATTTTGATGTCTAAACTAAGGAAGGGGGTAGAAAGGAATTGTGGAAATCAATCCGAGATATTAGAAATATGTAGAATCGTAGGTTTCTAAGACTGAATTAATTTATAGCCATTCTCATGATTAGAATTTTTCTAGATTTAAGGGGATTCTCTAATAATTCAGGAAGAGTAGAAGGGGGTTAAGGTCATAATTTTGGTTCGGTCAAAATAGATAAGGTGTTTAGAATTGTGAGTGTTCAAATATTATAGATTTATAGATTCTATTGTGATCATTATTAGTGATATGTTCTTTAAGTCAAGTTTTAAAATATCTACCTGAATGGAGGCTTTTGTGAGTAGAATTATTTAGACAATTGTCTTCCAGATCCATTGACACGTAAAAGTTTTGGTTGCTGATGAGTTTCAAACCAACTAATGTGGTTCATCATCAGGACGAAAATATAGTTTGGTCTATGTATGATTTTCCATGGGAGCAGGGGATTTAATATACTCTTGGGCCAAGCATAGGATCTAATTTGTCTTTAGCCAATCTGAATAAATGTTTAAGGGTAATATGAGGATTGAATAGAGTTTTTATATTATTTTTCACTAAATTTTATGAGAAATTATCCATGATCTCTCAAATGTAGGATAGGGAGACCTATCCCACTAGGGGAGAAGAATGGTCGTTTTTGCATTGAGAGGCCCTCTTTGGCCCAATATTGTAGAGATGTTGTAATGTAAAAATTTTAACTCAATCGAAATAAAGTAAAAATAACAAAATAAAAATAACCTTATAAAAATAAAATAATAATTAAAATAAAAATGACCCACTGTATTAAGAACTCATGGTATTCATGTGGAATATAGTCTATTTAAGGGGGGGAATTAAACCATCCTATATCCATCTTAACTTTGGATCTACCAAGCACCGAGAGGGATCAAATCTTTGACATGCAAAGAGATTTGATCCCTCTCGGTGCTTGGTACATTGAAGTTAAGATGGATCTAGGCTAGTTAGGTTTAGGATGGAGCACATAATGGAAGGTTTTTTTGATCTAAGGGATGGAGTAACCATTAATTACAAGGGTCTTGGTTAGGTGGATTTTTTCTTTTTCTAAGAATTAGAGGGATCAAATCTTTGACATGCAAAGAGATTTGATCCCTCTCGGTGCTTGGTACATTGAAGTTAAGATGGATCTAGGCTAGTTAGGTTTAGGATGGAGCACATAATGGAAGGTTTTTTTGATCTAAGGGATGGAGTAACCATTAATTACAAGGGTCTTGGTTAGGTGGATTTTTTCTTTTTCTAAGAATTGGGGTGGGGGGGTGGGGGGGGTTCCACAAGGCACGAGTAACTAGGGTTTTGAGAACCACTGATTTTTGGGTTGAGTAACAAGGAGAATATATGTAAAGATATCTATCAACATAAATATTTTCTCTAAAAACTTGGTGAATAAGAACCCTATCAAATTGATACGTAACAAAAATATAAACTAAAAAAAAGTTGATATCTTGAATTTCCATGATAAATTAAATTTGGAGAAAAATGTTATTTCACTGAGAGACACTCCCTAGCCCATTATGGTAGAGATGTTATAATGTCATATCTTGTCTTGTCCTGCCTTGTTTAACATTTTGACTCGATCAACTTACATAAAATAAAAATAACATTTTGAGTAAGTCAAATTACATAAAATAATAATAATAATAATAAAATAGTTAATTTATTGTTAGAAATTTTTGGGATTTAAATTTTGAATATAATATTTTAAAATATAATAATTTTTTTATATTAAAATTACATTTTTAATTGTACCTAGAGACCACCTCTAGCCAAGTATGAAAGAGATATTATCCTCTCCTGTTGTGTTGTGTCCTGTAAATAATACAAATAAAATAAAAACAATATGTTAAAAATAAAATAAAAATAATTTTTGGAGTCATTGTATTTACCCATGGTTTTTACCATAGTATTCTTAACCCATGGTTTTTCCCATGGTATTCTTCTCTAATGTAGACTATTTAAAGCATGATTTTTTTGTTTCTCCAAATAAAAGGATTTGATTGGGGCTTTGAGGGGTATCTAACTGTTGTATTCCCATACATTATAATAGTCATTTCTCGTTGATGTTTCATGGTTAAACATTGAATATGAACAATAATGAGATCAAAGTCATAGCTAAAATGGTTGTTCCCCACATATGTTCCATGGTTAAACATTGAAGCCAAAGAATAATAAAAATCAAAACAATAAAAAGGTGAAAATGTCACAATAAAAATCAAAACAATAAAAAGGTGAAAATGTCACAATAAAAATCAAAACAATAAAAAGGTGAAAATGTCACGCCAAGTATCTTCATCTATTCACTTTATTTAGCTTAATTTTGTTAAGTTCATTAGTTTTGGCATTTTTTATGAAAAATGGTCAAATTTACCATTTAAATTACTTGGTTGTAGAGGTTTTATTTAATAGAGTGTGATAAACACACAAGACAATTCAAAGTGTTGAAGATTGACTAGTCAAAAGCTTTGGAACTCAGTATTAGCTAATACCCCATTTTTTGCATGTAGCATGAGGTCAATAATTTGCCATAGAGGATAGTGTGCAACATTTTTTAGGTTTACTGTTTCTTTGTATTCCCCTTGTTGAAATTCTACTTTTTGTAAATTATTAGTAAATTATTTTAATTGACGTGGTTTTCTTGAACAATAGTGATGAGTTAGTTCACATTACCAAGAGTGATAACAAATGACAATTATTTTTACCCATTAAAAAATAAGTTATGATAAATTTTACAACCTTTTTTAAATAAGAGAAATTAAGATTGTAATAAATTATTTTAAAATACAAATAAAAGTAATTATTTGATTTTATTAATTAAAATTTATTATTTACCAGCCTAGACCATCTTAACTTTGGATCTACTAAGCCCCGAGAGTGATCAAATCCCTTGACGTGCAAATCTTTTTTAGAGTGAAAAGAGATTTGATTTGATTCCTCTCAATGCTTGGTAGATCCGTAATTAAGATGGATATATGCTAATTAAAATAATTGCGTTAGATGCATTCTCCAATCCAGTATGATAGAGATGTTGTAATGTAATGTCCTGTAAACCTTTTTTGTTGAGTCAAATTACATAACAATGAAAATATAAAATATAAAATTATATTTCTAATTGTAATTAGTAATTAAACCATCCTAGGTCTATTTTAACTATGCATCTACCAAGCCCCAAGAATGAACAAATCTCTTATGATACAAACCTCTTTTAAAATAAAAAAGAAAAATGATTCCTCTAGACACTTGGTAAATCCATAATTAAATGAAAAAACCAACAAATTATCACATATTTAAAAGCAATATTAAAAATATCATAACTCACCTTTAATAACAAAATCCTTACCATTTTTTTAACATAAATATTGAGTTATCAAAGACAACTAATAACAACTACTTTCAAACCCTAACATGCAACCTTCCACTACATATTCATACATTTATTATAACCCATTTTTATTATTTATATTCCACTTTATGGGCATGGTTCACTTTAATCATTATACTAAAAACAAATAAATATAATAAATGATAAAAAGTTACGAACAAATAAATATAACAAGTGCTACATAGTAGTTAGTCCTCTCGTTTAGTCTAACTATAGTTGAATTAGAATAAAAATGTTGAATTTGATCCATTTAGGTTTTATTGATCGGTAGAGTCCTACTCTATGCAATTAAAGAGCAAGACCTTGATTTCAAGGAATGTGCAAACATAGATTCACAAAACTATAGTCTATTCACCCTAGCAAGAAGTTTTTGTTTTGGTGCTTATGGGCAATTTCTACATACTTATTTTTGCACCTCAGCCCCAAAACCAAATAAAATGGAGACATGGTGAGTTGAGGTCAATTGGGGATCAAGGCCAACTCTTCCTCTACTATAAAATCTTTCTCAATTTTCCATGTTGTGACGTATCATTACTAAAGAAGTAGACACAACAACATAGGACGAAAAAATATTATTTATAAATTAGTTGACTCGAAAGCAATTGCATTGTGTGTGTGTTATTGTTAGCCTCACAAGCATGCAACATGCACATATGACAAAACTTGGACACGCAAGGACCTTAACAACCTAGTTTTTCCAAAGGATAAGAGTTTGTCCCTGTCCAGGGTAGTTTATCTGTATATTCCTCCTATGTAAGCTCATTGAATGTTACAAGTGGAGAGTTTTTTTACTCTATCGAATGAAAAATTCATGGTTTGGTTGGCCTAAGCAATTTTCATGGGAAGTTTGTTAAACATAGCTAGAGTAATTGGATGGTGCTTGTATATCAAAATTGTCACAAATGTCAAACTTGCAACCTCAGATCTAGTATGACAACAATAATATATTGTATTAATAGAAATAAATCATTGCAAAATAAGATGATAGGCAATGAAATACCAATATATATATATGTTAATTTTTAAAAATGTTATTTGATTTTTAATTAAATAACAAAGTAATTGGAAGTCAAAATGATATATGGCAAGATATAATTATTGTTTAAATTTATTATTTAAAATATATTTTATAAATTTTTGGAGTTTCTTATTTGATTTTTTTTATTTAAATTTTAATTTATGATTATTTATATAAAAATAAAAATAAAATAAAAAATAAAATTATAATTATAATTATAATTTATAATTCTAATGGACATAGCATAACATTATGTTAAGTTAGATTCAATAAATATTCTTTTAACAACATATTATATACAAAAACTAGTTCATATCACCCGTAGGAATAGATGACATGAAAAATGAATAGTTGAAGCCGCAACTTCAGTACTGGTATGACAACATTTACAGCCTAGCCTGCAACCTCAGTGCTCGTATAACATCAATGACAAAGATGGTATAGATCATTGTAAAATAAGAAGATTTCCAATGAAACAATACCAAAAAAAAAAAAAAGAATAAAATATTTTAATACATAAATATATATTGTTTTATGATGTTAATTTTAGAAAAGGCTATTTGATTTTATAGTTCAACGTGGTTACGAATGCGTAATACTTGTCTGCCAAGGATAATAAATGATAAGAAGTTTTGGCTGAGGAATTATTTGTTTATTTAGTTATTTATTTATTTTAAATTTTTTATATAGTGAATAATTTATTATAATTTAGTTGTTAAATTTATAGTGGGAATAATTATCACTGGTTGTTCTCTGTAAATGTAGGTTGACTCATTGTTATTCAAAGAAAATCAGGATATTTAAAATTACTGGTTAGTGATTTATAAGAGAATGAATTTTCACTCTTATCGGATATTTTTGAATCATAAACCATTACCCTATTTCCTTATATCCAAAAAAACAAATTATTAACCAAACAAAAACAATTTTAAAATATACTCCAAACCTTATTTTTTAAACTTTCTTATGAAATAACTTAAAATAATTTTGAAAAAATAAAATCCCTCGATTCAGAATTAAGTTGTAATTATTTCCAAATCTTTCTATAAATCGTTCATTTTGATCCCAAAAAGAAGTACCATTCTTATCTCCATTCCCATGAAATGAATCACGTCCTTGATTCAGTGAGTTGTTTAGGTGATCGTGAAATTACTCAAACTCTTTGGTAATTTATTAAAATTTTGTTTTTCTTATTTCCCTAGGGGTGGTGGTAATTTTTTGGACTTTTCCCAAACTTTTTTAATTTTGAAATTATCAATTATGCAAGTTATTTGGACTAACTTATTACTTGGATTATGTAGAAATCCTACATGGTTATTAATTATGCACGTTATTTGTACTCACTTATTACTTGGACTATGTAGGAATCCTACATGTTTTAATAAAGACTAGTTTGAATAACTTATGACCATGAGTTTTCTTGGACCATAATGTTGATATAATGGTTGATTGTTGTTAGATGCATAAACGTTTTAATGGATGGTGGTGTTTTTAGTAGTTTTGATTTATTTTTTTATTTGTAAAAATTATTTTTAATGTGAGGTTAATTAGAGATTGAGTTTTATGGTTAGGTGGAAAATGATTTATGTAATTATGGTAGACTTAATTGGGCATGCTATAGTGATTTTTGACCGCACTTTCTTTTGTTTGTTTTGGAAAAGTAATGTAAGATTGTTAAAATGTGCATAAGAGTAGACACATGGTAATGATATGATAGTTTCCATATATTTGCATAGCTTATTAAATATTGAACCTTGAATATGAACTTTAACTCTAAAATAAATAGAAAAATATGATATATATCGAGTGGGATGGCAAGTAGTTGTGAATATATTTGTACATTGGTAGGTTCTAAGAAATAAAATAGTTAATATCCTTGTAATGGAAACCATTTGAGTGATGCATATTTGGTTTCCAAACTAGGTATGTTTCCAAGGAAGGTCATTTTGCATATATTCAACATTTGAGGAAAGGTCATGAAAATGTGTAGTTTAATAATGGAGAAATGCGTATAAAAGAGATCATTTGGATTGGAAAAGATTTATACAATCAATATAAATAGAAGGTAATGACTACATATTGTCGAGTGAAAAAAAAAAATACCTAATATGTTGGATCATGCATTTATATCCATCGTTATCCCTTACATGCATTTTTATGTACATGATGTAATGTTGACTTACACACATGAAGATGAATAAAACTTTGTGATTTTGAAAGAGACAAAATCACTTACAAAATAATTGTATTATAGCATGAGTTCAAAATTGTGACCACTCGATAAGGGTAGTAGGCATGGTGGGGGGGAGATATTATTAGATCTCGAGGGAAATCTCAAAATATAATTTGCCTAGGGTCTTGGAAATTCTACAAATGATTAAGCAAAGATATTTCTCTTTTTCAAGGTATCCTCCAAACAACGGAAGGCACAATGAAATCCTTGAATAATATAGCAAACTCAAGAACAATTATCAAATTGATGGTCTCAAAATTAACCCCACCAATAACATACTTGTTTTAGTTATAGCCTAAATCTACAAGAAAGGTGTCACTCCACATAAGGTCTCATTTTATTAGGTCTTACAATAACACAACCAACAATATTATTCTCTATCCAATGAAGTTGGCATTAGGTGTCCTACAAAAAAACGAGCGATGGCACTTTCACCCGATTCCTTAAGACTTAAAGGTTTTAGAGATGAAGAGAAGTAACATCATGATTAATCACCACTTGTCAGATAAACCCCGCCAATAGGTTATAAGCGAGGATCTTAGATTGGAAAGGACATGCCTACCTCTTTTACAAGCATGAAATTAACTTTGCTTTGGTACTTGAATTCCTTGAGGAGTGTCTTCCTTGACAAAGTGGGATGATGAAACACAATGTAGGAGAAGCTGAATGTGTTGAAGGGAGGAAGGATGTTTAGCAAATAATCAACTTGGTATGAGCCTCAATTAATCTTTGTATAGTTTATTGTGATTTTTTCTTGTTAGTTTTATCTCAAGGTGTGTGTGGAGGGCGATTGTTTCTTGGTCTTGGTCCCTTGTAGACGACTGTATTTTTTGTGTGCTCCCTCCATTGTCATTTTTCATCTCTCTTCTAATATTTTTACATCTTGAGAGTTTACTTCACATAGGCCCTCCTAGTTCTATGGGTTATGCTTGTATCCTAGTCTTTCTTCATTAGGTGAATCTCTCTTTGGTTTATTTCGACTTTGGCTACTTATATTTTTTCAACTTGGCAATGGGAATCTTTGGTTAATTGACATTGTTTTGGTGGTGTGTTTTGTTGAGTAGTGTGTCTATCTTTGTGTGTTGGAAATATGAATGTCTTTGGGTTATTCCTTATGCGTGTTAGCTTGAGCCCAGTAATACCCTTGCCAAGAGATGACATCATAGGCTTCTTCATTGTGTTGCTTAAATGGATTACATGGAAACTCAAGAGTTTAGAAGGGCTCTATGAAGGCATGAAGAGTCCATACAATGCAACATATCCTCTATTTTTTTAGTGACCTCCAAGGTGCATGAAAATGAACAAGAGTGTAGTTTGCAAAATGTTATAATCATGAATTTCTTGGTAGTACACAAGCATAAATTGATTTACTAGAAGCATAATGCAATATCTTGAGGAATGTGGTCATTATTCCAAGTAAAGACTCCCACTCTATAGCTATTAATCATGGGTTGTCAACAAACTCTATCTAAGAACATTTAAAGGAGGAAGGAACAATTCACCAAATGATGAAGGACATGTACCTTAAAATTGAGAACTCCCTTCATTCTCTCATTAGATAGGGAGAAGGCATCAATCACTATGTCTTTCACTAATTTTCATTTTCAGAAAAGGAATGAGAATTCTTTTTTATCTTTGTATACATATAAGTATGTTTGCAAGAAAATTTAGTATGTGTTACATGTGGACTTTTGCAATTTATGTTTTGTGGCATTTGGGAGCTATCAATCTTGCATGAAAACTTAGGACACGTGTTTTTATACTTTGTTGTTTAGCTTTACTACATTTTTTATAAAATAAAGTTTCCTTATTCTTGTTAAAAAAACAGTATGAACATTTAATGATACCTTGTTTGTTACCCAACCTTCATGGTATCACGAAAATAGTAATAACAAATAGTCATTTGAAATTTTGGACTATAGGATCTAGTGAAATTTCTTATGGGATAATATAGGTGGTTTTTAGCTAAATATTTCCAAAAAATTAAAAAATTATGAAATGTCAAAGTTAAGGACAATTATTGGAAATCTACATATGAAGGTCATCGAGATTTCCATTGGAAAATTAGTCGATGGATTACTATTTGGACAATCATTAGGGTAGCCATTAGATGAGTACAAAGTAGTGATTTAAAAAATCCAAAACTAGTGAAGGATGAAGAACTTTGATCAACGCATTTGGGAGCACACTTGATGCAGTAAGATAATCATTGGTTTGGCGCTAAGCTAGTCATAAAAAATTGCAATTTAAATAAGGTAAATGACAGAATTGTTGGAAATGAGAATGGTATTGCTCATAAACATTAATCAATACCCATGAAGGTTCAACGAGGATGAATTGAGGGTCCAAGGTAGAGGAACCCAATACATGTAAATGGATTAGGTGTTAACAAATTTAAAGTAAAATAATAATAATAATACACCACGGGATGGGTTTTTTGTTTTGTTTTTTTTTTTTTTTTTTGGTGGTTGAAGAAGATAGGCTTAAGGCTGAAGAATCCTCTCCTTTAGCTGCCCTCTGCCTCCCCGGGCTTTGCAAGCTGTTCGTGCTCCCACGGGCTGGTTGGTCGTGCTAGGGCTGTGCCCCTCTGCCATGGATGAGCTGGGCTCGTCCCAGGCTCCTCCTATCAGTCTTTCGTCCTCCCCCAAAGCTGAAGATGTCGCATTCAAGACTCTTTTGGCTTCGCTGCCAGCCAAGAAGAAACTGAATGCTTCGAAGTTTGTTAAAAAACTGGAAAACATTCCGGAGGTCTCCCTTCCTCCGGAAGGGCTAATCAAGGTTGCTCTGTCACTGGTAGAAAGGGCCTTGGTAGGTCAGTTCACTGGCCTTTGGCCTTCTCCCAAAGCCACGGAAGCCTGGGTCTGCAGAAACTGGAGACCATTAATGAAGAAAAGTGTCATCTCGTATTTTCTAGGGCGAGGTTATTTCCTGTTCGAGTTTATCTCAAAAGAAGACAAGGATATAATCTTCAAGAACAGGCCCTATTTTATGGGTCCTCAAGGTCTCTATTTGAACAGATGGAATCCCGATTTTGATCCAGCTAAAGATGTTTCGTCGGCAGTTCCAGTGTGGGTAAGGCTTCTGAATCTTCCTGTGCATTGCTGGAACTAGGACTCCCTCCAACATATTGGCAACGCGCTGGGCAAATTCATAGATCACGCAAACACCAAGGATCAATATGATTACGCTCGGATCTATGTCGAAGTAGATCTAGAAGTGGGACTGCCGGAGGCTATAAAGATAAATGTAGGAAGTTGGACTCATGTGCAAAAACTTGACTATGAGCAGCTTCCTTTCAAGTGCCGCAAGTGCCAGGAATACAGACATTTTGCCAAGAACTGCACAAAAAATGAAGAGGCGGTGCAAGGAAATGAAGAAGGATGTAAGTAGGTCAAAAGGTCAAGGGCTAACCCTAAACTTTCAAACCCTCCTGGAGCTACAAAAGGAAAAGGGTTGCAGCCTTCTTCTAGTGGCCAACCAAAGGCACAAGAGAATGCGTTCACCCCTCTTTCCTCTACCTCAATCAAAATTCATGATACAGAACAGCAACAAAAGGAGGCAAATGAGAAAGGGATCCTTGAAAATTCCAGGCAAGGTGAGAGCACAACAGTAAGCCCTAAGGAAAAGGCTACAGATATGGAAGAGGAAAACCTAGATTCGGAAGAATCTAAGGAGGAAGGAGAAATAGGAGACTCCCAAACATTGTCCCGCAGATTGACAAGAGGAAGGAAAATTGATCGAGAAAAAAGAGAGCGAGAAACATATAAAGACAAACTCCAAGGCAGCCAGCCAATGTTGGAGAAGCTGCTAGCAAAGACACCGAAGATTACAAGAAGCCATGGACAGGGGCCCAAAGGGGCCACCCATTCTCAAAAAGGTAAATAATGAATATTGTCTCCTAGAATTGCAGGGGGTTGGGGAGCAAGCAAAAAGAAGAAGCAATGAGAAGTTTGATTAGAATAGAAACCCCAAATATCCTTCTAATCCAGGAGACTAAGTTGGAGGAGAAGAGCTTCCTCCAAGTAAGCAGGAACCTATGGAGAAAAAGTGGAGGGCAGGCTGTCTCAGCCCGAGGTGCATCGGGAGGGCTGGGAGCTCTCTGGAATGAAGACAAGTTGGAATTGGTCAATGGAAAGCAAAATACACACTGGCAGCTTATGCAACTCATAATCAAAGAAACAAGGGAGGCCTTTAGCCTCTTTAATGTGTATGTGTCGGTAAACGCAGGGGAAAAGAAGCAGTGTTGGGACTCAATCAAACTCATGGCTGAGGAAGAAACATTGAGAAATATTATTATCACAGGGGATCTGAATATAACCCTAAGCTCCTCCGAGAAGAGAGGTGGCAGCATAGTAAGAGACCCAGCGAGGGAATGGGTGGAGGATATCATGCAAGATTGGGATCTTCTCGACATCAAACCTCTGAAAGGTAAGTATACTTGGTCAAATAAAAGAATTGGCCCTGGCCATATTGCTGCGAGATTAGATAGATTTCTTATTCAAAGTTCCTATCTACTCCTTGGTTTAGAAGCTAGGATGCTCATCCTGCCATGCAGTATTTCGGATCATAAACCCATAAAGCTGGAACTCTCAGCACATAGAAATTTTGGGCCCATTCCTTTTCGATTCAGTGCTCTATGGATAAGGTATCCAGACTTTATGGATAAGGTTAAAGAGAGCTGGAATCGGCCTGTCACAGGGTCCCCTTTCTTTGTTTGGGAAGAAAAATTAAGAAGAGTAAAGGCTGCATTGAAAAGCTAGGCTAAAACTCTTCCAAACCTGGCTGATGAAAGGAGGATGGCCCATGCCTCCCTCGAGAAGCACCAACTACAGATGGAAGAGGAGGAACCCATGGAGGAATCGACAGTCATAGAAGGAAATCTGCAACAAAAATTCCACAAAGCTTGTCTGCAAGAGGAAGAATATTGGAGGTAGAAATCCCGTAGCCTGTGGTTGAAAGTGGGAGACAGGAATACCTCCTTCTTCCACAAACAGGCCCAAGCTAGAAGGTCCTTCAACACAATTTCTGAAATAAAAGAAGACCGCGTTACCCATAAGGACTTTACAAGCATCAAAGGGGCTGCCTTCTCCCACTTTGAGAAACTATATAGTGAAGTCGAGGGAATGAGCCAGGACACTATGTTCTTGGATGTTGTCCCCTCCAAGATCTCTTCAAATATGAATCAACAACTGGAAGCTAAAGTCACCAGAAAAGAGATAAAGGTTGCGCTCTATGAAATGGAGCCGGACAAAGCCCTGGGTCTGGATGGCTTCACTGCCAGATTCATTCAAGTCTGTTGGCAAATAGTGAAGAAGGATCTGCACAGAATGGTATCCAAATCTCAGTGCTGCCAGAAAATTGGAGGAAGCACGAATTCTGCCTTTCTCGCCCTCATTCCAAAGGAGAAGGGAGCCAACACCTTTAATAGGTTTCGTCCAATTTTGTTATGCAACATTGGTTACAAGCTCATAACAAAAGTGATTGCCAACAGACTGAAGGTCCTCTTGCCTTCCATTATTCCTAAAAACCAAGGGGGGTTCGTTCACGGCTGGCAAATCGTGGACAATATAATCCTTGTGCAAGAGGTGATTCATTCTAGCTTGCAGCAAAAAGAAAAAGGTATGGTGATCAAGCTGGACCTTGCTAATGCATTTGACCAAGTTCGTCACAAGTTTGTCTTTGGTGTGATGCACAAGTTTGGGTTTGGTCAAGAGTTTATCAGATGGGTCCAGGTAGGCATCTCTGAGCCCTGGATTGCCCCTCTGGTGAATGGAAGAGCAACGGAGTTCTTTAAAGCCTCTAGAGGGTTGCACCAGGGTTATCCTCTTTCCCCTCTTCTTTTTGTTTTGCAAGCTTCAATTCTGAGTTTTTACTTAGAAAAGTGCCAAATAGACCAAGAAATTATGGGTCTTAGGATCGCTTGAGGTGTCAAGGATATCAACCATGCATTGTTCGCTGATGATTCTCTTTTGTTGGGTGCTGCCTCCGTGTACTCTGCCTCTAGATTCAGAAAAGTGTTGGACGATTTCTATGGGACTTCAGGCAGCAAACTAAATAAAGGAAAATGCCATTTTTATGGCTGGAATATCTCCAACAACGAGCTCTCCTCAATTTCCATATGTATGGGTTTCGCTGGCTCTGCTTCTTGGAACTCTTTGATCTATTTGGGACTTCCTATCTTCCAAAGGAGGCACTCGAATAAAGACCGACTCCCAATGGTCGAGAAATTTAAGAAAAAAATTCAGTCTTAGGGCTTCTCATGGTTGAACCTTGCAGGGAAAACAGTGCTTATTAAGTCTGTCCTATCTAGCCTGCCCATCTTCCAATTCTCAGCCATGTTGGCTCCCTCCAGCATCCTCAAGAAGATGGAGGAATGGATTCGAAGGTTCTTTTGGAAAGGAGGCAAGCAAAATGACAGGAAGATCCCCCTTGTCAGTTGGGACAAAGTTGTCAAACCTCTGCTAGAAGGAGGTCTGAATTTCAAGGATCTGAGGACTCAAAATATTGCTATGGGGGCTAAGATTTTGTGGAGACAAATAGCTCTGAAACCGGGCTGGGCCCAAAAGGCGTTATGGAAGAAATATTTCAGGGGTCAGAGGCTACGAAGCTTGGATGACCTCACCCACACCAACAAAGGCTCTCAAATTCACAGGCTTTGCATGCAGGCCTTACCTCTGATACAAAAGCATTCCTATTGGATCCCGGGTAATGGCAAGCTCATTAATATTTGGACTGATAAAATCATGAGCGAAGAACCTTTGGGTGAAGTCCAAGAGCTCTCTGAGCTCCAAAGTTGGACGTTAAACAGTGGCATCAAAACTTTGTGGGATATTTCTAGCTGGAAGGATAATTCGTGGGTAGGCTAGAAGAAGCCTCAAATGCTGGATGCTCTAGATCAGGCGTGGTCATTCCTGCTGACTAAGCTGAAGGGAATGAGCCCGATGAGCATCAAGAAATAAAACAAGAGAGGCTGGGGCTCTCTAACTGGTTCTTATACTATTGCACAAGGCTATGCACAACTTAGAAAAATTCCCCACGTCCCTTGCTGCCCAACGACTTGGCGAGGACTCTGGAGGCAGAAATGTGTGCCAAAAATCATTTTTTTCAGCTTGTTGTTGTGCCACAACAACATTTTAACTGAGGATAGATTGAAAAAGAAAGGCTTCCCGAGCCCTTCCAGATGTAATCTTTGTCTGGAAAATGAGGAAAATGCCACTCGTTTATTGATTGAATGTAGGTTCGCAAAGAGTATTTGGGCTGATGTGTTTTCCTCATGGGGATCCTCTGTTCGTCTGCCAAACTCGATTAATGGATACTTTGCTGCTTGGGCTCATCTCTATCCCGGAAAACTCCCTAATAACAACTGGTTCAAGGCAGCTTGGATGGTTTATCCAAAATTCATTTTCTGGCAAATATGGATTGAGCGCAACCACAGAATTTTTCAAGAAAAAGTGCAGAAGGGTAACCTTGTTTTGTCAAAAGCCAACGACCTACTTAAGGAATTTCTCGGGGAGAAATTCCAGAAGCTGGGAAAAAAAATTTAAATCCTCAATAACTGGCGTGGGGGAGCAAGCTTGGTCTTCAGTTTTCTGAGGATGAGAGACAGTTCCAAACTACGAAAAACTGGCAGATCAGGCTTGTTGAGGGCGATTTCCGCATTTGGCTCAATAATTGTGACAGTTCTTCCTTGTTTTTTGATGGGGCCACCAAAGGCAATCCGGGAATTGCTGGGGCTGGGGGTGTCATCAGGAATGCGAATGACTGCATAGAGAACAAGTATGCCTGGGGCCTGGGCCACAGTACAAACATGCAAGCTGAGGCCATGGATTTATTGCAGGGTCTTAAGCATTTACAGGTTCTTGGTATTGAGAAAGCCAATATTCTTGGTGACTCCCAATCCTTGATTCGAATTCTTGTGGATAACACGTCCCCGAGGGACTTTCGACTAGCAAGAGTGGTTTGCAGAATAAGGAAGCTAGTTGGTTCGTTTCTTCAAGTGAATTTTTTCCACATTCTTCGGCAGAATAATAAGGAAGCGGATGCGGAAGCCAACAAAGCAGTCCTCCTTCCTGCAGGCACCTGGATAAGAGACGGGGTTGAAGATTGGGATCCAATCCCTTAATTCTGTTTCTCATGTATTACTGTCTTTTACTTCAGCAGTTTGTCTGTATTCACAAGCATGGGGAAATTAGGGAAATAGGCTTGACTAACGGAGCTAAGAAGATTCAGAATATTAAGGTTAGGAAGTTAGTTTTTCTATATGTTGAGGATAGCCGGTTCATGGGCTTCCTAAATGTAACCGGCCAGTAGGCTTTGGATTCCTTTTAATACAAACTATATCCGTTTTTGTTAAAAGAAAATAATAATACACCACAGGATGTAGTGAAATTATGATGAAAAGAAGGTTATATAAGTTCCATTGAATATTTCCAAGCAAAATTTGAAACTTTTCGACATACTTAAAAGTCAAGGAAATAGTCATTGGGACAAAAACAATATGTAGTGAGATCATGGAAACAAAAATGTTTGAAAACTATTGAATATAGCCAAGTATTACTTGTTGATTGGGGTTAACTTGGGTGGGTGGGAGAAATGTTGTTATCCTCCTCAACCAAGTTCAATTCATGCAAGTGAATTGTTGAGCTCATAATGGGTATATTGATGTAATCATTTTGAGCTTTTGTATTGATTGATTATGTGCCTTGAAGATTTAAGGGTTCACCTTGGGTACCATTCTCGAAATGGGGGAAGTGCTCAAGGATTTTCCTCAAGTGTGTAACCTAGAAGAAAAATAAAAGAAGGCAAGTATTACTTGACTGGAAAAATAATTTCCAGAGATTTCCAATGATATAATATTCCATACTTTTAATTAAAATTTAGGCGTTTAAAAGAATAAGAATAAGTTGGAAAATACGTATCGCATGAAGAAAGCATAGTACCAATTTTGGTTTGGGTTTCCCAACTTTATGTTTGTAGCTCCAAATATATTTAGATTTTACCCTTTGGAAAGTACAATACATTTTTTTTTATATAGGGGTATCAATAGAAACATGATGACGAAAAATGAGACATGGTTGGTTAAAGTTGAGCTTGAAAAAGTATGATTATGGTTATAAGATTTTCTATCAAAGACAGTTGCATACTTACTTTTCCAAGCAAATGATATCTTTAAATATTAACTCACATATGGCTACAAATATAGCCCCTAGGGTGTAGACTAGTTGGTGACAGGGTGTATTGTTAACTCACTTCTTATGTAAAAGCACCAATTCAAACCCAAATTTACCTATGTTTGTGATAGGGATAGTTATTGGCAAAGTTGGTTGGGGAATTTGTTATAAATATGCAAGGCACATGCTAAACAACTATGACATAGAATAAGTAGAATTGTAGCCTAAACGATCATTTTAGGAGAAAATTAGAGAACTTGAGTGTTTATAAAGATTATATTTTATTTTCAAGAGACATAATAGTGTAATTTTGGTTAGCATTTTTTTTATTTAGAGCTTTGCAAGATCAATGAGGAGTGTGGCTTTATAAGCCTGACTTTACAGCGGAAGTTAAGCCCTTTTGTGCCATGGGAACTCGGATTGGATCAGGGATCTTGAAGCTCTACACGATTTGGATTGGCTTGGAGGAGATTCGATTTCCAGCTTGCCTCTTGATAGGTAGGATGGGATTTCAAATGCCTTGAGTGGCTCAGGTCCTCACCCACCACCCACTACGTCAAAGATTAAAGCTTTCAACCTTCTAACCTTGAATGGACCCAAATATTAGATATCCAATCCCTCTTGCTTCATTCAAAAACTAGATGAGATCTCAAAAGTATAAGGCTTTGCTCCTTAGGCCAAATTGAGGGCTTTAAAACTTGCAGAGTGAGGGTTGGTTGGCTAGTTCATGAGCCTTCAGCCATCTCCACGCTAAGTCCGCCAGTGAGTGGAGAAAATTTGGAAACCACTAATAAAAGGTGAGATCTCTTTCTCCTTCTATGGCAAAGGATATTTCACCTTCTTCTTTGAAAATAAAGTTGATTGGAACCTAATCTTCCAAAGTAGGCCTTACTTTATGGGGGCTCAAGGCCTATACCTGGATCATTGGAACCTAATCTTCCAAAGTGGGCCTTACTTTATGGGGGCTCAAGCCCTATACTTGGATCATTGGAACCCAAACTTCAATCTAGAATATGATGTCCCATTGGTTTTCCCTATTTGGGTAAATATTCCCTTTCTCCCTTTGCACTGCTGGAATGATGCCACTTTCTGGATCATTGGAAATGGTCTAGGTAAATACATTGATATAGGTGAACCCCATGAAGGTTTATTCTCATGCATACGGATCTGTGTAGTTGTGGATTTGGACAAAGTCCTCCCAGTGGCAATCAACCTGAACTTGGACAGTTGGTCACATATACAGGATGTCGATTATGACTAGCTCCCCTTTAAATGCAAATTGTGCCATGAATATGGCCATTTTGCACGAAATTGCAGGAAAAACAAGTTGAGCAACCAAGCAAGGAGATCCAAATGAACAATGGCAATAGGACAAAAGAAGAAGAGGAACAACCCAATAGTAGTAGACCCACCCAAAACAAAATGAACATGCGACGAACAAAGGGAAAGTTCCAAGATCTCCAACGAAATCAGTTTAAAGTGCTTGAGAAGGAACCAAAAAATCATGAAGTGTTGGGGGAAGAGGAAATAACTTTGAACTATTAAACACGGAGGTTGAAGAAGGTGAAATCCAGTAATCACACCCTCCTCCCTTAGATATGGTGTTACATAAAGAGGCAAATCTAGAGAAAATTAGTGAGAATATGTTGCCTTTAAAAGAAGATTGGAACCATTTGAATCAAGAAAACCCACTGGGAGAGGAGGACAAATTCATTTCTCCTAGGGACACTAAAGTTGGCTCAATCTTTGCCAACTTTGCAAATGAAAATTCGAAGGTTGAAAAAGAAAGAGAACAAGAGCAGCAGGACAACAAAGTTGTAAGGAAAACAAGTAAGGAAATATGAATGGAGAAAATGGAAAAGAAGAAGGAATTGGGCAACCAAGGAATTCTAGATGCTCAAATGCAAGGACTTAAAACCACCAGAAAAGGGAATAAATTTGCCCCATTCGAAGAGGAAACCCATACACGTAAAAAATTATGAAGGTAATCTCCTAGAACTACAGGGGCTTAGGGTCGGAAAACTGAATAGTAGAGGTCATGTCATTAATCAAACAAAAAAGGCCTTTAGTGGCCTTGCTCCAGGAGACAAATATGGAGGATCGGGAACTCCTCTAAAGAAAACATAAATTGTGGAATGGACGTAGGATAGTATCAGTTAGTTCAAGAGGAGCCTTAGGGGGTCTGTGCAAAATGTGGAACCCCGTAGAGCTCTGAATCTTGAATCATTTTTCAACACTACATTGGTTGGCGATAAAATTTATGCATATTCCCCTTAAATGAGGTATGGACAATTATAAATATCTATATGTCGGGTCAATTATGAGAGAAGAAAGAATGTTGGGCTTCCTTAATGGCATTGGAAGATACTAACTATAACTCAAAATGTATTTTGGGAGGGTATTTCAATACCACTATGTACAAGTGCGAAAAAAATAGGTATCTCAAATCAAAGATTAATTCCAAGAGAACATGGAAGACCTCATTCAAAAACTTAAGCTAATGGATATCAAACCCATCAAACATGTAACAACCTCAAAATTAAAATATGCAACTAATTAGATCAATCATGTGATTAATAATCAACACACAAATATTCCACTAATTAACATAGAATTTCCAAAATAACCACGAATAGAGACGGCTTACCTATATCGACGATATTCCTTGCTTGTGCTTTTGGAGTTGAATGCTCCTTGAATTCTGCTAACTGCAAAAAATATTTTGGGGTCGACTCTCCACCCAACCGTAGGCTCAGTTGCACGTAATCTTTCTACAACTAGCCACCACTAAGTCCTCAATCAACGTGATACTGCCACAGAATCCTTTGTCTCACAATATTTTTCTCCCAAGAGAATGGATGAAAGAATGATGAATCTCATCTTCCTCATCATCCATTAAATAAACCAAATAGTGGAAAGGGGTACGCATGCACACATTCCATGTGTCAACATGAAACTTTTATTTATTTATTTTAAGTTTTACTTAATTTAATATTTCTTTGAATTTAACTCTTTCTTAATTTATTCCTTTTTACTTTTTGTTAACTTTACTTATTTTTACTATTTTATAGTTCTCTTAGTTTAGTTTTTTATTTTATTTTATTTTATTTTACTTTTTGTTAGTTTTACTTATTTTTACTATTTTTATAGTTTACTTATATATATATATATATATATATATAGAGAGAGAGAGAGAGAGAGAGAGCTCTAGTATTATTATTTACTATTTTATTTATTTATTATTATTATATTTTCTTCATTATTTATTATTTATTTACTATTATTATCTTGTCCTTAATTTTTTATTATTTATTTACCATTATTATCTTTCTTTATTGTTTATCTTTATTTACTTATTTTTTAAATATTATATTATATTATTTACTATTTTAGACTTTAAGCTTCTGTGGTAGTTTTTTGGAGTAGTATGATCCAGATTATCCATAGTACTATGTTCATTATGTCGACGTTTCGAACCCCAGAGGGGGTCCATCATCGGGACCAAAAATGAATTATTTATTATTATTATTTTATTATTATTAGGGGACATTACATACTCCCCCTCTTTAAGGAACTTCATCCCAAAGTTAAGTTGATCATTTAACACTTTATTTATTTATTACTTCACGTTTGCCTTACACTCTTTGTTGAAGTAATATAAGAAACATGCATCAAAAGTATCCACATCACCCAGGAATCCCAATGAATCTTTGTCCTTTCCCCACTTTCGGAACCAGACATAAGCCTCGTCGGTCTGTACCATAGCCCAAGGTTGGCCCCAAGGCTCACACCCAGCTCAAACCTCATCTGCCCCAAGGCAAGCATCAGGTCCCAATACTCAATGACTCGTAAGTTTGGCCAACTCCCTTCACACTCACTAAAGTACACAGCCCCAAGCATCAAAGTCCTTACATCCCCACTAGACTTTGGCATCCCAACCCAATATTAGGCACTTGGTCTCCTCAAGATGATCTCATAGCCCCTCAAGAGCTATCCATCAAGAGCTATACAAGACAAAGGAACCACTCGCATATGTAGTGTTGATTGAGTTTGTCCCCAACCCATATGGTGTTACGTATTCTCCCAGCAAGTATGCGCGTCCACGAAATCATGAAATAAATCGGCTCTCACAACCCATTTGTGGATTTCATGTCAATCACCACATCTCAACATACATTTGATGCATTAGTTATAATTATAACATCATAAAAGATAACCCACATGCCAACTCTTGCATGTCATCATGAGAACATAAAATCCTTGTTATCACAAAATTATGCATGTCATAAATCTACATACAATTACCACATGCTTCACATCATAACATCCTCCTAAGTTATAAAATCAATATATCAACGTCAAAGACATATCATAGCATAATAAATGCACATGCCAATATACCTCATATCATAACATCATAATTGATATGCATATCATATTCATTATAAACATACAACATCATTATCATAACAAATAAATAAATAAGCACCACATATGCATCATTAACCTCTCATCAGAACTATACCATTTACCACATACCATCACATCATGAAACGTCATTAATATGAGAATCATCTCAATACTTATCACATATAGAACAATAATACACTATAAGCATTCGTATTGTAGTTCATCAAAATCAATTTCATTTGCTTGTATAAACAATGAATACCAACTAGGAAATAAGATTATTCAACATCCCTCTAGGTTGTAGGCTATCTCACCAATACTATTAGTGTCATGTTTTCATCAAGATACCAATTATTTTTCAATAATCATTTCCACTTCTATCAACTAGGAAGTCGACATTTACACAGTTAGTATATTGATTCAAGTACATCATTAAATTTCAAATGCACCTCATTATCTTGAGACTTAATCTCTTGTCATGTAATCTTCCTTCCCCAAGGAAATTTTAGTGGAATTCATTGTTAAGATATTACCAGTTGTACAATCATTCTCTAAATTATCAATATCAATTAAAATTCCATGATCACTATACATATTTTGCTTATCCAAATGGCAGAGATACATTAGGTCATCATTACTTAAGTCTTATGTCATGTTTAATCCACCTTCATGAGGGCTTGTTGTCCCTTGGTGATTTATCCATCACACTTGTAATTGTTATTGTACATCCTCAAAATATCTACTTATCTCATTGAGTTCCCATCTTTTTTTCTCTTTGGAAAAGTCGTAATTTTCATTAATCAAAGAAAATTACATTTTGTAGATGCAAAAGCATATGCTGTATGTGGGGCATAAATCCTATCAAGTTTGTAGGATTAAAATATGGTGTACTCCGTGCAGGGAGACACTACACTGTCACTATAGCTTCAAAAATCTCTACGCATAGAGTATTTAAACTGTCATATATATGTCTGATATCATTATGCATAAATAAGAATTATATAAACAAAAATTTAAACAAGCTCTTTCAGAGCTAGTTAATCTGTAATGTCTATATAATATCTATGGTAGTGCTGATGGAAGGTACCATCCCGTTGTTCCTGGATCATCCATGTCCTTATAGGCCTGTGCGCTGCTTCCTTGGATAGGAGATCGGCAGCTGTGTTTTGCTCCCTGTATATATGATGACAAACAAAGGTGTCAAAAAGATTGATGAGTCTATGAATCTCATCCATAATATGTCTAAGAGAATATGCATTGCAATTTGCAGTTTTATTTATCCAATTGCACACAATTTTTGAGTCCCCAAATAATTGTAAGTTTCTGCATTGTTTTTCCAGTGCAAATTGTATGGTATATTTGGTCGTGATAAGTTCGGCAAAGTTGTTTGTACCCCTGCCCAGGCCCATTTGTATTTTGAAAGAATGAGATTCCGAAAGGTGTAGTATGGCACCACCCCCACAGCCAATATCTTGTGCTGAGCCATCAAAGTAAGCCCAAGGATGTGTGTGATTTATGCTTTCAGGGATAATATGCCTAGGAGTGGGATTTGTTTCTTCCTCGGGAATGATTTGGTAATCTGAGAGGATGCGGGCTGTGATAGTAGACCAATGGGGGGGAGAGTTTTGAAATATGTATCGATTGCGGGTAATCCAAATAGCCCAACATGTGAGAACAGGAATATTTCTGGATTTTTTCGTGGAGGCAGCAGACCACCAAGAGCCCCATGCTTCTCGAACTGTCGAGCCCTGCCAATGGGTGAGAGAGGGCAGGTGTGAGTGGATAGTACCCCATAGATCTTTTATAGCCGGGCACATGAGGAAGAGATGATCCACAATTTCGTTACTGGACTTGCATAGACAACACCAGAAGGGTCCATGGAAAGACCTTTTGCTTAAGTTTTCTCCTGTGGGTATCTTGTTCCTCAGAATTGTCCACATGAGGAGCCTCGTCCTAGGTGGCACTTTTAACTTCCATATACTGCTCCACCAAGATTCACATATTGGTGGCTTTTTAGAGTCCATTAATACTATATAGCCTTCTTTTGGTAAATATTTCTCGTGCTTTTCTAGTGCCCATATTAGCTCGTCCTCTCCTTCCATAATTATGATGTGTGATTCAGTCAGAGCATCCGTGTATTCCTTCCATTGTTGCTGCCATGGATGTGGGATCTGAAGTGCGCGCCCAGATTTCCAGGCTTGTTGTGTGAAAGTGTTGTGTTCTCTATCCACTATATGACTGATATGAGTGATACCCCTGGTTGTGAGGTGGGTCTTTAGCTCATCAGGAAGCCTGTGTGCATTTCCACATCCAATCCAGGGGTCGATCCCTAGTCTAACTGATGCTCCCGAATGTATTCTCCAGGTGAGTCCGTCCCAAATAAGAGACATTGATTGCAAAACTGCCTTCCATATAATTGATATGCCAACAGAATTCCACTATGGTTGACAGAGCCAATCCATGAGACTTTGTGGAGCAATATATTTTGAAGTGGCAACCTTTGTCCACAAACTATGTGAGGTGATTAGCTGCCATCCTAGTTTGGCCGCCAAGGCAGTAGAGAAATTTTCCAGCCTTTTGATTCCTCATCCCCCCCATTTCTTTGGAAGAGAAAGGGATTCCCATTTGGCCCATGCAAATATTTTCCCCGGCTGCTTCCCTTTCCATAAGAATCTACAGAAAATATTTTTTATTCTGGATAAGGTACCCCTTGGTATCCATGCCAGCAACATCCAATATACCGGTGTGGCCTCCAAAACTTCTTTGATGAGTATCAACTTGCCTACTCGCGACAAGTATTTGTGGTACCATATGCTAAGCTGCTTTTCCATCTTGGTAATAAGCCATATCCAGTCTGCGATTTTGTAACCATGAGGCTTTAATCTATAGCCCAAATATTTTAGTCCCTCCTCTAGTTGCATAAGAGTGTAAGGGAATCTGATCAGGGCATATTGTATCTTGTGTGGGGAGCACCCAGTAGCCGTTATGGTGGACTTTGCTTCATTTACAATCATGCCTGTGGCCGATAGGAAAATAGAGAAAGTGTTTTGTAGCAAGGTCAAGTCACCAATACTCCCATTGAGGAAGAGCAGAACATCGTCAACAAAGAGTAAGTGCGTCAAGGTGCAACTATCTGTGATCTTGATACCTCTTAGCCTTCCCCTTCGATGTTCCTCTTTTATGAGTCTGCTGAGCCCCTCCATGATGAGTAAAAAGAGTAACGATGATAGTGGGCATCCCTGCCTGAGACCTCTCTCAGAATGAAAGAAAGGTGATGCCGCCCCATTTACAAGGACACTGAATGTTACATTAGTAATGCAACACATTATCCATTTTATAAACTCAAATGGAAAGCCTAGATGAGTTAGAAGCATTCTAATGTAGAGCCAGTTTACTCTGTCAAAATCTTTCGAGAGATCTACTTTTAAAATCATACCTTTTAATTTCTTTGTCTTGATGGAGTGCAGGATTTCTTGTGTGGTTCCAACAGCTTCATGGATTTCTCTGTCTTGTAAGAAGGCAAATTGTTTAGCTGAGATGTGGTTGGACAGGATCGCCCGAAGGCAGCTGGCTATGATCTTGGATATGATCTTATAAATTCAATTGCACAAGGAGATGGGATGGAAGTCATTGAAGGAGGTGGGATTGTCTGTTTTGGGGATGAGTGCGATGAAGGTGGAGTTGTAGGCCTCATACATCTTTCCATTGGATCTACAGTCCTCTATAACTTTTAAGAGGTCCCCTCCGAGAATATCAAAAAATTCCAAGTAGAATTCCACATTCCATCCATCTAGGCCTGGGCTTTTGTCTCGTTTGAACCAATTTTAAGTGGCTTCGAGCTCTCCCAAAGTGACTTCCTTTGTCAGTTCCAATGCATCCTCCTGATTGACGAACCTGGGAAACAATTGAGCTATTTGCATGACTTTTGCTAAAGTAGCAGTTTGAGGGGCCTTGTATATATGCTTGAAGTGAGATGTAGCCAGAGCAGCTAATCTTGGAAAGGTGTTCACTGTTTCTCCCTGCTCATCTGTTAGCTGCCAAATTGTATTGATAGCCTTGCGCCCATTCGCAAATTTGTGGTAGAATTTTGTATTATCATCCCCCTCCATAAGCCATATGGCTCTGCTTCTTAGTCACCAACTTTCCTCTCGATCCTTTAGTATCTAACTCCTTTTGGCCAGTAGGGATGTAATCTTGTCCTTGTGTTCTAGGGAGGAGTAGATCCCTCCATGTTCATTCTCGAAGACCTCTATTTCCTCTTCAGTAGCCTTGAGGATAAGGTCCTCCAGGGTTCTCTTCTTGTGCGCCCATATTTTGGAAAGATTCTTTAGTTCTCTCAGGTTGTGAGCAAAACTTTCTGTGATGTTCCCTTTGGCCTCTCGGGGTGGGCCTTCCAAAATTCAATGACTAGCCTGGTGTAGTTTGCATCTCTTAGCCAGGCAGAGTTAAATTTGAAGGGTGCTCTAGGTTTGTTCATTCCTCCACTAATTTCCAGGTATATCGGCCTATGATCCGATATGCCCCCTGAACTAGCCCACTGTCTAATTCTATGTCCGATGTTCAACAGACGCTCCTTTATGATGAACCGATTGAGCCTCCTGCAAAGGTTGTCCTCTCTGATGCTATTATTCCTCCAAGTAGGTTGAATTTTGGTTGAGGGGATATCAATAAGGTTATGATCCTCCAAAATGTTCTCAAAAAAATCTAAGAGGGCGTCCCTTTGAGCATTATGCCCCCATGATTCTACAAAACCAATTGAAAATTTTAGGTCTCCCCTCAAAATGAGCTTGTCCTACTGAAGTATGTGAGAATTTAGAAGCCGGTTCCAGTATGCTTCCCTATTATGACAAGGTCCATAAATGTTAATGATCCTGAGCTTTGATTCAAGTTCATATGAGTAGAAGTCCACCCTGATGTGCCCAATGCTTCCCCATATGTTGCAAATTCTGATGGAGCAGGAGTTTATCCCCGAGGCCAAACCCCTTGAGCGGCCATTTGCATCTAGGGAGTGAAACATCCACCCAGGGAGCCAAGTTTCTAGCAGGTGTGTGATAACACTAGCTTGACCTAGGGTTTCTTGTAGAAAGAGGACATCGATCATCTCAGAGTTAAGCAATCTTCGCAAGGCTAGTTTTTTCCCAGGGCTAGCCAACCCTCGACAGTTGAAGGATAGCATCTTCATGGAGGGGGTGCTCAAGGGTATTCACTGCTCTAAGAACCCAATCAATGGAATGTTGTCTTCCAGATGCTATCTCTTCCCCAGCTTGTAGAATGGCTTTCGATAAGGAGGAAGGTCGGCCTCGAGGTTGCTTCTTGGGGGGGGGAATCAGACCAATGCCCAAGGAATCAGGTGCCTAAGAGCGAGTCCGGGAATGAAATGGGTATCTGGTAGATGGAGGGTCAAGTTCAAGGATGGAAGGGATGGTTGGGGGATCCTCAAGAAATGAAGGCGGAGTGCATGAGGAGGAGGAAGAGGGCTTAAGGGGGCATGCCAGGGTGATGGGGGGTATGGAAGAAGGGATTGAGGCCTGAGCTATATTTGATGCAATGCAATAAGATGAAGCGATAGTAAAAACAGAGGAGGAAGATGATTCCAACATACCCGTGGAGATTGCAGCCTCGGCAGCTGCCCTTGCTCTGGTCAAGGGAGGAGAGGGTGGCCTGTATGGTGCTTTCCCACGCTTCTTCCTGGCCTCCTTTGATGGCGCTTTCTCTGCAACAGCCTGTGCCGGGTGATTCACTGCCTCTTCAGCCGAGGGGGGTTTCCCTGTGCATGTGAGCTCTTGTGCGGAATGACCATATCCTTGTCTCCATCTCGCGCTTTACTATTTAGATGGCAATCCATGAAAAGATGACCCACCTTATGGCACCTTCTACAACGAAACGAGACCCCTTCATAATCTAGAATTTGATGCTGAGCGAATGTTCTCCACTGTAATGTAATATGTTCCTGAAGACCCCCCTCTTGTATCTAGATGTACCAATACCCTAGAATATGCCATCATTCCAGTAGATAAGTGTGATCTATCGTGTTCAAGGTAAATGCCCAGGGTATTACCAATGCGTCGAAATATATCCTCCGACCAAAATTGGAGGGGCAATCCAGGAAGCCGAACCCAAATTGGCCTGACTCCTATCTGTTCTTTTTCCGGATCGAATAGAGGGTTCCAGCAATGTAGAAGGACAGGGGCTTGTTTGAAATGCCAGAAGGAGGACAAGACCCAATTCGTGTGCTCAGCTCTGGCAAACCGAAGAGCGAACCAACTTCTAACGAAAGTTTGTACAAAAGGAAAATCGACCAGGTGTTGTCCCCATACCTCTGAAGTCTAGAGCTTCAAACAAGCTGTTGTGTAGCTTGTGCCTCTGATCCTTCCAACCAGAACGTGGTCTGTCATGTCCATGGAATCACCCCACTGGATATCTTCCCCAAGCCTGATTATGATGTCCTCAACTTTGGATTTGAAACACTTGCGCTTTTTTCTTGGCCTTGCAGCAACTTCAAAGGAGTCCGGTCGTTCCTCGTGCAGTGTAGGGTTTGTAGGAGGGTTTTCGGGCTTTGATGTGCACCTGCGGGAATAGCGTTCAAGAGTGGGGGGACTACAACATAGCTGCCCGATGGAGGAGCAGCTGAAATAAACGCCTGAGGAGGCCCTTGTGCCGGGTTCAAGGGGTTTCCCGGAGGAGGGTTAAGGGAATCGGCTGACGGAGGGGGAGGAGGGTAATGCGAGGGTTTAGCCGTAGGGTTAGGGTTGATACAGTCGGCCGCGAAGTTAAGTGTGGAGGGAGACTGGGGAGGGGAGGAGGGTACTAGCCAGACTGGACAGGGCTCGGAGAAGGTCACCGTAGAACTGGAAGGCCCCAAGATTAAGGGCAGGCCTGTAATGGTGTCCGTTAGATCACAACAAAAGGGGAGCATTCCTTCCGAGGCTGAATGCGGAGTTGGCTAGATGTTAACACCTTCAATGGATCCTCCAAATAGTCGAAAATATCCAACTCCATGGTTGTTGTGAGGAAACCTCCGCCAGCTGCCTCCAAAACTCTCGTAACCATCGCAACGATGCTAGGTTGGGGAGAAGGCAGGTAAAACTGTAATACAGTGAATAAGTCATAGGGCAGGGGTTTTACAAGGCCATTACAAGGAGTCAGATCGCGTTACGGTGACCGCCATGGTGTCGGTAGCCAGGACATAGCGAATATGCTGCAGGTGAGGTACAGGTTTCCTGTAGTAACCCTAACCTTTCTCAAACTGGTGCTGGAGCTCCATCCTTCCTCCCTCTGTTAGTTTTTTACTCATTGAGTTCCCATCTTGATACCACTTGACCTCACTTCATACTCAATTTTTTCTCATTAGCCTACATAGTTTATTTTCTTTTTCCAAAAGTTAAACAATTGTTATCCTTGGAACATTTCTCTAGTTTATCACTTGTCATTTACAAGCATTCACAAATTCCAATCCTGACACTTCTAAATTATATAGGTCATCACTTTGATCGTTACCAATCATGTTGATAAATCCACTCATCGTTATCCTTAAGATAACTTTCTTCTTGATAGAATCACTCCTTCACTTCCTCATACTGAATATTCATAGATATATTTTTATTTTCTCCAATAGTCATAATTTCCTAATATTCCACATCTACTAGCTTCAAAGATGGAAATATTATTATGGCTTCTTTTCCTCCTATCTTAAATGCATAAAATTGTTACACTTGGAAATGTTGTTACTACTCCTCTACTCACATAATTTAACTTCCTCCAACTGATCAATTTTATTGTGGATTTACTTCTTTAATCCAATGTTGTCATACATTTCAGGACCCTTGAATATGACCTTCTTTATTATTCAATTCCATTAGTTGATTGCCAATGTTCCTTCCTTAATTGCTAATTTGAAAAAGAACCACGACAAAGGTTGTGGGCTACGAGATTGCGATGAATTTGTTTGGTGTTTGATGCCTTCTTGAAAAAGAAGATTTTTCGCTGCACTAGCCGTGAATCGAACCCAAATCATCGAATCTAGGTTTGTACCATGGTAGAGTAGTATTCTACCACTAGACCATTGGTGCATATATCATATTTTCTTTGTCTCTTATTCATATCTTATATTATTTTATTTTATTATTTTTGTACTGTAATTTTTTATTTTGTAACACCCTTAATTTTTTTTCTCTTTTTTTTTTAAGGTAACTAACTTACAATTAGAAATAAATTTATGTGTATTGAACCTATAGAAAAAATCATTTCTAATTAAACTTAAATATAATTGAACTACTCAATAACTAATCCCATTTCTTTCTGCAAAATATATATATATACACACCCCAAGGTCTTTATAATTTTGTCAAAATATATTCACTCAAAATCTTTATACTTTTTTTTGTTCGCTGTGGTTCATGAACACCTTGGTCAACGAGTGGTTGCCATGTCCACAGAAAAATCTAGGTTGATCGACTTTGAAGGGAATCTAGCCTCGTGGCCCACTAGCAAGGCCTAATCCCAAGGGCTTTGGGCAAAATGGATCTTGTGACCTCCCGAATGGCAAAGCACTGGTTTTGACCAACTGAGCTAACTCTTGGAGCTTCAAAATCTTTATAATTTATATAAATACCCAAAATAAATGTTATTACTTTGACCTTCTCTAATATCATCATGTTGATAGTATAACCCATTCCATTATAAGAATATATTTAATTTAATATAAAATATCATAAACTCCCGGATGCGGGTGACATCACTGTCCATGCCGCGAGTTAGAACAGTTATGAGGCATGTGGCTTGTCACATGGGCCTCTGTCAGCCCGGACAAGCCACGCCAAGCCAAGGAGCAGGCTCCTTAAATTCGCCGGAAGGCGATGCAATCCGCAAATTCGCAATGTTTTGCATGGAGAGGAATGTAGTTAGGCTGTCTAGTCTGGAGCAGGGGAACGACGGGGGAATGTACAGGAGGTTGCTGGCGCCATTCAATGCGCTGCAACATCCGAGGAGCATGGGAGCTATTAAGGTTGCCTCCCTGACCTCTCTGCCGCATTCCAGGCCGTTTGAGTGGGTTATTGCTTGGAACAAGGTTTCTGGAGGAATTATAGGTGAGGGAAGCCATCGCCAAATGCCAAGGGAGAGGCTCAGGATGAGCAGTCGCAGAGGAATGGCTAGAGGGCATTCTGCCTCTTAGAGGCCTGAGATTTCTCCAACGTCCTCAGTTGAATTTACCTCTGAGCAAAACAGGCCTCCAGGCCGCAATGCTAGAGGCAATTGGGGCATTCCGGAGTGTGGTCACTCGGAACATCCGGCCATTCGATATAGAATTCCCTGTGCTTTTGCTAATAACACTCTGATAGTGTCGGTTACTGTGGAGCATTGTAGCAGTGCTCGTGGGCGCTTGGATACGGTGACTGTCCCGCGGGTCGACATGGAGACTCCCACTGTAGACTTCACGCGTCCGGTTCAGACGGATGAAGCTGGCCCCAGCGAACCTGTTCAGAGAAGCTCGTGCCAGGGTAAGGAACCTGCTCAAAGGAGCTCGTGCCAGGGTAAGGAAGCAGCAGAAAAGCTCAAGGGTCCAGCATCTGATGAACCTCACACCACGGATGACGATTAACTCAGCAGTCGCCAAGTCTGGGCAGCAAGGAATGAATTTCTCTGACCTTTTCATTTTCATGATTTTGTACATCTATTATGGAGTTTATGTCTGTAATTTCGGTTCATAGTCTCAGCCCACGCGTCGTTCAACATGTTCACCATGTCGTTTTCCATACGCAGCGTGTCGATTTGTGTTCACCTTGTCCAGTAATGCATCCATCGTGTCAGTTTCGGTACTCACCGTGTCATGTAATGAATCCACCGTGTCGATTACTGTATGCTACGTGTCGCTCTTCTATGCAAGGTAGCAATGACTGATATCTTCTCTGAAGGTACAGGGCTTTGGCCCAGATGTAATTTTTGTAATATTTTTGACTTTTTGTAATATAAATAGATCAGTGTTATCGAGAAAAAAAAAAAATATAAAATATCATAAACATGTCTTTTTTAATTTAAAACGAAATATTAAATATTTCAATTAATATATCCATACACCAAAAAAATAACATTTCCATAAAAGTGAATTGGCACATGATATACTCCTCCATTAGCTTTTTATTGTATTCACGTATTTATTTTCTTTCTAAATAGAAATAATATAATCAAAAGATGTCCTAAACTATAATCCTTGGTATCATATCAAGTGATATGTAGCACTTTACCTTTACATGACAACCATTCTTTTAAGCATGTATTCCTTTTATTATTAGTAAATGGTCCTCCGTTGGGTGTGTCGCTCCTTCATTGCCTTTATTTGGACTTAAAACCATATAGATGTGATGAGAGCGTCGTCCAACTAAATACTCAAAATTTGAAATTATACATACCTCTAAAAATTTCCAATCAATTATCTAATTATTATTAATTTTTTAAAAATATATAATTTATTGTTAATTTGTAAGTTTTAAAATATATATATTTTAAGTATATTTATTTTAATACAAATCAATAAGTTTTTCCTGGACACATGAATATTATCTGGACACCAATCATTGAATGAAATGCCATTGGCGAGAACCAAAATAACTCGCAAACCCGCTCTGTGACAATTAATAAAATAATCAAAGAGCTTCTATTACTTACAAAAATACATATTTAGAACTAGAACTAAAATTAAATAAGGAAAAAAGAAGCCATTGACACACGATTTCAAAGACACAACACAGATATAATAAAACAAATATATAGAAAAAAAACATTGAAAATTAATAACTAAAAACATTCATCTGAAAAAGAAACATACTTCACAATTATTGACCCTACCGAAAACAGTTGTGGTTTCTCATATTAAACAGAGCATTGTTGTGCCACACTTAAATTCAACAACTATTTTCTTCCAATGCTCCTTATAAATAAAACTTCGAGAAGAGATTTCCAAGTGCCAATTCTGAGAGAGATTGCATTCTCTTTCATGAGAGACGTGAAGTATTAACCCTTCAAAACCTAAAGGTAATCATGGTGAGGATTGCCCACTCATAATGAAAGCTTGAAGAAGGCTAAGGAGCTTCTGAGTCAATTGTATGTTGAAATTTAGCATCGATGGTTTCATCCGCTAAGAATGTCTTGTTTTATTTGGATCACAGTGGCCAAGAAATTTACTAGAAATTTAGCAATCCTAATTTTAGTTTACAGTGAGCTAAAGCTTATGTTTGTTGTAAATGAATGCCAACCAGAACACTGGAAAATTCAATCTTCCTGGGTTAAAATCAATATTAACACAATAATGAGAACTATTTAGCAAGACCATCCCTCACCCATTGAAATAGAATTTACCGATACAGAGTATTGTTCTATGTGAATCATTCAAAATCAAGACAATAAGCAAATTCGCAAAATCTCACCCTCATAATGACACGTTTATTAGGAATCCAACACAACGCTAAAGTTTAGGTGATTCTCTCAAAAGTTTGAAAAATGAACATTCAATTAAGAAATTTAAAGGAAACCCTACCTGTAGTCGGCAATGTAAGCCCTGCCAAACTCTTTCATGGTTGTTTCTGTCCATTCCCATCCATACTACAAACGCTTGTCACATGTTACAAGTTATGGAATCCTTGGACTCCACTTACAGATCACGCGAAATAAATTCCACGACGTCATGCATCTGGGTATTTAGATTTTCATGGTCACGCAGACAGAGGAGTAAGATGCTGCTAGGGGCCGGGCATAATACTGACATTTGTACGAGGCATAGGTCCAATGACTGTGATCCTCCGTCGGCCTCAGATTGACAGCTGTGATTCAGGTTCAAATCCCATCATCATCAATGGTAGAGCATTTGACTACGGATCAAGGGGTCATCGGTTCGAACCCGGTTGGGCTCTTCTTTCTCATTTCGTTGTCGATCCCCATTTCATTTCCTGTTTCTCTCAAAGCCAAATCAAGATGGTTGCCAACAAACACACAAAGCTACGTTTGAGGTTGAGTTGTAGTTTAGTGGTGAGAATTCCACATTGTGGTTGTGGAGACCTAGTGTCACGCCCCTACACTTGCGGTAGTCTTTCAACCGCTTGTAGCAAGGTGCGGCACCACCGAACGCTTTCTTTTCACCAATACTAACATTCGTGGACTACGCTTACTTTCATTTTAACATTACTTAGCTTGTGTTTCGCAACCAAGTAAACATGCAATTATCCTTTATACTTAATGAAGCCCATACTCATTCATTATCATCATGCAATTATAACAAGAATATCAACAATTGCAACAAGTATAAAGGGGAGGGGCAACTCCCCATAATGTGACTCTACCCGACAATATATTAAGAACATCAGTTTACAACATACAAGTGTGTCTTGCCAAACAGAGTCTCACACTTAGCCAAATATTACAAAGAGAGGCAAACCTACCTTTTAAAATAGTCTTGTGCACCTCTTGCACAAAGGATGGTGCTCACCCGAGCCACCTAAAATCCCATGCCAAGTCCTACACCAAAACCTGCACATCCGCACTAACCAGGGCACACCTTGCCCAACCCACAACCGGTTCCAAGAGAGACTTCAAGTGCACCTCTTAAGACTTACGCATGAGGTATGCGCACTACCTCTTATTTTTGCACACCTTTTACTCCTCTACCTTGTGCGAGTCTTCAAGTGCGAAGTTGCTTGTCCAAAATGACTCCAACGCATGTATACTTATATGCGTTTTACCTTTGGTTTACATGTGGGTGGTGGCTCTCCAGCCGACCCCCAAAACATCTTCAACGCACCCCTAAAACGCTTCTTTTACAGTCGGCCTGCCCTCACGCAAGCTCCCTTCCAAGTCGCAATATAAAGGTTCCATTTGTTCCACGCACTTTCCAAGTGTCGCAAGTCGCTCACGGTTTCGTCGCACTAAACTCGTACAAACGTCGCATTTTCTCCGCAGCACCATCGCACGCCCGTTCAACACTCGCCCGCGCGCCTGCCCGCGCCCTCGTGCACGGCGACTTCGCCCGGCGCCCGTCGTGCGCCCGCGCGCCTGCCCGCGCCCTCGTGCACGGCGACTTCGCCCGTCGCACCATCGCCTGGAGGCCTTACATCCTCCTCCACCTGAAATCGTTGTCGTCCTCGACAACATACCATCCCAGTAGCCATCCACCAAGATCATCGTCATCCATGATGTTAACTCCTCCACACAAAGCAAACATCCTTGCAACATATGTAGAGCCTCATCTTCATCATGCCTCGACCTAGTGACCAACTGCCACCAAGCTCACCATACCAGGGTATGCACCTCAATGGTATGCTCTCCATCAGATGTCATCTCGATCCATGATTACTGACCTCCTATCTTCATCATGTGTCCTCATGTGAACTGCTGCCATGATACTCCAACATAATGCTAACACATCTCTGTACACTTCGCGACCCCATGTTTGAACTAGTCGGATGGCCAGTCCAACTGTCACGCTCAAACCATGAGAGTGAACATCCTCATGCCACCATCAGTTGTTTCTCAAAACATTCTGCCACATCCTTGACTCATCAAGAATCTATCTCCATAATCCATGCTCAGGTCCATGGAACTCCATCCATCTCATCTGCAACATGTTGTCCATGATGTTTGGTGTCAATGTGCTACATGAAATCAGCCACATCTATCCCAACATCATCATCTATGTGTGTCTCCTCCATATGAAGAGACCCTCTCCTCAAACATCGACTCTCGATGTGCCACATCCAGGTCCATGAAGCAACCTCCATCATATCCGCAATGTGCCATCCCTCAAGTCATCCATAGAAACAAGTATGCACTTGTCTCATCTATCCATGTGCTGCCCATGATCATAGATCAATCAGCTCCCATGTGTCAAAGTAGTTGAGTCTCGGCTCAACCCATGCCCAAGTCAAGGCATCATCATCATCATTGTAACTCCATCACTCCAAAGTGTCTCATATTGATCCTCCACATCAAGTCACTCTTCCAAGCCATGCCCATACATGTACTTTGAAAGTATGCATCCCATACTGCATCAAAGTCTCTGACCTCAGCTCCTCAATGCATCAGATCCTCCAAGTCCACCATATATGAAGTCCCTAAAAGTCACAACAATCTCATGTCATCATGAGCTCCATAATCTGCTCACAAATCCATCCAAGTCCATGGTCTTGTTGTACAAGAGTGCACAACCTCTCCATCGGTTCATAAGTAATAAGTCTCCATGTCACACTAGCAAATCCATCTGCACAACATCTCTGCCTTGGCACTCTTCCTTGGATGTCCATGACACCTCTACAAGTGCTCCCACACAATGTCCCTGCATAAGACTGCCATGCTCCATGTCTCCAACCTGATGTCCATGACTAAGTTGCCCATGTAGTCCAACCAAGTAGACCCATCACAACAATCGGTCATCCTCATCCAAGTCTGCAATCTTCGGTCTAGTGAACTCGGTCACCCAACCATATCATCATCATCACATCATGAGTCCCTTCCATCATAGCTCCTCCACCAAAGGTACCACCAAGACTTGCTCTTGGTCTCGGCCATGAGAAGTCCACCCAAGCATCATCAAACGTGTGCCCTTCAATCTGTCCATGAGTCATGCCGGGCACTTAGCCAATCTTCCATATGGCTAAAGCATGACCCATTCATCCGCAATGATCATCAAGTTCCACCCTTGTCAAGGTCCTTTGCACCTTCTACCATAAGGTCACAAACAACCCCAACAAGTTCTTCAACAGCCAACAATCCTTGCTTCTCCATACATGGTCTCATCATAAACATCCATGGTAAGATGCTCCCTAGCATCGGCAAACTGGCTTTGCCCTTCCCTGCATACGGTCCATCTACCAAATGCCCAAATGAAACACAAGTATCAATGGTACTTACATCATCATGAGGCTCTTCCTCATTCATCCATGTCCACAAACTGCACGATCCTGGTCCAACTTGATCATCCTCAAGTTCATCCTCCATCATGGTCATGGCTGCAACATCTTCAATCATCATGACTTCCTCTTCCTTGTCAGCACAATCTGCAACTTCATCTTGCTCCATTGTCCAACCAAGTTGAAGAAGTTCGTCTTCAACATTCTTCTCCAAGACTTCAAGTTCCTTTCGGATCTGGGGCTTCTCTTCCTTCAACCTCTTCAACCTGTATAAGGTAAGAAAGAGCTTCCCTTCACCTTCTCCCAAACTTGCCATGTCTTGTCATTCAGCTTGGTCCAAGCACTAAGCTTCACCTCTGCTAAACCTGCTTCCACTGTCACGAGCAACCCTGCTCAAACCGAGTCTTGAAACTACCTTCAAATGCTTCAACACCTGAACCTGTTCAAGCCTCAATACCTGTCATCAACTTCCAAGTGTATGCACACTTTCTTCACCCAGCTTCCTACAAGACTTCTCCAAGTCTTCAGACCCGCTCTGATACCACCTGTCACGCCCCTACACCTGTGGTAGTCTTCCAACCGCTTGTAGCAAGGTGCGGCACCACCGAACGCTTTCTTTTCACCAATACTAACATTCATGGACTACGCCACTTCCACATTAACATTACTTAGCTTGTGTTTCGCAACCAAGTAAACATGCAATTATCCTTTATACTTAATGAAGCCCATACTCATTCATTATCATCATGCAATTATAACAAGAATATCAACAATTGCAACAAGTATAAAGGGGAGGGGCAACTCCCCATAATGTGAGTCTGCCCGACAATATATTAAGAATATCAGTTTACAACATACAAGTGTGTCTTGCCAAACCAAGTCTCACACTTAGCCAAATATTACAAGGAGAGGCAAACCTGCCTTTTACAACAGCCTTGTGCACCTCTTGCACAAAGGACGGTGCTCACCCGAGCCACCTAAAATCCCATGCCAAGTCCTACACCAAAACCTGCACATCCGCACTAACCCGGGCACACCTTGCCCAACCCACAACCGGTTCCAAGAGAGACTTCAAGTGCACCCCTTAAGACTTGCGCATGAGGTATGCGCACTACCTCCTATTTCTGTGCACCTTTTACTCCTCTACCTTGTGCGAGTCTTCAAGTGCGAAGTTGCTTGTCCAAAATGACTCCAACGCATGTATACTTATATGTGTTTTACCTTTGGTTTACATGTGGGTGGTGGCTCTCTAGCCGACCCCCAAAACATCTTCAACGCACCCCTAAAACGCTTCTTTTACAGTCGGCCTGCCCTCACGCAAGCTCCCTTCCAAGTCGCAATATAAAGGTTCCATTTGTTCCACGCACTTTCCAAGTGTCGCAAGTCGCTCACGGTTTCGTCGCACTAAACTCGTACAAACGTCGCATTTTCTCCGCAGCACCGTCGCACGCCCATTCAGCACGCGCCCGTCGTGCGCCCGCGCGCCCTCGTGCACGGCTACTTTGCCCGGCGCCCGTCGCACCATCGCTCGGAGGCCTTACACCTAGGCTCGAATATCAGCCACCACAAATACGAAAAGGTTGAATTTGCCAAAATCAAAATATTATAGAATAATCATGCATGTAAAAAGAACATGTGTGTAAAGTTTATTTTTATTAGGATTAGGTTAAAATCAATAAAATAAAATAAAATTATAATAACATGTTCAAGTTTATAATTGCATACAATTACATGCAATAATAAAAGTGTACAAAGTATATATTTAAATAAATAAAATTGATTTAAAAAGTTGAAAATAATATTTATTTCTCAAATTTAGTTGACTAAATTTCTTTTACAAATAAAATTATTGATTAAAGTTTGATTAAATTTTTGTGGGTCATTACAAATAAAATTATTAATAAAAATTTAATCAATTTTTTTTTTTTTTAAATTTACTTAAAGGGTACATAGAGTTGAAACACGCTCCCATACCATATGTAATAATCCCAAAATTAAAATATGTAACTAATTAGACTCCCATACCATATGTAATAATCCCAAAATTAAAATATGTAACTAATTAGATCAATCATATGATTAATAATCAACACACAAATATTCCACTAATTGATATAGAATTTCAAAAAAAAACCATGGGTAGAGATGACTTACATGTATCGACGATATTCTTTATTTGTGCTTTTGGAATTGAATGCTCCTTGAATTCTTCTAACCAAAACAAATATTTTGGGGACGAATCTCCACACGTAATGTTCCTACAGTTGGGCACCCCAAGCCCTCAATCAACATACTACTGCCAGAGAATCCTTTGTCTCACAATACTTTTTTCCTAAGAGAATGGACGAAGAAATGATGAATCTCATCTTCTTCATCGTCCATTAAATAGACCAAACAATGGAGGTTTGTATGCACACATTCCATGTCAACATGCAACTTTTATTTTTTTATTTTAAGTTTTACTTAATTTAATATTTCTCTGAATTTAACTCTTTCTTAATTTATTCATTTTTATTTGTTGTTAACTTTATTTATTTTTACTATTTTATAGTTCTCTTAGATTCACTATTTCTTATTTTATTTTACTTTTTGTTAGCTTTATTTATTTTTATTATTCTTATAGTTCACTTTTATATAAATTTATTTAAAACTCTAGTATTATTATTTATTATTTTATTTATTTATTATTATTATATTCTCTTCATTATTTATAATTTATTGACTATTATTATTTTTTCTTTAATTATTTATTATTTATTTACTATTGTTATCTTTTCTTTATTGTTTATCATTTATTTACTTATTTTTTAATATTATATTATTTTATTTGTTATTTATTATTTTTATTATTATTAGGGGACATTACAACATAAGTATACATGGAATAACAGAGGCTTCAGACCACGACACCTTGTTGTCCAACTGAAGAGGTTCTTGATCTATGATTATTTTTCTATCTAAAAATTTAATAGTTCAGTCATGTATCCTCCCTTGGAGCAAATCAGATCATAGTCCAATAAAGTTAGGCTTAGTTGAGAGCATAAACTATGGGTCTCTCCACTTTAGGTTTAGTCCAATTTGGATTCAAAAACCCGGCTTCATTGATCTAGTAAAAACAACTTGGAGATAATGGGTCACAAACAACCCTATCAAGATCTAGGAGCTACAAATCAAAAGGCTAAACGAGAAGATTAAATATGGGTTAAAGACTTAAGGATGGAGTGTCACGGGATAATTCAAGAGTATGAGGGAAAGATGGAATGGTTGCAGTATGCAATTGAGGATGACCTAACTATAAATGAGCTTTTCCAAAAGGAGAAATAGTTGTTCATGAAATATCACGCACTTCTAAAAGAAGAAGAAGAAACGTGGAGTCTCAAATCAAGAAGTATATTGCTACAGACATGGGAAAGGAACACACAATTCTTCCATAATAAAAAATAATAAGTGGAAAAATAACATACAAGAAATAATGGTAAGGAGGACCAAATAACAAGCTTTCAACAAATCAAGGTAGAGGTCATTAGTCACTTTCAAGCATTGTACAAGCAAACAAAGATATCCTCGGTAGAGGCTGAGGCCTTCTTGCTGGACCATGTGCTAGAATTAATTTCGGCTAAAGATAATCAATGGTTAACAAAGCCTCCATTGGAAGAAGAAATAAAACAAGTGGCGTTCCTGAGGACTAGATGGATTCTCCGCTCACTTCTATCAATTCTTCTAGGATGTGATTAAATATGATTTGTGCAGGTTGGTGGGATACTCTTTAAAGAGGATTTCTGTGGGAGGAAGAGTGAACACCTCCTTTCCAACGTTGATTCCTAAAGAATCTAATCCATCATCTTTTGCTCATTTTTGACCAATTTCCTTTGTAATGTTTCTTATAAGGTAATCTCAAAACATTTAGCTCGAAGGCTCCAAAGATTTCTTCCAAACATCACCATTAAAAACCAAGGTGGGTTCGTTCCTCAGAGGCAAATATTTGGTAACATATTCTTAGTTCAAGAAGGGATTGACTCTAATAAAGCTAGGGAGATAGGGAATGATCATCAAATTGGATATGGCAAATGCATTTGATCACATCATGCACACCTTCCTCTTTCAAGTAATGTCCAAATTTGGATATGATGAGAAATTTATACAATGGGTGGCCTCGTGTATTAGTTCTATGTGGATAGCCCCATTGGTAAATGACAAGATAGCTGAGTTCTCTAAAGCATCCATGGGACTCTAGAAAGGATGCACATTATCGCATGTTTTGTATATATTAATTGTTGACACTCTCAGTCATAGGTTGGAATATGAAAGAAGGTGGCTTAATCTCGTGGGTCACATTGTATTAATAAAGGTTGTCCTCTCAACCCTACCTCTCTATCAGTGCTCTTCCTTTTTATCGCCTCAAAGTATTCTAAATCATTTGGCTAAAAAAATTCAACGGTCGCTATGGGAAGGAGGAAAATCAAGCAAAAGGAAGTTCCATCTAATTAAATGGGTTGTTGTTAGAGCTCCCAAAACTCATAGAGGATTAGGAATAAGAGACCCTATCCTCATGAATAAAGTGATAGGGGAAAAGTTGGTTTGGAGGTTTGTGACGCAGAATGGGGACTAGTGGAAATTTGTCCTCGAAGAAAAATACATTTTACCTAAAAGAAAAAGAAGCAATGATCAAATTTAGTCTAGTAAAAAGGGTTGACGACATGGAATATCCTCTCGACAATGGCCCCTGTCATCAGTAAAGGCCTTTACTGGATCTTGGGGAATGGAGCAAAAATCAAATTATGGACAAATCATATAATAGACAAGCAACCTTTGGATGGTATGTTGGAATTACTATCTCTAAGGGAAATTCTCGCCGCCCAAAAGAGACTTTCTCTGGCAAAAGTCTCTCTCTGGGATTAATGTTACCATTGGAAGGGGTGGAACTTCAGTGGAATCCCACACCATCTCTCGCACTTGGTTATGATATTGAGAAATAAGTTGGTAGGGTGTTATCCTTGGAACCAACAAGAGGAAGACCAAATTGGATGGAAAATGTCTTCATATATAGTCAAAGAGGGGTATGAGGACTTGTTGTTTTCAACCGGCTTACCTCCAAAGTCTGTGACATGGAAGAAAATATGGCAAACCAATGCAAATCCAAAAGTTAATACTTTATGTTAGTTACTAGCACATAAAAAAATCCCGATAGTTGAAAATATTTGGAAGAGAGGAATACAGGGACCTTCGACATGTTCACAATGTACACAACATGAAGAATCAATCTCACATCTACTTTTGCATTGCCTGTATACTAAGTTGGTATTGGCAGAAGTCCTCAACCCAATACTCAGTGGAGTATGATGACCCATTGACCCCCAATGTTTCTCCCTTCTTGGGCTAAACATTATAATGGATCATTCTTGAAGCCCAAACCTAAATGGTTCTAGGAAGCTCTTCCAAAAGATTTATGTTGCCCTATCCGACTATCCAATAATTATGCCATTTTTAAAAATTAACCAACTGCCAAATCAACTTATATGAAAACATTAACTATGTGTGTAGAATTTAGATGCCAAAAACTAGGCAAAACATATAAAAAATTGGACTCTCTAGAACAAGAATGGCTTACTAAATTGGTCGATTCCAGAAGAAATGCTATAGTAAGTGAAAGCAAAGATTAACAAGATGATGCAAAATGGAAGTTACAATTACCATAGTAGGATTTACATGACTGGGGAAAGAAGGAAAATAGTTCGATACTCCACTTTGATGGAGCTTCAGAGAAAAATTTAGTGGTGGTAGGAGTGAGAGGGGTCTTGTATAACCCCGAAGGAAACTTGGATAAGATGTACGCATGGGGACTTGGATCAATGATAAACAATTAAGCATAAATGCACATCTTGTTACAAGGTATGATCTTCGCCAAAGCTTCACAAGTGTCCAACATTAGAATTTCAGGAGACTCGCTTATTTCCATACAACACTTATTCAAAGGAACATCGCCCTGAGATAAGCACTTAGGGAACCTATTAAACAGAGTAAGGAGGCTCCATGAAGACATTCCACGAAAGGGATACTTTCATATGTTTAGAAGTAAAAAATAAGAAGTGGATAAATGTGCTAATTAAGCCTGCTAACTTTGAGCAAAGCCTTTAGAGGTAAATGACACCTCGGGATGGTGCTCTTTGCCATAACCCAGATGGTAAAGTTTATTTATTTAAAAGAATGTTTAATTTTCAACAATAATATGGATCAATTTAGTGAAAGGGAGAGACTCCAAATTAAAAATTGGGTAGGGGGGCCGATGGTTGTCGTGGCGCCCTGAGTAAATCTTGTGTATGCAAAAGGAAAACAACCACACTCTCCTCATATGCAGGACACACGCCAAATGTTGCAGTATCGTCATGCCATTATACCCCCATATTCGATGATGAACATTATGGGAGGTGAGGCAATTATGAACAGACATGCAACAATAACACCAGACTCATGTGGGATCTAGGATAAGAAGCGTGAACCGCAGTGGACAAAAAAAATGTCGTTGTTTGCCATTTCAAGAGGCACTTTGGTGATAGGAAATTGGGGGAAAGGCCGAAGAATTTGGCAGGTCCCATGGAACCACAACCTGCTCAATGTGCGATCCTCCCCTGTTGAAATTTTTTACCTCCAATTTAGTAATCAAAGCATTAAAATGTGGTGCATTGATCATAGAGAGAGATGAAGCACTGAATGGTTGAGAGGACGCAAAACAATTTGGTAATTAAAGAGTTAGATTGTGGTGCATTGATCATGGATAGAGATGAAGCACTGAATGGTTGAGGGGATGCAAAATTGGCTCTGCACGGGTCAATTGGTAACCGTGGGAGAAGAAGGAACTTGACAACTTTAGGTTGGCCGACTAGGAGAACCACAGATTGAGTTTGGAGGCATGTAACAAATATTGGAGGTGACTTGGGGGAGGATTGTGTGGTATGTTAAGGACATAGACCTGCGGGTGACTATGTGGTACATTGAGGAAGGTAGCAACTTTCCCTTGATAGGAAAGGCAAAGATGCAACAAGGTAAAGATAAAGATTGGGGTGAAAATGGTCATGAAAGATAAAATAATTGTAGATGTAAGGAATGAGTAGTTCAATTGGTGGAGAAAATGGGTGCCCTCCAACTTGACATGATAGTGATGAACATGAGACAACATCATTAGATGGAAATCAATGTGAATGTGCTAGAGGAGATTCAAAGTATGAAAGATAAGACAACCTCGAAAATGGATGAGATCGAGGCACTTCGCCAACAGATTACAGATTTACAGGAGCAAGTCCAACTACTAAATACAAGTTTAAATAAATATAGCTTTGGAAGTTGGAAGGAGGTACACAAGTGTCAAAACCTCAACTAGACACCGACAGAGGAGGGAAAGGATTCTAAATGATATATGTAGTGTAGTAAATTTTGTTTGTTATTAGGAACCTATTGTCATATATATCCATATCATATTGTAATGATTTTTGTGAAACTTTATAGTCCCCTCGAAGTTATAGAAGTTTATAGTAAGTATATGAATAAGAGGCAGGTTGAACGATAGTCAATGTAACCCCTAAGTATTCGTTGTGATAAGACACAGATTTAATGCAATACAAATACTCATCCCTGTTAAAAAAAACAAGATACATAATAGAAAATGTAGTTAAGGTTCTTAACATGCCAGTTTTCCAATAGGTTTTACTACTGAAGACTTGAGTCTCAAAACCAACACAATTTAGCATAATTTATACCACTGCTAACATGTTGAACTAAAAGAGATTCTACTAATATGAGCTTAGGACTTAGGGCATTATAATAAAAACCAAGTTAGGCTAGTCTACATTGATGCTAATAATCAAGGAGAGAAAACAAAACATAACATTGTGTAAAGATTATTTAAAATATCTCATAACAATCAATGGGCCCTTGGTTCGTTGGCGAAGTTGACACAATGTTAAGTCATGTTAGATTGAATGACATGTTAAAAATACATTAAGTGAGTTGCAAGTCACAAGCAAACTTCGTGGAATAGACATCTCTTAAACTTGAAATCTATGTCGAAGGAAGTTTGTGTTATGCATTGTAATCCCTTTAGGGAATGTTTCTAAATGTAGTGCCAACATACAAAAAAATCCCATACAAAGGATATCACACGACACTTCATCTTGAGTACACACAATTGATTGCAACTTACTAGGTGGGTTGCTTGTTGTGAGGAAGGACGTGACTTTAAGGAGATATATAATTATATGTGGGTTAACAACAATGTCTCTTCCTCTTCAAATATACCATGAATATGTTGAATGACATCTAAAGTCTAAATAACAATGAATTGTAATTAAAATTGACTCTTATCCATTATTGTGTTGTTGCATGAAAAGAGGCATGGATCCCATATATCATGTGAGAACTAGTCAGCTTCAAATTATATTGCAAATAATTAATACCCAATGTTAGACACCTAATTCGTTAGGGTTACGGTGAGGAATATGAAATGTTAGTGGGAGTTGAGAGACCTTGGAAGTTGAATCCAAAGGTTAGACTAATGTATTCAAATGTATACCATATTAATGAAAATGCTATCCAACCTATCTAGTGCGCAATCCAATACTAAAATAATAAATTTTCCATTTACGCTAGACATCATGCTAACACTATTGACCCTTAGATTTTTAATAAGATGTTAAATTATAAATACTTCAGTATAAAATATGATATAATACTTAAATTCGTAAATTATTTAAGACAATCTTTGATACCATATAATCCTTTAAATTAACTTCAATTTCTACCCCAAACCTAAGGAAAAGGTTTTGAAATTTTCTTAATTACCTTGTAAAAATTTTAATTCAATATTTCACAAAAATAAATGGATTATAATGGTTTTAACTCAATATTTCAAAAAAAAAGTTGTTTAAGAAGTAGGTGCTTGAGTAAAATTTAATTGAATGTAAGAGTTTTAAGGTTATCTTGTTGTTGGGCTATAATGGTTATTTCTCAATACTTCACAAAAATAATAAATAATTAAATAAAATTCATTTAAGGTGTTTAAAAAAAACTTAAAAATATGTTTCTTCTTGATCTGTTGGCCCTATGTCACGAGGTGTGGGTTTGATCCTTTAGGTCCGCGCAGGCTAGGCTATGATAGTAAAGTTGAATGGTGTGCGACTCCGACTCGCTAAGGATCATTTCAGTAAAAAGGAATGAAAGTCCCAAGGATTAGTTCAGTTGGTCGAGTTCCTATCATTAAAGCATCTATGCAATTGAGAGGTTGCACATTAATTTTCTTGACACTCTTAAGGTCAAGCTTTGTGGTTGAGCT
Organism: Pinus tabuliformis; assembly: GCA_031772625.1. Lineage (NCBI taxonomy): Eukaryota > Viridiplantae > Streptophyta > Pinopsida > Pinales > Pinaceae > Pinus > Pinus tabuliformis. Next base: position 931,115,237 of record CM062814.1, read on the forward strand.
AGCAAGAAGTGATTTTTTGGGTATATTTCCCTGGTACAATTATTTGGTGGACATAGCGGTTACCGATCTTAGAGAATCATAAACCACATCTAAAAAGAAAAAACCAACATAATTTCATGGAAATGTGTCAATGGAGATGAGATCGAGGCAAAACACGCTAAAAAATGTGTCGAGGAGACGAAACAAAGGGGTTCACATTGAAAATATGATTTGTTCCTTTCCCTTGCAAAGAGAGATTTGGTCGAAGGTTCTGACGAGTGAATGAGAGGGGGTGCATTTTCCATGGCACCAAAAGCAGCGCTCACACTCTGCCTAATGCTAGGGACAGTGGAAGGAAGCAAATAAAGAAGTGCGCAAAGACTCCATGGAAGGAAGCTTTTATCCCTATGGTAGGGTTAGGCTTAAAGTGATTTTTATATATTAAATGTTTATCCAACATAGCCCACTTACCTCACACTTTTACCAGGAAAGTAAAGCAAGGCCTGCGATGTTGGGTGAGCCAATAAAAGTTGAGGGTTCCTATGCTTTATTTTCTGATGTGGCATGCCATCCATTATGCAATGGAAAATGTGTGGGATTGATTAAAACAGGAGGGAGAAATGTTTATTTAAAATAAAAAAGGTTGTTCCGACTGAAAATTACAAAATCGGTATGCTCTCCTCTCCTCGCAAGTTGTGTGTTTACCCATGAAACCTGACATACAAACACAACCAATGCATTGTGTTTGCATTGTTGGAAGGGATTTCATATCTTCTTTGTTCAATCTCAACCTCAATCTCTAAGATATGAAAGAAGAGTTGAATGGTTTTCGGGAATAAGATATGTCTAAGGAGTTAGAAGTATTAACCATTCATAGTTTGCAGATGACACACTCCTCTTAAGTGGAGCCTTAATAATTATAGCTAGAATATTTAAGGTGATTATGAACAATTTCCTTCTAGCATGTGAAGGGAAAACATAATCAGATAAGTCCTAAATTCACTCATAGAACATTTCAACATTAAAGCAGAGAAAAATAAGTGGGATCTTAGGATTCCATAAAGTGGAAACGTGGAAGGATTTCAAATATTTGGGCATCCCCATATGCTTGAAAACTCATTCTCCATAGGCTTGGGCAAAAACCATCTCCAAAGTCAAAGATAAATTTAATATATGGGGAGAAAGGTGGCTTAATCTTTTGGGCCACACTGTATTAATAGAGGTCTTCCTCTCAACCCTACCTCTCTATCAATTCTCTACTCTTTTAGCACCTCAAAGTATTTAGAATCATTTGGTTAAGGAAATTCAACAATTCACGTGGGAAGGAGGAAAATAAAGCACAAAGAAGTTCCATATGATTAAAAAGGACTAGTGGAAATTTGTCCTCAGAGAAAAATACATTTTACTTGATAGAGAAAGGAGCATTGATCAAATTTAGTCCAGTAAAAAAGGGTTGATGATTTGAAAGCTCCTCTCGATAGTGGCCCCTATCATCAGTAAAGGCCTTTACTGGATCTTGAGGAATGGAGATAAAATCACATTATGGACAAATCATATAATGGACAAGCAACCTCTGGAGGATATGCTGGAATTACTACCTTTAAGGGAAATTCTCACCACCCAAAAGAGACTCTCTTTGGTAGAAATATCTCTCTGGGATGAATGCTACCATTAGAAGGGGTGGAACTTTAATGGAATCCCACACCACTTCTTGCACTGGGTTATGATATTGAGAAATAAGTTGGTAGGGTACACTCCTTGGAACCAACAAGAGGAAGACTAGATTGGATGGAAAACGTCTTCATATATAGTCAAAGAGGGATATGAGGACTTTTTTTTTTCAATCCACTTACCTCTAAAGTCAGTGATATGGAAGAAAATATGGCAAACCAATGCAAATCCAAAAGTTAATGCTTATGTTGGTTATTAACACATTAAAAAACATTGAGAGCTGAAAATATTTGGAAGAGAGGAATACAGGGACCTTCGAAATGTTTACAGTGCACACAACAGGAAGAATTAGTCTCACATCTACTTTTGCACTGCTTATGAATAGTTGGTATGGGTGGAAGTCCCCAATCCAATCTTCAACAACGTATGATGACCCATTGACCCCTTGGTGTTTCTTTCTTCTTGGCGTAAACGTTATAATGGATCACTCTCAGGGAAGCCCAAACTTAAATGGTTCTAGGAAGCTCTTCCAAATTTTTTATGTTGGCCTATCTGGCTATTGAGGAATTTTGCCATTTTAAAAAACTAACCAACTTGTCAAATCAACTGATATGAAAGCATTAACTATGTGTGTAGAATTTGGATGCCAAAAACTAGGCAAATTAGATCAAAATTTGGACTCTCTAGAACAAGAATGTCTTGCTAAACTGGTCGATTCGGGAAGAAATGCTATAGTAGATGAAAGAAAAGACCAATAAGATGACACAAGATGGAAATTACGATTACCAAATTAGGATTTGCATGACTAGAAAAAGAAGGAGAATAGTTGGATACTCCTCTTCAAATATACCATAAATATGCTGAATGACATCCAAAGCCTAGATAATAATGAATTGTAATTAAAATTGACTCTTATTCCATTAGTGTGTTGTTGAAGGAAAAGAGGTATGGATCCCATATATCATGTGAGAATTAGTCAACTTCAAGTTATATTGCAAAGAACATCCAATGTTAGACACCTAATTTGTTATGGTTTTGGTGAGGAATATGAAATGTTAGTGGGAGTCGAGAGACTTTGGAAGTTGAATCCATAGGTTAGACTAATGTATCTAAATGTATATCATATTAATGAAAATGCAATCCAACTTAAGACAATCTTTGATACCATATTATCCTTTAAATTAACTTTAATTTCTACCCTAAATCTAAGAAGGGACTCACTGTTGCTGCTGGTTTAATGCACTACCACCTTCTAGAGAACAATAGTCTGACTAGCTCCTGGTTCAATGCACTACCACCTTTTGGAGAACAATACTCTGACTAGCTGCTGGTTCAATGCACTACCACTTTCTGGAGAACAATACTCTGACTACCACTAACACCTTATTACTCCCATATAACTGATATGGTCTTCTTTACTTTTTGATATTTCCAAGTATGATCCTAGAACTATGTATATTTTCGCTACTTCATCTTGATGCATATTGTCATGCTATAGGGATTTTCATACTGTTACTAGCTATGTTGCACATTACCACTAATGTTTCGATTGGGGTGACTATCCATACTTTCCAGATATCTAAATCTTTTTGAATATTATATTGGTACATTTATATAAACCTGTTTTTTTTCCTCGAAAAAAGGAAAAGGTTTTGAATGCAAGTTTTGAATATTTTGAATTATATTATAAAAAATTGAATTCAATATTTCACACAAGATAATTGATTATAATGGGTTTAACTAGTAATTGTTTAATGGATGCTTGTGTAAAATTTAATTGAATGTAAGAGTTTTAAGATTATCTTGTTATTGGGCTCAACTGATTATTTCTTAATACTTCACAAAAATAATAAATAATTAAATTAAATTTGTTTAAAGGCTTAAATATTAGCGTGAATGAGTAGTGGGATACTCTCATGAATGGTTCAATCGGGTCTCCAAGCCAGATTTTGATAGTAAAGTTGAATGGTGTGCAATGACTATGGATCATTACAATAAAAAAAAGAGAATGGAAGTAGTGAGGGTTAGTTTAGTTCCTATTGTTAAAATATCTCTGCAATTGAGAGGTCACAGATTTAATTTTCTTAACATTATTGAGATCAAACTCCATGGTTGAGTCAACAAAACTTAATTTTTTAGATAAATTTATTTTATACTATTATTTAGCAAATATAGCAATTCCTAACATTAGAGATTCATAAACCACAATTAAAAAAATAACCTATAGCAATTCCCAATATTGAAATGAAAGTAAATATAGCAATTCCTAATATTAATATTAGAGAATCATAAACCACAATTAAAAAATAACCTATAGCAATTCCCAATATTGAAATCAAGCTTCATGGTTGAGTCAGCAAAACAGTGTTTTTTTGATAAATTTATTTTATGCCATTATTTAACGAATATAGCAATTCCTAATATTAGAAAATCATAAACCACAATTAAAAAAATAACCTATAACAATTCCCCATATCAGAGAATCATAAACCACAATTTAAAAAAAAAAACCTACCCGACTTCATGGAAATGTGTCAGGGGGAGGAGATCGAGGCAGAACGCACTGAAAATGTGTTGAGGAGAGGAAACAAAGAGGTGCACACTGCAAATCTGATTTGACCATTTCCCTTGCGGAGAGCGATTTGGTCGAAGCTTCCCACGAGCGAATGGGAGGGGGTGCATTTTCCCTGGTACTAAAAGCGGCTCCGGCACTATGGAAAGTGGAAGGAAGCATATAAAGAAGCGTGCGGGGACTCCATGGAAGGGAAGCCGCAGCCCCTGGGTTAAGGTTAGGGTTAGGTTTAAAGTTATTGTCATGTATTAAATGTTTATCCAACATAACCCACTTACCTCGCACTTCGACAGGAGAGTAAAGCGAGGCCTGCAATGTTGGGTGAGCCAATCAGAGTTAAGGATTCCTATGCTTTATTTTCTGATGTGGCATGCCATCCATTATGTAATGGAAAACGTGTGGGATTAATTGAAAGAGGAGGGAGAAACGTTTATTTAAAGTCAAAAAGGGTTGTTTCCACCGATAATCCCAAAATCGGTCTGCTCTCCTCGCAAGTTGCGTGTTTACCCACGAAACCAGACGTACGGACACGACCAATGCGTTGCGTTTGCGTTGTTGGAAGGGATTTCAGATCTGCTTTGTTCAATCTCAACCTCAACCTCAATCTCCCCAATCCAGATTCGATTCTTGTCCAGAAGAGTCAGTGTGTATGAGATAGAGAAGCTGCAGTAGAGCAATGGAGCGAGTGTTTTCTGTGGACGATATTCTAGGGACGTTCTGGAAGCTGGATACGCAGGGGGAAGGGGCAGGGGAGACGGCTCCCTCTGGAGACATGGCCACCAATCGCACCACCACGAGGATGAGCATGAATCGCAGCGCTTCGGAATGGGCTTTCCAGCGTTTCATCACAGAGTCCGCCACCATTCCCCCAACATCCCCATCCGGATCCTCTTCCCCTCACATTCCTAATCACCAGGACCTCGATCATAAGATGAAGAAGAATTCCTCTTCTTCGTCGACCCCGACTCCGACCCCTCCCGCCCTTGTTAACGTGGAGGAGGAAGAGGAGGAGGAGGAGATGAGAGAGGATGTCAAGACAGAGAAAGAGGGAAAGGACGAGAAGCAGGGCAGCAAGGACAAGAAGGAGGAGGTTGCAGCCAAAGGTGTTGTGGGCAATGAACCATCACCATCCTCGTCGTCATCGGTGGCGGTGAATGTCAATCCTTTGTCTCCTCTATTGAAGGGAACGGGGTCTGTAATAGAGAAAGGCGTCGTTACCCACACTAATCCTCAGGAGTACGAGTCTTTCCTTAAGCAGCGCCTCGATCTCGCATGCGCCGCTGTTGCCCTGACTCGGGTTGGTAATTGCTTGCTTTTCCTTCCCCTTTTGTTTTGTTTCGTTGGTATAATTATGTTCAATGTAACAGAAGAAACATTAATATCTGTCCATTGTACCTTTAATCAGAGGCTCTTCTCAAATTGGGAGCTAAATTTTAGCAGATTTTATCCTCGGATCTGTAGGGGATGGAGCATCTAAGAGCGCGCTTCATTGTAGGCCAATTGAGTTCCCCCATTATTTCAACGTTAAAAGAAAATATAGAAAAGGAACGTAGCCCGTAATCTATGCCGATTCAAGGCATTGTCTTAATGTACCCCACAATGTAGGCTTCTTATTTTATCACAGATTTAGAACATTCTCTTATTGCACAATGCCATCTGCTTAGAATCGAATTTTTACTTGCCCTTTAAAATCTAGCAGATCTACCGAGTAACCCCTCTGAATTCTATTGCACATACGACCTAGAATTGAACATTCTAGACCAATGTTCACAGAGGCCCAGACTTGCTATTTTCTGAAATATAGATTGCTGTTTTTCTTCTTGAATTACCATCGGATATTCGATATATATATATGGTTTGTAAACTCTAACCGATTGCATTTGTTAGAATTATTTCTCGTTAGTTAAAATTAATATTCGTAGTTTAAATTAAAACAAAAGTGCTTTGGTTGTCTAAGTCATTGTTTCGCACACCTAACATATGCCTTATTTGAGTACACCCAACATTCCGGGCCTCTTGCTGACCATCGACTCGGATATTAGTCGATATTGTTTATAGATTTTGTTCCTCAGTGGTTTAAGTTTGTAAGTGATGTGGACTGCGACCTTGAAGACAGGCCTTAGGGTTTGATATTGAATGTGAATGTCCAGATGATCTTAGTCGATTAAAATTTGTTTTAAAATATATCGTATTCTTTCATTATATTAATTTGCAAGTGATGTAGCCCGGAACCCATATCTTTTTTATTTTACTCCTTGAACAGGCCTCTAAAGAGGATAAATTCAATTGACCCCTCACTCCATTTCTTGTTTGTTTTTCCAGGCTTCAGGGATTGATTTCCATGGTGCTCCTCCCTTGACTTTTGGTGCACAACATTCTCAAAACCTTGGTATGGAGTCACAAGCAGGCTCTACTATATCGGTCGCTCAATCTTCTGGTAGTTATACTTTACATGATTATCTCGCAACATATTAAATTTGCTGCTCTTTTTTATTAAAAATCATTTCAATTTGGTTCAGTAGTTTTTAATCTCCTAGTTTAAAGATGAAGCAGATATTTGGGAGTTGAAAATTAAGGTAATTATATCTGGATAGTCCTTTTATTTTCCCATGGAAAAAAGACAAGTAATTCTATTAAAGTAAACAAAATTACAACAGCAGATACTGGGGAGTATGCCAGTCTGCCTCATAAGGCCCAAATACAGCTATATCTGGACATTTCATTAATTCTTTATGAGTTTTTAGTTATTTACTTGAATACTATAAGTATCATGAATTTTATTTTAGCACTTCCTTTGAATGAGGATCATGAGTGGCCATAGCCTTTTTATCTACTACAACATTTGAACTGTTGCAGACCTGAGGCATACCTTGTTGAGAACCTGAGTCACATTGCTATGCACTCCATATAGACACTGGCTCAGGGTGTCAGCAGCAATTCAGTGAACCTAGTAACGGGGCATGGTTTCCTTGAATACTGATTGTTTTTGTATATCTACATGTCTTTGTCAATCACTATGTTGCAATCGGCAATTTGGTCCAATGGATTATATATCTGGTGCTTGAACTTTGTTGAGGATAAAATGTTTCTTGTTTTAAATTATTCAGGGTCTAGACCTATCCATAATGGGGCGCTGGGGCACAATGTTTCTCAGCCAATAGGTATACCTGCATTGCCCCCTAAGCCACAAAGTGGAACTGCTCAAATCAAGACTACAACCAGTGGATCGTCACGAGAGCAAACGGATGATGATGATTTAGAGGCAGAAATAGAGGCTAATCAATCAAGCATGGATCCAAGTGATTTGAAAAGAATGCGAAGGTTAGCAACAACTGGTTGTGTTTATTTTTCACCATGCACAATTCATTGGTTACTTGTTATTTTGATTGCCTTTTTTTAGCTTAGATGCTAGTGTAGAGAGAGTATGCCTATTGGTTTAAATATGATTAGTAATTTATGTAACACATGTGCACGCTGAGCAAGTTTTCATCCTATTTGTTAGGACTGAATAATGAGTTTGGAAGATAATTGGCTGCATCGTTGTTGTTTTGCATCATTCCTGGCATTTGGATTGTTAAGTAAAATTTAGTGCTTAGACAAATATGAATCTTCCATTTTGACTACTTTTAGGCTTAAAACTTTTGACTGAGTCTTGCCAAAGAATGGTTTAATATGCCATACATCAGGTCGTCTTGGTGAACTTACTCAGGTCACTTGGATCATGTGGCTTTGATATTATGTGGATATTGTCTGATAGTTTGCATTTCAACACCACAAAAAGAACGATTTACAGCTTCTTGAAATGGTCTTTAGGGCCCGGAGAGCAAAATTTCCTTTTGGAGCAATAGTTTGGCAAATCTAGTATACCTTATTTGATGAAGTCTTGAGTTAAGTTTATTCTTCAAAGGTTTCAGGTTATCAACTCAGGTATTTTGAAGACTGGTGATGTTTTGTTTGTCTTCTATTTTTATATCTAGAAGGTATTACCGGATATCAAGGAATCACAAGGATTAATGTGCTTAATGTGATGTGCTTGCCTTTGCTAAAAAAGAGTACAGTGTTGTTAAGGTTTGTTGGAGATAGGAATTTTTCTAATCTTAGTTTTTATGGTTGAAGTTTCATATATATCTGCAAAGTTTCAACCATTGTTTAGAACACAGGGAACTTAACTTATAGGAAGATGAAGCAGTAGCTTGGGCTAACTAGGCTTTGTAGGCAGCAGCAATGGCAAAATGGGTCGAGGCAAATTTTCTAGTGGCAGCACATTAGCAAAGGCCCCGTGAGAGTTTTGAGAAAAACTATTCTATAGGAACACACATTTCAAGCAATATATAAACCTGAAGAAATTGCTTACTGCATAGCTGACAATAGCACTTTTGGTTTTCCAGGATACTTTGATTTCTCGTGGGACATGTTGTCCAATGACTCTTTTGCTGAAACTTATGTGCTACTGTGAACTTACACAAAAAATTGTGATACTTAGAGTCATTACACCAAACATTTTCTTAAAATCAGTGAGAATAGTTTGAGTATCACATTAGATACCACTGTTGTGGGGAGGACGTTTGGATTCACTGTGTAAAGTGTAAGAGGAGCTAAACCAAACATGTGAAGCTACAACCTTCCTGAATGTCACTTGAGACTGTCAGATAAGTCTCAGAATCTAAATTGCATGATACAAGGAAATGGAAATGGCGTATCCGAAACCAGAATGTGCTGGAAAAATGACCCACCTAAAAATCAGGAAATAGGGATATATATGTGTGTGTGTGTGTGTGTTTCAGAAAATTATGCTGAAACTTTGAAAAAAAGCATTTAGGTTTTAAGTTTTAACATTATAATTTAGACTATACATACAAAGTCATGAATAAATGAGTAAGTGCCAAGGCTCAAGGCCCAACAAAATCATGCTACAACAAATTCCTACATATCATCAAAATCATTGCATATATTGGGATCCTCACTCATCATCAATGTCACCCTCTAAGCATTAAAATAAGATAGTAAAAGCTTAACATGTCAAATCTAAATTTTGTTTGAGTGATAGGTACACTTTTACTACGGTCATGATAGAGAAGTTCAACAATCAATGCCATTAACATCAAGGTACATAGAGAACGGTGCTTTTGATTAAATGCTAGTTCCATACCCTCGTACACGACAAAATCCAATGGAAATGTTGCAATTCTCCCCATCTTGAAATCCTAAACACTGTTTAGTCTGCTACGTTATGAGTGGGATCTAAAATTCTGCATTCTCCATATGAAATCCAATGAGGTTGGAACCACTGTCAAACATCTTGAAACAATTAATGGTAATGTTAAAGTTTGAGTAAAAGGAAGAAAATGAAAGATAAAGGATTAAGATTATAAGTTTTAACATTACCATTAATTTTTACTTTAAGAATTTAACATTACCATTAATTACATAGTTGATTCTTAACATTGCCCTTATTTACTTAGCTTTATGAAGGCCCTAGTGTTGCTTTGTTCACAAATTATTGTTTTTTAAAAATAATTTGTGATTGGTCCACACACACCACACAAGCATGTTGTATTGCCCTATACCTGCTGTACAGACACCGATACACAATGTATAGACGCTGAAATGTGGGGTATGGTGCCCTTGAAACACGTTTCAAATAAGTGAAATGTGTTTTAATCATGTTTTGGGGTTTCTGTACTGAAACATAACTGATACGTGGTGGGGGGGTCCCACATTTCTTGCCACATAGCTCAGAAGGTAAGGATGTAGAAGTTGGAAAAAATGATAACAACGATTTAGAAATATTTTATTAAATAATCACAAGGGCCTGTTAAGTTTAGATTCCATAACATTCAAAAACAATTTCACAAAGACAGATGACCATAAACAAAGTGCAAAATACATTATTCTAGATAGGCATGGAAAGTACACTGAAATAAAACGACGTACATATATGAAAGTTTGAAATTTTTTGAAATAATGTCAAGAAATCAAAAGCAGAAATCAAAATGTTTGGGATTAACATAATCTCACATTAGATACCACTGTTGTGGGGAGGATATTTGGATTCACTGTGTACAATGTAAGAAGGGCTAAGCTGAACATGTGGAGTTACAACCTTCCTCAATGCCACTTGAATAGAGACTATTGCACAAGTCCCAGAACGTAAATGATGCAGAAGTTTGAAAGGATGATTTCAATGAATTAGAGATACTTTATTGGATAATCATAGGGGCTTTCTAGGTTTTGATTCTAGAATATTCAAAGTCAATTATAAAGAGACACATGATCAGAGACAGTGCAAAAATACATCAGTTTAGAGAGGCATGGAAAGTATACATTATTATGGAAATGGAGTACATAAAGAAACCAAGAAAACTCAAAGAGAGATCTTTGTATTGAGTGAATAGTGAGAAAGTAGATTTTTTTATATAGGTTACAACAAAGCTGAGTCAATACACTTTATGAATTTGGTATAGTTTGAAATACACACTAAAGTGAAATAAGACAAAAAAAGCATAAATAACTAACGTTCAGTTGATTTTATTAATGCCCAAGTCTAGTACCTAATGGACCATCATTAAACTAATATTTACTTTGATACCCTCCCGTAATGGTCAGTCTACTTACTCTGACAAGCTTATTTCGTAATTTTGTATATTTTTCAAGACCGAAAGCCTTGGTGAGAATATTTGCAGTTTGATCCTTTGTAGGATTGTACTATGACTTGATAATCCATCTTCTACAAGCTGTTAGATGAAGTGACAGTGTACATCAACATCTTTGGTACGATCGTGGAAGACTGGATTCTTGGTATGTTTCATCACCCTTTGGTTGTCACATAACAGGGGTGTTAGCTTTGTTTGTTGCAGCTGCATATCAAAAGGCATCCTCCTAAGCCAGATTGCTTCGAATACTACTTTCATTACTCTATATTTTGCTTCTGTTGATGAAAGGGGTACTGCATGCTGCTTCTTGTTGGTCCATGTGATTGCACCCGTGCCAAGGCTGAAAACATATCTAGAAGTGGATTTTCTATCATCAATAGAACTTTCCAATCTGAATCTGCATACACACATAGTTTAGGGTCTTTGCTTCTGCTATACATAATGCCAAAGTCAAGTGTCCCTTTCACATATCTTAGCACTTGCTTCGCTAGTGTCCGGTGCTCTACCTTTGGCGCTGTCATGAATTTGGAAATGAAGCCCACAAAGAAACTCAAATCAGGTCTAGTGGCTGTAAGATATATCAAGCTACCCACTAGTTTCGCATGCACTAACTCATTAATTGCTGTAGAGTCGATTTCCGCCATAAGTTTTAACTATTTCTCCATAGGTGTGGACTGGATTTTGCAATCTGTCATTTTGACCTCACCCAACAAATTCTTGGCATATTTTTTTGTGAGACAAAAACACTATTGCCTATTTGCCAACCTTCTACACCTAGAGAGTAGTGTAGGAGGCCTAAATCAGTCATGTCAAAAGCTTTGCTCATACTACATTTGTTCTGTTCTATTGCCTTTCCCTCACTACCTATAATAATGATATCATCTATATATATGACCAGAAGGATGATATCATTACCAACTCTTTTGACGTACATGTTGCAATCTGAAGGCCTTTGATGGAACCGTTGTTCATCCAAATACCTGGCAATCTTGATGTATCATGCCCTAGGTGCCTATTTCAGACCATATGGAGCCTTTTTGAGTCTGTAGACCAAATGCTTCTTCTTTGAAGCCTGAAAATCCTGTGGCTGATACATGTAGACTTCTTCCTGCAAATCTCCATTAAGGAAGGCATTTTTTTTTGCCCATCAGATGGACCTTTGAACCAAACTGTGATGCGATGGCTAGAAGTTCCAATGTCACATGGTTCGGGTTTGGGTTCAGGTTCGACAATGATTAGGTTCGGTTTGAGTTCGAATTTTTTGATGAGGTTCGCTATTAGGCTCCTCTATATATATACACATATATTAACTTAAAATGAATTATAGGATAAAATAGTAACAAATCAACATCAATAAACATAAAATATGCTATCACAAACTTGGAAACTGCAAGGATAAATTACAAGCTTGAGTTGTGACATGAAGTTATGAGTTTTGATCTATGGACTTGGTCAATGGCTATGAGGCTCGAAGAACTTCAAAACATTTTCGAGGTTCGTCAAAATTCGAACCTTAAGGTTAAAGTTCGACGAACCTTGTGACATAGGCTAGAACAAGTTGGATGGTGCTCATGTTTGCTGTAGGAGCAAAGGTCTCCTCATAGTTGATGTCCTCTCGTTGAGATAACCCTTTTGCAACCAACTGTGCTTTGTACTGGTCAAGTGTACCATCTTCCTTGTACTTGACCTTGTAAACCTATTTGCAATTAATGGGTTTCTTCCTTGGAGGAAGAGATGTGACTCTGATTTTTCATCAAACTCTCATGTTCAGATGCTATGACCTTTTTCGTAACTCTGATTTTTCATCAAACTCTCATGTTCAGATGCTATGACCTTTTCCCATTCAGGTCTTTGACCTCCTCAAAGTTTCATGACTCATAGATTTCCTGTATATTAGCCACTAGAGCAAAGTTAACCGTGTTTGGTTTCTGTTTATCTTTCCTGTTGATGATCGACCCTCGATTGTTTCTCCTATTCAAACATCTCCAATGGCGTTGTGTCACTTCTTGTGATCTTCCTCATCCAAGTCATTATTGCCACAATGACTTGGGCCACTTCCATCTAAATCAGAAATTATTGGTCTAGGAGACTCTTCATTTCTCAGAATCTCGCCCCCCCTTCAAGTGGAGTTACTTGAAGCTTGACACTTGAATCCTTCACCACTTCTAGCAGCTCGGTAATTTTGAACTAAGAAGAAGTTTAGAAAGGTCCAACTTCCTCATCAAAACCATCTTGGTTGAAGCTCACCTCATCAGTGTCAGTATCAACCAACCTATAAGCCTTATGAGTGTTGCTGTACCTTGTAAGCATTAACTTCTTGCTCTTTGGATCTAACTTGGTTCTCTTCTTAGTCGGAATCTTAGAATCTAATTGTAGGCAGTAGAACCAAGGACTTTAAGATGGCTTACTTTGGGATTTCTTCCAACCCATGCTTCCTTTGGGGTCTTCTGCTTCAGCACCATCATGGGAGATCCATTTAGCAGGTATATTGTTGTGAACACTGCCTTGGGTTAAAACCTCTTTGGAATATACCTATTTTGCAACATACAGTTAGCCATCTTTGTGATGGTACAATTTTGCCTCTCAGCCACTCCATTTTGCTGTGGAGTGTAGGGTGTAGTGAATTGCCTATTGATTCCATGGTTAGCATAAAAGTCATTGAATATTTGGAACATAGTTCTCCACCATTATCAGACTTCAGAGAGGTCGTTTGGCAACTTAACTCTGTTTCAACTAAGGCTTTGAATTTTTGAAATTCATTGAACACTTAGATTTTATTTTCAAAGAATATACCCACATTAGATTTTATTTTCAAAAAAAGTCCACATTTTCCTATTGTAATCATCAACAAACAAAAGGAAATGGCTAGCACCGGTGATTGATGTCGTGTTCATTGGTCCACAAACATTTGTATGAATCAGTTTTAGGACTCCGTGCTTTCCAAGCTTGTCCTTCATCAAATGGTACACGATATTGCTTTCGTGCCTGGTCAAAAACCCATAAGTTATGGACATTGCTTCCATGCCTGGGTTTTTCTTTTATGGGTTTTTCAAAAGTTGGGTACAGAAAGCAACACCACAATATAAAAGAAAAACCCATAAGTTATAGACATTGTTGTACCTTGTAAGTGGTTGGTCAGAATGCTTCTATCCTCATCATTTCTTGACATTTGTGATTTGGTAAATGTCAATAATTTCAATCCATATGAGCGACAACATCTAGAGGAGGGTGTCCACATGCTACACCCACAGGATACCATTCTAAAATTTCAGCCTTCACTCTCAGAGATCACAGTAGTTGATATCAGGATTCAGAACAATAACACCAAGAAGGAACCAGATTACGATGTACTTGGTCAGCCGAAGGGGAGTCTGCTTTTACAAGCCAAATTGATTTCTTGTTCCATATTGAACAGCAATTTTGCCATTTCAACAGAAATTCAAGACAGTTTTTATCTAAACAGGGAGGAAATGATGGGTACTTAATGCACTCTCCTAGGTGTTCATCATGAAGTTAAACATTAAGGTATTTTTGTTTTGTAACATAGGCATATATGCCCATTTTTACACATCACCCCAATAATTAGGGGAGCAGTAGAATAGGCACCAAATCTTAAGATGCGATGCATATGACATTAATATACAGTAGAAGAGGTCACATGACACTCTCAAGTAGGGTTATCATTTCTACTGAAGGGAGCTATTTACCCGTGTACTATTATCTAGAGTTGAAAATATAATCTCTACACTTACGAAGAAGTCAATGTTTTACCAACTGAAAATATCTATCTAGTCTTTTCCTACCTTGCTACATCTCCGTTTATATCAAGGAGCCTCTAGTGTGGTCACGATTAAAGTCTAATTCCTCTTCCATAAATTTTCTTCTATTCCATTACATCCTTTCTAATAGTGTCATTATGTTATCCAACATGTATAACCTTTCTTGATCAATATTATTTCTGACAGTCTTACACAATATGTGCACCAGTGTTACCAGACCTGCTGGGTCTGACCTGGCCTTGTGGTTTGAATCTGTTCCACCATTCAAAATGGGACGATTCAATCTGTTGGTGATTAACCCACTAGTGCTTGGAGGTCAAACTCAAAGCTGCCAAGTACTTGTGACTCGTGAGTAATTGATGACTAACTCATTGACCTGCTATAAAAGCCCGTTGGTTGGTGACTGGTCAATAAAACCTAGAAAATAAGCATTTTTTGCTCATTTTCCCCACCACTGTGTTTTGAGATATTTTTCTCAACTTTTTTATATTTTATTGCTAGCTGAGTATTTCCCAAGCTCAGTCAATCTCTTGACTCTTTTGCCACTTGAAGTTTATTGTCAGGTAGAGTCCGGGAGCACTGACATGCACATGTTCTTTGTTATGGCTCTGGCTTATCGTATATGTGTCAAGGAGAGTAATCTATTTCCAAAATGCCATATCGGGCAGAGCAGCAGTAAGCTTTTGTATCAGGAGAGAGTCACAAGTCCCATGCATATTTCTTCAAATTATCCATGGAGCTACCTCCTTTCTAACCATCAGGGCAGTTGTGTGCTTTCCAGGCATTGCTTTGAAGTTAGAACTTAATACTCTTGTTTCATATATATGAAATCAGTATGTTTGATGGTCTATTCACTGCATTGCTGAGCAAAACAGTATGCACGTCAGGGCTTAGAGCCAGCCTTTATGGTTTCATGAATAGGCTTCAAGTTTTTTTCTTATTTAATGGATATCCTTCACAAATCCTATATCAACTTGCTGGAAGGAAAGCTTCTTAAGTTTCATATAGGCTTTAGCTAAATTCCATTCAGATGTTAATGATTATTATATATTAATAATTGTGTCTTAATTTCTCTAGATTACTGGGAAAGGTGGTAGACCTTTCTCATTACAGGAAACTCTCAAGATTTGATTTTCCTCTATTAGCACGAGCCCTTAATATCTTCAGATAATACTGCTTGGAATTTGACCAACCTTGAAAGGAAGCATTTGCACTCATGTATAAGTGAAACCAAGCAAACAATCAATCATGGTAGTGACTTCTTGAGTCTAGTAGAGGGGTAATGGCCCCAACCTAGCTTTCATGTAAAAGTGAATTGTTTTAATGTCCAAGTCCCATGAAAAGGTAGCTTTATCTTAGCCTTGTGTCAAGATACAGACTTTTCTGCAGGCAAATTCAATGCTCTATATGCAACAAGGTGTTCTCAAATTTCACAGCACATAAAAAGGTGTAATCCTGGATAAGTTTATCAGAGAACATTCTCCTTCAATGTAGATATAGGAGGGTAGAAGCTTCTATGTTTGTACTGTTGGTTGGGAAAGATGGGAGCACCATTCCAACATCACACTTGAGCTATGAAGGACATTAATAGTATTTTTGGAATGCTTAATGACATGTCAGTCTGGACCCTCTGACCTTTGACTCTCTATACAGAAGCAAATAATTTCTTCTCACTCATGATTTCTTCCTTGTCATGTCAGAGTGTGAAATAGCTAACTGCTGCAAAATGCACTATCGACTCAATGCTATAGTTAGTGTTATTCACTGACCTACCCTCCTGTGAAGGTTGTGAGATAAGCACTAAAGTGTTCATAAAAAATGCTGAAAGTTGTAGATGGATTCTTATTATTGGCATGCTGAAGTTGAGGAGGTAAAATGCTTCTTCAAGATGCTTGTTTGGTGTTTGCGAAATATATTAGGAATTGGTAGTTTTTACCCTTCCCATTGGTCTCAACTAATCTAAAGTTCATCATGTCTCCCACGTTTAGAAATTAAAGACCTGGGAGTGAGAGTGTTATCTGATGCAGGTATGTGTAAAATACTCATTTAACTAACCCACTGGGTATTTAAGGTTGCCTCAATGAATCTCAATTTGTTCAGCAGACTGGCCTTGGCAAAATTCAGAGTAAAATTGTTGAATTTTTCTTTAGGCCCCAGATCTGGTCTGAGGCTAATCACACACACAAACACACTAGGAGCCCTCAACTTACTAGCACTTTGAACAACGGAATTCTTCAGCAGTGAAATCAATTAAGTACACAGATTTGAGCTCAAAGGTTGACTATTTTATTAATCCACCAATAAAAGAATCATGGGTCTCCCGTACCAGGGATCATGGCCCTTGATCACTACTACAGCTATTATACATAGTAGAAAATTTAGGGCTTGTGATCTGCTCATTCAGATCTACAATCTGCCCAATAAGAAGACAAGAACAAGTCATAACTTACTGGAGAAGCCCTTCTCCTTCAGCCCTTTCGGTCCACATTTGCCTTGACACCTGGCAGGTCCTTTGCCACCTTTTACCACAGAGAAATACCCCTCTGTCCACCAGCTGCTTGCAGTGTATTTGCTCCTTCAAGTGCACTGTACATCAGCCATTAAACATCAACTACTCAGAGATTTTGATCCTTTAAGATCACTGTATGATTAGCCCCAAATCACTTCAGCACTCACAGTAGATTTGCCATTCAAAGACAGTGTACATCAGCTTCAAAATATCCGCTACTGACAGTCCCTTAGATCCTCTAGGGTCACCGTATATTAGCCCTCAAAATACACTCTGTTCACAACTTCATTTGTGAACAGACTTCAGGAAATACACTCAGCAACTCTTTCTTTTCTTTAGCAACCAATTCTATCCCTCTTCGCTGGCCTCAGGATCTGAGGTACCTTGGCCTATTCTTCTTAGGCTCTGAGGCCTCTCGGCCTGTTCTTTGCTGTCTGCAGTCTACACAAAGGACTGTCCAGCACTTTAAGACCCTTTCAGACTATATGAAGCAGATACTAGGGCTTCGGCCCACCTGGTCCAAACAGTACTGAGGATTGGCCTTCTTAACATAGTGAGCAGGTCCTTCTTTTAGCTGCGTCTAACCTCCACAGATACACGTCCTCCTAGGGCACAATTTCAGACCATAATTCCTCTTCTAACTGCAACTATCCTTGATCAGCGTCCCTCCTCAGATTGATTTGCATCACAAAGTATGAGTTGCTATGTGTGTTATTCATGGAAACCCTTGCCCTCTTCCCTCTTCTTCAGACTTCTGTCCATAGTTGGCCTCCTTCAAGGCTTCAACATGGACACATCTCAGTCTTTGGCCTTGATCCGACCATAAATCAAACTCGGCCTGATCTCCAGCCCTCCAAAACCTCATTCCTCAACTGACCTTTGACTTGGCCTCCTCAGAACAGGAGCTGCGTCTTCTCTCAAGGGTACTCGGTCTCCATTAGCAGAACTTGGCCATCCTAGGGCACTCCTTGCAAGAGAAGCTAAGTTACCGGAAACGCTGCCCCAAACTCCCGGAAATTGCGTTCAGCGTTTCAGATACGGAAACGCATACGAAACGGCATGGAAATGTTCCCGCCATGTTTCACTTTTTTGGAAACGGCCAGCCTGAGATCGGAAACGTTTCAAAGGAGTTTCAAGAAAATTTGATATGTTTCCAGAAAATTTGGACACGTTTCCAAGTTTCCAGTTTTCCAAGTTTCCAATGTACTAGGCACTTGATTGCAAGAATATATTCCAGGCTTGTTTGTCCAGAGCATGTAAATTCAGCTGAATTCTTTGCAGACCTTATATCCACTGAATACAGCTCATCTGAAAGTGAACATATATCTTGAAAAATGAGTCATGACATGATATTTGCCAACAAGTTATCAACAATGTCAGACCTAAATGATGGAAACCTGGAATTTGGAATGGAAACTCAAAAGGTATCTATGAAATCAAGATTGGAAGTTGTTACCTGCAAGGTTGGCTGGTGGAAGCAGTTTCTTTACTAGTATCATACTTACAATACTTGTTTGCTTAAATTGCGGCATCCTAATTCTTGGTCATATGATCTTAGGTTGTGAATAAATAAATCCAGCTTACTTCTTTCTATGAATTTCAGAGCATCTCCTATTGTATCTACTGGAATACAGTCCAATTTATAATGTGTAGATGCTGTTATTTATAATGATTAAATTTACATTATAATCGGTGATACTAAATGATATTTTTATGTCATGACTCCTTTAGAGTCTAGACCAAGATATTGTGCAACACACTATTTATAAAGTCAAATTCACTATATTGCCTCTGTGTTAGTGCTGTCAAATTCATTAGAAAAATATATAATTTCATGAAGCATGATGTGACTCTGAAAACAATCTCATATTCCTTCAACATTTTAATCAAAGGTGCCAACTTGAATGTTATAATAATCGTTGATGATGATGATGACTATGTTTATACTGAGTTGATGATGATGATGATGACAATGTTTATACTGAGTTGATGATGATGATGATGACAATGTTTATACTGAGTTGATGATGATGATGATTTGTTTACGTTGAATTCATGGTGATGATTATGTATTTTTAAATATAGACTCTAGATTCTAAAGACTAAAAGATGATATATATATATATATATATATATGCTGTTTCCTTGCCATATCGTATCCAAAATTTTTGAAAATTTGTCGTATTGTTTTCAAACCCCATATCTGTATCCGTTCCCGTATTTGTTTCAGTGCAACTTAGAAGAGAAGTCACATCTCTCTTGCACACAATGTGTGAGACTTCACCTTAGGTCTCCTCTATTTATCCTTTTCCTTGCGTCACTTAGGAAACCTCTAGATTTGGGGTTTTAGCCTCTTGAACCTTTAGAATAAATAATTATTTCTTTAGGTCCCAAACCCACTAGTTAGGTCCAAAACCCCTTTTTTGGGTAAATTTCCCAACTAACACACTTTTGGTGGGTATCCTTCTCGGAAATACCTTCTGAGCTACCAAAATTCCAACAAAAATGAATGATGTACAAAGGACCTAGGGGCCTCAACCATAATTTCCAGAAATTCCCAATAGGTTTTTGAAAGGTTCCTGAAATTCAACTAGACCGAGCAAAGGGACTGTCATTGACTGAGAGCTCTATAATTTATTTTTTAAGTTTGATGGGCCCATGACTGAATGTTTTTGCGGGGCTTAGTGGTACACGAAATTAAAGGGTGTGATTCTAGCATGGGTGAAACTTTACAGGATTAGTTTTCTAACATTTTGTACAAGAACAAAGGATGAACTCTAGTGCACATTTATACTCTAAGGATTTCAAAGCAAGGGATAACCAAAAGGTTGATCCTGTTATATTTGAAATGTTTTCTCAGCTGTACCAAATTCATTAGACATTTTATGTATTGGTACATATTATATATAAGTGCACTCACCTGTGTGTTTTTAGTTTTACCTACTGATGAAGATGTATGTGTCATTCATGTAATTTTCTCCTGTTTTAACTTTTTTATGGCTTTGATAACTAAATATTGCATCGTAGGAGCTTGGATGTCACATCATTTTACTTTACAACTGAATTGATATGCATTGGATTGCAGAATGTTATCAAACAGAGAGTCTGCAAGGCGTTCCAGAAGAAGAAAACAAGCACATTTGAGTGACCTTGAGATGCAGGTCAAAATTCTTCTGTTAATTTGTTTATCATTTAATTTTCTGGTTGTTACATATGTCTGGTTTTCTAGTGAGTTTTTGCTTTACTTCTCTGCAAATGAGTAGAACTTGTACAGTAAATTGACAGGTTGCACAGTTAAGAGTAGAAAATGCTTCTTTATTCAAGCGCCTCACTGAGATGAGTCAGAAGTATAGTGAAGCTGCTGTTGATAATCGAGTACTCAGAGCAGACGTGGAGGCATTGAGAGCAAAGGTGTGCACTTAAATAATGCTATATATTTATATATATGATCTTTGAGTAGATAACATCTCAGTCTAAGTATCTGACAAATCCTCCCAGGAAGATTTTGTCAACAAATCATATAGAATGCCAGTCTGTAAGCTTTTTGTAGTTTTGTTGCTGCATTGTAATCAATCCCTATTGTATACTTTGACGGATAATTGACCTTATTATTTAAATATTCTCATTTGGGACACTCTGCTGACTACCTTTTGGATGTCAAACGAGATTCAATGAAGATATTGTTGTCTGCATTATGGAGAAGTGAGATAAGTGTAGTTGTTGTACCTCCAGGATCTGCTATAAATTTGTGTTAACTGAATTCTTAGGGTTTCCAGGTATGGAAAAGGTATCTGAGCAAAATAATAAGTAGAATTAAGGCAGTCTACAAGCCAAATAAAATTATAGATGTAAAGATGTGGGGGATGGTTTCAGGGAGGACTGTAGCTGGGTAGAATTTTCAATATTTAGTAGACGTTTGACCATTCTTTGATGAAACAAATTGCTGATGTAAATCAATGATAAATATATTGATAATGCTTCAAATGGAATCTTCATGAGTACTATTTGCTGATAGGATTCAGCAGTCAGCTGATCGATGTTATAGTGCTCTGATCCATTTAGCATTTTTCCCCTTCAGAGTAGAACTAAGTTACCAGGATTCGGATTCGGATACAGATACGGATCCGGATCCGGATCCGGATTCGCTAGTTTTTTGAAAATCCAGGATCCGGATACGGCAAGGATACGGCAAGTACAAAAAATATAATAATATTAAAAATATAATAAAATTAATAATAGACACAAAATCATCCATATATATATATATTAAAGCTAAATCATTGTCATTCATTTTGTGCTTTTACCATATATTCAAGTTCATCTTTAATTATCTCTTCAAATTAACAAATTGTTGTTTTTTAAGTTTGCATTCATAAAACACCATCATTAGTTTATGCCCACACACCTATATTTTAAGATTATTAAGACAAAATTAAATTTAAAATTATATCTATATATCAATATGTATATTTAAATTTGTATAAATTTTATATATCATTTTAAATTTTAAATTAATTAATAAAAATTAGAAAAAAAAATATTTTAAAATAAAAAATATATGCTCAAATTCCAATCTATAAGTCAAAACTAAATTATAAATAAAAACTAAATTATAAATAAAAAGCAATATAATTTAAAAAATACATACCTATATTTTAAGTTTATTAAGACAAAACTAAACTTAAAAATATATATATATATATATATATATATTTGAAATTTGTATAAATTTTATATATCGTTTTAAATTTTAAATTAATTAATAAAAATTAGCAAAAAAATTATATGTTAAAATCTCAATCTATGAGTCAAAATATAGCTCGTAATAGCTCGTAAAATCGTAATAGCTCGTAAAAGCTCGGGTCATGGGTCATAACACCGCAACTAGGGCAACTTTAAACCCTGCCTGCGTGCTCGAAACTCTGCACGTTTAAAAATTCCGGAGATCGTGTAACTTGAAGCCAAGGTCCGGCGTTCGAAACCCTTGGAAATGTACCACGAATGTCTACAAAGTAAAAAAAACATGGCAAAAAAACTTAGAAATCCGGAAAAGTGACACGGGATCCGTTTCCAGATTTCAACATCCGTTTCTAACAAATATTAATCCGCCACGTGCCGGTTCTTGGGCGTATTTACGCGGATCCGGATTCGAATCCGGATCAGATCCGTGGATCCTGTACCCCAGAGGGCCGGATCCGGTAACTTAGGAGTAGAATTAAAGAATCTAGAGCAACTTTTTTACTATTATTAACTAGTGAATAGATTTAATATGAAGTCACAAAAATGCCCCTTTCTGCATTTGAATAAGGTAAACAACATAAGCACAATGGAACATTGAACCTGCTTTGCATCCTGTTGAAGATGTCCTCTCATTTGTGCTTCCCCAATTGAGCTTTCTCTTTGGGAAATTGCATGCAGTGCTGTCACTTTGCTCTCGACCAATGTGCCCTGAGTTTTGAGGTACCTCCATGTGTAGGGGTTTTGAGTCATCACAAATCTCACAGGCCAAAGTCTCATACCCAATCATATCCCCCAATCAAATCCATACCCCACTTTCTTTACATAATTTCACAACATTATATTAATGTTTGGGTCTGTAGCCCTCAGTTTTTTCCCCAGCATTTTGTTATGCCCTAGGGTGATTTTTCCAGCATTTGCTTGATGATCTTTTTCCTTCCTCATGCAGGGATCTTCTTATTATAGATTCTGGGAAGGACCTTCAAAGTTTCTGTCATGACTCACATCTTTTCCAAGTATTTCCTCATATATTCCAAGTGTCAACTCATGCATGACACGTGCCACTTTATTGTACAAGTGTCTTTTCTACGTATGTCATCATTAAAGTGAATGGGTGACAAGTTTCATAATTCAAGTGCCCTCTTCAAGTGCCCCATGAAGAGGGCACTTGAGATCTTAAACAAGTGTCACCTTACAAAGTTGCATCTTGACACATGTACCTTTGATCAAATTAATGATTTCCTTAATGACTTATTTACCCATATTCATTTATGTTATTAATTGTATCACACCCCTCCATTTATGGTCTCCAAGTTAAGTTTCAGGGTCAATAATTCTTAAGCAAAAAGGCGGTGGATATCCAATCAATTTTTTTTCGTCATATTGAAGGAGGGTCATGAAAAGAGTCACATGTATGTTTTTTTGAGATTTTAAAAAGTATCTCCTTCCAAAATTTCATCTTGACACTTGTACCTTCTACCAAATTAATGATATCCTAAAATGGCTTATCTATCCATATTAATTTATGTCATTATGTGTATCACACCTGACCATTTTTGGTCTCCAAGTTAGGTTCGGGTTCAACGATTCTTAAACAAAAAGGAATATCCAATCACTTTTTATTGATCATATATTGGAGAAGGGTCATGAAAAGAGTCACACATACCCCCCCACCTAGGAGAACATTGAACTCGTAACCCTTTTGTGCTTACATGCATTTTTCCACACTACTATTTGTATAGTTGGGTGTTTCTCATCATTTGACTATAGCATGGGTCTTGACAATACTTGCATGAAAATCCGCATGCATTAGTGTTAGTCAAATAAATATAGAATCACATTATCATATTAGTACCACATGCTACACAACACACAACATGCAATCTATACTTGTGTGATAAGCACAACATGGACACACTTTGAGCCTCCCATATGACATATTCAATAGTTGTGCTATGGGTATTTGATGACATCAAAGTTGCCTCTTTACATAATTCATACGTGGACCTGTGGGTTATGGGCCCACGTATATATCAGAAGGGTTCTAATTGGCAGAAACACAACGAAACTCGACCAATCACCGTCGGTCCTTCTTTGAACGCATATGGCCGGAACCCAAAAGGAGATAAACCCCAGTTCATAACATATCGGGTCCGCCAGAAATGTTAACCCACATGCACATTCGAGCACGATTACCGTCCGATCATTCAACCAACGAACGATCTGGATGGCTGGATCTCAATGAGGTTTTAATCTCGTTGTATAAAACCTTATCGCGCTCGTTTTCGGAATTAAGGTCCGTGCTTGTTGGCACGCGATATGCATCCGATCGCCTTTCAACGGATGGTCCGATCACCTCCAGACGTTAAACTTGTTTTAATGATTTTCTTGAGTCTGCTAGCCAAGGTAACTTGCTTGCAAGTTTCCACGCGATCACCGTGGATCTCCTCCCATCGGATGGATATGATGTTTCCTCCGCCATTCCTCTTCCATCGTTATTATCCGTCGATCTAGCCAATCCAACGGTTCCTGTTCTTTGCCGTTTTAATTCTTTCTACACCGTTGATCTTCCATTTTCAACGATGCGACTTAATCTCCACTGTTCTTTCGCCCTTCACTATCTCTTTACAATCCTTTAGGAAATTGAGAAAAACCCTGCGTATAGAAGATAATTCTCAATCTTCCTCTGTCTACTGTGAAAACCAATTGCGCTCACTTCCGGTTGATCCCTCTGTCCATTCAAAAGGGAAATCCCGATTTCTACATGCCTATACACAGGTTTTATTAGACAATTAAATACTAATCCCGTAAAGGAAATTTTGTCAGTTATTCATGCTATTCAACACAAAAATTCCACAGTGTTTCTCAGATTCACAATCAATACACCATAAGGCTATTAAGACACATACAGACACAAATTCCCACACATGATATATACAAATCCACACTGTTTTGGTATTTTTATAAAATATTTACAAGGGAAACAGTCACATTTGACTGTTTCAGTTCTTTTCCATAAAATCCATCTACTGCCCTTCCTAACTCCTCTCTCTTGCTCTTACTATCCTCTAGCTCTCTAACCCCTAGCTAGCCTCTAGCTAACCTTTGGCTAACCTCTCGAATTATTCAAAAGATCACAATTTATACAAAAACGGATTCATGAACCAATTTAGTTCAGATCCAACAATCTCTCACTCTCTCCTAAAGTATCTCTCCAGCTCCATTCTTTTCTCAAACAAAATCCAAATTAATCATTTAAATCCCTCAAATCCTCACTCTTCCTAGGATTACTCAACTGTGTCTAAGATCTCTACATTCACGACATATTCTCCATAAAAAAATTTACAATTAAAATCCCCTCAACTCAACTAAACTTAGGAAAATAAATAAAATGATTAAGGAACACACTCCCTTTAGTAAATGTGAAATAAGGCTCATGGGTCTTATAAGCTTTGAAGAATGCTCCTGCATCAGCATCACACATACCACATCACAATACATGCATGTAATGAATAACAATTCATTAACAATGAAATATCCAACATAGGAATGGAATGAAATATCCAAACATAGGAATGAAAGATAGTTGAAATCCATATAGGAGAATTGGTAATGAATAAATGAAATTTATGATTGATACATTAAGACTTGTGATGGATGTTCATTGAATGGTCATGAAGGTGAAGGGTTATGTCACTTAGTCATTATTGTTAATATTGACATTTTATTTTATATTTAAAACAAATTTACAATGCCCCACATCACTATACATGTAAGTTGCATATATATATAACACTATCTTGCAAAAAAGAAAAAGAATTATACATGTAAATGACATTTTTACAAGGAAAACCATGTCTATATTGACTCCCATAGATGATTACATGATGCAAAATCCTAAGTTAGCCTTTATAGATGAGGCTATACATCCAAAATCAGAACCCCGAACATAGGATCATAATGCAACTTAAATAATATTACAATTTTTTCAAGGATAAACGTGTCCTCCATGATTTTCTCAACAATAAAAATAAGTTTGGCAAAGTGAGAATTTGTTTAGATGCACTGATAAAAATAAATACTTAAATAGTTGGAGAAACCTCCACAAAATCATTATTGGTTGATTGCCAATGAGAATAGACTTCTAGAAGATCAATGAGCTTTGAAAGAGAATCAAGCTGAATGTTGATTTGACAGTTGTAAACACATGTCTCTATAGTTGGAAGTTCATCAACAACCCTGCCATTAATTAATTTGGTCATTTTGAAATAACTTTGTGGTTTGATCATGTATTTCCAAATTGAATCAAGATCAACCTTCAACGCTTGCTCTATCTTTTCATGACATTCCATTCTGCTTTCACATGCCTTTTTCCTTAGGGCCTCTACTTTTGGTCGTCTCTCCTTTGTAACTTCTGCTTCTTTGTTTCCTTGATAACTTGGATAATGGATTGCATTAGTGGGAAACACGTTTGTTTTGCCACCATGATTAATTCCTTGTAATAATGCAAATTTTCTTTCCAAGCTTTGAGCATTGTTTTCCATTGCATTGCATTGATTTTGGGCATGATGGGGAAGTGTTTTTTTCATCATTCTGCCAAGATAGTAGCCCAAACAATTTCTTCTTTGCTTCATCATATTCAACTTCCTTATCAATCATATCATTAAAGAAGGAATTTGCCATTTTCTCTTGAACTTGCACTAAGCTCAACCTATGACAACATAGTTCCTGTTCATGAAGGAACTGTTGATTGATGATAGTAGCTTGTTGCTTGAATTGTGCTAAGTCCACCATATTACCTACTGCTTCTTGGATTTTCATCTGCAGTTCATTCATCTGTGCATTTCTTTGTTGATTTATAACTTGGAATTCACATTGTATTCTATTAATTTATTCTTCTTAGAACCTTAACTATCCCTGTATTTGATTTCCCTCTTGGGACAACTATTGCTCTAACTGTTGAATTTTATCATCTTTTTGTTTGACAAACTCTTTTAATTCGCCAGCAAAGTCAATATTAGAGTTTGCATATGCCCTAATGTGAATATCTAAATCGTCAATAGTTTGATCTGGTCTATAAGCTCTGTAAGGGGACCCTTGTCTCTTCTTTTGTGTCTTAAGTTTTCTTCCCTTTTCCTACTTCTCTTTGCAATAGTCCTTTGATGAGGGTTGCAAAAGACCTCAATTGGTGGAATGTACTCTATTTCAATAGGTGGCATGGAACCTGCTAATATTTCTGTTAGCTCACTATCCCCATGCATTGAGCTAATAGGAGTTCTAATTGTTGGAAAGTCAATGTATTTGAATATTAATGTTGATTCGCCTTACCTTATAATCACTTGTGATATTAGTTGGCATTTTATTATTTTGTTTTTACTTCTTCATCAAGCAATTATCAAAACATGAAGATCGCGAAAAACAAAGAACACAAGATATAGACTCCATGCCAGGACAAAACCCCACAGCGAGGGAAAACCCAAACAATCCTCTTCTTATAGAATCAAATCAAAATGGGACCTTCAAGTTCCAAAGACTAAAGTCAAACCCCCTCCAAGCACCAAGTCAACGCTCCAAATGATCTCTTCCAAACAAGTCAAGGTCTTCCAAAGTCAACGAAGGTCAAACTCTCTAATATCTGGCTTAATCAAAGTTTCGATCCTACAATTTAGGTCTGCAATTCGACCTGCAACTTTTGACCCCCAACAATAGCAGAAACCCTAGATTTACTCGCATGTGTGAGCTGAAATGAGTAAAAAGGGCGAATCTTCTTCTTCTTCTTGATTTGCTTCTTCTTTCTTGACTCTCTCTTGAATTGTCTTCTTGTCTTACTTCAAATCGAACTGCAGAAGTGTCTTCAAATGAATCGAATTCATCTCCTTTATATACCCTTCACATGTGGTTGAATAGGCCTCTTCTATGTCAAATTGTTCTTGACTTGGGCCAACTTGGTCTTGGAGGTCTTCTTGACTTTCTAGACTAAAAAATAAATTCTTTTACTTGTTACAACTTGCCCAAATGGGCCTTATACAATTAATATTGACTCCCTTGACTCATGACAATTTTTCTTATGACATGACAAACCCTAGAAGCATGAAGAACATGCTAAACCTAGTTGACTAATTGTTTATTTTAGGCAACAATGGTATGTGTTCTATGCTTTAGAGCAATTTTACTTCAATTTCTTTATTAGCCCAGTATCAATATTTAGATTAGCCATCACATCAACATGATAGTAAAATGGAGATAGAACATAAACATAAACAATAGAAGACAAGCCAAGACAAGAGGACACAAGATGTGGCACCAAGCAGGGACAAACCCCAATGTGGGGAAACCCTTGATCAAATCTTCTTTTAGTCTTCAATAGTTCAGCAGAGAGAGAGATAGTACAATTTACAAATATGATAATTTTTAACAGCAGCAAAAGAGCCGTAACCAGAAAAGTCAATGTTGGTCAACAGGGCAGATTTGACCCTCAACAAATCGATCAAGTTCAGCCAACTTCAGCCTCCAAACAACAAGATAAAACAACCCTCAAAACAGTGAAATTCAACCCAGTCAAAGTCTGGTCAAACAACCCACTTGCGGTCAGCCCTAGCTGTAGTCAACACTGGTAAAATTTTCCAGAAATTTGGTCTCCTGAAATTTTGGCCTCTTGAAATTTCAGATGTGTGGAGAGAGAGAGAGAGGCCAAGAAATCCGTACCGAGGAGAGAGAGAGAAGTGTGAAGATGAGTGTGTCCAAATGAGGCTAAGTCACCTTCTATTTATATGCAACGTTGAGGATGAATAGACGTAATTGTTGGGCTTCTGAGCCTACATAAGTTTGCTGGTTGACCTTGACAATTTGTCCATAATTAAAATAAACTCATAACTTCATTTGTACATGTCGGAATTGAATGATCTTACACCTCTCGGAGAGAGGAATCCAAGAAACATATCAGCTGTCATAAATAAGATGACCCATGTGGAGTTTGGCCCTAGTTGCCAATTTTAACACTCCCTCTCAACTAGGGAGAACTCCATCTACTAATCCATCTTGCCAATCTGTACTATCTTTGTCATCAAGGCATTGCTCTGCTCTGCTCTATTGAACTATGAAGAAGAAGAAGTGATCGAGAATGTATCATACCATTCTCTACTGACCTGAAGTCAGTCCCAAATAAAGGAGAGTGTCTCATACCACTCTTACTGAACCGAAGTCAGTTCCAATCAAATGAGAGTGTCTCATACCACTCTTACGGACCCAAAGTCAGTTCCCATTCCCATATCAATATCGATCATCCTAGCATAGGGAGTATGGTAGTACACGCTGCGTCCATCGGTAGTACTATGGTCCCTATCCTCATTTAGCTACTCATTGGCCAGATGAGAGGTACTTCCCACAAGTCCCAGATTGCACGGGAAAGATGTCTCGGCAGGAGAAGGATGAACCACTCGTCTTGCCTACATGTCACCAAGGGGTATCACAGGGGAAGGCTGAACCACTCACCCTGTACACAACAAACCACTAGGGGAAGGTTGAACCACTCACCCTATTGTTGCTCATCACTCCAAGAAGTACCCCAAGCCCCCCCCGGAGCTCCCAGAGCTCAATGTCCATCTCATACAGGACCCTCATAACAGGGTCTCTCCACAACTCCAAGTCGTTCTCGGAAGGCCATAAATGACTTCTCCACACTCCCATCCGCTCCATGCTTCACCTTGTACCTCCAACGTGAGCCTACCACTGATTTTCACTTTGGGCATGGTACAATCTCCTAGACATCGTTCTTCATGATGGAGGAATATTCCCCCACCATGGCATCCTGCCAAACTTGTTGAGAGGTTGTCTCCTCGTAACAAGAGGGCTCTGAGTCTAACAACTTAGTCATCAATGCCATGTACCTAGTGTACTTTTGTCGCTGCTTGCTCTGCCTGAATGTAGGGCTGGGAGTCTCAATAAAAAGCCTTACTCCTCGACCAAGTCAACCTTCCAATATAATTCAACAACCTTCAATAGTCTCTTCTTGTTCAACAACTACAACCTAGCAACAACCCATAAAATTTCGGCTCGAACTACTCTAGAATTTCGGCCCAGCTTTAACATTGTAGTTTCGGCCCCTCCAATAGCTCAACAACTTCATACGTGTGAGAGAGAGAGATGGAATTTCGACTTCTTGTGCTTGATAGAGACCACCTTCTCCTTCACTATCCCTTTCCTCTTCTTCCCTTGAATTTCACACTTCTTCTTGTCCCAAAAATTGCAAATTGAACTTAATGAGTGTTTGTCAAATGAGGTCGAGTGCTGCCTTTATATAGGAGATTTTGCCCCTTAGTTAGGCTAACTTGGTGGAGGAGGCTTAGAAGACCTAATTTACATCAAAATAAATTTGTTTCTTGATTGAAAATGCCCAAGAAGGGTCTATTACATTATGACATAGACAAGGACACTTGGCATAAACCCTAGAAGCCTACAATGGAGGCTTTGACCTATAAACCATTGACCCAAGCATGAAACTCATGCTTTAATAAGTCAATTTCTTTAATAATAAAATTCCTTTTTCTTTCTTTTGACAAATACATTATATCATAACTCAACACTCCATTTTAACTAGGGAGGTATTCATAATTACATATATACAGAGGTACATAGAAGATCTCAAAATGATATGCTCTATGAAGAGTCATAGCACACACAATGCTACAGATTAGATACCTGATCAAGGTACTCTAATCGGGTGGGACTAAGATGGATTCAAGCTTTAGCCACTATAGGTACCATCAAGCTTTAAGCTTTACCACCAACCCAGGGATCTAGGTGCGTATCCAAGGTTGTAGCTCCATGACCAACGCCACCCTCCCTACTTCGGGATCTAGACATCAACACATAGGCCGACCAGATGTCCTCCCAATTATCTTGCCATAAGATGCTTCATCTCTCCTAATCAACTACATCAGGTATATCCACCAATTCAAGCATGCTTCAAACGTTCAACCTTTTATGGAGAGATCCTGCACAATCACAACCCCAATCAGTAATAATCTTTCATATATATATATATACAAGTAAACACAAACCTTCGAGGTTCTTAATCATTCTGATGCTACTTATATCATCATCAAGTTATCCAAATACAACTTGTTAGAAGCTTTCTTGTTTCATTTCTTCAGTAGCACCAAATACAACCTCGGTACTTCTCAAGTCATTGTGAACATACCTGTAGTACTTTCATTCTTTAGTTTCATTCTTACTTCAAGGTATTCATTACGACTGCCATAATATGCCCTCCCTCTCAACATAGGGAGATCAACAACTTCATAACATGGAAGAAACTTCATCTTTTCAAGGCTTCATTTGTTTCTCATGGCATCAAGGTCATCTTGATCATCATCATTCTTATAGCTTCCTTCATCATGCTCATCATTATGAATATTTTGCAATACTTTAATAGCAAGTACAACCAAGTATAAGTTGAAGCATGAAGTTAACTATATAAAAATCATGTCATTACAATGGAAGCATCAAAACATTCAAGATTTAGACATTAGATACCTAAACCTTGTTAGGTTCATAATCAACAAGGGTCATATTTTTTATTTTCTAGACTTCAACTATTTGCTACGGTTTTGTCATAAACCCTAGACTCCATCTTTGAGACACAGAGCCTTAGATATCAACAATTCAATCAAATAATAATCCTACTATACATCTAAGGATTCAGTGATATACTTTTAGAATTACATGTTAGACTCTACTAGGGTTTATTGCACATCCTAGATTTTATCATCAAAGCTAAATCATATCAATAATATCTTCATGTCTTAGAATATCAATCTCTACTAGGGTTTTGTTACAAACCCTAGATTTCACAAACTAAAACAATTAAGTTAGCATGCTTGCATATACATATCTAGGATTTCATAATTGAGCATTTCACAACAATATCTGCTAGATAAACCCAAGATAAAAACATTAATACATCAAAGTTAGATATACAACAATTTCATTCAGACTAGGGTTTTGATCAAACATACAAACATACACCTAGGGCATCATTCCCAGGATCTTACTATAACTATTACAAGAGTTTTGCTTATAAACCCTAATTCAACAAACCCCAAAGATTTAGGGTTTCGATATATAACTTAGTCTTTAGATATTAACAACAAACCCTAAAGAACTAGTGTTTCTATCATAACAATACCAAAACCCTAAACATCAAAAGAAATGGATTTTTAGATTTTATCAACAACCCTAAGTAGACTAGGGTTTCATATTGAGTACTGGCATACCCTTAGCAATAAGAGACTATGGTTGTATAGTGAACCCTCAAGGTTAGGGCTTCACAAAAATGATCAAAATGATAGTATAATGAGGGTAGATTCAATCCAATGATTAATCACCCTAACAAGAATCTTTAAGATTCAAAATCCTAGACATAACGATGTCAACAAATTAAAAAAAAAGAATGAACATACCTTTTTCTATGAAGAGAACCTTGTAACAAAACTTGTAATTTAAGACATACTTTGAGTTGCTCTTTAACAAACCTTGCAGGATATCAATTCTTGAAAGGTTTCCTTTGCAATAGAACTTCTTCCATGCTTCAATCTATCCTTTGAAGTCTTCTCCATAAACTTTGTGTATTTTGCAATCTTTCCTACTAAGGAAAATACAAAGAAAGGGTTATTAGCGTATAATACAAACAAATTTTGATATGAAAGGGAAACCAAACATAAAAGAGGAAACAAGATACTTATCTTTGGTAAAATGGTGAAGGCTCCCTCTTAATCCAATCTTGAGGGATACATACAACTTACCAAAAATAATTCAAAATTTTTCTAACAAGACATATTAGATCTACAAATTCTAGGAATCAAAACAAAAATGAAAACAACACAAGACTAAGAAGGATATATAGGAGAGGACTTAGTAGTACAAGTCTTTGACTTCCGATTCTTCAATCTTGTTCTTCCTAGGTGGAGCTTCATCGGTAATATTTGCTTGTTCCCTATCTCTCTTCTTATTCCTTGGATTCTCAGGACATTGATTTTTGTAATGATCCATCTTATGACAGTTGTAGCATTCAACAATGGATAGGTCAACTTTTTTCTTTGGTCCTTTGAACTTCTTGAAGGTCCCCTTCTTCTTGTGATGAGCAAAATAAGCATTAGAGGTGTTTTCTTCTCCATACTCCTTGTTGTTTACTAATGATATTCGGGCTTCTTCTTGCCTACATGCATTCCACATCTGTTTGAATGTTGGAGTATCCTTCCAACTGCTAATTCTTGATGCAAAAGCACTCCAAGATTTTGGTAGTCCTAGAAGAGCAGCAATTATGAGCTCCTTTTTTGGTACAACTTCATCTATTGCTTGGAGTTCATCTCTTATTCTAGATATCCTTACAAAGTATGATGATACAATATCGTCTCTTGTCATCTTTATTGTCCTTAGTTCATTCTTGAGGCTTGCTATTTGACCAATGTTCTTGATGGTGAATAATTTGGAGAGAGCCTCATACATTTCTTGAGCAGAGTCTATGTTGGATATGTATGGAATTAGGTTGTCCTTTACTCCATCTACTATTAGATTCATGGCCAAGATTTCAGTTTCTCTAAACTTCTCTTTTTCTTCTTCATCTGTAGGTTTTTTTCCTTGTACAAGGTTCAAAACTTTGTGCTTTGTGAGGATAAGATCTATCCTCTTTTTCCATGCCTTGTAGTTGGAGGCTCCTTCTAGTTTGTTTTCTCCCTTCATTGAGTTTGTCATATTGCTATCTTCTACTCCTTGTGACCTTCCTTGAAACCCTTATATCTCTCTTTTCAATAGATCTTTAGTTTTCCTTTTTTCTTCTTCTTTACCTTAGCTTTGATACCATGTTAGAAAATCAGAAAGGCAAAAATATTTTCTTACGTTGATAATTAATTGTGATATCTTTGTGTCATTAACTTTCTTATGTTCTTTTTTTATCTTTATTTCATCAGGGAATCATCAAAACAAAACACGAAGATGAATGGCACCAGATGTAGGCACTCGGCTAGGGCTAAAACCCCTCTATAGGGAAAAACCCAGTGAAACTCTTCCACTAGCAAATTCGAGTTGAGATAGACCAAGACCCTAGATCAAAAGACCTTCCTCCTCCACCAAGTCAGCGTTCCAATATAATTCAACAACCTTCAATAATCTCTTGTTGTCTTGCAGCTACAACCCAGCAACAATCCAAAAAATTTCGGCCCAGCTTTAACGTTGCAGGTTTGGCCCCTCCAACAATTTCCAACGTGAGAGAGAGAGAGAGAGAGAGAGAGAGAGAGAGAGAGAATTTTGACTTCTTGTGCTTGATAGAGACCTCCTTCTGCTTCGCTAGCCCTTTCCTCTTCTTCCCTTGAATTTTGCCTTTTTCTTGTCCCAGAGATTGTGGATCGAACTTGATGAGTGCGTGTGTCAAATGAGTTTGAGTTGTTGCCTTTAGTGGAGGAGGCCCAGAAGACCTAATTTACA
This sequence comes from Pinus tabuliformis, assembly GCA_031772625.1. Lineage (NCBI taxonomy): Eukaryota > Viridiplantae > Streptophyta > Pinopsida > Pinales > Pinaceae > Pinus > Pinus tabuliformis. The sequence goes on from CM062814.1 coordinate 931,149,617, forward strand.
TCAAAATAAATTTGTTTCTTAATTGGCAATGCCCAAGGAGGGTCAATTACATTATGATATGGACAAGGACACTTGACATAAACCCTAGAAGCCTACAATGGATGCTTTGTTTGACTTATAAACCATTGACCCAAGCATGAAACTTGTGCTTTAATAAGTCATTTTCTTTAATAATAAAATTCTTTTTTCTTTTATTTTTGACAATTACACTATATCATAACTCAAATACAACTATGAAGACCGACGCTAGTTACATTCGTCAACAACTCCCTCTTAGCAAGGAAACGATTTTGTACAACTCCCAACTTATCTCTGAAAAACACGAACTCGCTTTTGACTAAGGCCTTTGTCAAGATATCTGCAACCTGTTCATCTATGGGAATGTATGGTAGCTTTACTATCCCTTTCTACACACAGTGTCTGAGATGATGGTACTTGATCTCGATGTGCTTGGAGCGGTCATTGAAAATTGGATTCTCAGAGAGCTTAATGCAACTTTGATTGTTACAGTAAATCACGATGGGCTACAACACTTGCCTGAAAAGACCCACAAGGAACTTTGTCATCCAGATGATTTCACATGCCACCAAGCTGGCAACCATGTATTTGGCCTCTGCTAAACTGAAAGCAACTAATCCCGTTTCCTGCTGAACCAGGAAACAACTGTTGATTCAATGCTGAAGACGCAACGTAAAGTACTATTTCGATCTGTGGAGCTTCCTACCCGATCTGCATCTGTGAAGCCTTCAAGCCTCACTGCATCAACTTGTTTGTACCATAACCCATAATTTGCCATGCCTTTGAGATACCTCAAGACATGCTTGGCAGTAAACCAGTGAATTTTGGTAGGTTCCATCATGAACTGGCTCAACTGGTTCATTGCAAAACATATGTCAGGCCATGTGTTAACTAAGTACATCGATTACCCAATGAGATGCTTGTACAACGTGGCATCTACTCACTCTACTCTACTAGCATCCACCTTCCTCCAGTTTGTGACTAGAGGCGTGGTCATGAGATTGCTTATAAAACGTCTTGAGAATCTCTGTAGTGTACTTTCCCTGCCTCGAAGATTTCCCCATCACCTTGCCATACCTCCAACCCAAGGAAATAATGCATAAGCCCTATGTCCTTTATCTCAAACTCTCTTGCAAGATATGCCTTGCAGTCTTGAATTAAGTTGTCTGCTCCGGTCAAGATAAGATCGTCAACCTAGAGCACTAGAATGAGCGAAAGCACTCCAACCGTGATGTAATATAAGTTGGCATCTGCCTCACTCTGAGTGAAGCCCAATCATTGAAGGTAGCTGTCAATACGAGTGTACCAAGCTCTCTATGCCTGCTTGAGCCCATAAAGAGCTCTCTTCAACAAACAAACATGAGTGTCTCTGTTGAAAGTCTCAAACCCCTCTGGCTGCTCCATATAAGTCTCCTCCCCAACCACCTTGTTGAGGAATGATGTCTTCATGTCCCTCTAGTGTATCTCCCAACCCATTTGAGTTGCAAGTGCCATAATCGCCCTGATGGATGAATAATGAGCCACTGGAGCAAACGTCTCCTCATAGTTAGTGCCCTCAACTCATGAGAAGCCCCTGGCCGCAAAAGTGGCCTTGTACTTCTCCACACTCCCATTTGCTCCATGCTTCACCTTGTACCTCCAATGTGAGCCTACCACTGATTTTCCCTTTGGGCGTGGTACAATCTCCTAGACATCGTTCTTCATGAACCTCTCCATCATGGTATCCTGCCAAACTTGTTGAGAGGTTGTCTCCTTGTAACAAGAGGGCTGTTAGTCTAACAACCTAGTCATCAATGCCATGTACCTAGTGTACTTTTGTGGCTGCTTGCTCTGCTCGAATGTAGGGCTGGGAGTCTCAACTCACTCCTGGGCCACTTGAGTCAACCTCTTGACCCGCTCGACTCCCTTCCTCCCTGTGTTGGGAGTCACTCATTGAGTGGTTGCCTACACTTCTCTTGGTCTCTTCTCTTCATCCTATAATGAGTCCTTGTCGTCTTGTTGTACAACTTGCTTGCCACTTGGCTGAGACTCGGTCTTTGGTATTGGCTTAGGCTCCTGCTTGGGAGCAAGAAGCTCCTCCTTAGGAACTCTAACTTGCTCTCGCTCGAAGGACTCCCTTAGAGATTTGTTCTCCGCAAACCTCATGTCCTGCTTGATAATTGTCTTCCTAAGTGATGGTATGTACACCTTGTATGCCTGAGGAGTCTCAAAGTAACCCACGAAAATTCCCTTATCGGCTATGGGCTCCAGCTTCTTCCTACTCTCTTTGGGCACATGGCAATAAATTCTTGTCACAAAGATGGAGAAGTGAGAAACATTAGGGTTTTTGCTTGTGAAAGCTTCCTTCGGTGTAACTCGAACAAGCACCTTGTGTGGATTCAAATTCTGCAAAAATACTACAATGTTGCATGCCTTTGCCCACAATAACACGGGCAACCCCTTGTCATGCTGTTGGAAATATGGTAGCCATGGTCGGTATTTTCATCATGTGGAAAAATATAAATTTTTGAATTTAAATTTTTGCCTCTAATAATTCAAGTGGCCTCTTATTATTTTAGGTCGGTTGGGACCCTAAGAGGCACCCATTTGACCCCCCTTTGAAGTATATATAAAGGAGATCCTTCTCATTTCAACACATCGAATTTGTCTTGTTCATCTTTGATCCAACAAAGTTGGGAGGAAAAGGAGAGAGCCGAAAATCTGAGGGAGGGCTATGGAATTTGGCTTGGCATTTGTCTTGTTCTTAGTTACTGGTTTGGCTATTATTTTTGATGTATTTGATGAATTATGAACTCTCTCTCTCTCTCATAAGGAAAGACTTTTTTGGGTTTCCCTCTTGTGGGTTTTGCCCTGACCTCAGGCCTAATTTCCTTGTCTCTTGTCTCATGGTTTCATGGTTATTTCTTTACTGCTCTTTCATGTTCTAATGGTTGAATTTTCTTATGTATAACTGCTTAATGATATTGGATGATTGAGGTGTGAAATTAATGCTAACCCAATCATTGGAAGTAGTTATTTGTGGAAGAAAATTTGTTTCTAGCTTGTGGCCTAGAAATTTCAACATGGTATGGGAGCCAGGTTGAAGAGCAGTTTGAAGAGAAGGACGAATTGCTAAAGGTCTAGCTGAATTTATGGCAAGTTCTGAGCATTCAAATCGATGTGAAGAAGGCCGATTCTGTAATCACACTTGAAATCAAAGGTCTGAACATGTAATGACAATAGTGATAGGACCGAAGTTCATCCGATATATGTAACAATGCTTTCTATTCATGCAAGCCTCTCTGTGAATATATGTGAGCTTATTCTTGGTTGAGAGCATCTCAGTGATATTGTGTGAACCTCCTATGAAGAACTATGGTTTTTTTCTTTGTAAATCGTGCATGCTACTTGCAAGCTCTGTGACTCCTCATATGCGAGATTTTCTGTGTCATTTATATTATATTATGTGAGCTTCTATTCTCCTATACCCGTTCTTAGTGGTTGAATGTTTATGGATCATATGAGCTAGCACCATTCTCCAATGAAAGTCTGAACCTAATCAAGGAGTGAGTAAAAATTTGAGAGCAATGCGAGTGGCACCTTTTTGGTATCTCGGTGGCATCAAGTTACTTTGAAAAATATGAGAAGTTCTGTGGCAAAATCACTATGGAAAATATGCGAATCCTATGGCATCTTATGTGATCACCCATGGCACCCTATGTGAGCTTCTATTATGTAATTCTGTTACACCTGTGGACCATGCGAGCTTCTCTGTGGTGATTCATGCGATGTGGCATTCATCGTATCTCTTGTGAAAAGTTGCGAGCTCTAAGGCAGCCTAAAATTTTGATCTATGGCTTCCAAATTATATCTCTGTGACATTGCGAACCTAAAGTAAGTCTGAGGCATTGTATGTACGTAAAGTTGTGGGAACATGGTACTTATATAACAAAGTCATGAAGTCTGTGCCATATCACAAATTCCCTCTAAGGTAAGGCATGCAAATTTTGTCTTAGCTCTCTCTATGGATCCGAGCTTTATGATCCAACTTATTGCAATAGCAATTATGATCCGATCATGAGAGCTTCTTTATGGCGTGGTATAGAAGTGCCTTTGTATGGTATGAAGTCAGATCCTAAACACAATGATATGGCCAAAGTCTAAAATCCGAGCTCCCTCCAAAAAAAATGATTAGCTTGAAGTGTCAAATCCATACGAATCCTGAGGTTGGATATCTATGTGATGAATCCAAGTTCCTCTGATAGATTGAAAGTTTATATTTGTCATTGTTCCATGATTGTATTGACTCGTTCAAAGCTACCGAATCTCTCAGAACATTCAAGTCTAAGGTCATCTCTATGGAAGCCGAATTCTCCAACTGATGTTAAGGTTCTATACGTAAAAGATCGAAACCTTCATTGCAAATAAGGCTGAATTGATTGATCTATAAGCAAAGGAGCTGACTTTCCCATGATTCAAGACTCTGTCACTTGGTTCAAAAGGAAAATTGAAGATCATAGTAAGAAAAATTGTGACTTTGAGGCCTTTAAAAAAGGGTCTCCTATTATGTCTCTTGACTAGGACCAAACTATTCAAAGAAGGCCGAAAATTCCAGGCATAAGGAATCATTAAGTCGAAGTCTTTAAGAAGCTAATCGAAGCAATACAGAGACCAAGTTCCTGTGTCATATGGTATATCTCTAAGAAATAGAAGCTTGATCTAAGTCTATGGTAAAGATAATGCAAGACCGAAACTCTTTTTGGTAAAAGTTCAGGTCTCCTCTAATGTGACTGTAATGTATCAATAATATTCCAGTGACATGTTAGTATCCAAAAGAATTCTGAAATATAAATTGAAATTGTCTCTATATTTGGTCATTGCAAGTCAGACACCTTTGGACTATTGATGAAGGATAGGGTGAAGGACAATCTTCAAGATTAAAGATTTTAAGCACAAAATTAAGTCTCTATATTGGATCGATTACCTCATCAAATGGATAACCAAATCTTTGGTCAGCCTGCAAATTGTTTTGACCAAGTGATGATGAAGAGTCTTGTATGGACCTATGTAAAAGATGTTGTAATCCTTTCTAAACCAAATGAAATTGTTTGGTTGACATAAGATATCGGTGCACCTATTACTAGAGAGGCCGAGTTTCGCCTTGAGTCTGAAGTTGACATTTGCAGGACAAGGTTCTTTCCAGATATTCAAGATAAAAAAATGATGACACCTAGACCTTTTGGAAAGAGAGATGCATTGTATAATAATGTTATGAGAAAGCATCTTACCTCGTAAAGATGGCAAATTGATATGATATGACCTCTAGATTTGAAGTCTATTATGGATTCTATGACTTGGCTTTGTAAACCTTAGCCTTATCTAGACAAAAAGGGTTGGAAAAGAAAGCCTTGATTAATTGCTTTCACATAGAAGAATAAACGCTAGCCTCTAGAAGATTTGATGTCTTATGGTGAGGCTGATTTGCACGACTAAAGATCAAGAGGGAGCTGTCATGATCAAAAAAGGTAAGTATCTTGTATTTCTTTTATTGTTTTAATCATTATTGACATTGGATTGTTTATGGTTTGTAAACCCTAGGTAGGGTTTGGAGAAGAAGATCTAAGGCTTATATCCTAGAATTGATTATGTCCAAAGAAACCTTAATGATGTGGATGATGTGGGCTTCTTGATGATGATGTAGACTCATGTTGATGATAATGTAGACTCCTTGACAATGATATGAATGAAGTTAATTCCTTGGCGATGTGGATTCCATGATAACGTGGATGAAATCAACTCCTTGATGGTGACATGGACTCCTTGTTGATGATTCCTTGATGATGTGGATGAAGTTGACTGAATCTAGAAAAGTTAATATCAAGCGGAGCTAACACATTCTCAAGAGATAAGTACTTTCTTGATTGTTTCTATTGTTGTTTTATTATGAGTCTCTTGTCTTTGTATATTTTGCTTGGTTGTATTTGTTCTTCCATGGCCTCCTAGCAAGGATTGCAAGTACATAATAAACACTGCCAAGGCTGTGTCATCATTGAAAATATGGAAGAACATAGTGACAAAAAGGCTCGTGATAGGATGGGCTTTGGAGTTAGAGGGAGTAGACAGGGTCAGCGTAATTGAAGCATGTTTTGATCCATGATGTAAAGAAGCCTGAGGTTTGAAGTCTTGAAGATTAACACTGATGCAAATCTGTTAAAGAAGAGCCCGTGACTTTTCTACTATGTATTGATGATGTGTTTTTGCTACGAACCTTTGGTGAAATCCCTACTGAAGTTGTGACATAATAGACTGTGAGTCCTTGGACACTTGAGGAAAATTTGAAGAAGTTGCGAGACTCTATTGTTGATTTGATGATTGGCACGTTGAACCACTTGATGCATGGAATTGCTGACTCTATTTGTACTGGATGTATTTTGGATACTGTATTGGTTTGAACAACATGGATGGTCCTGTTGTATGTAGCACGATTGAAGCTAGAAATGTAGTTGATTTGTGAAGCTGGTAGCTCCCGTGTTGGATAGTTGGTTGCTGATATTTGCTTTTGTGAGAAGCCACTTATTTTTTGCTAGATTTGACTATTGTTGTTGATATTTGCTTTTGTGAGAAGCCACTTATTGTCTGTTGGATTCGACCATCGTTACTGATGCTTGCTTCTGTGAGAAGCCACTTGTTGTTTATTGAATTCAACCATTGTTGTTGTTGATTGATTCTGTGAGAAGCCTCAGTGGAAGCTAAATGAATAATTGAATGATGTTACTAGAATTTGTTGAAATATGCCATGATTATGTTTATGTTGTTGAGCAGGTTCTAGATGTTTATGTGAGAATCTTGGAATGACTGAGAATCTTGTTGGAGAGGGAGCATTGATTATATAGCATCATGAATCTTCCTTAGGCTGTGTGCCAGGAGACCTATGGATTGGTTGGGAATATTGTCACTCGCTTAGGCTATGTGTCAGGAAACCAATGAGTCTGGTCGGGGAGCTTGGTTATGAGGCATTGAATTTGCGATTCCTCCCTTAGGTTGTGTGTTGTGAGACCTTGTGGTTGGGGAGATGCATTGATGGTGATTCCTCCCTTAGGTTGTGTGCTGTGCGACCTTGTGGTCGGGGAGATGCTTTGAGATGGTGATTCCTCCCTTAGGTTGTTTGTTGTGAGACCTTGTGGCTGGGGAGATGCATAGAAATGGTGATTCCTTCCTTAGGTTGTGTGCCACGAGACCTATGGATTGGTTAGGGAGATGGGCCCTGTGCATATATGGCCTCGTGAACGATATTGATTGGTGGGACATGTTTGATGCTATCTTTCCTTATGATGAGACTGATTATCTCTCCCTTAGGCTGTGTGCCAAGAGACCTATAAATTGGTCGAGGAGATTGATCTTGACAGATAGAGGGACTTGCGTTTGTGATCTCTCCCTCAGGCTGTGGGATGGGAGACCTATGGATTGGTCGGGGAGATTGATCTTGAGAGAGAGAATGAAAAGTACTTCCCTGGCTAAGAGAGGGAGTGTTGGAAATATGGTAGCCATGGTTGATATTTTCATCACGTGGAAAATATAATTTTTTGTTTTTGCCTCCAATAATTCAAGTAAGCCTCCTATTATTTTAAGTCAGTTGGGCCCCCGAGAGGCACCCATGCGACACCCCCTTTGAAGTCTATATAAAGGAGAGCCTTCCTCCTCATTTCAACACATTGAATTTGCCTTGTTCATCTCTGATCCAGTGAAGTTGGGAGTAGAAGGAGAGGGTCGAAAATCCAAAGGAAGGTTATGGGATTTTGCTTGGCATTTGTCTTGTTCTTGGTTACTGGTTTGGCTATTATTTATGATATAGATGAATTATGAACTCTCTCTCTCTCATAAGGAAAGACTTTTTTGGGTTTTCCCCTTGTGGGTTTTGCCTTGGCCTTAGGCCTAATTCTGTCTCTTATCTCATGGTTATTTCTATACCGCTCTTTCATGTTCTAATGGTTGATTTTTCTTCTATATAACTGCTTAATGATATTGGATGAATGAAATGTGAAATTAATGCTCACTGAATCATTGGAAGTAGTTGTTTGTGGAAAAAAAATTGTTTCTAGCTTATGCCTTAGAAATCTCAACACACGCAACATGGCCTTGGCCGCTCCAACTATGCTACGGTTCTTCCTATCAGCCACCCCATTTTGCTGAGTGTTATGGGGTGATGTAAGCTCTCTCCTAATACCCTCCTTGGCACACACATCCCCGAAAGCATTGGATACATACTCCCCGCCATTGTCACTCCTCAATGCTTTGATCTTCTTCCTCGTCTGGTTTTCTATTAAGGCCTTAAACTCCATGAACTTGGAGAAGACCTCCTCCTCCTTCATAAAGAAGATTCATGCTTTCCTAGAATAGTTATCTATGAAGGTGACATGGTACCTATGTCTCATGAGGGATGAAGAAGAGAAGGTCCCACACACGTTTGAATGTACCACCTCCAAAATCCCTTTGCTCTGCTGTCTCGACCCTGAAAAGATGACTTGTCATACTTGCCAAGTGTGCAACCCTTGCACACTTCATGTTGGTCTATAGTGCACTATGGTAGCCCTATGGCTATCTGCTGAAGAATCTTCAATGCTGCATGATGCAAATGCCCCATCTGTCTGTGCCAAAGCTCCCCCACGTCTCTTCCATGCTCACACCTTGCCTTGTTGTTCAAGGTTTCGTCTGTCTCAACTTGCAACTTATAAAGGTTCTTCATCCTCACACCATTCTGCTTCATGGCTCCAAATTCTAAGTGCTTGAGGTAGCCCTTTTCTCTGCTAAAAATGGCATCATAACCCTTTTCCTCTAAGGTGGAAACAAAAACAAGGTTTTTTTGAAGGCCTGGAACATAGAGGACATCAAGTACCTACCATCATCTCCTAGCTCAGTGTGAAATTGCATGTCCTTCTCCTTCAACTTGCCAAAATATTCCTTGCTCCTGGTCATGTGAAAGGATGCTCTAGAATCAATGTCCCAGACGCTGTTACTCACTGAGCTTGCCATGCAAGTTATCAATGAGGAATCCTTCTCAAACTAAGGATTAAAATCTCCTGCCTGATGTTGCCACATGATCCTTATTAGATCCCTTCCTCCAGTTATGACGCTTAGTGGCATAATGTCAAAACTGGTGGTAAGAGAAGCATTTGATCTTGCTAAGATCTTTCTTCTTCTCCTCGCCCTTTTGACTAGACTCAACCTTGCGTTTGCTCTTCTTTCCCTTGACCTTGCTTGCCATGGCAAAGTTCTCCTTGTCCTCTATCTTCACTGAAACTCTAGCTCTTGCCCCCCGTCCAAATTTCTTTTGGACGTAGTCTCCTCGCAACCTTTCCCAGTTGGGAAGATTCTCTCTGCCATTGACTGCATCTTCAAAATTCTCCTAGGACTAGTGAAGTCCCAGTAGTGCAAGACTCACAAGGTCTATGTTTGCTATAGTCTCACTCACTCCAACGAGCTCATCCAAAACCTGGGTGAACCTGGAAAGGTATGTAATGATGGGCTCTCCTTTGCACATCTAGATATTTCTTAGCTTGTCCTTCAAGGCAAGCTTCTTGGCATCATTGGATCCTTGATACAATTCCATGATGGCTTTCCACATATCATTTGTTGTCGTCTTCCCATGGAGATGATGGATAATGTGGTCTTTGACCCCCTCAAGAATGATCCTCCTGGCCTTGGTGTCATTTTTGTTATGCTGGATCAATTGTTGGGCATTTGTAGGCGCAGTTTGTGGGTTCTTCGCAAATTCTAGCATCCCATATCTTCCTACACCACTGAAGTCCGCTCCTTCCATGAGCAGAAATAAGAGGCTCCCTCTAAATAGTGATCTACCCTTAGTCCTTGGAATGACATACTGCTATCCAAAATACTGCTCTTCAAACTCTAGCGTAAGCCCATTGACTGAACTACGCTCTTCATTGACTGAACAATCTTGGTGTTGGTTTTTATACAGAGCGTGGCTTTGCTACCATGTTAGTTTTCTTTAAACTTTGCAACTACTTATATGAATTTACTGAAAATCAAGGCAATTGAAATTGAAACCAAGTTTAACTTTCACCAAGATACAAAGTTTCTTAACATTCAACATGCAACGAAAAACGAAAAATACTTTAGCTCAAAAAACACATGCACATACATAAATTTGACACTAGTGTTTTACCCAAGAAACCCAGTTGGGAAAACTTGCTTTCTTTGTTGTGGGCTTTTTATTGATTGTTCTTTGAGCAAATGGATTTTTTACAAATTTAGTATCTTGCTACTGTAGCCAACAAATAGCCTTTGAGAGATTAATCTTGGCTCCACAATTGCTCTATGCCTGCTCTTAGACCACTGCTCTTAGCCTTGAGAAGATGCTCTCGGTCCTTCCTCTTGTTCTTAGCCTGCACACACAATTGTTTCATGCTAAAATTAGGTTCGACTTCTGCTCTTTGAATTCTCGATCTTCGCTCCTCAACCAATGCGCCTTGCCAAAAATAAAGAACCATCCATTTGTGCCTTCGCCCTTCTCTTCCCTTAATCAATCTTTGGTTCATGCAAAGAGGCCAAGTTCGAATTTGTGTTCACACAAGTGCAATGAGTTCCTTTTGCTAGTTATCTAGAGCAAGTTGCAGTTACACTTGGAATAGCTCTCAACTGGCTCGAGTTGTTCCTTGTTTTCCCTCTAGTTGTGAACTGAGTTAACTGAGGACTTGACTTGTCCTCTCTTCATTTGTCTCTAAAGTCTTAACTCAACCTAAATAAACTTGTCATTGTAGTTTTAACTTGTCCTAATTGGACTTGTCTTTGCCATCTCATCCTGTAGTCTAACTGAAGTGACTCCAACGAACTGAAGCACCAACACTATGCACACAATCTACTGATGATCGTTCCAGTGAACTGGAAATCAACTCATCACATTGAAGTCTATGTCTTGAATTCACATTCATGCTAGAGAAAGACAATTCAAGGTCTTTACTAGCTAAGTCTCAAGCCAGAAGACCTTCCTTCACTACATTTTTAACATGTTGCCTGTAAGAGATTGGGTTTCCTTCTTTAAGAAAGGAACATGTAGATCATGAATGGGATGTGCCCCCTTTGGGTCAATACTTATGATTGAATTTGAAAGAACACAATCAAGAAGATTTTTGGATGTAACACCATATACATATTTATTATAGTGTTCCATGGGGATGTGTCCCCCAGGGTGGGGGGTTCACCCCCATGTTTTTCCATGCTCTCTAAACAGGGAGGGGTGTGCCTTGTGAAACATTTCCCCACGACCCCCTTTGGGGGAAACATATGGGGAAACATTTCCTCATTACGAGGATGCATTCTCCCAAAAGGGAGTGTCTAAGCGCCCTCCTCCCCTAGTTTTTTTGTCCAAAAACCAATGAAGATAGAACAAAGACGAGGGTTAGAGCTTTGTGGAGTTTTTGGCTTTGGTAATTAATGGTAATAATAAATTCTTAAGATAAGTAAGAGTGATATTCTCCCTTATCTTAGCTTTTCTATCCAAAGGTAAGATACGTGAAAGTCACCTTCTCCTTTATCTTAAATTTTCAATCCTTTTACTTAAATTTTAAAAACATTGTCATTAATTGTTTCAGGGTGTTTGAGAGTGGTTCCAACCTCATCGAACTTCACATGGAGAAAGTAGAAATTTCATATCCCATTGAAAATTCAAGAAATTAACATTTTTCAAGATTTTAGTATTGGCAAGACTATTGCATAATGATGAATTTGGATGGGATGAATTCTTATTGTTGGGATTTTAATATTTTATCATCATTATCATTATTTTTATGATTTTAGAGTAGGGACCCTTAAGCTAGGGACCTTGATGTGCCCTCATCCCCCCTAAATTTCCCTAAAATTTGGGGGTGCTCCTACACACCCCTTTTGTGTGTCTCCCATCTCTAGGAAACTTGGTGGAACATAAATTCATACGGATTTAAAGATAATATAATATAATTGTATTAATGTTTGATGAATGACCGCTAAAGTGGGTCAATGGGAGCATTAGGTACAAATGATGTCCATACAAAGAGGGAACACTAAAGTGACTGCTTCTATATGAAAAGAAGATGCATAAATTAAAATAAGAGTCTAGTCTAGAGCTTGCAGCGCCAACTCCAAAGATGGAGATATGATTCAGAGAGAGATGTAGAAGGTGAGTAGATCTAGAATCTTTGGTACCATTTATATGTAGTAGATACAAATTTGCTGAGGGTGGTCAAGATGGCCTTGTTGATGTTTAGAGTGGATGTTTAAATCATTGTGATAGATCTGCACAGTAATTCATATCAGGTTGTCAAATGCTATGTGCATTGCTCTATACCTGCATAGAGTAGGCCAAAATGCATAGTGCCATGAACAAAGATGGCCCCACCTTGTAGAAAAAGTAGTCTTAAAATGGTCCTTGTGGTTAACCTTTTTCTGGTTGTAATCAGAGAAGGCATGTGGCCAGGGCATTATTTGAGAACCTAGGACTTATTGCAAGATTAACTACTTGTTGGGGAGAAGGACATTCTCTATTATGCTAGCTTGATTAAGGGCACAAATATTGACACGATGTCTAATATTCCCATTCTTCATATGGTTGGGTACCAAATTGGCAACCCACTAGAATATTGGAGAGGAAAAATGATATGTGCATCTAAAATTTTATTTATTCCCTTTTGAATAGTAGCCTCCAAAGTAGGGTTGACAGGACAATGTCTCTTTTTAATCGGCATGGCATACCTTTTGATAGGTATGGCTTGTTGGATAATGTCCAGATCAAAATCATGCAAGTCAGCATATGACCAAGCAAAAACATCCTTGAATACTAGAAAAGATGTATAAATTTATCCTCCTCTTTTTCAGAGCAGTTAGCAACTATGTACAAGGCTTTTGGTTCCTTTTGTGATTCTATAGTTACAAGACTAGTTTCCTGTTCCTCAGAAGTTTCTTTGGTAAAGTAGTCTCTGCTATCAACATCACTTAGGGAAACCAAATTTTCCAAAGGAATCAAGCCCTTATGATATTTGTTATTTTTTAGAAGGATGATATATCATCGATTTGCTTCTTATTCAAAGAAAACAACAAATTTCTTCATGATCTTGAGATTCTTGCTAAGATTCATCATTGTTGAGGACATGAGGTGTATACAAGGAAACTACAAAGCTATTTAGTTGATGTTTTAGTGTTTGCTTATCAGCCACTGCAACATAAGTTGAAAGCTTATTGAAAAATGTATTTTAGATTTCCACCGATGTGAGTTCAATTAAAGAGGAATAAATTCTCAATGATGTCCCAAACCAATTGAGAATAACTTTTAAGTTGTGTTTTGAAGGAGATAAGATAGGGTAGAAGAATTTTATTAATATTGAACAAACAATCTCAAATAGGTCAATGGGATTGCTAAGTACAATGGTATCAAAACACTATGGGAATGCAAAGGTCAATCCCATAAAAAAGTTATAACATATGAAATCTAATAACTAGAGAAAAGTGTTCTGCAGGGGAAATTTGAGTGATATTGATTGTGAAGGGCCAAAAGTCAAAAGCTTGGAAGTTGTCAGAGAGGATGTGCATTTAACTAAATTGATAGTTGGTTCAAAATCACTGACAAGAGGGAAATGACTACATCTTAATTTGTCAACTCCATCTAATCCTAAAGTGAAATCTTCAAACTCAACTACATTACTTGTACATGTGAAATTTAGTCGATTGGAAAGTGATGCAACTTGCCCAAGTTTGAGTATACTACAATGCATGCACCACATCCTTCACTTGAAGAAACCCCATCAAAGTGAAAGTACCAAACCTGATATTGCAATCGAGTATGGGCTCCATGCTATCAGCGTTATCCTCTTTGGTGAAGATTTAGTATGCACCAAAATTTGCTCGATTCTCAACATGGTTAATGTTGGGTTGTGGGAGACATTCAATGTAAGGGCTAATTCTTTGTTCCCTCCTAACAATGATGTTTTTCAGATTATAAGGGATGATTAAATGAGTGCCTTCAAGGCTCAAATAGCCACCAGTAAATTTTTCGAATCATGCCACCCTCATGTCTATCACCTGGAAATTGCAAGTTATTTTAATCTTGGAAAAAATTCATGAGTAAAGGTATGCCTTTGACTTCTCCAATGGTGGATTGCTGCTTTTTATAAAATACAAGTATGTTTGCAGTAGTTCCGTCAGTACTAGTTAGTGAAGTTTAGTACTAAATAGTCCAAGTTGTTCCATGACAATTTTGGACATAAGGGTATAAAACCTTCATCCACAAATTTACAACGCAGCAATGTGCTATTCTATCAAAAATCATTCATGGACACACAAAAGGAGGGTTTCTCTGCATGGTCTTGAGATAACTAATAGCAACTACCTCTTTCTCTAGGTCCTTGGGATACAACATTTGTTTGGGCAGTCTTGGGAAGAAATTGTTTCTTGGGCAGTAAAATGACAGCCAAGGGTTTATTAAGAATTTTTTTTGCTGTTCGGGAGACCTGAAAGCATCAAACATGGTCATTATAGCCTTGTAAATAGTATGGCATTTACAATATCTTATAAAGGGAAGTTAGGTGTTGGGAAGGAAGTGTACAACACAATCAGCTTAGTGTTTTTGGTTACACATGGAAAAATTTCCAGCCTCAGAAGAGATGGTTGCATTCCTAATTTGAACAACATTTGTGTTGTCTTTTGGGGTAGGTTTGACATGTTTTGGGTGTGAAAATTCGATTTCTTCTTGAAACAACAATGACTTTCTTATTGTTTTCAGTCAAATCAAGGGTTGCTATGGTTTGCATATGTTTTTTACGTTGTAAATGACCTTTCGTCAGTATAAAAACTTCAGAGGGGTCCATATCATGAATCTCATCACAAAAGTTACACCCCAAGCTAGATGATGAAGCATTCAAAAGTAAAGGTTGAGAAGGGGGTTTGGGTAGAGGTGGAAAGGAGGATTCAGGGGCTGCATTCGTAACTGTTCTCCTGTCGAAGGAAATCATGTAGTTATTCATGTCTTGGATAAGTTGTAGCATTGCAGACATGCCAGTGTTCTTCTTTAGGTCTTCTTGAGGTTAAGTCACCGTGTTGGGCTACATTCCATCATTAAGTTTGAAAATAGCAGAATTTTGAGGAAAGGCGAACAATCTTGTTTAAATTCACCCATTAAATTCGGCTGAATAGAAAGAATGTCGTTTCCATTAGTATTGGAACTAAATTCGCTTGGGAATTTGCTGAAATTCCTTGTTAGAATTAAAGAAATTCCCTATTCAAATTTTTGGTTTACTGGTTTGGTTGATGAGATTTGAAGTTTCTCTGCAATACTAAAATTCGTTCTTTGAAATGGTCACAGGGTATAGGTTGCCACAACTCGAAGGGTAATCAGAGAGAGACTCGTCTTCATTGGCTAGCCACCTTGAATTGCCTAATAAGCGCCTCAAATTGCCCATTTATGCACTTTATGTTATATTCTATAACATAGAATCTGATATGAATAGTGAGTATAATTTAAAATATATATACTATTAACTTATATGAAATGCTAGTTTTTTTTTTTCAAGGGAAATCATCCCCTCTCAGCCTGAGGGCAATAGTGAGGGTCAATACAATAATATTCATAGGCATGTAGCCATTACAACAATATTTTCTCATCATCATGTCACTCTCAAGGAATTGAATCTGGGTGGGGGAGATAACAACCATTCTGCCCAACGTTTTCTTTAAAAATAGAAATCCCTAATTTGGATCTAATTTTTCATGATCTCTAATCTTCGCTGAAATTGGCACACATTCTCTACTTCATAAAGAGTATCCACATTGTGATTGGTTTCCAAAACATAGAAATGCTAATTTTTCATCTTCTCTGATTCTCTTCAAAATTGGTACACATGCTATTCTCCACAAAAATTATCCAAAAATGTGATCGATTTCCAAAATGTAGGAACCATGCTTTTGAACTATTTCTTTTCATGTTTTTGATTCCTGCCAAAACTGAAAAATATGAATTTTCTAAAAATAGAAAATTTCCCAAAATAACAAATCTTGAAAATACCCTTTTGAGGCTCTCTCCTTTTCATGCATGCACCAAGTTTTGTGTGTTGCATGCAAACATGGGAAACATATTAGACTCCCAAAAATGTCATACTCTATTCTAGTATGAGTATGTGGTGATCTTTGAAGAAAAATGCTTGGAAGATCTGATGCAAGAAACATGTTCAATCTTTAACTCGGAATAAAGATCTGCGACCATGTGGCAAGTCTAGTTGAAGTACTATTGATGCCGAATCAATTATTGATGTATTCATGAGCTGCTGATGCTGTGTTAATTATAATATATCCATGAACTGTTGATGCCATATTAATTATAATCTATGATGTATCCTTGAACTTTTGATGCTGAATCAATCATTAATGTATCCTCAAACTGTCGACTCTGAATCAATTAAGGTGAGCTTTTGAGAAGTTAATTTTGAGTGATAACAGTCAGAACACCCAAGAATGAACTAAATATAGTCAACTGCGGTGACTTCATTGCACTGCATTTGTAAAGGGACTGTTTTCAAAAATTATTGCACATTGCCTTGAAACTAGTACTTGAGCTACGGGGTTTTCTTCACTGCCATTATCAATGATTAGAGAGATCAACTGGCCCTTTACCTGGCAAATTTGGGTGAAGAATGTAACTTTTGGGACTCGCTGAATGGTGTAAATTGTCTGGATAGGCTGCAGTTTTCAAGCAACTAGATTGTCAACTGTATTCTCTGCATCTTTTAGTTCAGGTTGTTATGTGTGCACTTCTCAGTGGAATAACAATATAATTCTTCTACTTTCCTTGACCAGCAAATCAAGATGGTTCGTTGTCTATTAGGGTTGGATGGAAGGTGGAAGGCTGTGAGGAAGAAGCATTGGTTTTGTTGCAATTGGAATTAGCACTGGTATCAGATCAAGTTTGTTTTCAGCAGAAGCATTGGTGTTGTGGGAACTGAATTTGGCACTGTTATTAGATCCAAGTTTGTTTTCAGCGGATATGGCCATATTATTTTCTCTTTCCAAAGAATCCACTTTAGGCATGTCTCCATTTTTTTAAAGTCTAGGAAGGACACTGGAAGGAAACTTGATCTTAAGTACCTAATTCTGTTCTGGAATTTCAAGCTTGACTTGAAACTTAAACAGCTCAACGTCTTGTGCAGTGATCAATTGTGACCGATATAGAGCAGTGCTACGGTAATTAGGATCTCATCTATGTTAATAATCTCAGGCTGAGACTTGAAATATGTGCCTCAAGGCTGTAACGAAGACTAATTTTTTTCACCATTGATGCTGCGGTTGAACTTAGTTATTTTGACCTTTGCTTCCTGGTGAAAATAAATCTGTGATCCTCGTTTGTCAGTTGTCGGTTTTGCAGATCCTGGTTTGATTTTCAGCCTAACCGGCAAGGATTTGTTCAAGGGCACTGATATTAACTGAGTAGCATTCCAATTCAGCCATACATGCCCTTTTGGGAGCCCTGAAACAAAGAAAGTAGATGTGGAAGAAAGCCCTTCAGAACAATAATTTTTTCTAAAGATAGTTAGATGGTGGAAATAACTGAAAATCAGCGAGGAGTTTTGTTTGTTTAACGACAGGAGGAAAAAGATGCTTATAAGTGAAAAATCTACTTCTCTATAAAATATTAGTTTGACCTGAAAATCCTGACTTTTTTGAACTTATCATGAGGTACCAAATGCCGTACAAAAGTGCAGAACAGAAGTGAACTCAGGTTCTGTTGCAGAAAAAAATGATATACATAGTGAGACCTTCTGTCTGGGAAAGTTTCAGACTGAAAGGAGGAGGATGGGTTTGGTAGGTTTTTTGAAGCTTGATTCCAGGTAGACAAGCTGTAGAGTCAAATCTGGATTGACATTAAGGTGATTACAAGGCTTGATTAGTTTTATTGGTGTTTGCTCTAGCAAAGATAAGGGATGGGATGGAAGTGCTTGAGGTGACTATATCTAGAGGTTACGAGTGATTTTGTTTGATACTAATTAATTGCGCTTAAAGGCGTTAGTTCTAAGGCCCATTATGATAGATAGATACCAAAGCTGGAAGTAAATAGAAATAGTATAAAAAAATGATATTGACATAGATATATTGTTACAGTGCAAATATAGTAATCCATGTGAGCTCCGAGTTCTATTAAATAGAGTGAGATTACAATCAGCTTAAATCCATTTTCAATGATAATAAATTCTACACTCCAAGGGATTTGATCCTTTTTGAAGCTTAATAGCTCTGGGGTTACCATAGATAGAGATATGAGGTTAACATGGATCTATGCTGATGTGAAGATAATTACAAAAATGATCATTTTTAAATATGTACAAGGAAGTTGTTGCAACTATATATAAACCTAAGTTACCAGGATACCGATACGGATCCGGTAGCTTTTTGAAAATCCAGGATCTGGATACGACAAGGATATGTCAAGTACAAAAAAAAATAATAATATTTTTAAAATTTAAAAAAACGCTTAGTTCAAAAATCAAATACTCCCCGAAACCATCAAACACTTTTAGAACTGACACCATTAGATATATTATAAATGTGAAGACTGTAACACTGAAATGATGCATCCTCCCTCATTCAAAGTAACAAAAATGATAATAGTAAATACATTTACATATCCTCAAATGGATCTGCATTATCTTCTACATATTGCAACTCTACATTATGAATAGATGATGGAGGTCTTGGAATGTAGGAAGTTGCATTAGTAGGCTGGACTGGTGGTGGAACAATATCCTCAAGTAGGTTGAGGTGAGTCATGGCATTCAGTGTCAGGTTCAAGTCAAAGATCTTAGGGTCCACATCTCACATTCTGCTCAGACTTTTTTTATACTCCGGTTCAACATGTGATAGAAGGTAGAGGTTGGAATGAACATACACAAGATCTTCAACTTTGCTGCTCCCAGCTTGTTTTGATTCACTGAATGGATGAAGCCATATGTACTCCAATTCCTCTTAGTGGACGAAGAACTAGCAACCTGTGATAACAACCTGGTGGCTAGAGTGGAGAGATGAATGTTATCCCCACCATGGAAGCCCCACCAAGTAATAGGATCAAGATGACCTCGATCATCCATAGCTATTGGATCTGAAACGCTACCAGTAGATTGTACAAATCCTCCAAATTTTTGGCGTACTTCCATTGCAACTCCCATATCTCTTTAAATTTTCCTCAAAGTTGTCTTGTATTTTTGTACCACTTCAGAATCCTTGTTTGGCGCTATTCTACTAGGTAAAGACAAAATTTTGGAATGATAATATTTAGGGTGCAATGCATAGGCCAAAAGTTGTGTTGGTGTTTTCATTTTGTTCCACCTTTTTGTAAATGTCTTTCATTTCATAATAGAATGTTTCAAAAGGGTCATTTTCACTTGCCCTAATAATTTCTCTTATCCTCTCCAACATACTATCAATGTTTTCATAAACTTCCTCCAAGCAAGGTGTATCTGTGTCAAATGTCCTGGTCAAGGTCAAGATTGGTTCAGTAAACCGCAAAAAGTATTGGACCTTGTCCCACCATGCATCATCAAGAATGATGGACTTGTTTTTTTGCTCTCTATCAGAAGTGGGAATCTTCCATGATTCCTAAAGAGGGTCAATGACCATTGCTCGTAATGTTTGTCTCACCTCCACAAGTCTCTTTATGACAAGAGTGTGGAAGGCAAAGTGAGTTTCAACAACCTACAAGTTTCAAAAATTCAAATCTCAAATGAGAAATTATATACAAATTTGTAATTAAAATTAAGAATTTCCAATACAAATTTGAAATAATATTGATTAAAAAATATAAGTACCTTCAATAGCTCCAAATTTGCAAAACCTCGATATATGGCTTGGGACATTGAATGATTGGTTATGAACATTTGGATTTCTTCTACTTCCGCATATATTTCATTAATCCATTCAATCTCACCAAAATTGGCAAGCATAAGGTTCAATGAATGTACTGCACATGGAGTCCAAAAGATGTGATCATATTGACCCTCCACAATCAAACTTGCAACTTTACAAACCTGTGCGTTGTCCGTAATGACTTGGACAACATTACGTAGCCTTACATTTTCTATTGCATCAATAAGAGTTGTGGATATGAAAAATGCATTTTTTTCTATTCTACTGTAATCAACAACCTTCAAAAACATTGCCCCTTGGGGGCATACTGCAACAACATTAATTAATGGACGGTTTCTTTGGTCTCTCCATCCATCAGAAATGATGGACACCCCTGTTTCTGCTCATATATCTCGTATTGTTTGTAGCTATCTATCCACGGATTGTCTTTCTGATGCCAACAAAGTAGTGCAGACCTTTTCATATCCAACGCTTTTCTACCCTTTTGGCCCTTCATTAACTGCCTTAATCATTTGTTGCCAATAAGGGGAACACACCAAATTGAACGCTAGTCCATTTTGCATAGATGCAACGAGCTACATCCGCGTGTTCCGGCAAATGAATCAGGATCCATTTCTGGCGAAGAGGATCGTTTCCCAAATTGCAAGATCCGCCACCTACCGTATTTTACACGTATTCCTGCCGATTCGGATCCGGGGATCTTGGCCCCCTTGTTGCTGGATCCGGAAACTTAGATATAAACTGTACACTATATTCATTGAGTATTTGTACAACTTGAATGGGCCCAATGGTGAAGAGCATGTGTTTCCTCCTAAGCAGTCGCAGGTTCAAATCCAGAGGGGTAGAGTATGTACACCATTGTAGACTTTAGCAATCTAATTCCCAGGCAGAGGCGGGTTCCTTGTGCCACAAACATGGGGGGTGTCATATGCTAATTTTGTGTCTAACTAATTTCTTGTGCTTGACACGACACATGCATGACATGTGTTTGACATAAGCCCTATTCGTGTCCCATAATTCAGACACATCTACAGTGAAAAATTGGCCCATGGTTTCTTAAAATTGGTTTTTCTCCTCATTCTCATGCAAATCAGTCACAGGTTTGGAGCTCTCAGAGATTTTTGGGTGCAGCGAAGGGCACTAAGCAGTGTTAGAAGGAATTCCAAGTGTTGGGAAGTGGATTTGTCGAGGACCTACTAATGCTATGTAATTAATGGTAATGTTAAATTCTTAAAATAAATCGTTTTACTTAATTTTTAACATTACCATTAATTGTTTCAGGGTTTTTGAGAGTGGCTTCAACCTCATTGGATTTCATATGGACAAAGTAGAATTTTAGATCCCACCCAAAAGCTAGCACACTTCACAGCTTTCAAAATTTCAATATCTGGGGGATTGCAACGTTTTCATTCGATTCTGTGATCTATGAGTGTATGGAATTAACATTAAATCAAGAGCACCAAACCCTCTATATACCTCGATGTTGGTAGTGGTGATTGTTGAACTCCTCTATCATAACCCTAGTAAAAATGTACCATCACTAAAAAAATCCTATTTGACATGTTACTCTTTTTCTATCTCATTTCAATGTTTAGAGGGTGATATTAATGATGAGGATTTCAAGATTAGGCAATGATTTTTAATCTAGCTGTTTTAGATAGCCGTTGATGGTCAACCTAATCAACCTAGCTGTTTGGATGATCTGCTCTCCTTATGTAATTGGCAGCCATGATCTGGCTCCTCAACTTGTCTTCGACAAAAGTTTTCTACATGTGATTTACGCCGAAATTCTTCTTAATATATGTTGTACTAGTTATTTGTTGTAACGTGATTTTTTTTGGACTTTAGAGGCCATTTAGAGGCTCTTTGAAGATGTATTTTGGTTATATGCACTAGTTGTGTGATTGGATTTGTATCATAATCATTTAAAATTGTAAATATTTTTAATTTCTAAATTCTAAGAAATTTGAACCGGTCTATATTTCTTTCAATTTTGCATGTGTAATAATTCAATAATATATATATATATATATATATATATATATTTGTATGTGTAATAATTCAATATACTCCATGTTTTGTTTCTGGGGTTGAGACAATATATATATATATTTGTATGTGTAATAATTCAATATACTACATGTTTTGTTTCTGGGGTTGCCTGTCTCAGGTGGGACACTTGTATTTCCATGTCTGTGTCACTTGTCAAGTGACTTAGACACAAAAATTGGAATGTACATACACCAGTGACATGCTTAGAATTTTATAGCTATCTTTTTTTTTTTTGACCGACCTACATAATGATACCCCCAAGATAGTCCAGTTGTAGTACAAAGGATACAAGATAGTAAGATAGTATAACTAATTTAAGTCTTTATCATTTTGGTTGGTATAGCACATGTATCGTCCAATTCGAGATCTGCCTGAACTTGCAAGTTAAATGCTTCTTTTTGGTTTTACAGACGTTCGTAGCCAGCTATTTTACCAGCGGTCTTTAGTCTGATTGTTAACTTAGAAGTAAATCCTGGATGGTTATTAGCTGATATCAGAATTTACAAACTGACTATTTAGAAGCATTCAGTGTTTTCCCGTAAGCTTTAAATCTAAGCTATTTTACCAGCGGTCTTTAGTCTGATTGTTAACTTAGAAGTAAATCCTGGATGGTTATTAGCTGATATCAGAATTTACAAACTGACTATTTAGAAGCATTCAGTGTTTTTCCGTAAGCTTTAAATCTATGAAAGGTCATAGGGCATCACAATTTCACAGTTTGTGTTCTTTTGCATCGTATTTTGAAACAGGCTTGCTTGTTCATCTTTGATTTTTACACATCATTAAGTGGAAATTAATTCTGTTTTACGGCCAGTAACTCCGAAAGTCATGAAAATTTCAAGCCAAAGTCTACAGGTAGCTTTCAATTCTGCCAATTACTTCAATTTTTGTAGTTTGCTTTTCAGGTGAAGATGGCGGAAGATATGGTAGCCAGGGCAACTGGTGTAAATCATTCAATTCAAAACACAACCCAGATTTCACAAGCTTCTGGCATGCGATATATGGGTGGTCCAATAGAATCACCTGTAACTTCTGGTCCGCAGGATTCGAGTCGATACTCACATCCTGGACAGCCAGTCTCAACTCAAGGAATGACTTGCGATGTATCAAATATAAATGATCGGAGTAAAGAGGTATTGACACATAATGTTGGAACCAAAATGGGGCGGACACCCTCCATGCAACGGGTTGCGAGTTTAGAACATTTACAGAAGCGAATTCGCGGGGGAGTTGCCTGTGGATCCACGCCATGGAGTGGAGGCTGGGATACTGAAGGCTCACCTCGGATTGAGAATGGTGGACAGTAAGCTACTGGTCAATCTAATCTTTCATTAGCTGTAGATGTTCCCAGAATTATATTTGAATTTCCATCCAATGTGGAGTGTAAAGGTCAACGTGCCATCCGGGTACAAACTATTGTAGAAAAAAATGGCAAAGTTAGGTCTGAAAATATCCATTTGGCCTGCTCTAGTTGTACAGTACATGATTTTGCACTCGCACAACAATGGACTATAATATTTTCTTGGCAAGTTTAAATTCATTGATTCCCAGAGACAAGAAAGCTGCATGTGTAAATTACAAATGAAATTTAGGGAAGTCATTACATATATACAGGTTGCAATCGTTACATCATAAGAAAGGTTAGTGTTATCTGTTGTGTCTATAACATCTATGATTTCTTTGGCACTCTGGTTATACTTCATCGTTGTTGGGGGTAAGTTTCGGCCAATCTAATGCGGCCTGTTTTTATTTGGCTATTTCCACATCGACAGCTCATTAAATCAATGAATGTTTTATATAATTTATGTTACTTTCTTGAGGTATTTAAATCATCATATGCTGAAGGTTGTTTGTGCATCGTCGTACTGATTTTTCTGTTTTGCGGGCTCATGGGCTCAGGTTCTGTGAGCCCATGTGGCAAATGCAAATGCTGGAGAGACATGGTCATCTAAATCTTTTTAGCATATAGAATAGTGATGGCACAAAATTAAATGCACTCTAATTCGCACGTGATCAGAATGCCTATTATTGTCCTTTTATGGCACGTGGCTCAGAACTCTGTCAAATTTATTAGTTGCTAACAGAAAAGGCATTCTGTTACCCTGATCCTGTTGGAAATCATTCGTAAATAGTTTATTCTGAGCAAAAAAACTGTTAGTGTGATCATCAATAGATAGAATAAGCCTGAACGCCAACGCCATTGTCAAAATGTATCATACTCATGAATCGATCTATTCAATCAGCTTCTTTGTTGAAGAGCATCCAAATTGGTTAAGACAGCAACTCCAATGGCTTTCAGGAACACAAAGTATTACCAATATGAGTTGCTTTAATCATTCTATGGACATATTGAATTTTCTGACTATTATACGGAGGTACAATAATTACAGAACGGAGGTACAATAATTACAGAACTCTAATATATCCTACATTTAAAAAAACAATTTTACAAAAGTTTTAATCTGATTATTATTTGATAGCATTTTAATTATTTTAAAAAGTTTTAATCTGATTATTATTTGATAGCATTTTAATTATTTATGAGTTATCTTATTTGGATTGCGGATTTTATACTCTTTGTCAAAGAGTTTTATTCGTGTATAATTTCGGTATATTTTTTTGTATTTTTTTAATATAATTTTGAAGTTCATGATTTACATAATACTTCATAACATGGTCAATTGAATTAAACTATCTTTGTTGATGTTAATTATGATTATTTTAATTATTTTACAATTTTAATTTTTCCTTTATATAAAATAAAATGTATTTTACTCAAATTTGTCGGGTTTGTAATCAACGTGTTAATTGAATAATAAAATCAATTAATTATTATTAAACTAATGAAATCAACTATTAACAATAAAAATAAAAACTAAGAAAATGAGACCATCACCATAATAACAAGGATAACCACTATATATTTACTCTAAATTCATTTTAACTCCAATATTTAAGTATGGATGGGTTTGTCATTTGATTTCTCTTTGTTCTCTTCTGCATGTATTAAATGTGAGGTTGAGATGGATTTATGGTGGTTTTGTATAGTTATATCAATCTTATATATGTGGTTATGTTAGTGTTTTGCTATTTGTTAGCTATACTATTTGCAGTTGGGGTGACATTGTGTACCTTGAAGATTAGTCATTTTCACTAAAACTCTTAAAAGATTCTGCACTGAATCCCAAAAAAGATATCTAATATAATGCATTGCGAAAACCCCAATATATAATCTATCATTTATTAATTATGCTGGAGCCATAAGTTGACTATGTTTTGGTTCCATAATATTGATTGGAAGCATCTTGTAATGTTTGTCCTAGTTTTTATGTTGAAAATTTTGGTGGAATATATTTTAAACTTTGTTTCTAGTTGCCAATTACATCAAAAGGTATGTTTGTTATGTCTATTTTGGAATAGGGTTTCTAAAATTTTAATTTAATTATCAATAAATATTAATTGGAAGACGAATTTAATTTGTACATAGTATTTTAAATATTTAAGAGTATCAAAGGTTGAGATTTATCTTAAAAGTATTTTTGTCATTTTTCCCTTTTAATCACACCAAAGTTTTGGAATAGAGCTTCTATATTTTTTTATTATCTAATTATCAATAATTATTAAGTGAAAGCTTTAATTAATTTGTACATAGTATTTTAAAATATTCTTAACAATAGCAAAGGTTGAGATTTATCTTAAAAGTATTTGTTTTTTTTGTGCTTTTAATTAAATTGATTGATTAAAAAAGAAATGTAATTTCTATGGAATATTTTAAAATATTCTTAATAGCATGGAATGTTGAGATTTCTCTTAAAAGTAGTTATGTCTTTTTTGCCCTTTTAATTAATTTGATTGATTAAAAAAGAAATATAATATAAAATGAGTTGTGTCATCTAGCATTGAGAGGCCATGATGTTGGTGCTTGATATTATTAAAAATCCTATTTACAAATTAATTTTCTCCATAGTAAAGTGGGGATGAATCTCCATAGTTAAGAATTTTGTTATATGTTTTTTCTAAAATTTATATATATGATTAGTTTATATATTATTTATTTAATTTCTATGGAATATTTTAAAATATTCTCAATAGTACCAAAGATTGAAGTTTATTTCCGAAGTAGCGTCTTTATTGCCCCTTTATGATATTATAACAAATCTTATATACATGTTGATTCTCTCCATAGTAAAATGAGGATGAATGGTTTGTATATTGACTTGGATATTCCACTCGATAGTTCGTCACAACAAATCTGATAAAATTATACTTAAAAGTTCCAAAATATACATTTACATTTTTATATCTTTTTAGCTTTAGATCTGGAGGTGACTGTTAATAGTGTATGCATGCGAATTAAAATTATGTAGAAAATAGAGAATGAAAAAATAAAAGCTCACACACACGACACAAGATACGATTTGGGAAACATTTTTGAGGGGAAAAATCCAATTGGAAGGTGAGGCTGCCTTATTTGTTTTCTATGATTGGAAAAATGGTTGAGTACAAAGAAAATGGCTTGTGGCTCGTGGGCTACTACAATGCACAAATCCTCTTTGTGTGCTCCACCACCTATCCTTTTTAGCTATTTTTCCTCAGCTATGAAACAAATGTATTTGAAAGAATGAAGCCTCTTTTCCTCCTAGTGGCCCGGTTATAACACAACGCGAAAACCTACTAGTGGTTATGTTTGACTACCTCAACTCTTAACTAGAGTTGCAATATAGACTCTTCTAGAGTGTTCATCATCATAATCACGTGGCTAGCTTATTTTTCATGAATAATGGAGGTTAACGTGGCATTTTCGCAATTATGGTGGTGAAAACAAGAAGGTCAACTTCTGAGTGTCATAATTTTCACATATGGGCTCCGATTGATGTGATTTTTGTGTCATTGGAAAAGTGTTTGTGCGTATAATAAGAAAAAAAGGTGTGGTGCTAAAGTAGAAACGCTTACCCTCCAAAAAATGTTGTTTGATGCTTCAAAATGCTCATGGAAGGTTTCAGACTCTAATTTGCCTTGCTAGGTCCCGCTGATAAAAAGCGCTTTGTGCGTCGATTCTTCCACTTTTTTTGTTTTAGTTTGAAAAGATCAAGATGGATGACAAACACTATAATGATCCAATTAAGATCACACTTCCCCATTTTGGGAGGATTTTGGTCCCCAAAAACTTCTAGTAATTGAGGTGAGGAAATTTTACCTCCACCTTCTCTCGGGTGTACCATTTATTTTTTCTTGGAAATTTCCTTTTCAAACCACTCTATTGAAGGTCATGCTTCATCTGTCTTGTAATGCTAGACTTCTTCAACAAGACTGTATCTTTTGTCAACCCTGCTTGAGCATCTAGTGTGAAATCCTTCACAAAAAGTAGGACTTGTTTTTCTTCACAATCTATCATGGAAGGCTCATAGAGTTTCATATTATATACATTCACAATTGAGTAAATGTACATATATGGTGGTAAAATGATTCGATAGCCATTATCACCCACCTTTTCCAGTATTTGTAAAGGACCATATTGCACAACCTTGATTTCTTACCAGGGCCTTGTAGCCTTTTCTTGTTCAATTGTAGCATTCTGTCTCCCACCTTCAATGATTTCTCTGTTCTATGCTGAACATGTATGCCCTTATATTTCTTCTGTGAATTCTGTAGTGTCTCTTGTTTCTGTATATGAATTTGCCTAATCTTCTCTATAATTTTTTCAGCCCTTAAAGTGTCTCTTGTAAGATTTTCCCTCACCCCTTCTTACTGCCCGTACGCAATGTCCAAAGGTGAAGGCCGAAAATATCCCAAACAAGTTTCAAATGGGGACTTTCCAGTAGAAATGTGGACTACTATGTTTTAAGAATGTTGTATATATACCAGATTTTTATCCCAGGGTTTCAGAGGTTTTTGATTATATCCCCTCAATAGCTGCACTAAAGTTCTGTTGACTACTTATGTCTGCCCAGTGTTTTGTGGATGGAATGTTGTAGATCTCTTCAGCTTTGTACACATCTTCTCCCACAATGTAGTCCAAAATGTATTGAGAAATCTTGTGTCCATGTTCGAAATGATGCTCCTTGGTATCCCAGAGTGCACCCAAACCTATCCAAAGAACAAGTTTGTTGTTTCTTGCTCACTGATAGACTTTTTATAAGGCATCATATACATCTTTCTGAACCTGTCAACTACCACGAATAGGTAGTCATGTCCCTTATTGGTTGTTGGTAAACTTCCCACAAAGTCCATGGAAATTTTATCCCAAGGATGGGGGCGTATAGGTAAGGGATGATATTAGACTCTGGTTCCTGTTGCTAGGCTTGCTAGTACAACAAAGCTTACATCTTCTCATGAACCTAGCTCCCTACTCTTGCATCTTGGGCAAATACAAATACCTCTGCAAGTTGGCCATGATCTTCCCTACACCAAAATTCTCTGCAACCTTGGAGGTGTGGGCCTCTCTAATTAGCTGCAATCACTCACTTTTAAAAACATGTAGCTTATCTAGCTGTAGAGTAACCCATCCGGGAGATGGTGGTCAACGATACTGTCGCCATTGTGCATATTATTCTGTCTCTACAACTGCTGAAACACCTCCATGAAATCCTCATCCTTTGAATATGCCTCTATGTATGCATCATGGGTGAATGGTTCCAGGTGCATCAGAGTTCCCAAAGATGTGATCTTTGATGTGGGTGGCCTTGAAAGCATGTCAACCAAATTGTTCATGCTGCTCTTCTTGTATTTAATCACTAAATGAAACAACTGTAGAAATCACATCAACTTGTAATGCTTGGTTTGTTGTAGATTGATATGGTCCTGCAAGGACTATAGAAACTTGTGATTTGTGTGGATTACTATCTCCTTCCCCATCAGATAATGCTTCCACTTCTTCGCAACTTGCACTATGGCATAAATATCCTTGTTGTAGGTAGGGTAGTTTAAGAACTGCCCCATTAAATACTTTAGAATGGTAGCATACAAGCCTTCTTCCATAACATACCCACTCGCATCTGTCTCCACTTCAAAGGACTATTGCAAGTTTGGTAATGCCAGAAATGGTGCTTGAATGATGTGTTTATTTAGCTCCACAAAGGCCCTTTGCCCATCTTTTTCCCATTGGAAACTCTTGCCACTTACTATTATGGCGTGGAGTGGTGCTGCTACCGTTGAAAATGAGGCTATGAATTTCCTTAGGTATTGTGCCACCTCAACGAAACTCAAGCTCATAAACATTAATAGGCACCGACCGTTTCATGATGGCCTCCATCTTGGTAGGATATATCTTCATCTCTCTTCCACCTATCACATACTTCAAATACGCCAAAGGCTATTGTGCAAACTCACACTTCTTGAGTTTTTTCAACAATTGGTGCTTCTTTAATGTCTCCAACACCTGCGTCAAATGTGAGATGTGCTTCTCCCAGGTAGCACTATATACTAGTATATCATCCAAATAGACAATAACAAATGAATCTATAAGAGGGCATAGTACATCATTCATTAATATCATAAACATAGTTGGTCCATTGCATAGGTCAAATGGCATGACTAACCACTCATACAAACCTTGTTTGGTTTCAAAGGTGTTCTTCCAGGTATCTTCTCCGGTTCGAACTTGGTGATATCCAAACTTTAAGTCCAACTTGGTGAAGTATTTTGCTTGATGCAACTGATCCAATAAATCATCCATCCTAGGAAAGGGGTACCTATTCTTGAGTATGATATTTTTCAACGCCTTGTAATCTATACACATTTGCCAAGTCCCATCCTTCTTTGGTACAATGATAATGGGTGCCCCACATGGTGATGTACTTGATTGAATGAAACCTTGTTCTAGTCGTCGCTGCAACTGTTTCTTCACCTCGCTTCTATAATAGATTGCCTATAGACCCTGATGTTTGGCAATGGGGAGTTTGACAATAGCTGAATCTCATGCTCCACTTCCCTCTTAGGTGGTAGCTGTCTAGGCTCCCAGAACACATCCTAGTATGCTTATAGAAACTCTTCTATTTGTTGTTTATGTTTCTTAGTACACCCCTCTAGGGATCCCTTATCTCTTGCTTACTCTTCTACAAACTATTTTTCTCTTAAAAACAATAAAACATACTTTTTGTTGGTACTAATCAATTTCATGGCTTGGTTGGAATTTACCAACGAATTTTTTTACTTTCCTTTATGTGCATTGATGGTGAACGATTTTTGTCCTCGATGAGTCGATATTGGTTAACTCTCCACATGACTATTGCATCTCGCATGTACATGTAGGGACTTAGAAACATGACTCCACATACGTTAAGAGGAACCACATCTAGTTCTATTTCATCAATAAAAGCATCACTAATAGCAAATCTAATTTTGCACTATTTTTTTACCTTCAATTCTACATCCTTCTTTACCCGCGCCACTGGATATGGGCTTGGATGATCACAACCTTCCAACCCCAACTTCTTGGCCAACTCTGCTGCAATGAGATTTTCTTGCGATCCCGTGTCAAACAAGACACCAATCTTGGTCTTCTTTACTTATTTATTTATATGGAAGAGTTTGGTCATTTATTTCACTTCCTATCACTGAAGGCTACTTAGATTTACCTCCTTTTGCACTGATATACAAACGATCCTCTCATCCACGTTCGAGCTATTTTCAACTTGGATGCTCGAATTAGTGGCCATTGGATTCTTCTTCTTATTGTCTTTTTTTTTTGTTCTTTGGGTTACGCTCTGGATACAATTTCCAATACTTCTCCTTTGTATGGCCGTTAATGTTGTAGTGGTTGTTTGGATATTTGCATCAATGTGCCATGATTGCCGTCTTTTTATCTTTCCCCCCTTCTCGCTTCTTCTCCCCTCCTTAGAAGTGCTCCGTTGCTCTTTCTGCTTCGATCCACACGATTTCCCTTTCTTCATGTCTATGCTTCCCAGGTATTGTGCCTGTAGACAACCCTTGTTCACAAATCTAGGCTTAAAAAACATCACTTGCTCCCGCAAATGGCAATGAAGACCCCCCAAATATTTTTCCCTTCAGATATGTTGTTCACAACTTCGTTTGTGAACAAATTTCGAGATCTATGCTCATAACCTCCTTGCTGTCACTCTTGTCAAATATTCACGACTTGCATCACTCCCATAGCCATAATAGACCTTAGATTTTTCCTTAGAAACCAACCAACATCGAATGCAAGCGTCATATATCTTTGTCACACTTTTCGCTCAGTCCTCTTCAAGACAGATTTGCGTAGTTATGAGGCCTTATGACCTTATTGTGCCAACTTGAGGCCCTTACGGCCCTCTCCTAAACAAGATTGAGGCCCTTTTCGATCTGCTACGGCATACACAGTGGTCTCAGCCTCCTCCATAGGGCTTCGACCCTCTCTTTCCAGGAAAAACAGACTCACGACAACCCCTTTTTAACTCGGTCTTGCTCAGAGCACATGGCATAAATAACATGTCCTACTTCTTAGCTCGATTTGCTCAGATTTATAATGCATCTATTCTAGCTCGACCTTTGCGCTAACTCTTGTTCACAAATGGATGATTGCAATATTGTTTTGGATGTGCCCATGGACTTTCCTTTATCAGTTGAACACTTGACCTCTTCCATGGATATATCTTGACTCTTTTTATAGCCCAACTTAGTCTCTAGACTTGGCTGCTTTATGGCTACGTCCTTCTAGCCCTCACACACAATGAAGTTTGTCTCATTGATTTGTCCTAGGCCTCTCCCTTAGGCCTCTTTTTATCCTTTTCCTTGGGTCACTTAGGAAAATTTCTAGATCTAGGGTTTTAGCCTCTTTGACCCTTAAAATATTTAATTATTACTTTCTTAGTCCTAAACCCACATCTTGGGTCCAAAACCTCTCTTTTGGCTAAATCACCCAACAAATAACTTATTGGTTGGTGGTCTTCTCTCAAAAATACCTTCCGAGCTACTCAAAATCTAACACTCCCTCTTAGTGAGGAAGGAATTTCCTTCACGCTTCCAGCTCCATGAGTTTCCTTACATGACCATGATCATCCTTGCATGAGATATGACTTTTATTGCATATCCATATCTGCCCTCGCATTTGTTACAACTTCTTTGTACTACGCCTAGCTTTGTCTTGCATGGTGCATGAATATTCTTGCATGCAACATGAATTTTCCAGCGTGATCCATGCCTATCCTTGCAGGATCTATGAATTTCCTAGCACCACCATGAACGATCTCACATGGTTCGTGATTGTCCTTGCATGGGATGAAAAATTCTTCATCTCGATAGAACTTGAAGATTCAAACTTCCATAGGGCAACCAACCATCCTTTGTAGTCTCCCTTTGAGCCTATGCAACCTTCACTGGGATACTCTGCTTCCTGCACACACCCTAATCCAAAGTAGCTCTGATACCATGTTGAATTTTCCTTAGGCCCTAGATATTGTCTAAGGCTAATCACACACACAAACACACTGGGAACCTTCAACCTTCTAGCACTTTGCACAACAAAAATCTTCAATAGTGAAATCGATTTAGTACATAGATATTTGAGCCCAAAGCTCAACTATTTTATTAGTTCATCAATAAAAAAATCATGGGGCTCCCGTACCAAGAATCATGGCCCTTGATCACCAGTATAACTAATATACATAATATACAAATAGGGCTTGCAGTTTGCAACATCAAATATGTAATTTTCCCAATGAGAAATAGACAAGAACAAATACATAACTTACTTTCTAAAGTAGTCCATCTAGATCAACCCTTTCTGCACTTGTTGTCCTTAACACCTAGTAGGTTCTTTTCCTAATTTATTGACAGAGTTATTGTTGCTCACAAGGGTTTTGGTGCTCCAAAACACTTGCACAATTCAGCCTCAACAATCTACCTTCACACAGTGAATAAGTTGGTTCAAAGTTACTATACATAGGCTTCCAATAGAGGTCTACAACCATCAATGGATTTCCCTTTAGATCATTAAACTTTTCCCCTCAAGACATGATGTTCACAACTTCTTTTGTGAATAGACTTCGAAATATATGCTCATAACCTCCTCATTGTCCTTCTTGTCTCAGATTTAGGGTTTGGATCACTCCCATAGCCATAGCAGGCCTCAGATATATCCTTAGAAACCAGCCAAAACTAAACGCAAGCCTCAAATATCTCTATCACACAATTCATTCAGTCCTCTTCAAGACAGATTATGGGTCTCAACACTCCACAACCGAATCTGCCTAGTTATGAGGCCGTACGACCTTGCTACGCTAATCCGAGGCCCTTACCACTGTCTCATAAATAAGACTGAGGCCCTTTTGGGCCTACTGTATCATAAAAAATGGTCTCAACCTCCATAGGGCTTCGACTCTCTCTTTCTAGGCAGAACATAGTCATGACAACCCCTTTCTAACTTAGTCTTGCTCAAAACACATGACAAAGATAACACAACCTCCTTACCTTGATCTACTCATATTTACAATGTATTTATTCCAATTCAACCTTTTTTAGGGCCTGTGACTAACTCTTGTTCACAAATGGATGACTGCAATATTGTTTTGGCTCTGCCCAAAAACTTTCCTTTATTAGTAGAAACCCTTGGCCTCTTCCATGGAAAAATCTCAACTCTTTTTGCAGCCCAACTTGGCCTCTAGACTTGGCTCGTTTAGGGATACATCCTTCTAGCCTTCACACATAATGAAGTTCGTCTCATTGATGTGTCCTAGGCCTCTTTTTATACTTTTCCTTGGGTCATTTAGGAAAACTTCTAGATCTAGGGTTTTATCCTCTTTGATCCCTAGAATATTAATTATTTTTTTCTTGCTCCTAAACCCAAATCTTGGGTCCAAAACCCCTATTTTGGGTAAATCACCCAACAAAAAACTTATTGATGGGTTGTTCTCTCTTGGAAATACCTTCCAAGCTACCCAAAATTTAACAGGAAACCCTTTTGGGAGAAAAACTCAGCTAAAAGGCGAGGCCGCTCTGTTCTCTTTCTCTAAATGGAAATATGGCTGCAAGTGTAAAGAAGTATGACTTGTTGCCCATGGGATACTATAGTGCACAAATCCTCTCAGTGTGCTCTATCTCCTATCCATCTTGGTTATTTTTGCTCAGCTACAGAGCAAATGCGTTCAAAAGAATGGGACCCCTTTTCGTCCTAGTGGTTTGATTATAACAAAACCCGATAGCCTACTAGTGGTTTGGTTTAATACCTCAACTTTCAACCAAAGTTACAATATAGACTCTTCTAGATTATTCTTCATCATAATCACGTGGTTAGCCCCTTTTCATGAATAATGGCGGCTGATGTGGCATCCTCTCAAATTATGGTGGTAAAAACAGGAAGGTCCCTTTCTTAGCAACATAACTTTTACATATGGACTTTGATTGACACGATTCTTGCATCGTTGGAAAAGTCTCTTTGTAGAATAGGAAGAAAAGGTGCTGCACTTTGGAAGAAAAGCTTTACCCCCAAAAACCATCGTTTGATGCCTCAAAATTCTCCCGGAACGTTTCAGACCCCAATTTGCCAAACTGGGCCCCACAGGTAAAAATGGTCTTGTGAGCTGATTGTTCCCCTTTTTCCATTCTGAAATTCTCAAGATGGATGACAAACAATATAAGGATCCAATCTGGACCAACGAATCTCGATGGCTAAAATTTTGTTACATGTTTTTTTAAAATGTATATATATTTAATTTATACATTAATTATTTTTATAATAATAATAATAATAATAATAATAATAATAAAGTTATATATATATATATATATATATATGCAATGTGAGATGTATCATAAAGTAGGTGTTTTGATGCCTATCTATATTTACCAACCATTTAATTTATATGATTGTTCTAGTTATTATTATTATTTTATTAATTCAGGTTTTATGCTATATATATATATATATATATATATACACAACCATTATGTCACTTGTCTTAAAGACATTGGTTTCCAGTAAGTTAAAGTGTATTGTTATTTTATTTAAATTATTGTCTATATTTAGAATTTTACTCCTATGACTTTTAGAGTAATTTGCAATTTTAAACATTATAAACACATAAAAACCTAATTTAAATGTCTTTTTTTGCATTTATTATGTGTCCATTTGTTTGTTATAACTTTGGAAGGTCTCCATGAGCTAATGTCTTCATTGGTCATGCTTGTGAATGTCCTCATGATCTTAGTAGATGCTTCAATT
Source organism: Pinus tabuliformis (assembly GCA_031772625.1). NCBI lineage: Eukaryota > Viridiplantae > Streptophyta > Pinopsida > Pinales > Pinaceae > Pinus > Pinus tabuliformis. The sequence continues at coordinate 931,184,715 of CM062814.1, forward strand.
ATCTATTTTAGAATTAAGTAAAGCATACATTTTTATTACTTCAATTATGTATTTTAGAAATAAGTAAAACATACATTTTTATTACTTCATTTATATAGAGAAGAGCTACAAACACTTATTCTTAGTTTCGATTCATTATACTTTGTTTTAGTAGATGGTGTATATTATATTGTTACTATCATTTGTGTAATCATAATTATATATAAAACATATAAAAAATAAGTATATTGAAATTTGGAATTTTAGTAGATCCATTTAAGTTGATTTTGTGATCTTATCTGTAAATATTATTTATGACAATATTGTAATAAGTGTAGCATTTCTTTAATTTTTTTAGTTAGTGGAGTTGTTATTGATGATTTCTTGATACTAGGCACCAAGGAGTAACGTGTAGAAACCATAATGGTAAATTGAAGGTTTTAACTATCAAACTAGGTATAAGAAAGAGAAATGACATGATGTGTACGAAATCTGGGTATCATACTATTAAGATCCCTTCCCCACGAAGAATGAAAAGAGCAAAATCCCTCACACAATGAGCCTAGCTCATGTGCTCAAGCACCAAGAACACAAGATGAATGATCCATTAATGAAACTAATCCATGCCAACGTTGAAGATGTCAAATATGTACTCTCCTTTACATCTAGAGAATTCAAATAGGTCTCTTGCCTCATCAAAGGAAACCAAATGGCAAATAGAACCAAAAATGGTTATGCATGTTTCTTAAATGGACCACAAAATATACCTTCCCAGTATATAACAATGACCCCAATATAATAGTCACTACATTATGATGAAATACATCATGCAAGGGATGTCTCTAATACATGATGAGTGTGCAAGGTCATGTGCACAACAAGATCATGACCGAGTCTATCACAAGGCAAGCTTAACTAGGAGCCACGTGTTTCCATCTCCTTAAGTTTAGAGTAGGAAAATTGTTTATATCTTGTACCATGCATTGACATCTCCTTGAGTATAGAGTAGGAACATTATCTTTAACCATGCATTGTCACCTCCTTGAGGATATGGTAGGAACATTTTCTTAAACCATGCATTAATTGTCATGTGTCATATGTAACCTCCTTGTATCCATTGAGCAAAAACTCTTGCTAAGTGCCTTACATGTACACAAATATTTGCATGCAACCACAAGCCTTTGACAATAGACTTTGGTCACAGTAGCATACCTCCTCAAGCATTGAATTGTCTTTTATTCAACTCCAAATAACATGTAGCATATGGAATCCAATTAGTTAATAGGTGCCAATTCCGATTAGTTAAATAGAATGGAAACAATGCTGCGCCTATCCTTTTCCAGAACATAGTTGAATTGCTCTAGTGCACCACGACCTTTACGTTGTTGTTGGACATCCTTGTGAGGCACTCAAATATTTTCCATGTGCATATCCTACCATGCATCCGATCCCCTCAAATCGAACACATGTGCATATCTTTTCCATGATTCTCTCTATCACCAAAAATATCTAAATGTACATGCCACTTTATCATTCTTGATTACATGGTCAACATCTCAACTTTAAACATATTTTGTCCAAAAAAGATGTAGTGCCCTCATGCCGCTGGGCAGGACAAACTTTAAAACAAGAAAGTAATTTCCAATCAATGATATCCATGGAATTGAAATTGATCCAAAATTAAAGTAAGGTGGGATTCATCATTGTGCAAAGTGTGATAAATGCAAGGCATACATCACAAATGTCTATACACCTAGCACCCATAACAATTGAATCTTTCAAATCAACCACTAGTGTTTGAGCTAGAGTGCTCAATCAAATTATTTGTGTCACATGTTCACTAATATTATCATCATCACCAAGTTCGAGCCTATTGAAACCATATTGTGAACCTAAAACCATCAACATACAATCACTCAATGCTAGTCTATGCTCAATAATCAAGACACCTTTAATGCATTAACTTGCGTAGGAGGGTCATAAAAAGTCATATCGAGGTTAGTGGAAAATAAAGCTATGCTGAAACCATAAAAAAGTTGAGGGGCCATTGCTCCACCATAAAGATGGTCATGATATACTATTTTTTGCCTTTACTTTTTCACCAACCATTGTTTTTTTCTTTATTCCTTTGCATCATTTTTGTTCTCACATTTAAATCTCCACGCGGATCATTACTTTATTGTGTGAAGGCTATAACCCCCTAAAGGGTATGATCAAGCATAAGGTTCCTAAGTGACAACGACTCAAAAGGCCATGCCAAACGTGCTGCGCAAAACATATCGCACATAGGACGTCTGCTAGAGTTGGAGGTACCACTACATAGATGGAAAAGGAATGATATAACACAATTTTTTGTGTTTTGTTTGTGCAACACTGAGGAATAAGAATGCACTTTCCGCGTCATTAAATTCCTATTATGTATAGTTAAAATTTTAAAACATATCTTTCTTTTAGGTGTTTTAGCTATGGAGGAATATGTGTTATTCATCTCAACAATCAAATAATGTGAGATGGTATATAAATTATATATGGTTTTATAAAAATATTTATATTTATACTCTCTTTATTATTCTCCAAGTTTGTTTTGGGTAGTGATGGGATTTATTTATATTTTTGTAAAATAGGAGTTATGTTTTGGGTTTGTGGTAAGTTTTTAACTACAATGATAATTAAGAGGAAATAATAAGTTGTGTTCATTCCGCTCAAGTTTGGAAATTGTGTTTTAGATAGTTTAAGAGATGATTTTTCTTATACAATGAAATACAACTAGCACATGAGTTGTAATTTCTTCTCTTTTTATGCAAGAGCATCAACATCCTATATCCAATTTGTATATGATAATTCCTCTTGTTTCAATAAGCATTTTTTTATGGGAAGCTTTCCACAAGATAAAAAACATCTTCTACAAACATGGTTACCCATGATATGAAATGTTTAGTGTAAGAAGCATTGATCCTTTACTTTGATTTTGCTAGAAGAGTGACAACCAGCAAATTTGGAGCACTGGAATTGATTTTGAGAGAAACCTGTGCTATCCATCTCAACAACCCGATATCACTTTATATGAGATGGTAAATACATTATACATAATTTTATAAAAATGTCTATATTTGTACCTTTTAGCAATATTCTCCTAACTTGTTTGTTTTGGGCAGTGATGGGATTTTTTCATATCTTTGTGGTGTGTGTGGCATGTTTTGGGTTTGTAATAGGTTTTTAACTACAATGTTAATTAAGATAAAATAATAAATTGTGTTTATTCCACTAAAATATTGAAAAATGTGTTTTAGATGGTTTTAGAGATGTTTTCTCTCATATAATGTAAATGCAATTAGCTTGGAAATTGTAGTTTCTTCTGTTTCTGTACAAGAGCAACAACATACTTATCCAATTTGTATATGATGATCCCTCTTGTTTTAGTGAACATTTTCTTATTAGAATCTTGCTATAGTAACAAAATCACCCTCTACAGATGTGGTTACCATGATTTAAACTGTTCAATGTAAGAGGCGTTGATTTTACCTTGATTTCACTAGCATAATGGTAACAAACAGTTTTGAAGCACTGCAATTACTTTAATTTATTCATTGGTAATGCAAATAAAGAGATTGCTTAGTTATAATTCTCCAATCATAATAAAAATTTTCAAGGCAAGGTTTTGTATCCATTAGCGTTTGAGGTCTAAAATAAGCATCCTAAAAAAATAGTTAAATAGTAGTTAAAATAATAAAATAAAAGTTATCCATTTTCAAAGGAGAAAAATAGAACTACCTTTTTTTAGTTGTATTTTTTACTTATCTCCTTATAGATATACTCAAATTTAAAGTGTATGCACTCATTCGATGGATCCAATCTGTACTCACTTTGCATACTTTTGATAGACATAGTGAGATAAATTGAAAATACATGAAAATATGATTAAAAAAAGTAGTTACTAACCCCCTTGTGATTGACATTGTCATCTTAAATCATATTGTATTTTTATTTCTCTTTTTTAATAATTTGATAGCAATTTTTTTTGTTTCTTGCCCAATTTTGACTTCAAAATTTCAAAAAATGTATTCCCAATTTAACCGTGTGTGTTTTCTTTGCTAAATTATCATTGGTCTATTTTTACAATATTTATTTTTTCTTTAAACTAGTAACAAAAATGTTTGTTTTGGCTCTATATGACACGGTTTAAGATTTTTTTTTTTTAATAAATAAATAATTTTGTTCCTTATTCTAATTTCATTAGCACTCCATGTTTTTACATTAAATTTAGTTATGATAGTACATATAAAGATATTAATATTTGTATGGTGATCTTCATTATTTTCCAATGGTGAAGCTAAGAAATTTCTTTACTAGTCCAACTCAATCGTTTTGAGATTTGAGTGGCTTTTACTGATGTTTGAGGTTTGAGTGATTTTTACTATTGTTCTAATTAATAACATATATTCATGTGTGTTTGTACATTAAGTACCTTATCATAATTTTATTCTTAATAGAAGGAAAACCAATTTCTAAAATAAGAATTAGATAGAGTGTATTGCCTTTAATTTTAATATTATTCAATATAAAATATTTTGAATTTGCTATTTTTTCCCTAAAGCCTTTAAAAATGTTAAAACCTCATACCTTATTAATTATTAAAAAACCATTGAAATACTTATTATTGTTAGATCTGAGACTTTTGTGATCCATATTGTAGATACATGTCTTTCGAATTAATCACATTATTAGGATTTGGTTGACGTTTCGAACCAACTAATGTGGTTCATCCTTAGGACAAGGTGAAAAAATCATACAATCTTCATGAATAAATAGCAAGGATGCATCATTGCCCCAAGGTCAGCCGATGAAAACTAGCCATTGGAGATTAGTTAAACAGGTAAATAGAAATCCTAAAAAGTTAGAAAGGAATTATTTAATATTCTAAATTTAGTTATAAATTTTATTTAATATTCTAAATTTAGTTATAAGTTGGTTGTTAGGAGCACGAATAATAGTAATATATAGTTAAGAAAATTAGTAAGGGGGATACGAATAAGTTCTTAATAAAATAGTTGTTAGGAGATTTTATATAATATTAGATAATAATATAGTTATAAGGGGGTTAAGAATAAGTTATAAGTATTAATAAAATAGTTGTTATATAAATTTAATAATAATTCGATTTTAGGGTTTAGTTATAACGTATTAAAACAAATAAGGTTAAGAGAGGTTAAGAGTAGGTTTCAAATCCTAATAATGTGATTAATCCTAAAGACATTTATACTTATTATTATTTTTCAAACCTTAAAAATAAATAAATTAAACATCTATTAATTCTTGTTTCAACAATATAGTTTTAATTGAACTTATCATAATATAATCAATTCCAAAAGTGACACGCATGTATAATTATTATTATAAACAAAATGAGATACTTAATTAACTTGGAATTTAATAATCATAAAGAATAATTATCTAAAAAATATAGAAAATAAATTATTAATCATACAATATTTTAAAGTTTATTAGCATTATGTATTAGCTTAATCCAGTCTTTCATAAAACAAGGTATAATAACCCAATCAATTAAAAAATGGATTTAATTATACATTAAAAACAAAAATAAAATGGACTAGTAAATCAATTCATATGATTTATGTAACAATAATAATAATAATCTAATTTTAAGGTCACAACTAAGTTAGACACTAAATTAGTATATAAGACCCCATACTTATATGATCTATGTAACGACTGTAATAATAATTCAATTTTCAGGTCATGGTCAAGTTATAAATTAAGTTGGTGAATAAGACACCATTGTTTGTGCAAGGGAGCTCTTATGTAGTAATTTGATTGCTGAAGTTTACAAAGATTCACATACTCTAGTCCCATTGAATATAGACTTGTGACCTCTTAGGAAGAAACACATGTTCATAACCATTACACCCACTGAAATTGTATAATAATATACTTAATATTGAATACAAATTCAATATAAATATGATTTTTTTTAGTTTTTTTAATAACCGTAGGCTACATGTTTTGTTTTCTAACCCTATCCTCACATGTTGTAGAGCCAATCATGAAGTAAGGATCACATTATGAGTGCTTTATTGTTCTCACACACACACACACATGGATGGAATTCAACATCCTCAGTGGTTGCAATTAAGGAAAAATTACGAGCTTTAAGATTTGGTGGATTTTCCCTTGAAATATGCATTTTTCCTTGTTGATTAGCCGTATTGATCACATATTGACTCAGGCTTTGCGTGGGGTTTCTCGTCAAACCGGTAAAAACACACCATCTAGGGAACATGGAGAACAAAACCCATGTCCCCAATTTCACCCAACTCACCTGCAAATAGCTAAACGAATGAGGAATTGTGAAAATCTATTATTTTTTGTAAAAATATTATGGGATTGAATTGCAATGCATAAAAAATTGTGAAATTAAAAAAATTAAAATAAATGGTGAAATACCTTTAGAGGCGTTTAATTGGTCAAAATAGAAACAAAAAGTGGTAAAAGTGATGAATGATAGGTTTCTTTAAGCCAAAATGTCGTTTATTAATATGGAAAAATTTCAGCAAATTTAAGGACTGACAAAGTGGACATTGAAATATTTTATTTACTGCAAACATCATTTGTTGTTGTTGTTATTAATGTTTCTTTTTTAATGCCACACGTAATTCAACACTTAAGGAATTATAATTTTTGTTCATACTAGATTGTAAAAAACATTTTTCAACACAATTAATGAAGTAGAAAAATGTGTGCATATATAGACACAATCTAACTATTCTACATTTATTCAATTTTTTATGAGATTGTGATTTTATGAGTTTTTTTTGGTTAATTTTTTGGCTTTCATTGATTCATAATTCAATTATACAAAAATAGCAATATTACTATTGTAGCCTGCCATAAGGGAAACCATACTAATGGAGGTAAATATATTGCAAAATTCTTTTGTCTATCAAAATTAGCCATACCGGAACTACTACATAACTATCTCTAGGCCACAACAGATGTTTGGTAGTGTTTTCATAGAGATTACAAAATCACAATAAGGTATAACATACATACCACAACTGCAAAACATAGGAAACTATAAAATGATTTAGAAAACATAAGCATACAATTATGGTGAACCCAAACTTTTGTCCTTACTCGAAAGAAGTTGTAGGGATGGGATCCAGTGTACTCAGATGAAGTGAGAGTTGTCTCCCACATTGAAGATGCATCTCTATATGTGCCAACCAACCATCCAAGCTAACTAAACAAGAATGTAGATTCTTTTGTATCCACTGGATATTGTTGAGGTGAATGGTGGTTTCATTACAATCCTCCCGCTTCTCTTGAATGAAATGACTTAGCATTATTTTCCTTTGCCAATATAAAGTTATGGAGTGGTATTATTGGTTCTTGTGACCCCTGTGTGTCCAAGGTTTGGAACCTAATTAGAAACATTGGCCTAAATCTTCGAGTTGGAATGGATATTCCTATTGTGAACTACCCGAGCTTCAAGTAAACGAGTTTCATCTTGATTTTTTTTGGCGGAGAGGGGGGGGGGGGAGGGTGGTTGAATGGTAAAGATACCTTGTAGACTTGGCCTAAGATTAGGCTCGAGGCCTGCAAGTGGGACGTCGACCGCGAGAGCCATGCCTTAGGTGCATATGTTGTTGGGGCATGGTAATAGGGAGAGGCAAGTCCCTAGCTAAAGGATATCTAGGAGATAGGATAATAGAAGGGGATTGAAGGCCAAGGAGGGACCAATGCACAACATACATGGTGAAGAGCTTCATGGACAGGGGTGTCAAGTGTAGAATTAGGAGAATTTTGAGGTTAAAAAGGACCTCAAAACAAAAAATGTACTAACAAAAGTAACTTTAAAAGAACCAATAGAATCAAGATGATGATGTCATCCCTAGGGGTAAAGTTTTTGGAGAGAAAAGAAGAAAACATTTTTTCTTCTTCTTTAAATTGTATTCTCGGCTTGTCTTCTTATAGGTTTATTCAAATGTCAAGCATAGACACCTGTTGGATGCATAATTAAATTCCACATCTAACGAGTACCTTCTCTACATACTTATGTGTAAACCCACATAGTAAAAACTTGAAAATACATGAAAAAAGCATGTGAACATGTTTTTTCATGTATTTTCAAGAATTTTCAATTTGGCTCTACTCATAAGTATTCATGATTTTTTCATGTATTTTCAAGGTTTTTAGATGTGGGTCTACTTAGAAGTATGCAAAGTGGGTACTTGTTGGACGTGGAATTTAATTCAACACCCAACAGGTGCGTACACTTGACATTTGAATAAGCCTATAAGGAGATAAGACAAAAATACAATAAACAATTTTTTTTTTTTTTTTTTGACTCTTATTTTATTATTTTCCTTAGGAAGCCTATTTGAGACCTTGGAATTTTCCTAATGAAAAAGCCAAGGGAACTGCAGGGAAATTTTGGGAGCAATATTAAGCAACAAAGAGCATTACTTGAGATGGTGAAATGTTGGGTAACCTCCCCACAAGGTACAACAAGTTGTTGTCCCTAGCTAGAGGGTTGAAACTAATTTGTTGAACCAAAAACAATAATCACAACACTACAATTATGGTACCATCTGGAAAGGTTTTAGGTGGAAATTTTTACCAGCGAGCTTGGAGGAGACGTGTTTCAAAATACCCTAGAAGAATCCTAATACCAGTCTCCCTGCCAGCGAGTGCACAAACCAACTGTATTCACCCCCGCATACGTTTTAGGTTTGCATAGTGTCCAACAAGCTATAAAGAATGAGTAATGGAAGGCTAGAACAGAAGGGCTTGGGCCTTCGTCAACTGACATACCGCAATTGCGGATGTGGGGGAGGAAAAATCCCGCAAGTAGCTCAATAATACAACAAAGGCTCTAAATGACTGCAGATGCCTCTAGCAACACCAAGAAGATGAGGTGGTCACATATGTTTCTAGTTTAATGCTTTACATTGTCATAACTCATGAACATGTGTGAGTGCATGGGGTCGGTTGGCCATGAAAACCCCCTCTTTAATACCTAAGATGATTTCGGAGTGGAAAGCCTTCTGTCCTCCCTCTTTGACACATGTTTCGACACCCCTAATAGAATTGTGATTTTACGAATTTTTGAATACATAATTAAATTCAACTTATTAAAAAATATTCAAATATACCAATTCTCACCATTTAAATTTACAATTTCAAAAATACCCGTCATTTTTTTTTTTAAATATAAATTATTATGATACTAGATAACAATTTCCTTTTTCTTTTTTAAAACAATGACCATAAGCATACAATTTCATTAACATCTAGTTTTGGGTTTTTAATTTTTTTTGGTTTTGTTTTGTTTCAAGTGTTCGATTTCCATTGCGCCTTAAAATCGATGAGAAGATTAAGAAGATGTCCTTGAAAACCCTTTGTCCAAATTGAAGTCGGCCCTATTGGTCGTTGCTACCCACTTAGTATCCCTTGAATTTGAATTCAAGAGTATCGAGAACATGGGTATGGTAAGTCATGGAAAATGTTACGGTAAATCATGGCCTTGTAAATGACAACTTTATAGGTGGTGTTTTCACATGGGTCATTATAGGAAGTTGCATCGACTCATCTAATGACCCAACTTTAAATATAATCTTTACCCTGTATCAACGAGCTTTGCCATTGTCATTTACCGTTGTGTTTTTTGAATGAGATCCATATCTGTTAAATGTTACTTAATATAAATGTATATGTTAATTAAGATGTACAATTTAAGTGTCATAATAACTTCATCATTTTAAGTATGTTTATACTATATTTTATGGGAGTTTTTCTTTTAATTTAATACTAAAGTAAATTTAAAGTTTAAAATGGATATAATAAAGAAAAAATAATCAAAATGAGATAGTTTATTATTAAAGTGATAAGTTATATTAAGTTAAAAGTGTTGTTAAGAGAAAATTTATTTATATTATCTCATGAATAATAATTATTAGGCTTCAAGGATTAGCTTAAGTGGTCTAGAGGGAGATGTCAAGTTCTTTAATATTGTTGCTAATTGTTGCTAATCACAAGTTTGACTCTCTTTAATTCCCTTGGGACGAGGCCCCCATAATCAGAGTCGACGGTTTACCATCCACGAAATGTGGGGAAGTACTTTGGGGTTTCCGTACTTTCATTCTAATAATAATAATTAAGTGAAGTTGTGAAATGAGAATAAAAAGTACTCTCTCTCTCTCTCCATATATATATATATATATATATATGGTTCATTTTATTATAGACAAAATGAGACATATAAGAAGGTTTTCCCTAGTCTACCACCAGGGAAATGAGATCTTTTTGAGCATCCAAAAATTGACATTGTGATAAGAGTTCAAAATTACAACATAGATACTATGAGGCCTGTAGCCTACCTAAGCTAACATATATGAAACATTAGAAAATCAAAGATAAAAGTAAGTAGTAATAGAATGAACATAATTCATCGACCTGTGTTGGGAGAGTCTAATTCTTCGATAGCGATGGAAATATTTTTGTCCTTAGTAAGTGTTGAAAATGCAACAAGATGATGGAGCTTAGTGGAAAGGAGTCGCCTTCACTAAGTGGGCCCGTAGGCTATTCTTGGCGCAAAGTCTATTTTTAGACATATGGATCATGGTCTATGAGTTGCAGGATGCTATTTGTGGATGATTGGTCATGTTGGTAAAAATAGATGGACTTCTATTTTTAGACATATGGGCGGAGTCTATTTTTAGACTGCCAGGCTAAAAATAGAACAGTCGAATATTATTAGCTCTTAATAATATTTGGACTATAAACATTATCTTATCCTCTTGGAGCACTTCAGTTTGAGCTACGGATGTGGCACATGCAGCTGTCAGAAGGAAATACGCTTTTCTTATGGGTCAGTTGAGCTATTGCATGATGGACTTCAGTTAGAACTCAAGTGGTTGAGTTTGGTGGAGTTGATTGAGGAGTTGTGTTCAGTTTGACTTGGTTGAACTAGTTGTATTTAGTATAACTGCATAATACACTAGTAATGAGTGATGTGAATTAATTATTAATTAATTCACTAATTATTAACTCATAAATCAACTAAAGAATACATCAGTTAACTCAGTGCATGGACAATTCAATGGAGACAGGTGTTAGAGGTGAGTGAAAGGGCAAGACAACTGTCAGTTGTGACTATAGTTGTGCATGAGATTTACACAATCAATGGATTGAGTATTACCAATGAGGATTGCATGGTTCAGCCAAGGGAAATACGAATTTGGATCAGCCATTCTCATCCATTCTCATGCAGGATTGTGCAGTGGAGGCAAGCAAGCAGCGGAGGAGATTTGAACCAGTGCTTGATTCAAATCTGAGCTAGTTTGTGTGTAACAGGTGGAGATAGTACTGAGTACTTGTGAGGAGTATTGTACTATGTATTGTTACATGTTCTCAATCATTATAATATTCAGATAGTGTGGGGTTTTCAGCTGTATGCTTTCCTCGGGTTACATACTGTGTTAATGTGCGCATGCGATTGATGTTTCATTGTTTTTAATGCTGCAAGATTGATGATCAATGTAGAGGAGGTTATGTATTATGCATGCATTCCAAAATAGTGTATAATCGAGATAATCTCTGTGAATAAGTGTTTAATTATTCAAAATTTCTACATGGTATTAGAGCAGAGCTGATCATCAGATCTATTATTCAGAAAGTGTTTACATTTTATTTCTTCAGGCAGAGTTTGTAATCGGGCCAGGTAACCTTTGGATTCATCCTTCTTTTGGAAGGTGAGATATCCGGTAAAAGCCCATACAGTCAATCTCTGTACGAGAAATACTTTGTTCTCACGAATTTTAGATCAGAAGCGGTTGAGTTTTGAGTTGGTGGAATTCAAATTTGCAGCAGTGTTTTCTTGGTGTCAAAGTTGGAATGTATTTCAACGGATTGCAATTGGAGTATGCTCTTGAGGGCAAATCGAATTATATTGCATGGAAATACAGGATGGAGGCAGTGTTAGATGACAATGAGTTGAAGGATTTCATAGATGCTGAAGTCCCAAAACCTACGATGCTGCTGAAGCTGTGGCTTGGCAAAAGAAGACAACAAAGTGTTGAAGGATTCTATTGGAGGGCGTGAAGGATCACATTGTATCCAGCCTGCATGGAAAGGCTTCTCCATACTTGATGTGGAAAGCGTTGACAGATTTATTCCAAAGCAAGAGCGACCAGAGGAAGTTGGCGCTCAAGGATAAACTTGGAAACATTAAGTGTGAGAATGGAGACAGTATGCCCAGGCATCTCACGAAGTTCACCCAATGCCGGGATGAGCTGGGAAGTGTGGGGGTGACTGTCGATGATGAGGACTTAGTGAGCTTGGCTCTCCTTGGTCTTCCGAAGAGTTGGCATTCCTATCAGGACTCTGTCAATGGTCGGGAGAAATTTCCAGGATGGGAGAGACTTTGGTCGGATCTTGTGCAAGAGGAGATTAGGCGGAATACCAGGGACGTATCTTCATCAAAGGCATATGATGAAGAAAATTGCGCTTTGGCTGCCAAAGCAAAGAAGGGGAAGGAGAAGGGTTCTCTTTCCGAATCCAGTTCTTCCAATGATGGGAAGAAGGTTGACAAATCGAAAGTGCGATGCTTTCGTTGTCATGAGGTGGGCCATTTTGCTACAAATTGTCCACAGAGGAAATCCAAGAAGGGATCCGGGGAAGGATCTGAAGGTGAGGCAATTGCTTCACAGTTCGAGTTGGATTTCACACTCTTCGCATGCATGGTTTCATCCATGGTGGGAAGTGGTTGGTTTCTTGATAGTGGAGCTTCTTTCCACATGACTGGTGACAAGAGTTTGTTCAGTACTTTGGAGGAGAAAGATCTCCAGATACTCATAGCGATGGGTAATGATGAGAAGTATAGTGTCTCAGGTGTAGGCATGGTTATTTTTCAGAGGGAGCATGGAGCTCGCCTTACCTTGACCGATGTCAAGTATGTACCAGGACTGGAGAGAAACTTGGTGTCGATCGCGATGCTGGAAGACAGAGGCTATGATGTAGTCTTCAGTGAGGGAAAGGTTTTCCTTAGACACATCATCACTAGACAAGTGAAGCAGATTGGTTCACGGGTCAAGAACCTGTATGCTCCTGAGGTTCAAGATGCATGCAAATCCTTGAGAAGCGAGGCAATTGATGGAGACTTGGTGGTTGGGAGGGAGCGTATATTACCTCTCAACATGCAGAGCCAGAAGAAGTCTCAGACGATTGTGAAGGAGCCACGATTGGTGCAACAGCTTCAGGAGGTTGTGGAGTAGACACAACAAGGGAAGCTGAGAGGAGATCGAGTAAAGACATCTACTCATGCAGAGACCTCCAGTAGGGGGAAACTTCGAGCCAGGTGGGCTGAGGGATCACATGCAGCCATACCTCCAGGTAGGAGGTGGGGGTGATATAGAGTGATCGTCCCAAGGAGGAGAGGCAAGATCCTTGAGGTACCCAACCTCTTGGATGAGACCTTGCTACGGGAGCCCCGATGTGGAGTAGCAGGAATTGAATGATTGGGTAGAGACAGATGTGGATGGAGCGGCAGAGAGAGTGACAGTGCAGGGAATCCTAGGACAACGCATAGCTAGCAGGCTGCAACAATGCGAGAGGCACAAGTGTTTTGCACAGTGCTAGGTGGCACAGAGAGGTGTGCAATGGTGCGAGATGCATGGAGATGTTGCAGTAGCACAGATGTCATAGAGGGAGCACTTGTCAGCAGTAGGTAGAGCTTCAACATCAGAGTATGTTCCTAGCCCAACAGAGTGGTCAGTTGGGAGTGTTTTTGTTCCAAGTGTTGTTGGTGCAAGTGGACCGGGCAAATGTGCTGCATGCAGAACATTCCAGAGTTGCAGGATAAGGGTTATAGATAATCCATATCTTGTTGAGAGGGAGTGTTGAAAATGCAACAAGATGATGGATCTTAGTGGAAAGGAGTCACCTTCACTAAGTGGGCACGCAAGCTATTTTTGGCGCAAAGTCTATTTTTAGACATATGGATCATGGTCTATGAGTTGCAGGATGCTATTTGTGGATGATTGGTCATGTTGGTAAAAATAGATGGACTTCTATTTTTAGACATATGGGCGGAGTCTATTTTTAGACTGCCAGGCTAAAAATAGAACAATCAAATATTATTAGCTCTTAATAATATTTGGACTATAAACATTATCTTATCCTCTTGGAGCACTTCCGTTCAAGCTACGGATGTGGCACATGCAGTTGTCAGAAGGAAATACACTTTTCTTATGGGTCAGTTGAGCTATTGCATGATGGAATTCAGTTAGAACTCAAGTGGTTGAGATTGGTGGAGTTGATTGAGGAGTTGATGGAGTTGTGTTCAGTTTGACTTGGTTGAACTAGTTGTATTTAGTCTAACTGCAGAATACACTAGTGATGAGTGATGTGAATTAATTATTAATTAATTCACTAATTATTAACTCATAAATCAACTAAAGAATACATCAGTTAACTCAGTGCATGGATAGTTCAGTGGAGATAGGTGTTAGAGGTGAGTGAAAGGGCAAGATAGCTGTCAGTTGTGACTATAGTTGTGCATGAGATTTGCACAATCAATGGATTGAGTATTGCCAATGAGGATTGTGTGGTTCAGCCAAGGGAAATACGAGTTTAGATCAGCCATTCTCATCCATTTTCATGTAGGATTGCGCAGTGGAGGCAGGCAAGCAGCGGAGGAGATTTGAACCTGTGATTGATTCAGATCTGAGCTAGTTTGTGTGTAACAGGTGGATATAGTATTGAGTACTTGTGAGGAGTATTGTACTATGCATTGTTACATGTTCTCAATCATTATAATATACAGATAGTGTGGGGTTTTCAGCTGTATGCTTTCCCCAGGTTACATACTGTGTTAATGTGCGCATGTAATTGATGTTTCATTTTTTTTAATGCTGCAAGATTGATGATCAACGTAGAGGAGGTTATGTATTATGCATGCATTCTGCAATAGTGTATAATCGGGATAATCTCTGTGAATAAGTGTTTAATTATTCAAAATTTCTACAGTAAGCAGACTAGATTTGTGTTGAAAATGCAACAAGAAAATATCAGTTTGACTTTGCCTTGGTCAAACCAGAGAAAATTCTAATTTCTATTTCAGCAGAAATATTGGAGGTAGTTAATTGAGGTGACGTGGCACTTTTCACTCAGTTAACTCAATTAATTCGAGTTCGGGAAGCTTGAGTTCAGTTCAGTATGTTTGATTGCTAATTTGTAGCAATATATTTCAATTAATTTGAGTTATTGTCAATTTAACTAGTTCTAACTGTCAAAAGAACTAGTAGAGGTCAAGTTGTGGAAGTGAAACTTCAACCACACCCAGTGATCAACTAGTTAATTGATCAATCAACCCAAAATAATTGTTTCATGAAAAGAATTCGAGTTACCCAGTTGAGATGGAGATTCCAAGGCATTGTACTATCAGTTGTAGTATATTCCAATGTGTACAGGTGGTGCGTGCAGTTAAAGGAAGGACCTAAGGCGATTGTGCAATTCCATGGTGGGAAATTCATAAAAAATAGGGGCAATTTATCAAGGGAACAACACAAGGAAATGAGATCTTAGAGGGCTTGAAAATTGGCTAAGTGTTGGCCAGAGTCAATTAATTAGGTAGAGGGATAAACTATACACTTGCAGGTTGTGCTCAAGCTTGAGCAAACATATGTATTTCATCTCTATTCTCTAATTAATGCAATATAGATAGTAAGGGGTTTTGAGCAATTGCTGTCCCCTAGATAAATCTCTGTGCATGTGTGATGTTTCCTTTTGCATGTCTATGATTCTTGTTCTAGATTGTGAATTAACTTCCACATTGCAGTAGAGTAGCTTCAAGTCTTATGATTTAGAAAATTTCATGAGAGATATTGAATCTACACATTAATTTCTACATGGTATCAGAGTTGGAATATTGTAGAACGACGATTTCGAAGTTGTCTTTGCAAGAGGTTTGAATTTGAAGACCAGCGTGATGCAGGGTTACCCCTGCTTTACCCACAATATGCATGGATTATTCATATAGCTATTTGTCCCAGGAATTTTTAACTCACTAAGGAGTTAAATCATCAATTCTAAGGTTTAAGGCCCCATCAATGCCTAAGTCCTAGGCAATATCCACTTATCAGAATTTAAATCACCCCTTAAACCTTCGATTAGGACTTTATTAAAGGCCTTCTCTTAATTCCTTCCTATCGGGATGTTATAACCCTTCTAGACCTTCAACCATTCATTATCGGCGCTTTAAACCCTCTTATGACCATTTACAAAGGAAATACATTAAAAACATGCCTTTGCACTCTTGGTATGGCTTCTGCACGATTTTCGAAGTTTACCTTTATCGCTATTGGCAATCGCATCCTCGGCAGTCACATTAACACATGTTCCCTTGTCTCCGCCGATATGCGATCATATAACCTTTCAGACTTGAAATATTATTAACTATGCTTCATTTCACTATCGGGTACATTGCTATCGGCCCTTCGCACAATCGCATATCACATGTATTGAAGCCACGGTCTATAAAACATTGCGATCCAATCACATCTCCACCGTTGATCCTTATCTTGATCCAACGGTCATTAACGCTCCCTATCTTCAAAGTTGCTCTAATGGTTCTCTACCATTGATCTGTGCCTAGTAGATCCAATGGTCCATAATCATTTCGGGTTGGTAACAAGCCTAACACTTAACACTTCTTTTGGACCTGATGGAATTATAAAACCCCAACCTAATACATTTTGGGCTTCTCAATTAAACTTTGATCACTTTGGCACCCAATGACTGTCCGATGGCGAGATCTCTCCAATCGCCAATGCGATTTAATCCCGACCGTTGATCATTAAAGATCCAACAACTACGATTCGCCCATACTCCATTTCTTCCACCCTTCTCCTTTACTTAGATTTTTTTGCGTATTTCTTCAGGGTTTCTGTGTTTTCCGGGTTTTCTAAAGGTTTTCCTTTTGCCTTCAGTTCACTTCCGCTTGAGCTCTAACCTCGTGATTTCTTTTATCACCGTCCTCTTTGGCTTCTAATTGGTCCTTCGAATGGATCAATGGCCCATTTCAAACCTCCATATTACTCTCTTCTTCTCTATGCATTCGTTGAATTCCGCATCTCTGCGTTCATTGCGCTTCGCCTACATAAATATACATATGCAATTCTTTGATGCATGCAATCTATCACTCAACACTTAATCCCGCATTTATAGAGATTTAATCAATCTCTGTATATAAATACAAACAATTAATTACAGAACGAGATCTCTATCTCTCTGGCCTGATTTTCTAATATCAGTGGCATCTATTCCAAACATTTATACATAAGGACTCTAAAACCAATTCTTGGTTTAGATCCATGAATTCCTTAACAAATTTCCTAAATCTTCTTCTTGTTCCTAAAATCATGAACTGACTCCTAATCTAGGATTTACAATCAATTCTCAATCCCTCAATCTCTCAACTATCCTAAATCTCTCATGTTTTCTTATATTCGAGAACATTTACCAATATGCCTCACAATATTCAATTAATTCTCTACACTATCTTCTCTCATTAAAATCACTCAAAACATTAATAATTACATTTAATTCACTCTTAAGAACCCATCTTCCTTGAAAACACAATACCCCTATGTCTACCAGAATACAATGAGTTTTCTTGGCCTAAATGCTCCCGCATCAGACTCCCAAAGTAGAAAATTTCCATGATCTCCTGATCATGTTCTTCATATGTTGATATAAACTCTCCAGGGTCCCAAACTTTAGTTTGTAACTGTCCAAATGCTTTGTTCCTTTGCTGCCGCTGCATGTCTGCTGTTTTCTACTCTGTCTTCCTCTCCTTGTCAATCAGGTTCATACATTGATTGATCATGCTTCCTGATATTATCATTCTCTTCCATATGGCCTGTTTTATCATTAGCTACCACATTTCTTCAATTTCTGTGTCCAGCACATCCTTGGACCGGTTCATACCTTGCCACTTACAGCTATTTGTTTCCTTCTGCTTCAGGTTGCTGCTGCTGTCCACCAATTCTTCAAACTGCTATTGGTTACTTCCACCGTGTAGTTGCTGGTTCCTTACTGCCGCCCTTACATCTTTACCCTCTTTCATGATTATCTCTTTCTGCATTGAATCATGACTGTCCAACATTTCTTTCAGCACTTGAACACCTCTGTTCCATGGATTGAATTCTTCCATAGAGTCTTCTTCTTCCATTTTTATTTGGCTGCTCATTTGTGCCAAAATTCCTCCAGCATCTGCAACTAAACCTGCATTCATAAAACACTTGTTAAAATAAAAATCATAAGGCTTTTGTGCCTTTTCCTTCTTTGGCATCAATTCAGTTTGCTTCTCAGTTTTCTCCTCCTCTATCAGCACATCAATATGATGATTTGAATTCTCAGCAGAATTCATGAGACTGTTAGCTAGTCTTTCCTCCACACCATCTGTTCTAATGATGTCTTTCTATCACTATCCACTGTAGTGAACCTCTTCATTTTCGTTCAATTTTGACTTTACAACCTGAACACTTAACTTTTGGTCTTCTAGCCTTTTTTCCAAAAGACTTAACTCCTGCCACAAATTTTCCATCTCACTTGGAATTTCTCCCAAAAGTTCTGTACAATCCTCACTATCTTCTTCTTTGTCACAAGGATAAATTATTGACACTATTTCTTCATTCTTAGTTAGAATAAATTTATGATCCTCCATCCCTTCGGTAGTTTTAGATGTCTGCCCATCACTCTCCCATTGATCACTTAAGAAAATAAATTCCACATTATTTTCTTCAATAGCAAATTTCTTATCATAGGACACAACTGTCTCATCCCCACTGAAGATATTTCCTCCATTAAGCATGGAATTTATGAACTCCTTTTGTTGTAATAACTCAACTTGATCTTCATTTGAAAGACAGTCATCATCATACTTTACCTGGCAATTTTTAGCTTCATTCAAGATATTTCCATAAAATGGTTTATCTTCTGCAATACCTGCATTCATACACAACCTGTCAGTTGTAAAACCACAAGACATCATGACCTCATTTGATGATTCAATCACCAATTCCTCTTGCTGTTCCAAGCCCTTTACATGACTTAGAAATATTTCGATGGTCTTCTCCTCAACCTCATCAAGTCCTTTACTTGATTGCTTGATATCCTCTCCTACTTCCTCTTTTAAAACAAAATTTAGATTCTGCCTGTCTTCTTCCCTCTTTATGACAATATCAGCATATTGTCCTTCTCTCCATGTTTCACCTGTAAACATAAACAAATTATCAGATTTAAAATCATCAGATCTTTTGCCCTCACTTGAAGTTTCAATCTTCAAGTCTTCATCTTCACCCAGAACTTCACCCTGCTCTGGTTCACAAATGGATGCTTCCATTTCCATTTCCAACTCAGCTTCTCTTAGTTCTTTAGATCTCACTTGAACACCCAGTACCTGTTCAAGTTTCATCAACTCTTCTGCTAATTGCATATTCACCTGCTGACTTCTCTTCTTTTATAGCCTCCTTTGTAGTTTATGCCACCTCACTGGCTTCTTCTTTAATACCCAACCTTGTCTCTGGTTTTCCTCAAGTATCATCATCAATACATTGAGTTGTTCTTTCATTTCTGCCATTTCTTTATCAAACTCCTCTTGACTCATCCTCTTGCCATTTGCCTTGGCACCCTTCTCCTTTTGTCCTCTGCTGTGATCTCTTTTAGAACCTCTGCTATGACTGTCACTAGTCATCATCCTCTCCATCTCTATGAGTTCCTCACTCACTTCACTATGAATTGCACTAAAGCCTCTTCAACAGCAAGTCGTCCCTACTGCCACTTACCTCACCAAGCTCTCCTCACTCAGTCTTTTGGCAAGAAATTGATTCTCTATCTCTGGAACCTCCTTTGAGCACTCTTCTCTGCTCCTTTAGGCTTCAACTCATCTGCACCTCCTCAAGAACACAACTGTCCTCTTGTATTTCAATCACTATGAAATACTTGGTTCTGACCACTTCTTCTTTCAATTAGAAAGTCTTACTAGCTTCCTTCATTACCTTGGCAATTCTACCCACATCCTTTGTGGAATTACCTTTGTGATCTGCAACAATATCTCTGCAGTAACAAGTCTCCTCCTTGCTACATATGCTTCACTAAGCTTCTCTCCTCTGAGCTCAGTCTTTCAGCATCACTCTGGTTCTTTCCTCTGGAATCATTTGAGCACTCCTTGCTCTTAGGCTATTGCTGCAATCTTCTCACCTCCTTATGCTGTTACTTGTGCATCAATATAAACAAAAAATCTTCTATCTTCAAATCAAATCAAACAAAACATGTCATCTCACCTCCAAGATCTCTGCATGATCTTGTTTCACCATTTACCTGTACTTTGAGTGGATTGTCCTCCTTCTCTTGCATCTTCAAGTTCTGCTGCACTTTATCTCTGTGTGTCTACCTTCTGTCAGATTAGAATCTGATCCTTCCTTGCCTGCATATACATCTTAAAACACAACTTTGTTCTAAATCCTTTTCTACAGAATTCCCTTATTCTATTCTGCTATCAATTGTTTCAATAACAATTATGCTCTGATACCAAATTGACGCAGGGTTACCCATGCTTTACCCACAGTATGCATGGATTATGCATATAGCTATCTGTCCCAGGAATTTTTAACTCACTAAGGAGTTAAATCATCAATTCTAAGGTTTAAGGCCCCTTTCTCAAACTCTGCGGAATAATTCATTAAAATTCCATCAATGCCTAACTCCTAGGCAATATCCACTTATCGAAATTTAAATCACCCTTAAGCCTTCAATTAGGACTTTATTAAATGCCTTCTCTTAATTCCTTCATATCGGGATGTTATAACCCTTCTAGACCTTCAACCATTCATTATTGGCGCTTTAAACCCTCTTATGACCATTTACAAAGGAAATACATTAAAAACATACCTTTGCACTCTTGGTATGACTTCTGCACGATTTTCGAAGTTTACCTTTATTGCTATCGGAAATCGCATCCTCCGCAGTCACATTAACATATGTTCCCCTATCTCCGCCGATATGCAATCATATAACCTTTCGGACTTGAAATATTATTAACTATGCTTCATTTCACTATCGGGTCTGCTCCTATCGGCCCTTCACACAATCGCATATCACATGTATTGAAGCCACAGTCTATAAAACATTGCGATCCGATCACATCTCCACTGTTGATCCTTTTCTTGATCCAACGGTCATTAATGCTCCCGATCTCCAAAGTCGCTCTGATGGTTCTCTACCATTGATATGCGCCTAGCAGATCCAATGGTCCATAATCATTTCGGGTTGGTAACAAGCCCGACACTTAACACTTCTTTCGGACCCGATGGAATTATAAAACCCCAACCTAACACATTTCGGGTCCAACTTCTCAAGTAAACTTCGATCACTTTGGCACTCGATGATTATCCGATGGCGAGATCTCTCCAATCACCAATGCAATTTAATCTCGACTGTTGATCATTAAATATCCAACGGTTACGATTCGCTCGTGCTCCATTTCTTCTGCCCTTCTCCTTTACTTAGATTTTTTTGCATATTTCTTTAGGGTTTCTATGTTTTCTGGGTTTTCTAAAGGTTTTCCTTCTGCCTTCAGTTCACCTCCGCTTGAGATCTAACCTCGCGATTTCTTTTATCACCATCCTCTTTGGCTTCCAATTGGTCCTTCGAATGGATCAATGGCCCATTTGAAACCTCTGTATTACTCTCTTATTCTCTTTTCATTCACTAAATTCCACCTCTCCGCGTTCACTGCGCTTCGCCTGCGTAAATATACATATGCAATTATATGATGCATGCAATCTATCACTCAGTTAGTTGGGCTCCCCTCTCAGGCTCAAGGATGTGATGTTTGTTCTAGGTCTAAAGAAGAATCTTGACTCCGTAGGAGTTTTGGAAGACCGTGGTTATGATGTGATCTTTAGCAAAGGAAAGTTTCTTGAGACACATAGTCACGTGACAGGTAAAGTAGACTAGGGTTTGTGTGAAGAACCTCTACAAGATTGATGTGGAGGATTGTGCTGAATTCAACATAAAGGTGGAGAAGGTGCAGGTTTGCGATGTCAAAGAAATTTTGCATAGAAGACAAGGCCATTTGCGTTATGGTGCTTTTAAGATCATGCAACAGATTACCCCATGCCTCCCCAAAGGACCAATAGAGCAGTAGGACACATGCAAAGGTTGTACCTTGGTGAAGTACACAAAAGTCACTTTCCATGATCGGGACAATAGAGCACGTGTAGTCCTTGAAAGGATCCACTCTGATGCTTGTGGACCTTTCTCAACAACCTCTACTACTAGACACAAGTATTTTTTCATGTTTATTTATGACTACTTGTGGAAGTGCTATATATTCTTCATGCAAAAGAAGGATGAGACTTTATCCAAGTTATTAGAGTTCAAGGCACTGGTGGAGAAAGAAATAGGAAAGAAGGTGAAGGCTCTTAATAGCGATAATGGAGGTGAGTATGTGTCGAATGAGTTCAAAAATTTATGTGCAAAAGAAGGCATTCGACGAGAGTTAACAACACCTCACAACCCAAAACAGAATGGGGTGGTTGAGAGGAAAAACCAAAGCATTGTGGGAGAAGCACGAGCGATGTTACATGACCAAAGCCTACCTATGCACTTGTGGGCTGATGCATGCAACATAATAGTCTATTTTTAGAACAAGAGTCCTCATCGGATTCTTGGCTTGATCACACCGGAGGAGGCTTTCTTGGGGAGGAAGCCAGAGAAGTCACATTGTAGGATTTGTGGAGCCTCTGTCTATTGCCATGTATCCAAAGAATCAAGGAAGAAGCTAGAGATGACAACAAAGTTGGGGGTATTTTTGGGTTACACAGAAACTCCCCACAACACCATGTGTATTTTCCATCCATCAGAATGACAATTGTGCGACGAGATGCTAAATTTGATGAAGACAAAGCCATTAGGTGCTCTCTTGAGAGGGAGATTTAGATCCTACTAGAGGGAGCTTAATGTCCCTAAATAATACCTCCTGTATATATCCCTTTTGAGCCTTCCCAAGAGTTGGCATAATTATCAAAATTCGCTAAATGGTAGGGAGAAACTACCAAGTTGGGAGCGCTTATGGCCTGACCTGGTGCAACAAGAAATAAGGCGGAGTACCAGAGAAGGGATTTCATCCAAGGGTGAGGATGAGGATAACTGTGTCTTGGATAAAAAGGAAAAGAAAGGGAAAGGAAATAAATCCCAATCCAAATCGGAATCTAGTCAAGGGGGCAAGAAGAAAGAATTGTACATAATCAAGTGCTTTCACTGTCATGAATTCAGGCACTATGCCACGAAGTGTCCACATAAGAAGAAAAGCAATAAGATCTCAGGAGGAGAAGTAGGTGAAGCCTCGGCTTCATAGTTCAAGCTTGAATTTACTCTAATTGCATGCATGACTAACACAATGATGGGAAGTGTGTGGTACCTCGACAATGATGCCTCATTCCATATGAAGGGGAATAAATATTTTTTCAATGATTTAGAGGAGAAGGATATCCATGTGCACATAGTGATGGGAGATGAAGGGAGGTATAGAGTGACCAGGATTGGTACATTCACCTTTCAGAGGGAGTTGGGCTCCCCTCTCAGGCTCAAGTATGTGATGTTTGTTCTGGGTCTAAAGAAGAATCTTGTCTTCGTAGCAGTTTTGGAAGACTATGGTTACGATGTGATCTCTAGAAAAGGAAAGGCATTATTGAGACACATAACCACAAGATAGGTAAAGAACATTGGAGTTCGTGTGAAGAACCTCTGCAGGGTTGCGATCTCGATGAAATTTGGCATAGAAGACTTGGACATTTGCATCATTGCGCTTTGAAGATCATGCAACAGATTACCACAGGCCTCCCGAAAGGAGAAATAGAGCAACACGACACATGCAAAGGGCGTGCCTTAGGGAATTACATAAAAGCCACTTTCCATGTCCGGAATAGTAGAGCACATGCAGTCCTTGAAGGGATCCAATCTAATGCTTGTGGACCTTTATCGATAGCCTCCACTGCTAGGCACAAGTATTTTGTCATCTTTATTGATGAATACTCGCAGAAGTGTTGTATCTTCTTCATGTGGAAGAAGGATGATAATTTCTCCAAGTTCTTAGAGTTTAGGCACTGGTGGAGAAAGAAATATGAAAGACAGTAAAGGATTTCAGGAACGATAATGGAGGTGAGTACGTGTTGAATGAGTGAAACATTTATGTGAAAAAGAAGGCATTCAACGAGAGTTGACAACACCTCACAATCCAAAATAGAATGGGGTGGCTGAGAGGAAGAACCGAAGCATTGTGGGAGTAGCACGGGTGATGTTGCATGACCAAAGCATACCTCTGCACTTATGGGCTGAAGCATGTAACATAATCTTCTATTTGCAGAATAAGTGTCCTCATCAGATTCTTGGCATGATCATGCCGGAGGAGGCTTTCTCAGGGAGGAAGCTGGATATGTCACACTTCAGGATTTTTGGAGCCTTTGTCTATTTCCATGTCTCCAAAGAATCAAGGAAGAATCTAGAGCCGACAACAAAGTTGGGGGTATTTTTGGGTTACACAGAAACTCCCCACAACTACCATATGTATTTTCATCCCTTAGAATGAAAGTTGTGTGACAAGATGTCAAATTTGATGAAGACAAAGCCATGCAATGATCTCTTGAGAGGGAGCTTCATATCCCACCGGAAGAGGAGAATTTAGCTCCAAAGGAGGATCCTCGGGATGTTGTGGAGAAACCACTAGTTTAGGAGCAGAGATTGGAGACATCCACTTCAACAGAACCATCCAGAGAAGGCAGGAAGAGAACCAAAGAAACTGAGATACTTGTGCAGAATGCGAGGGAGAATGTGGGTGCTCCTTCAAATAAGCATAGGCAGAGAAGGTCATCGGATTGGTACACTTGCTACATGGCTCTAATTACTAAGCTAGTAGAGACTAAGCCATCCTATTTTGAGGAAGAAGTAGAGAAACCTATATGGTTTGATGGAATGGTGGAGGAGTACGGATTCATTGTGAATAACAATGTTTGGGAATTAGTCCCAAGACCAACAAACATATTAATTGTGGGTTCGAGATGGATCTTCAAGGTGAAGCAGGTAGCAGATAGAAGCATAGAAAAGTATAAGGCTAGATGTGCGGCCAAGGGGTAATTTCAGGTTGAGGGGATTGAATATGAGGATACCTTTTCTCCTGTATCAAGGTACTCATCCATCAAATCAATCCTTTCTTTGGCTGCATAGATGAGGTGGAAGATCCACTAGATGGATGTTAAAATTTCATTCCTCAATGGAGTTATTGAGGAGGAGGTGTATATTGAGCAACCAAAAGTCTTCGAGACTTTTTATCGAGAGTCTTATGTGTGTAGACTCAAGAGAGCATTGTATGGTCTCAAGCAAACACCTCGTGCTTGGTACACTAGGATAGATAGCTATTTCACCGGTTTGGGCTTCACCAAAAGTGAAGAAGATGCAAACCTCTCTCATATTTTGGTAGAAGGTAAATTGTTGATTATTGTTTTATGTGTTGATGACTTAATCTTTGTTATGAAACCAGCTCACAAAAACATAGAAAAGATAGATCAACGCCTAGAATTCAGCCTCTTCGAGGGGGAAACCTCCTTTACATTACACAAATGAATGATTCTTTGATGATTCAAATGAAAAAACCTCCCTATATATAGGCATCTAAGGAGTCACAATATAACCTAGCCGACCTAACGATAATAATATAAAGTAACAAAAATAATAATAGAGGGATTCTATGGGGCACAGTAATAACAATATGGGGACAATAGGGGCACAACAATATTAATAAGGGATACAACTACAATAGTAATGGGGTAATCACTAGTATTATAGGGACCTAACATGCCCCTCTCGTTCAAAAAAGTGTTGTCATCAACGCTTGAGTAGTTCTGGATGCTTCTGTATAAAATTCTCATCCTCCCATGTGGAATCTTTAGTGGATAAGTTCTTCCACTTGATGAGATACTCCGAAATTGATCGATTTCGTAGCTGTCGAGTTCTTGTTTATGTGACTGCTTCCGGATCCAATATAATTTTTCCCTCCTCAAAAAGTTCTTGCAATATTGTTTGAACTGGGATTTTGTCACCTATAACCTTCTTTAAACATGAAACATGGAAAACTGGGTGCACTCGAGAAGCTGCAAGAAGCTCCAATTTGTATGCCATAGTCCCAATCTTTTGCAACACCATGTACGAACCATAATACTTTGGTGATAATTTATTATCCTTCTTAGCTTGCTTGAGGGACATTTGTTTATATGGTTGTAGTCGTAGGAATACCCAATCACCTACATCAAAACTTCTTTCGCTGCGATGTTGATCTGCCTATTGTTTCATTCTATTCTACGCCAACATGAGGTTATCCTTTAAGAGTTGGAGGACTTGTTGTTGATGCTCGATGTGATGTTCCACTGCTTGAACCTTATAATTTTCTCTTAAATATGATGTGATGGATGGTGGCTGATATCCATAAAGTGCCATAAATGGGGTCATTTTTGTTGTTGTATGGAAGGAAGTGTTATACCACCATTCAGCCAGAGGCAACCATTTGACCCATTGTGTCTGTTTATTAGATACAAAGCAACGAAGATATCCTTCCAAACATTTGTTTACTATCTCAGTTTTCCCATCAGATTGAGGATGATAAGATGAGCTATGAGCTAATTGAGTATCGAGACAAGAAAATAATTCTGTCCAAAAATTTCCAGTGAAAATGGGATCTTTGTCACTTACAATAATCTTTGGGTTTCCATGTAGCTTTTGAATTGTTTCCATAAATGCAGTAGAAACTGTACTGGCTTTAAATGGATGTGATAATGCACAAAAGTGTGCATACTTGGTAAGTTTGTCAACTACCACCATGATGACACTCTTTCCCTCAGACTTGGGTAAACCTGTGATAAAATCCATTGAAACCTCCTCCCAACGTTGGATTGGAATGGATTAAGGTTGTAATAGACCTGGGGTCTTAATTGTTTCAAATTTATTTTGTTGGCAAACCAAACATTCCGCCACAAACTTTTGAATATCTGATTTAAGGCCATCCCCAAAAAATTCCTTCTTAATCCTATGGTAAGTTTTTAAAAATCTTGAGTGCCCTCCTAAGGGAGAAGCGTGTAATTCCATAAGAATCTTTTGTTTGAGTTGGGAATTCTTACAGAGGTATAAGCGATCTTTGTACCATAACGAATCATTTTTCCAACTAAATGTATCAGATGTACTGGAATCTTGTTGTAACTTTCGATAAAGTTCCCACACTTCTTCATCATTCTTCCATTCCTCCCTTGCTTCTTTTATCCAATCTAGTTGGATAATAGAAATGGCGCACAACAATGCTTCCACATCCTCATCCTTTCTTGAGAGTGCATCTGCCACCACATTTTTCTTCCCTTTTTTGTAGATGATTTCAAAGTCATAACCCAACATCTTTATGACCCAATTTTGTTGCTCTTCAGAGGATAATCTTTGCTCTAAAAAGTATTTAAGGCTATCATGATCCGTTTTTACCTTGAAGTGTCTTCCCATTAGGTAGGGTCGCCATTTCTTAAGTGCATGTAGTATTGCCAACATTTCCTTCTCATAAATAGCTTCGTGTAAAAAATTTCCCTTGATTGGACGACTTTCAAAAGCAACGGGTCTTTCATCTTGCATTAAAACAACACCAATTCCATTTCCTGAAGCATCACATTCCACAATAAAGGTTTTTGTGAAGTCTGGTGTAGCTAAGACCGGTGCTTGGCACATTGCCTCTTTAAGATGTTCGAAGGCCTTTGTTGCTTCTAGAGTCCATGAAAATGCATCTTTCTTCAATAATGTTGTTAGAGGTGTTGCTATTATCCCATATTTCTTAACAAACTTGCGATAATACCTTGTCAACCCCAGAAATCTTCGCAGATGATTTATGGATGTGGGGATTTTCCATTCATTAATGGCTTTAATTTTGCTAGGGTCTACCTTAACTCCTTCATGAGATACAATATGACCTAGATATTCCACCTCTTGTACTCCAAGGAAACATTTGGATCTTTTTGGATATAATTGTTTCTCCTTCAATAGTTGTAGCACTCTGTCAACATGTTCAACATTATCCTTCCAAAACTTGCTGTAAATTAGTATATCATCAAAAAATATTAACACAAATTTTCTAAGGAAGGGTTTGAAAATGGAATTCATCAAACCTTGAAATGTAGAAGGTGCATTGGTAAGGCCAAAAGGCATGACCAAAAATTCATAATGACCCTCATGAGTTCTAAATGCTGTTTTCAGAATGTCTTCAGTCTTCATTCTGATTTGATGATATCCTTAACGAAGATCCAACTTGGTGAAGTAAATTGATCCATGCAATTCATCCAATAATTCATCAATGACAGGAATGGGAAACTTATCTTTAATAGTGAGCTTGTTGTGCTCCCTATAATCCGGACACATGCGCCATGATCCATCCTTCTTGTGCACCAATACTACTGGAGCATAGTAAGAACTTTGACTAGGTTGAATTATACCAGCCTCTAGCATTTCTACAACCATACGTTCAATTTCACTCTTTTGGGCATAGGATATCTGTACGGCCTGATGTTTGGAGGAACACTTCCTGGAATCAGATGAATAGCATGATCATGATCACGATTAGGTGGGGGACCTTTGGGAGTTTCAGATACCTTGGAATGATTGTCCAAGACTTTTTGGAGATTTGGAGACATAGATGATTTCGATGTGGAAACATCTAGCGAACATAATTGTGCAATTACACCTCTTTGTTCCTTTTTTTGAAGCTTTGTCATACCGTTAGAGCTGATTATCTTTCCCGGTTTCCCTACAATACCCCTTAATTCAACTTCTTTTCCTTCCGCATAAAATTTCATGAAAAGTTCTTGAAAATTAAAAGCTATTGTACCCATTGGACTCCTAGTACAACATCGACACCTCCCATTGGAATGGAAAGCATTGGGCTAGTCAATACATATTCTCCCATGGATAGCTTGATATTATGGAACTTTCCAGAGCAATTTATTGTTCCTCCATTTACAACCATCACTTGACACTCTGGTGCCGGATATAGGAAGCAATTCAATTCTTTTGCTACCTTACAATGAATAAAATTGGGTACTCCCTGAATCAATCAACACTATTACCTTTTTCTTCTTGATTTGTCTTTCTATCTTGATGGTTTGAGGAGTGGTAATTCCAGCCAATGCATTACAAGATATGGTCGGATTCATTTCTTCTTTATCTAGGCTTTGTTCCTGGAGTATATCCTCTTCTTTTGACCTTTCTTGCTCCTTTTCTTCTTCCTCTTCACAATCTATGTAGAATAATTTCTTCTTAGCACACTTATGACCTTTAGTGTATTTGCTATCACAACTGTAACAAAGCCATTTTTCTCTTTTTTCTTCCAATTGTTGTGGTGTCAACCTTATAGGTTGTGGAAGACTAGGGGCAACAACACTTCCATCTTTATAGTTGTCCATAATTTTGCTTTCCATTTTTCTTGCTAACCTGAATGCCTTCTCTAATGAATCAGGTTACCAAAGGAAAAAATCATGTTGGATATCACCATTTAAAGTCCCTATGAACACATCAATCCTATGCTCCTCTAGAATATTTTTTACCCTTATGTTCAATTTTTGGAACTCCTCAATGTGCTCCATTATTGAACCCTTTTGTTTGGGAGTTATCAATTGGCTAAAAAAAGTGTTGCTTTTTGTATCCTCATAATGTGCTGTCAATTCTTCCGTAAAAATTGCCCAAGTGATAATTTGTTTACGAGAGCAAAGCCATTGATACCATACCAACTGATTTGGTTCCAAATATAAAGTTGCAATACGTACCTTTTGTGTGTTTTGCACATTATTGAGATCGAAAAATTGCTCCATTTGTAGTATCCATGTTGCAGGATCCTTGCCATCAAACTTCCTCATATTGATTTTTGGAATATGGTGGGTCTTCGATCCAACATTAGAGTCTATGAAATCATGATTAACATTTCTTTTGTTCGCATCATGAGTTTCCTTTGCTACCCTTTCACCATTAGTAAGTATTTCTTGTAGAAAATTTGTCAAATCTGTCTTCAAATCTATCTTCAAATCGTCAATATTAGCTTCCATGCCATTCATCTTAGCTTCCATGCCCTTTATCTTAGATTCCACACCATTTATCTTAGCTTCTGTTAGCTTTTGTGAGAGTGAAATTTGTTGCACTTGGTCTTGTAATTTTGATATATCATGTAGCATTTCTTCCTCTTCTTCATGAGTCATGCTAGAGCTTTCAGGTTGCTTACTAGGTGTTTGCATTTTCTTTCCTCAGGAAATTAGTTACCGATAATAATGCTCTACTATGCCCTTTGAATTCCTTCAAAATAAATTTTCAAACCAAGCTTAAGAAAAAATTTAAAAAAATATACACACATTTTTTCACTTTGTAGGAGCTTGATACTACCTTTGATGTATCTCTGTAATTTCGGATCATCCAGTTTTGAAATTGCGACCTACAGTAGCCCTCTGTGTCCTCTTTCCAATGCCACCAGTTTAATCCCAATTGGATTCTCCAAGGAAGAGTTATGCCGAATCTCCCACAGTGACCTGATTATAGACTATTTCAGTAGAGCGAACTTGTATGACGTGCCACGTGTCCTTGTTTTTACCTTTGGCTCTAAAATATATATAAAAGAAACTAAAATATGTCCTCTTTCTGTGCCTTCTTACAAAATTTCAATCCGATGCTTAGAGCGAAAGTTATGAAGATTTTCCCCAGGTCACCTGTTTGGAATGTAATTCAGGAGTCTGTAAAAAGACCAACTTCCTCAGATCATATTGCCGCAAATATAGCGCGAAAGGATCTGAAATTCGGACCCGAGGTTCAATGCGATTTAATATTAAATGGGTTTTTTTTTTGCTTCTGGAACATCACAGAAAAAAAAGTTAGAGCGAAAATGCCATGATGACCTATTTGGAGCAGCGAAACCCTAGAATCCAAAGCTCTGATACCAAATGTTACGAAACCATCTCACAAAAAGATAGAACAAATAGATCAACGCCTTAGAATTCAGCCTCTTCGAGGGGGAAACCTCCTTTACATTACACAAATGAATGATTCTTTGATGATTCAAATGGAAAAACCTCCTTCCTATATATAGGCGTCTAAGGAGTCATAATATAACCCATCCGACCTAACAATAATAATATAAAGGCACAGAAATAATAATAGAGGGATTCTATGGGGCACAGTAATAACAATATGGGGACAACAGGGGCACAACAATATTAATAAGGGATACAACTACAATAGTAATGGGGTAATCACTAGTATTATAGGGACCTAACAATCTTGACTGGTGATGCGTAACTTATTAGATCATGCAAGGAGGACCTTGCAAGAGAGTTCGAGATGAAGGACATGGGTCTCATGCACTACTTCCTTGAATTGGAAATATGTCCAGGAGATGGGGAGATATTTGTCTCTCAGGGAAAATATGCCAACGAGATACTTCATAGGTTCCGCATGGACATGTGAAAACCCATTGAGTCTCCTCTAACAACCATTTGGAGGAAAGAGGATGCCACTTCAAGTGAGGAAGTGGACGTGACTATTTACCAATTGTTGGTGGGTTCACTCATGTATCTTGTGAACACACGACCAAAAATGTGCTTTGTAGTCAACCAACTGAGTCAAGCTATGGTTAGGCCAACCAAACTGTTTTGGAGGGAAGCTAAGCATGTTCTATGGTACCTTAGAGGCACTACCCAATTTGTACTTCGGTACAGACGGATAGAGGGAGTGAAGCTGTGTGGTTTCACAGATGCAGATTGGGCAGGAAGTCCATCATAACGAAATAGTACATCAAGTGGAATTTTCAGTGTTGTGTCCGCAACGGTTTCTTGGTCCAATAGGAAGTAGAGATCAATGGCACTCAACTTAGCAGAAGCTGAATACATGGCTGCAAGTTAAGAAACATGTGAGGCGATCTGGATGAGAAAGATACTTGTTGGCTTGTTTGGTCAAATGATGGATCCTACTATGATTTACTGTGATAATAAGAGTTGTATCAAAATCTCTGAGAATCCTGTTTTTCACGATTGATCCAAGCATATTGATATCTGGTATCACCATCTACGAGATTGTGTGCAAAAGCAGATTATGTTGTTGCATTACATTCCGAAAAAGGAACAAGATGCTGATAATATGACAAAGGCCTTGTTAAGAGGGAAGTTCGAGTTCCAAAGGTGTAGGATAGGGGTGGCTGATAATCCCTTTCTTGCTAAGAGGGAGTGTTGAAAATGCAACAAGAAAATCTTAGTTTGATTTTGCCTTGGTCAAACTAGAGAAAATTCGAATTTCTATTTTAGCATAAATCTTGGAGGTAGTTAACTGAGGTGACATGGAACTTGTCACTTTGTTAACCTAGTTAATTCGAGTTTGAGAAGCTTTATTTTAGTTAAGTATGTTTGATTTCTAATTTGTAGCAATCTATTTTAGTTAATTTGAGTTACTGTCAGTTTAAATAGTTCTAACTATCAGAAGAACTAGTGGAGGTTAAGTTGTGGAAGTGGAACTTCAACCACAGTTAGTGATCAACCAGTTAACTAATCAATCAACCCAAAATAATTGCTGCATGCAGAAAATTTGAGTTTCCCAGTTGAGATGGAGATTCCAAGGCAGTGTACTGTGGCCAACCAAACTGTTTTGATGGGAATCTAAGCATGTTCTACAGTACCTCAGAGGCACTACCCAATTTATACTTTGGTACAAACGAACAGAAGGAGTGAAGCTGTGTGGCTTCACAGATGCAGATTGGGTGGGAATTCCATCAAACCAGAAGAGTACATCAAGTGGAATTTTTAGTGTTGGGCCCACATCGGTTTCTTGGTACAACAGGAAGCAGAGATCACTGGCACTCAGTTTAGCAGAATCCAAATACATGGCTGCAATTGAAGCAACATGTGAGGCAATCTGGATGAGAAATATACTTGTTGGTTTGTTTAGTCAGATGATGGATCTTACTGTGATTTACTGTAATATTTAGAGTTGTTTCAAACTCACTGAGAATCCTATTTTTCATGATTGATCCAAGCATATTGATATCTGGTATCACCATCTACGGGATTGTGTGTAGAGGCAGATTATGTTGTTGCAGTACATTCTGTTGAGTCCCAAACTTGCATCTTCCCTGTACATCTTTCTAGCCTTTTCCCATTTACCTGGACCTCCTAAGCTGTCAAATCATTACATATTAGTTTAAAAAGAGCATATAAAATGGTTTCCTAACTATGTCTTGTTTCTGCTGCTTGATCTAGATTTTTGCTCATTCAGCTGCGGAATCTTGTCACTTTCCGCAGCCAGCTCAACTTTCCACAACCTTTTTGTTGAAGTCTATGTTACAGGTGTCTACAGGCGAATCCGGCCACATGGGCAAGTTGAAAATGATGTGGACATGGACCGTGTCCTATTTGTTCAGCCAAATCCCTCACAGAAGGCCGTGGTCAAAGATAGTCAAGCGGTGGTCAACCTAAGTGTCTTATGGTGGCAGAAATCTGTTTTTCACCACGTGAAGACTTGCGTGGCCATTCCTCAATCTTAGGAGACGTGTTAACACCTGTGGACTGCTCCATGAACTGAATCTAACAGCCACCCTCCTTGGATTTAATCTTCACGGCTACCATAATGCTAGATTTTGGGACGTGGTTATTCACGTGTCTTTTTACCAGCACAGATTTTAGGAAAGTAGTTGTGTCATCCTCTGTTATAAATAAAGCATTCTCATACGCATATTAGCTAGCTTTTTGAATGTAATTTTGACTGTTTACGAGCCCACTGTGCCGTAACTTTATTTCTGTGTTATGACTGCATTTTAATACATGAGAATACACTGTTTATAAACACAATTCATGGTTGATTGCTGATTGGCCGAGGTTGTGCAGAGGGCCCCTGTACACACCAAGGTTTTGTTAATTATTGTATAGTTTCATGCTTTATTCCTTTACGTTCTTGATGCCATAATTGTTTACTTGTATATATTGCACTGCTTATGGTATTCATGTTGATTGCTGTCCATAGTTTTTATTCTTTCTAATGCTGTTAACTGATCAGTGTTTTTATTTCAGGTTCTAATAGGCAGCCCAGGCATTTTCACATAGCTTTATAATGACTAATGACATGGAATTATCTTGTCCTTCTGCTGATTTATTTTCTTAGTTCTAATTCCAGCATTGTTTATTTCTTTCAGTTTTGTTCATTTAATTTTTTGCAAGATAGTTATTGCGAGTCAAATGGTGAGGGATTGAACTATGAATGCGTAGTTTGATATTAGTTTATTTTTCTGCAAGTTAGTTATTGAATTTCTCATGTCATTTTCAGTTACCTCCTAAAGCCAGAGCGAGTCAAATGGTGAGGGATTGAACTATGAATGCGTAGTTTGATATTAGTTTATTTTTCTGCAAGTTAGTTATTGAATTTCTCATGTCATTTTCAGTTACCTCCTAAAGCTAGAGCGAGTCAAATGGTGAGGGATTGGAGTATGAGTGTGTAGTTTAATATTAGTTTCATTTCCTGCAAATTAGATATCAGATTGCTCAATTTATTTATGATTACCTCCTAAAACCAGAGCGAGACAAATGGTGAGGGGTCAGAATATGAGTTGATGTAGTTTGATCTTAGCTTTGCTTTGCTTGCAACTTTTGAGTTTCTTTGAGTTCAGTTTCTTTTATATTTACACAACAGCAAGGATACTGGGTTTCATGGTCACTAGCTTACTGTTTTTTTGATTAGATTAGTGATACATTTTCATTCTCTTTTAGGAATTAGTTTCATCATTGCAAGTTTTAAAACCTTTTTGAAAATTTTGAAGTTGGAAATCATTTTAAAGGTCACCATTGCTTTGAACACTTATATCCATAGTTGACTTTTAGAATTGCCATCTCACATTAGGGAATCAACAAAAGATAAACCCAAAAACAAACCAAAAATCAAAAATGACAAAAAGTAAGAAATCAGTTATCTTGCATATAGAGTGCACCTCACTTCAGCAGTTTACGACTCCCGGATTAACAATTAATATAGCAATTTAGGACACTCTAAAATGACCAAACACATTCCGAAAGAGGAACAATATGCTTATATTTGGAGAAAGGCCTTGTCAAGAGGGAAGTTTGAGTTCCACAGGTGAAGGATAGGGGTGGTTGATAATCCCTTTCTTGTTGAGAGGGAGTGTTTAAAATGTAGCAAGAAAATATCAGTTTGACTTTGCCATGGTCAAATTAGAGAAAATTTGTATTTCTATTTCAACATAAATCTTGGAGGTAGTTAACCTAGGAGACATGGCACTTGTCACTAAGTTAAATCAGTTAATTCGAGTTTGGGAAGCTTGAGTTCACTTCAGTATGTTTGATTTCTAATTTGTAGCAATCTATTTCAATTGATTTGAGTTAATATCAGTTTAACTAGTTCTAACTGTCAGAAGAACTAGTGGAGGTCAAGTTGTGGAAGTGGAACTTCAACCGCACTCAATGATCAACCTGTTAACTAATCAATCAACCTAAAATAATTGTTGCATGCAAAGAATTTGAGTTACCCAGTTGAGATGGAGATTCCAAGGTAGTGTACTATCAGTTCTAGCATATTCCAATGTGTACAGGTGGTGCATACAGTCAATGGAAGGACCTAAGGCGATTGCACAATTCCATAGTGGGAAATTCCTAAACAATAGGGGAAATTTCTCAAGGGGAAATTCCATGCAGTGAAGTTGTGAAATGAAAATGAAAATTAATGATTTATGAATAACGTGTGTGTGTGTGTGTGTGTGTATATATATATATATATGAAAAAATGAGACATATAAGATGGTTTTCCCTAGTCTACCACTAGGGAAATGAGACAATGACAAAACCCGACCATTTTGAGCATCCAAAAATTGATGTGTATATATATATATATATATATATATAGACAAAATGAGACATATAAGATGGTTTTCCCTAGTCTAACACAGGGAAATGATACAATGACAAAACCCGATCTTTTTGAGCATCCAAAACTTGACGTATATATATATATATATATATATATATATATATATAGACAAAATGAGACATATAAGATGGTTTTCCCTAGTCTACCACTAGGGAAATGAGAAATGACAAAACCCGATCTTTTTGAGCATCCAAAAATTGACACAGTGACAAGAGTTCAAAATTACAACATAGATATTATGAGGCATGTAGCCTACCTAAGCTAACATATCTGAAACACTAGAAAATCAAAGATAAAATTACGCAGTAATAAAATGAACATAATTCCTCAACCAATGTTGGGAGAGTCTAATTCTTTGATAGTGGTGGACATTATTTTCTCCTTGGTGAGCATACTGGATTTGGAGGGAAGCTCAAGTGGCTTGCAATCCTTTATAGATACAAATCCAATCCTTTGGTTGAGATTTTTAGCTCATCTAACATCAACAAGATTTATTCCCAATCTATGTTCCTTTCTTAATTGACTCTCATGACCATCATTTTCATGTGCCAATAAAAATATATGGTGTACATATAAATATTGAGTCTTCCCCTTGGGTGTTAGGCATATGTAATCCAATTAGTGAAGTCACTTGAAATTTCCACGTTTGATAAACATTCACGTTCCACTATTATTCCTCTTTACACCTTGGATATTTCCTCTTAAATTTGAGGTGGGGTGTGATCTTTGTAATGTCTCACCGAGGCCTTTACACGCAGTTGAACTCAAGTGTAAATTTTACAATAGTAAGCCACTCCTCTTCTAGAATGAGCTTGTTTTTAAGCATGATTGCTGACAAATAGATACCGAGGTCAAGGTTCATGGGGAAGATAGAGCTAGGGGCGAGGGAAGGGGCAATGACCTAGATGGCAGAGTTGGTATTTCCAATTTTTTCTTTCTCAACTAGCTATAGTGAGTTGTAAGCTCACATAGGGATTTGTATCTACCCAATTGTCATAGTTATCTTTAACCATCATTGGGCCTCCTCCATTGCTATATAATGGAGGTATATTATGCACTTTTGCAATTGTGAGTAATATAATACTCTTACATAGTATTAAGGTGAAAATCAATAGGTCATATGCCTTATTCTCCCTGTAGAACAATTTCTACTTAGGAGCCTACCAGTCAACCATTAATCTGAGAGACGTCCTATGGAAGAAAAATTTATGAAAATGGATTGCTTTATTTACAATATTGCATTTCCCTTTCCAGTTATCATCTCATCTTCTCAAATATAAATGACTCGACACCAATGCCTTGTATCATTCAACCTTTCATTTAACAATCATATGCCAAGAAGTGATGCCAACTCCAATAACGTAAAATGGAAGACCCAAAAGCTCTATAAGAGAAGAGAAGTGGATCTAGATTTTGAAAGGACGAGGGATTCACTGGATGGATCAGTAGAAGGATAGGATGTTGTGTGAGGGAAGGGACTTCTGGAGAACCGATTTTTACTTCAAGAGGACATTGAGGTTGCACTATTTTCAATCATATCTAGAAAAATTAGAAATAAATATGACAATATATCTGATCAATACCTGAGTAAAAACATTTATTTTCACTCTATACCAAAAAAGAGAATAAAACACACGAATATAATACTTTCTTAATGGATATGACATCTTGATCGAGAGAAAAATCCTGGTGAATTCCTTGATTTTGGAAAACAATCCTGAGTAGTGGGAGAATCCCAAGGAGTTTATCCCTGAGATGTTTCTGTGAGAGGGGAATATCAAATCTAATGTAAAATATTCAAATTATTTCCATTTGGTGTTGGAAGGAGGAGCTTCCATGGAATCATCTTAGCTTTGCAAATCTCGGCTCTCGCACTCGGAAAGATGGTTCAAAACTTTGAGCTTCTGGTAATTGAGAAAGGAGGGAAATTCAACTTGCAAATTTTGGTGTAATGGAATACCTCAATATGGTATCAAATCCTTGGCCCAGGTTGGATTGCCTGAGTTGTGTTTGAGGGGGGGTTTTGGATTCATTGCCATACTAACCTCATTGGGAATTAATTACCTAGACTAATCACCACCCTGAGAACATGGGAATAATCCCCCACTCAATTATGGTAAAGGTTTGGAAGTTTACTAATGCATGTGGATTTTGGTGAAACAAACCTCAACATGGTATGCGAGCCTTGGCCTAGGTTCGATTCCCTGAGTTGCGTTTGAGGGGGGGTGTTGGTGTAATTATCACACTCACCTCATTAAGAATCAATTACGTGGACTAGATGCCAGCCTGGAACATGGGACTATGGCAAGGGTTTGAAAGTTTTATATTGCTTGATTAAGATCTTGAGGATTTTTTTTTTACAAGTTAAAATCCTACAAAAATCATTTCCGTTAGAGAATGACCATTTTTCCATTTGGTTGACATTGCAATGCATTTTTTGTCCTTATGGTTGGTGGTTATGAAAGGATTTCTTGTTAGCTAATAATATAAAGCTAGGTGGATTGGTATGACTTATGTGCTATCAAACATGTAAAGTTGTTGTTGTTATCATAAATTAGGTTTTTTTGGTAGAAATTTTGTTTTTGTTGCTAATGGAAACACATATTCTAACTTAGTGTTATCAAGGTGGGTAAAAGATTGCAGGAAATTCGTGAGAAGAAGGCAACCAATTAGGTTCATAATGAGGTCCTTTAGGTGCAGTGATTCACAACTCTTTTTCAAGTAGATAATGAAACACTTCAGAATCGGTTCCAAATTAAAATGGATGAGAAAATAAGGAAGGTTGACAATCTAGAATCAACCATGGGAAAATATTCCCAGAATATTGCAGATGAATGTGGGAATTTTATCATAATATTAGTATAATCGATATGTTGTAGGATATATAAAGAATATTCCTACTTTCATATTCATAATGTAAAATAAATAGTATCTTCCATAGAATATATGAATATTCTCAGGTTTTCTCATGTGCGACTGTATTTCTGGAAAATATTGACCTCCTTAAATATTCGAGGAGAAAATTGAGTCTTTGTCTGACTTAGAAAATTATTTTTTTAAGAAGAAACTTTGCAAGCTAGAGGAGCAATTTTGAAATGAGTTATGGATATTTTCTATTTAAAAGCCTCAATGAAACTACCTTATGAAGAATTAGGATCTATTCAAGTAGAGAACAATAGATTATTTGATCAATATCAAACTTTGAAACAAGGTTATTATGCCTTCTCACAACAATTGATTGAGAGTGATGAGTTCATTCAGAACTTGCAAGAGTGAAAACAACACCTTGACTTGGAAGGAAGTTTCGTTTAGAATGCTCAGAAGGAGAATATTATTGTTGAGATTGATTCTGATGCTTTTGTTTCACCTAGATTTGAAAAATACACCACTGATACTGGGTCTTGTTTTCTAAGAAAAATGGGATATAACTGAGGAGGACTTAGGAAGAATGGATAGGGAATAATTGTTCCTATTAACCCAACAGTGTAGAAATCAAGAGTAGGTATTTGATATGATATTTCTACTGCTTCATTCCCTACATCCAAATCTGTTAAGAGTAGAGCGTTGTCATTCTTTGTTGGAGGAATTCAGACTGAGGTGTTGGAAGAACATGCTCCTGCTGATCATGAGATGAAATGATTGATAATGTCATTCCATGTGACAACTTTAATTTTGTAGAACCATAAACTAATACATATCAACATCCTTATGAGGAACATAATAAATCACCCAGACATCAATATTCTTGGTACCATATTAGCCCTGCATTTGGATTATTATAGAAGAGATGTGAAAGCATGAATTGTGGACTAGTGTTGACCATCAAGATTGAGTGTGGTTGGATTTATGGATGATCATGGAATAATTTGAACACATGTTTTATGAATTCATATTGTTGTGCCTCATCAACTATGCAATCATGCAAAGTTCCTCTTATTAGATGTTGATTTCCGTTGCTCTCTTAGTTGTGCTTTAGGGGGGTAATTTGTTGATAAAGAAGAATGTTGATTCATTGCCTCCCATGGTTGTATTTTAGAGGGGGAAGTTAGATGATGAAAAATAATGTTTTCATTGCATTTTTTTTGTTGAATGTCGTCATTTATTGTGTTTGATCAATGTGATGGTTGTTGAGAAATCAATATGCTTGTAGATTAGGGTTGATTCCTCTTACTTGATAATTAGTTGTGGGTTTTTTTTGGATTTTATTACATTATTATATATTATTCATCAAGAAATTTCTAAAAACATAAAGTGCATGAAGATCACAAGAGACAAAGAACACAAGATATAGGCTCTAATCCAGGGTAAAACCCCACAAGGGGAAAATCCCAAACAATTTCTCTTCTTATAGAATCAGATCAAAGTGAGACATCCAATACCCAAGGTCAAGACCTCCATAAGGAACCAAGTCATCCCTCCTCCAGATCTCCACCAACCAAACCAAGTCAATAAGAATAAAATTTGGTCAAACCTATTCTTGACATAAATTTCAAACATGTAACTTCGTAGAGTTACCCCAACACCTTTGTAGAAGTTGCCCCAACACCTTCGTAAAAAACATAGTTTCCGTAGAACCTTCGTAGAAACAAAATTTATACCTTTAATTCACAAAGTAACCCCAACAAATTGGCACATGTGAATAAATACAAGCAAAAAAAACAAACTCGAATTTTCTTCCCTCCTTGGGTTCTTCTCTCTCTCCGTTGGCTTTCACACTTATCCTTTTTCTTTCTTGCACAAAAATCAAATTGTGAGTGGGTGATCAAATGAGGTCGAAGTCTCTTTGTTTTATAGCATCCAGGAGGTCGAATTGGGCCTCTTCAAGATTGACTTGACAAGGCAAGGCTAACTTAGTCCTGTGGGACAAAATGATTCTTTTTGACTCAAAATAATAATTTTCTTCTTGTTACAAATATTTCCAAAATGGAATTTGACACATGACACAATTTATGCTTGACTCAATAAACCCTAAAAACATGAAGAACATGCTTAGACTAGAAAAAAAATAATAATAATTTTATTTTTATTCTTTTTGATTTTTACAAGAAATACATATCGGCACAAGTACAAAGATAATTATGAAGACCATACCTAGTTACATTTTTCAACACTTCCTCTTAACTAGGGAGGTATTCATATTTACACAATGATACAAGGATACTAAAATCGAAATATTCTCATAAGAATATTTCAGATTTATTAGCCATCATCAAGTAACAAAATTATAACCAACATTATCAATTTTCAATATAGCAAGGCCTTGATTAACAAGCTCTAACTCTCCATTAGATTAGAGCACAATCCTGAGAGCCATACATTTGTACACCACCACTACCACCTCTTAAGGAAAATACCCCATTCAAATGTTCACCAAGTATATCCTTACATGACTATTCTTATCTTGGATTCCCAATCCCCAAAGAATATCATGCCTCTTCGACTACTCTTATCTTGGATTCCCTATCTCATCCTCAAAGAGTATCACTCATTGGGATTACTCCTATCTTGTATCCCCAATCCTCAAGAAGCATTGGTCCAAAATTCTTATCTAATCCTCCATTCTCCCTATAGTGCCTTCACTAGAATTATGACTGAAAGTCCTGATCTAGTGCATGCCACATGGCGAATACAATGTCCTTTATCACTCCCTCTGAACCATGGAGGATATATCAACTAGTACAAGCTTGTCTCTCAAATGCTCAAGTTTCTTGTTTGGAAGAGAATTCATCAATATATCAACTACATGTTCATTTGTGGAGATGTATTGTAGCTTCACGACCCCATCTTGTACCAAGCTTCTAATATAGTGGTACTTATTATTGATATGTATGGTCACAATGTATATTGGTACTTATTATACAACTCTAATTGTCACAATGTATAACGGTAGGGTCAAAAGGTCCTTCAAACAAATATGAAAGTAGCTTTCTAAGCCAAACAACTTCTTTGCTAACTTCACTTGCTGCAATATATTCGACTTAA
The DNA here is from genome assembly GCA_031772625.1 of Pinus tabuliformis. Taxonomy (NCBI): domain Eukaryota; kingdom Viridiplantae; phylum Streptophyta; class Pinopsida; order Pinales; family Pinaceae; genus Pinus; species Pinus tabuliformis. The sequence continues at coordinate 931,226,727 of CM062814.1, forward strand.
ACACCACTCAATACAACGAATCTTGTTTCCTACTCATCCATGAGATCATAGAAGATCCCAAGCTAAAACATCCACCAATAGCGCTCCTTCCATCTGCATCACTACCTCCCCAATTTGAATCTATAGCCAAATAACTGTATCTCATTACCAACATATCTTAGACAGTGATGTATAGTCCCACAAAGATATCTCAAAATATGTTTCGCTGCTATCTAATGATTTTTCCTAGGGTCCATCTGGAATTGAATAAGAACATTTACGGCAAAACATATGTCAGGCCAAGTGTTCACAAGATACATCAAGGAGCCAATCAACTATCGGTAGGATGTTGGATTAACAATACTTTAATATGAACTCCTTAACTTATTCAAATTAGTGATCGTTGGAGTTGTCATCAGTTTACTGTCCATCATACCAAACCTTTTCAATATCTTGATCACATATTTACCTTGACCAAGATAGATCTCACCAAGTTTCTTCCATAGTTATAATCCCAAGTAGTATTGCATTAGTCCAAGGTCGTTCATATCAAATTCAGTTGCAAGTTGTTTCTTGTGTGCATGAATACAACGATCTACACCTATTATTATTAAGTCATCCACATATAGTAATATGATCACAAGTTCATTCCTAACCACCCTAATGTAGCGATTAGGATCTGCTAAAGTTTTGACAAAACCAAGTCTTAGTAGATATTATCCATCCCAACATACCAATCTCTAGTTGCTTGCTTCAAGCCATATAGAGCCTTCTTCAACCTAAAAATGTGTGTTTCTTTATCATGAACTTCGAATCCTTTGGGCTACTCAACATAAAATTCTTCATCAATTGTTCCATTTAGAAACATTTTTTTCATGTCCGTTTGATGTATATTCCATACCATAGTAGCGATAATAGAAATGAGTGATCTAATGGTTGTATATCTTGCTGTTGGAGAAAAAGTTTCTTCACAATCGATTCCTTCCTTTTGAGAAAGACCTCTTGCCACAAACCTTGTCTTGTACTTGTCAATACTTCCATCAACTGCATGCTTGATTTTGTATACCCATTTGGAAGTCACAACTCATTTGTCTTAGGTCTAGGAATAATTTCCCAAACATAAATTTTCATTATAGATTGAATTTCGTCTTGCATTGCATTCTTCGATTATTGATGTTCGATTGTATTATCATAAATGATAGGTTCTTCTTCAATAATTTTAGTCATATAAGTTGCATAGCTTGAATATATCTTAGGCTTCTTTGTCTCTTTGAATTTTCCCTTTGCCACTGCATGTGCTTCAACTTCCTTAGAGTAGATATTAACCAAGCCGACCTCTTTCAAGTTTCTGGAATGATGACTTGCTGCACGAGTTCACTTGGTCCTTCAATTTATTCATTATTAGTTGTAGGTTGTTGAGTATTGTCATTCCCTGAGATTTCTTCAAATATAGGTTCTTCTTCCTCATCAGCATCAATGGAAATGTCTTTGGACTCATTGTATGCAATGCTTTTGTCAAATATAACGTCTCTACTTAATTCAATATGATGGTCTTCATTGATGTAGACTTTGTAAGCTTTTGACGAAGTGCTATAACAAAAAAAGATGCCTCTTATACCTGTAGGGTCCAACTTCTTCCTTTTGTACTTGGGAATGTGATTGTATACGAGACATCCAAATATTTAGAGATGATCAACACTCAACTTCTTTCCTATGAATTCTTCTTCTAGGGTCAAGTCATTAATAATTTTATGAGGGCTTCACTTTTGTATATATATTGCAGTTACAAATGCTTCACCCCATAATAACTTGGAAACATCTTAGCCATGAAGCATGGCTTTAATACATTCTTCAATGGATGGGTTATTCCTTTTAGCCACACCATTATGTTGAGGGTTGTAGGGAACTATTAGATCCCTTTTAATCCCCGCTTCTTTGCAAAAAACTAGAAGTTCACTGGAAGTATATTCTCCACCATTATCTTATCTTAGGGTTTTGATCTTCCTTTCTATCAAATTTTCCACTTATACCTTGAACTCTTGAAATTTCTCAAATACTTCATCCTTAGACTTAAGGAGGTATATCCAAGTTTTTCTAGAGTGATCATCGACGAATTTTACATAGTATTGATGACCACCAAGAGACTACTTTGCCGTAGGTCCACAAACTTCAAAATGTATTAGATCCAAATTTTCCTTGGATCTTGTGTCATTTTTTACAAAAGGTTTCTTCACATTCTTGCCAAGAGCACATCCCTTACAAATTCCTTCATGCTCTTCATTTAGTTCAGAGATACCAGTAACCATATTATTCAATGGTGGCAATATCTTATATTGAAGGTGACCATACCTTCTATGCCATAGTTCACAAGGGCTAATATCTAAATTCACTAAAACTTGAGGAGGAGGTGTTAGAAGTCTATACAACATCCCCTCATGAATCCCAATTGTCTTAGAATTTTTAATACTAGATCCCTTAGCCCATATGATAAATTTACCATCAAAAAATGTAGCCCAATCACCTTTATCTTCTAAGCAAGAAATAGAAATAAAGTTCTTTTTCAGACCTCAAACATAGAATATATTTTTGAGATGAATATTTCCACCGGTTTCCAGATCCAAGGAGGTAGATCCAATTCCTTTGACCGAGTAGCTATTCTTGTCTCCAAGTTCCATTGAGTGAGAAGAGTTCCATTTTTATAGTCTTGAGTTGACCACGTTCCCTTGTCATGCGTCTTGAAGCTCCATTGTCGATGACCCATGTAGTATCATATTCAAATGAATCGGTAAGAGAAAAATAAAAACTTCCATCCGTGATTCCTTTAGATAGCTTGGAAATGAACTTGATGATGCAACCTTTGATAATTTGAAGGAGACTTATAAGAGTATTGAGGCATTTATTCATATGGCTAGCCATTGGAGAGGTAGAGAGAATATAGATAATTGCTTCAAAAATTTCTTTCAATAAGAATTCCAACAACAATGATACTCAATCCGTACTTCCTTCACCTTAGCTCTAATACCATGTTGAGAAATAAATATGCTTGAAGATTAGGGTTGATTCCTCTTACTTGATAATTAATTGTGAGTGTTTGTTAGATTTTATTACTTTATTATATCTTCTCCATCAAGCAATTTCCAAAAACATAAAGTGCATGAAGATTAGAAGAGACAAAGAACAAAAGATATAGGCTCCAAGCCAAGGGAAAACCCCACAAGGGGGAAACCCAAACAATTTCTCTTCTTATAGAATCAAATAAATTTCTTATAGAATCCATCCAAAATAATGGAAATAAGAAAGACTTGAGAGAGATAAAATACTTCCATTGCCACAAATATGGGAACTATGCAGCAAAATGTCCGCACAAGAAGCCTTCACAAGGAGCAACAGGTGAAGCACTGGCTTGAAAATTCAAATTAGACTTCACCCTAATAGCATGCATGGCCAACACTGTTATGGGGAGTGTGTGGTACCTTGATTTCAGTGTCTCATTCCATATGACATGGTACAAGGATTTTTTTCGTAGCTTGGAGGAGAAGGATCTCCAAATGCATATCGAATTGGGGGATGATGGGAGGTACACCACTACAGAAATTGGTACTATCACCTTTGAGAGGGAGAAATCATTTCCTCTTTGCCTCAAAGATGTTATGATTGTACCTGGTTTGAAGAAGAAAATGATCACCATAGTAGTTTTGGAGGATCATGGCTATGATGTTATTTTCAGTAAAGGGAAAACCTTTCTGAGACACATAACTAACAGTCAAGTGAAGCAGATTGGAGTTTGAGTCAAGATCCTATACAAAATTGAGGTGGGAAATTGTACTGCGTTGACCAACAAGGAATAAAAAGTGAAAAGTCGAGATGTTGGAGAACTTTGGCACAAGAGATTGGGTCATCTACACCATGGTGCTTTAAAAATCATGCAACAAATTACCACTAGTCTCCCTAAAGGCTACCTTGCCCAGCAGGATGTATGCAAGGATTGCACATTGGTGAAATATGTCAATTCCACTTTCAATGAATGAGATAGCAGAGCAGATTCAATCTTGGAGTGAGTATACTTTGATGTTTATGGACCCTTTTCTACAACCTACACAACAAAACATAATTAATATTCTATTTTTATTGATGATTTCGCTAGAAAATGCTAGATCTTCTTCATGCAGAAGAAGAATGATTTTTCCTCAAAATTTGTTGAATTCAAGGCATTGGTGGAGAAGGAGATTGGGAATAAGGTGAAGGATCTCAAGAGCGACAATGGACGTGAATTTTTTTCGCATGCCTTCAAGGATTTGTGTGTGAAAGAAGGTATTTGAAGAAAGTTGACAACACCCCATAGCCCACAACAAAGTGGGGTAGATGAGAGGACAAACAAGAGAATAATGGGAACGATAAGGGCCACGTTGAATGATCGGGGGCTTCCATTGCATCTATGGGTAGAAGTATGCAAGATAGAAATCTACTTGCAGAACCAAAGTCCTCATAGAATACTTGGTATGATCACACTGGAGGAAGATTTCTCTGGGAGAAAGCCCGACGTGTCTCATTTCAGAATTTTTGGAGCTTCAGTTTATCGTCATGTCTCCAAGGATTCAAGGAAAAAACTTGAGCCTACAAAAAAGTTGGGAGTTTTTGTAGGATACACCAAAACTCCACACAATTAGAAGGTGTATTTTCCTTCATTGAGGATGGGAGTTGTAAGGAGAAATGTAAAGTTCGACCAGGACAAGACTATGAGATGATCTCTGGAACGAGATTTGAGTATCCCACCAGAGCAGGAGCTTCTAACTCCATAGGAGGAGCCTTAGGATGAGCTTCAGGAGGTTATGGAGCAGCCACATGTAGTGGAGAAAACAAGAGGCAGAGTGGAGGCACCCACTCAACTATATTCTTCCAGAGAATGGATAAAGATAACTGAAGAAGATGATAGATTTTTGAAGAATGCTAGGGATAATATGGGATCCCCCACATCACAATGCAAGTAGAAGAGGTCACTTGATAGGTACACTGGTTACATGGTTACCATGATAGAGATCATTGAGACAGAGCCTTCCTCATTTGAGGAAGCAATTTCTCAACCTATTTGGCTTGATGCCATGGTGGAAGAATACGACTCCATCATATGGAACAACATATGGGAGGTGGTGCTGAGACCAAAAGGGAAATAAGTGGTTGGTTCTAGATGGATCTAAGAAGTGAAGCATGTCGCTGACAGGAGAATCGAGAAGTACAAGGTCATATTTGTGGCCAAAGGATTCTCTCAGAAAGAGGGGGTGGAATATGAGGAAAATTTTGCACCAGTTGTAAGATATTCCTTAATAAGATCCATTCTAGCATTGGCTACGTAGATGGGGTTGAAGATCCACTAAATGGATGTGAAGAATGCCTTTCTCAAAGGTGTCGTTGAGGAGGAAATTTATACAACGCATCCAGAAGGATTTGAGATATATGATCGGGAGTCACATGTGTTCAGACTGAAGAGAGCATTGTATGGTCTCAAACAGGCACCCCGAGCATGGTTCACTTAGATCGATATTTATCTCATTGGATTAGGCTTCACCAAAAGTGAAGTAGAAGAGAAACTCTATCACATTGTGGTAGATAGTAAGTTTCTTATTATTGTTTTGTATGTTGATGATTTAATATTGACAGGTGATGAGAAACTGATCCGCTCTTGCAAAGAGGATCTTGCAAGGGAATTCGAGATGAAAGACATGGGCCTCATGCATTACTTCCTTGGGCTGGAAGTATGGCAAGGTGATGGTGAATTGTTTGTGTCTCAAGGCAAGTATGCTACTGAGATACTTCAAAGATTTCACATGGATAATTGTAAGCCCATGGACACACCTCTAGCTACAAATTAGAGGAAGGAGTATGATTCTTCAGGTGAGGAAGTTGATGCTACCATTTATAGGTAGCTTGTGGGTTCACTGATGTATCTTGTGAACACATGACCGACATGTGCTATGCAATCAAAAAACTTAGCCAAGCTATGGTGAGGCCTACCAAATTATATTGGATGACAACAAAGCATGTGTTATGGTGCCTCATAGGAACTACCCAATGGATTATGGTATAGACGAATAAAGGGAGTGGAGATGCAAGGGTTCACCAATTCAGATTGGGTAGGGAGTCCATATGATAGGAAAAGTACATTAGGTGCTATCTTTAGTTTTGGATTCACAACTATTTCCTAGTACAACATGAAGTAGAGGTTTACAGCACTCAGCTCAGTAGAGGCTGAATACATGGTTGCAAGCCAAGCAACATGCGAAGAAATATAGAAGAGGAAAGTAGTTGTGGGACTATTTAGTCAAGAGATGGATCTGACAATGATATATTTTGATAATCAAAGTTGCATTAATCTTTCTAAGAATCCAGTATTCCATGACAGGTCCAAGCACATTGATATCTGGTATCATCATTTGCGGGATTGTGTGCACAGGGTAATTTTTTGCTAGAATACATTCCAAGTGAGGAGCAAGATGTTGACATCTTGACAAAGGAATTTTCAAGTGGTAAATTCGAATTCCACATCTGCACATGGGTGGTGGAAAATACCTTTCTTGCTAAGAGAGAACGTTGAAAAAATATAGTAAGAAAGGCTCAATTTAACTTTAGCCTTAGTCAAATTGAGCAAATCGAATTTCCACTTCAACATGACAACTTGGAAGCAGTTAACTAGTGTTACATGGACCTTGTCACTCAGTTAGCTCAGTAAATTTGAGTTAGAGGGCTCAGAGTTCAGTTATGCATGTGTGATTACTAAATTTTCGTAATCCTGTTCAATTTTTTTTTGCAGTTGTATTTAGTTAACTGACCTCTAACTATTGATAGAGTCAGTTGTGCAGTGGGACAACCGTCTAACTTAGAGATCTGGCAATCAACTGATTAATCAACCCAAAATAGCTAGTGCATGCAAGGAATTCAAATTCCTCAACTGAAGTGGAGATGACATGGTAGTGTAACATCAATTTTAAACTAGTTTTGAGTGTAAAGGTGTTGCATGCAGTCAATGATCAATCCTTGCACAATAAATTTGGAGGATAATTGTCTAAGTGTTGGCTATAGTTTTTCATTGAGAAGAGAGAACAATTATTCTTTTGCAGGTTGATCCCAGAGCTAGAGCTAGCAATATTAATAGTTTCTCTATTCAAATAATTACTTCAAAGAGTCTTGAGGGGTTTTTCCCAGTTGGGTTCCCCTAGAAATCACTGTGTATTTGTGGGTTTGTTTATTGCATGTCTATGCATGTTGTTCAAAATTGTGATTTTCATTTCGTAAATAAATAGAGTAGAATTGTGTCTCTTATTTTCATGTTGTATTCTTGAGAAGATTCAATTTATATAAACATTTCTACAACTTGAAGCACTAATTACTCCTCCCTACAGCTACAAGGTCACTCATGGAACATGATCCTGCTTTTTAGGAATTTTGGAGGGAAATAAATCCTCCTTTTAAGGAGGTTGCCCCTCGCTCATATTGTATAAATAGTGGGCTTGTGTAGGCCATTAGGAGAACAAAAAAAGTTAGAATAAGCTAGCAATAGTCGAGTTAGTAGAAGAATTAGCTTAGAAGTTCCCATTTTGACACTTTTCAAGTATAAGTATTTATTTTATTTTATTTTATTTTTTTGATTAATGAAAGAAATATTTGTTTCTTAGATCTTTGTTCCTACAGGGCTTCCTTGGGTTAGGTCTCACCCTAGGTGCTCAAGACCCTGTTGTACTATTATATTTCATGCACTTTTTCATTTATTTATGTCTGCAAATTCATTTCTAAATATTTCTTTATGCACAATTAATTAGTTAGCTTGTTTACAATGCCTCTTGCATAGTACTTTGAAGCAATATATGGTATTCCTAACAGTGATTATTTTTTTCAATTGTTACCTATTTTCATGCATTAAAATTAAATTTGATTGCTAATCTTTAGATGTTGTTCATCATTTTTGTGTGTTGTAGCTATACAATTTCTTGTTTTCCAAAGCTACAAGGGACTCTACAATCGTCCATTTTCTGAATAAACCCATCTATCATTGACATAAGGACATGGAAATTAATTCTTGATCATCCTTTAGCCTCTCCCTATCTCTTTTTTTCTTCAAACCACATCCTTAGTGCATTTCCCTTCTCACTGGATTGTTTACTATAACAAACAGGGAATCTTATAAGAATTTGCATTTTACATCCAAAACTCATCTAACCTTGCAAACAACACATAGATAATCTTCTTTGAAGTGTTAAAATGTCCCCAAGACCTTGAAGATGATTTTTAAGAGCCAAGATACCAAGTAGATCCTTTGACCTAGTTGTTGTAGAAATTGTCCTTTTCCTACAAGATTAGGGTTTAAAGTTTACATGCTTTCTTTTAGTTGCGAGTTTACTTTCTCTTCATAGTAGAATAGACATTATTTTATTAGATCATAGTTAAAATGGTTTGCTTTCTGCAAGTAATCTAGATTTTATTATTGTCCTTTATTTCCTGCAATTCTAAATTTTACCTGTAGCATAAATAATAGAATGGTCTCTAAGTAACTAAACCTCATCTTAGTGTTTTTACATACATAAAATTAGCAAGAGAAGAAAATATGTAACAACCCCTGGTTAAAGTTTAATGTAATAAAGGATAATAAATGAAAAATAAGACCAAGGTCATGGGGCATGTATTCCAAGATGAATGTTGGGTAAACACATTAGTGGGCATCACTTGTGGTTTATAATGGCTACGTAAATTGGCAAAGGAAAATAGGCAATAAACAACATTTAATTATGAAAATAAAGGAAAATAGGAGAAAATGAAGGTGTAGAGACACGAATTTGCATGTAAGGGAAATTAGAGGAAAATGAAGGAAAATGAAGGAAAATGAAGAAAAATGAGACATCAATAATAAAAATGCATAAGAGAATTAGTTCACAAATTTTGTCAGTTCAATTTGGCTCTCTCCTTTCATTCTCTCTCTCATACAATCTTGCACACTTAAAGTATTCTTGGAGCATTTCGACATTCTCTTGGATTTGGAGAAAGGACAAGCAAAGGAATGTGAAGGAAAGCAAGGAGATGGTTGGAACAATAACCTCAGCAGGAGGATTTTTCAAGTAACATGTTGCATGTGTGATTTCCTAGTTGAGGTGTGAATGCATGGTATATGAATTTGTTGTGTTGGTTCATTTGTTGTCATTATCATGGGGTTTTCCTAGTTTTACAAGAGGCCAAAGGCACAACAAATCATACAAGCACAACTAACATAATCGAATGTAATCCACTTAATAGATCAAGGAGAATTAATATAAATGATGCATTAACATAAGCATTTATGGAAAGTGAACCGACAGTTGTATATATTAATGAATAAAAGAGGAAGCATACAACCTAGGCCTTGATGTTAGTAAGCCCTCCTTGAGTGAATGTCCAAGTCCAAGCTCAAGCTCTCCAAGCACTCCTTCTCCAAGCCAAAATGAATAACATGTAAGCACTATCTTAGCATAAGGGTGCAAATAATCAGAGACCAACCATTTGGGAATGGGAGAGGATGAATATATAGGCAGGGAGAGGGAGTTAGGATCTTTGCAAAGATAGGGGAAGGTCCTCATCTCAAGGAGGAAGCTCATAGGGATAAGATAAAAGGGAAATATTGGGAGAATTCGACCACATCCACAACGAACAACCTCCAGCTTGTCGTTTTGGAAGCCTCTAGATCACAAAGCTTCTTGTCCTCTTTAGGAAAACTTGCCTTTTAGGGATCAACGCAAGTATCCAAGTAAAAACTGCGCTGCTAGCGTGAGGCTAGTATAGTGCAAGCTGCCATCAACAAGAGTTTCCAGTGTCATAGTCGCGCTGGTCCTGAAATTAGGGTTTTGAGCTTGCTTCTTCAGGGAAGCCTCAAGGCATGTTTTCATTAAGTCTTCAGGGAGGATCTGAACTGCATATCAGGATGGGTACACTGCATAATGACCAAGTTTCGGGCACTCCGGGGTATGACACAAGGAAGTGCAGGAGGCGTGAGAAAATATTGTGTAATAGATGCCCCATAAAGCATGAAGGCAGAACATGGAGTGATGGCTGAGATGCTTTACAAGCTTTTTCAAGGATGAGAACAAATACTATCAGGAGGCCTACAAATAAAGGATGCATATACATATACATATCTGATATCAAAACATGAATCCACAGTATGGACACATCCATCCAGATAAGAAGGACCATGTGAAAAGATCCACGGTACGGGTGCAACCATTTGAATGAAAAGGATCGTCTGGAGTTCTAAGATCCAAGGGATAGATGCAACCATCTGATATAGAAGGATCATCATCATAATAAATATAAGGTCCCATGGTATGGTCCCAACCATCCATATAGAAGAAACATGTGTACAATCATGAACAATATATAACTCCACACAACTTGAGTTATAATAGGAAAAACTCAGGGTCTTGCGCTCCATCCCAACCCGATCAAAGTATGAATTCTAACGTGCGAATGAATGTGTCAAGGTTGAAGATGCTATAAAACCACCTGATTACTGGCCAATGATGTGGACCATTAATAGGCACAAGAGAAACCACAAATAATGAAAATTGTCCTCAAGGTATGACATTACAATCAGTGAATGTGAAAATGAAGCTGAAGTCGAACACTCGTGGAATCATCTGATCGAAGGCCAATCATGAAAACCTGTCATTGGATGTGAAGAACTTGCCATTAAGGCATGCAAGCTCCAAGGTACTGAAGGGGGTTTCTAAGTCATCTTCTCGGAGTTGAAGCCGACAGGAAGTGGCCCGTTGAAGGAGAGCCATAGTGATTCCCTCATCATCAACATGAAACAAGGAATAAAGTGGAATAAATAAGTATGATCTAGGACTGTGGCAAAAGGTCAAACAATGTATAGGTAATAAACTGCAGATAGGACTTCTCTTGAACATATCAGCAACACGACTCTGGAGTGTGGAAACATTTAACTCAACATAGGACCAAGAGTCATGATGACGAAGTAAACTAGTCAGATGAGAGGCAAAACGGATCACCCAAACCTGGAAGGACAAGTGACTGAGTGAGGATATCCCAAACCTGACACAAGAAACAAATGAGTGTCATGTTAAAGAGTGACATGCTGCCTATACAAGCGGCATTTCACTTCCATTTTTTCCCACTATTTCTGGCGAGTACCCCAATTATTTTTTATCACAAGATTGAAGAGGGTATCATATGCTTGTCATATAAATTCATTCTTCGAATGAATCCATCATAGTAAGTTTTACAAGTCCTAGGAAGGATAAACTCGGTATCGTCATGGTGGAAATTATTTTGTCGTTTAATTTTTAGGAGTCCGACAGAAGAATAACTCGGTGTCTTTTTCATATTTATAGAGTTTGAAAAAGAGATGAAAAAGAAAACTCCATCATGTCCCTTTTCATAATTTGTCTCTTGAACCCGAAAAGGTAGAAAAAAATATTCGAGAGAACCTCTTGACCATGTCGACCAAGGTGTACCTTTTTTGTAAATAGTCAATCCCAGCCTGAAAAAGGGGTAAACGTATATTGAGACGACGTCAATTCATTTAATTTAACGAGTTCGAAAAGACAAGTACTCGACGATATTTTCATATTTCAAGAGTCAGAAAAGAGCTTAAAGATGACTCTAAGGGGGTTCCTTTTCGTTTATTTTTAACGAGTCCGAAAAAGAGATAAAACAAAAACTTGTTGAATCGGTAAAAAATGATCACTATAACCACCAAAAAGATCCTGTAACTGCACAAAGACAACCACACATCACTGATATCGAGAAAAATAATAAAATATTGGAAAAAATGTGTTTAAAAACTTATAAATAGACCAAAAGTAAAAACATTTTTACCATTTCACTTGGAGTAAATTGGAGAGTGCATTTTACCCCATTTTCCTTGATTCTTCAGGCAAGCAGTGTGGGAGATCTAGGGCACCATTTCACAAACTGTCAGCTGCAGGTAAGAGCTCTTCCTTTTCTCTTGCTTTTCATACTTATTTCATGCCATTTCATAGGAATTTTAGTTGGTTAAGGGGAGGATTTTCATTTTTAAAATCGGGGGCAACCAACGCGAGTCTGATCATCGGATCCACGTTGATCACCCTTGAGCCCACAAGGATCTCACACTACCAGCGCAAAAATAATTTATACAGTCGCGTGGGAAACATAGCAGAAAATACAATGAAACATCCTCTCTTTAAATCAAGGTTTTCAAAATTTTGATCCATGGAAAGGCATCTAAACAATGTTTATGGGTTGTTTGCAGGATACTTCAACAATCATGGTCATTGAATGGAAGGAAATAAGCCATGAGGAAGAAGATCACCAATTTCCCAATGTGTTGAATGTGTTAATGCTTTGAAGGACTATGATTACTAAAGTTATTTCAAACCATAGGACTTAGAGCTCAAAATGAGCTGTTACACTTTCTCATTGGACTCTGGGATGTCGATCGACAGATCTTCATCATTGGAGATAAAGAACGAAAGCTGGAAGTAGTTTATATCTACTTCATCACTGGATTGTCCAGAAGAGGGGAAAGGGTCCAACTCTTCGGATCTTGTACTGGAGGTGAGAGCACCAACACCTTGATCAGAAGGCATTGTCTAGGTGTAGAGAAAACTGTGAGTAGTAAGGTGAAGATAACAACCATTGATAATATTCCCTTGAGGACAATTCTACACACCATGGCCCATATAATTGGGGTGCATGCATTGCATGAGGCAACGAAATCACAATTCCATTACATAGTGGATTGTGTTACTACGACAGTTTTCAATTGGTGCGAAGGACTACTGGTCAACATGAAGAGACATTTGACCAAACGCAAGTTGGGAAACTTGAAGCAGTTTGGCTTCAAGTCAATTTTGGTCACTTTATTTTTGGAGCATGTGCCCCTATTTCAATACCAGTGGGTAAAGGTGGATGATCCATCTCCACAAGATTAGAGGATGCTCATATGGCATGAGATAATTCCTCGAGGAGGGAGAGGTCAATAGATGCATTTCCCTCTGCCATTATTTGGTTGGCTACGCCAACAACTGAACGTCGTGGATGACTATTCCTATGTTGGCATAGACTTTAGAGGAAATCCAAATCTTCCTCTACCACCGGGTGCATAGTGGACCAATGAAGGTAAAACTTGTTTTTGGGAAAATTTTCAAGTTTTATGATTTTTTTGTTTGAAGTCTATCTGAGAGTTTACTTGTGATAATTTTGCAAAGACCAGAAAGGCCTCCTTGCATGTCGCCAATAGCACATCAGATAGAGGATGCTCCATATGAGGAAGGAGTAAATCCTATGGTAGAAGTGGAATGAAATATGGAAGTGATTACTAAGGGAATTCAAAAATATGTGACTATAGATGACGTACCACTACAGTATCATAGACATTGTTGTTTCTTTGAGATGATAATGGTCAGTTATCATGCCAGGGCATCTAAGATATTTGTTTTGGGGGGTTTTGTTTTAATTTTGGACGACCAATGTATGAAACATATATAAAACAGTCATACCTAACCTTTTGAATAATATTAATATTTAAACAGAGGGCTACTATTAAAATCCACACAATGATATAACTTGTTTAGTGATGAGTAGAAACTGAAAGATGATATGACTATTACAAGTTTCAAATAGAAAATTAAATAATCATAAGTAAGAAAACCTTCACACAATGTTCAGAAAGTTTAAAAAAATATGCCCAAGATTACAAAAGATGCTGATGATTTTATGATTTAGAGGGAATTAATTAAACAAACAATTTATATAATTCATTCTCTTTAAAGGTGATCACTTCAGAAGCTTATAGGAGTAAATTGAAACACAATTATTCCTACCTGTTTATCTCTGTAAAACTTAAGAATATGAAGGAAGAACACAATGAATGAAAACTGGAAAACTTACAGGGAACACAAAACTGTATGAATAAAAAATCAGAATCCTTTGCCTTTGTATTAATGATTCAGAAAAAGCCAAGTACATTTAATGCTTACACATGTTTATTTCAAGGGTGCAACCCTTAATAACTTGTGGAAGGGATTTATTTATACAATATTAAAGTTGAGAAAACATCTTAAGGAAATTTACAAAAATAGATCAACACAAAATCAGGAATATAAAATGATAGTCGATCTGTCACTACTTTGGTGTTGAGCTATTGATGACTGTTCCTGGAAAAGATGAAAACTGCTGAACTGTTGATGACCTGTTCTTGGAAACACTGAAAACTGCTGAACTGTTGCTAGAAACTCTGAATGATGTTTGATCCTCTTTTCAGTCAAGTAAATCAGTTAACTGCTCCTAGCGTTTCTTATCTAGGAAGATAACTTAGTTACACTTTGGTAAACTTCATCCATTTCTGTATACATAGTAAAAGTAGGTTTTACTAGAAATATATGTCTGATTTCATTTAGAATGAAAAAGGAATCTCTGAATGCATTCAACACAACCCTTGGTGTTGCTGCACCTCTTATATTTGAAACTGAAGCTACATTGGTACCTACCTCTGTAAGCTTTCGAACATAATCTTCAATGGGCATTAATTTGTCATTTATCACAAGCATAGAGGGAAAACCCTTGCTAGTCAAGGGTTCTAACCTACTGAAAAATATTTGAACTATGACATTAACATTGTTGCATTTTTCCTCCAACTGAAGAATGAGGTTTTTCTTTGTGATGATTTTCTTCACTTCAAGTATGGTTGTTGTCCTATCATTTATACCTAATTCTTCAAGCTCATAGCTGTCTTTAGAATTCAAAAACTTGATTACCTCAGTGGCAACTTCTGGCATGTCCTCAATTTCCTTGGAGATAGTTTCAATAGCTTCTTGAGCTTTCTCCAACAAGTCTTTTTGATCAAAGATTATCTTGATATAGGGCCAGATATCCTTGACTCATTCAGTAATCTCTTCCCATAGAATCTCCTTTTCCAAACCTAGTTTGTTTCCAAGGTAAGATTCTTTGATTTCCTTCTGCAAAACTTCAATTTGACTTTTTGTCCTCTCCAACTCGACTGCATGTGAACTGTCCGCAACTGATTTCATATGTTTTAATTCCTTTAGTTCATCCCGCAACTTCTTAATCTCCACTGTCTGAATGGATAGGTTCTGAACATCTTCTGCAAGTTGTTCAACTCGTTCTGCTGTACTTGTAGTTGGTGATGTGCCTGAAGTAGAAACTCTGGTTATAGAGACTGCTGAAAGAGGAACTACATCCATTGGAATTTGATTCCTTTTCACAGTGTCCTCTTTCTCTTTGACCAATTTTTCCATTTTCTCCCCCATCTGTTTTATCTGCAGATTTTGTTCCATGATGAGCTTCATCATGTCAGATTTCTGAGTCTCAGTTTCTTCAATCTCATTAGTCGTTGGGTCCTGAGAAGCTGGAAGTTTGAGCTGCTTCCTTAATGCTAAGAGCTCAACATTTTTCTTCTTGAGAAATTCTTCTGCAACATTTATATTTGAGGTATCATATCCCATGTTCAACACCAGATCTTCCAAAGATTTGATCTTGGTGTCCTTTGCTAGTGAGGAAAATTTTTCCAACTTGAGCTGTGGTTGTGTATTGGCCAAGGTGACCTGAAACTTTGATAAAATCATGGCAGTATGAGTTAAAGTGGAAGAAATCATCTGGCCAGTCTGTTTGTGCATCTCAATTTGGTCAATTGGATGTACATAATTTACATTAAACTTAAATGAGGATTTCTTCTGATAATGTGCAGGAGTTCTGGGTTGTGGAAATTGAGCTTATAAGAAAGCCATTTGAATCTTACCCTTATTAGAGTCAAAGATTGAAAGAAGTCTAGCTTGAGAACTGGAAGAGTGTTTCCAGAATTGAGTATAAGTGTTTAGCTTCAATTCCTCATTCTTCTTCTTAATTTAATTGAAAACATGGAAGATATCATCTTCTTTGTCCTTCTAACTGGTTCCACTGGTCTGAATCACCTGCTGTTCCTAAGAAGCAGTGGAATGAATGGGGGACTGTGTAGACTTTTCACCAAACTGTGTAAAAAGAAAGGTCTCCCCAAGTCCATCAAATGTTTTTTTTTTTTTTTAAATTTTTATTTTTTATGTGGCTCATTTAATGCACTAACTTTCACAGAGATCCTAGGTCTCTTCTTTCTATGCATAATTCTAAAGCCCTGGCTTGATGCTCCAGTTGTAGGGGATGACTGTTCTTCCATTCCTCGTTTAGCTGTCTTATCCTGTGCAAGTGGAGTTTGTACATTTGAAGTAGAGACTTCATGTTCTTCTGCTTCTTGAAGGGTGCTCTCCTTCCATTCTAAATGATTTTTGTACTGCTCTATTTCAAGCCTGGCTGTATGGTGGTATGCAGTAAATTTATTTTCAACCCTGAGTTTTGAAATTACTCCCATTGGGTCATAAGACCAAACTTCATTTCCTTCAATAACATGTCTACTTCTTCTCCTGCTACTCTAGTGTTGCATATGAAAGGACCAACCTGAGCCTTTATCTTGAATTGTGATTTCTTCTTTGCAGCTACAAAATTTACTTCATCTGCATTTAACCTCTGCCTAATATATTCCAATGCAAAAATTTTGATAGGGAGGAACTTAGGAAGTTTATAGGGTGGAAGCTCACTAACATAGACTCTAATTTCTGTGTAGTTTTGGTAAAGATACCAATCTCCTATGGTGGCTTGATCAACTAGCTGCAATACTTTCACAATTTCCTCATTGATTCTTGGTACTGGAGTGCTGCTCATAAGATTAATAGCTGGATGAACAAATAATTCTATGAACTATTTATAAGTAAATTCTTCCTTCTCCTACATTACCATAGAAATCCAAAATATCATTGATTTCTGGTTGCCTTGTTCATTTAGCTTCTGTAAGGTGAATGGAAACTTGTTTCCCTGAAAATATATAAGAAGATATACAAGTACTGAAGCATACTTAAATACTTCTTCAGTATTAAACTGGAAAAATTGTTCATGGATGGTTTCAGCTAGAAATTGGCTAAAGTTATAGAGAACAATAGGTTTGGAATCAACAGAAAAGATAGACAAGAAACCTAGGATGGCTTCATTAACATATTGATCAGAATTGTAACCAAGCAAATAAGAAAGAATAGTGGTAATTTGCTTGGTTCTGTCTGGGAACATGGATGAATCATAGGGAGGGTTTCTTTTAGGCAGAGGGCTATCTACAACAAGGAAAAGTTCAAGAGTTTGAGACCTTTTAGTAAAATCTAGCTTTTGATAGGCTTCTATCAGGCTTTCATGAGAAAAAGGATGGGTTGGTGCAATAGTTGGGGCCTGCAACATCTGTTCAATAGACTGAGCATTGATAAAACAGAGGATTTCTCCTGTAGGTGAAATGATAGCTCTTTGACTGGGATCATAGGATTCGTGGCATTTCCTAACAAATTCAGGTGCTCTGTGTATCTGTGGGAAAATGTAGTGAGGAAGGTGGGAGTCCCAAAGTCCTATTTCATCTGTTTGATCAACTAGCTGGTCTTCCATCCAGCAATAGATTTCATATAAATCAAATTGAGAGGAAGACTCAATGATTTTACAGTCTCTATTGACCAGGGGAGTATGATGGAATTCAATTTGTGGATGAATGAGGGGATTTGGTATTTCTACAATTTTCTTTCCCTTAGGAGGCTTTTTGTTTAGCGAATTGCAAACTGAACTGGACGGAAATGGGAAGAATTGGTTTGAAACACAGTAATAACAGAAAAACAATATAACTGAAAATGGATTAGGTGGACTTGGATGTTGGCTTGGTTCTGGACAAAATTGAAAATTCGATTGAATGATGAATCTGTCGTTTAGGCTGCAAGCACGAAATCTCCAGTGATGAATTGAGTTTCAGAAATGTACTGTGTAACGATTTTTGTGGAGGAACAAGGCTTATAATGAATAAAATGGAGCGGGGCTATTTGATGAACGACTAAATCCTCATTAATTATCCAACGAGACTGTTAAAACAGATCTATGGAGGATAAATTCACGGGAGTGGCGAATTAAATGAATAACGAATAGACGACAACTGATTAGACAGAGGAAGTGACTGGGAGTAGATGTGGATGATGACGTAGGAGCGATGGTGAATGGTCGAATGAAAACCACATTCAGGAGAAAGTTAGGGCAGTAAGTTGTTTTGGAATTTTAAGTCCCAAAAGATTAGGATGGAGGAAAAGTAGTTTTGGGGGGTAGTTTCCAAAACTGCCCAGTTCAGACCCCCCCCGCCGAAAAAGTTTAGATGGCGAATGAGGGCCGAAGAACTATGTAAGCCGTCAGAGCACGAGAGAGTGTGCGGGATGACAAGTAAAATGAATGAGTTTTAACAACGCAAGGTGAAAGTGATGATGGGGCCAAGAGTTCTTTCAGATGTGACATGTATGGGGTATTAGAGAATAAATGGATGAAGTTTGGATAAAAATAACATTGATACTTAGATTTTAAGGTTGATAAAATCCATCACCATATGCATATATTTCCAATGTTATATCTTAGGATAAAAATCCTTTCATGCTCCAATTGTATTTCATTTGTCTACCTACTCTTAACTCTTAACATTTTTTCAATCTTAGTTACTCGAGTGCACTTAGACTAGCAACTCAACATTTTTCTTTTAATGACTAATCTACTTCTATCTCTTATTGCTTCCATTGGGTCAGATTAAACTGTTGAGCCAATTTTATTTATTACCTATTGACAAACAATTTAAATCAAATCCAATCATGATTAAACTGTACAATTGGATTCTATGGACTAGTGTGGCAATTAAACAATCTGCACACAACATTTTATTTGCAAAAATAAACTTTGACTGAGAGTAGTGGCATTTGGATTTGCAACACTTTCAAAATTTATTATTTTTTCTTTTCTCTCTGATCTAACATTTTTTATTTTTTCCTTCCTTTTTTAGGGCATCTATTCTAACATTTTATTTGATATGGACTTATTCATCAAAATATCCCTAACATTTTTTGATTCAATATTCTTTTTGTCCATATCCTAACTTAACATTTTTTGGAATGATTTTCATTTTTTGACTAATTGATGCTAACTTACCAAAACCAAAAAAATGCTACAACATCGACTCCAACTGGGGGCTTCTTTCTCCTATAGAATGCAGAGAACTTGCAGATCCATGTGCTTTCTCCTCGGGCTTTGGAGTCTTTGCTGTGAAAACTCACACTGACAGTTTGAAAAATAAAATAAACTGAAATTTTTACAATGGTAGTAATGAGAACTACTTCATATTCTCAATACTGAATATAATGTTTAAGAAACCTTCCATTAACATGATAAGTGGAATATAGTGATGCCAACTTAAGATGACTTTACCCACAATATGCATAATCAATGCATAATCTATTATGTACCAAGAATTTTGATTTCCTTGCCTAGTATCAAACCTTCACAAATTAAGGCTTTAGGCTTCTTAATTAAACTTCATGCAAAAACGTTTCAATAACTATCCAATAGTCTAAACCTTAATCCACTTTATTTCTATTATTCCTCGTATAATAGAAATACTCCATAAAACACATGTAAGCCTTACCTTTCTGCCAATCCACGACCTTGGCACATTTACCGATGCTCACCTTATCGTGTTCAACCTCCATCATTGATTTCACTCCACCAGATCAACAACTATTACGCGATCTTCATTCATCCTCTAGAACTCAAACAAATTTAACTTGCATTGATAAACACATTGGGTCCACTCAGAATATTAACCTGCACGCACTTTTTCGCGCGATTACCGTCCGATCCGTCAACCCATGGATGGTCCTGATCACTGGAACTCAACGAAGATTTAACCCCGCTATATAAACTCATCGGGTCCGATTTCCAAATTAAACCCTGTGCTTGTTTACACGCGATATGTGTCTGATCACCCTTTCAACGGATGGTCTGATCACCTTCGGACTTCAACTGGATTAAGTTATCGTTCATAACTTCATCGGGTCCATTTTTCAATTATCGCTTATGATTTTGAGGCCGCACGAAAACCACTTCCGCCTATGAAAACCACTCCGTCCTTCTGCCAACACATGGCTTAATCTCCACCGCTCATCTTCTTGACTCCATTCTACGTGACTTAATCCTGGCCGCTTATCGCAAACAATCTCGTCTGTTGATCTAGCTGATCCAACGGCTCCTATGCACATTTACTTCATTCCTTCGTGCCTTTACTTTCTTTGCCTTTATGTGGTTTCTCAAGGTTCTTCTGTGGTTTCGGTTTTCTCTAGGGTTTTTGGTCTTTGGTTGTTCTGCAACACAATTCCCTCTTGGACTTACTCCGCGTACTCTTAAACACTGTAACTCCTAAACTTCACGTTGATCCTTCAATCAGATTCAACAATCCAACACGATCCTTCATCCTCACTTCTTCTCTGTGTTCTGCTTGAACTCCACCTGCATACATATACTATGCAAAAACTCTAATTCATACACAATTCATAACTCCATTAATCAATGCACACCACACAATTAAGAAATCGAATTCTCTATATTGATAAATGAGTATTTACATAAAGAGTCTCTCTCTCTCGGGCTTGATTTTCTAATCAGTGGCCTATTTTTTCCTACATGCCCGTAGGCTTATAGTAAAATCCTCTAACTAAGTAACTCGTAACTCTCTAACTAGCTAACCCCTAATTAGTGAACCCCCAACTAGCTAACCTCTTTCTCGCTAACCGCTTCCTATGCCTTTTAGGCTTACATTTATACAAAAGGATTTTATAACCAATTCCTAGTTTAGATCCATAATTTTATCAATAAAATCCTAAAATCTCTTCTTTATCCCTAAGGCTCCTCCCTAGTTCCTCAAATCATGAAACCAACTCCTAATCTAAGATTTATAAAATGATTCCCAAATCTTTCAACTATCCTAAATCTCTCGTGTTCTCCAACATTTGAGAATATTTACAAATATGCCTCACAATACTTAATTAATTCCTATTCTTATTAAAATCACTCAAAAGCCTAAATAATTACATTAATTTAACACTTAGGAAACCAACTTCCTTAAAACACAAGACCCCCTATGTCTACTAAAATACAATGATTTTTCTGAGCTGAATGCTCCTGCATCAGACTCCCAAGGTAGAAAACATTCATGATCTCCTGATCATGTGTCTTCATATGTTGATAGGAAACCTCCAGGGTCCCAAACTTTAGTTTGTAGTTGTCTGAAAGCTCTGCACCTTTGCTGCTGCTGTATGTCAGCTGTCTTTTGTTTCATCTTCCTCTCCTTGTCAATCAGTTTCAAGTTCTGATTGATCACACTTCCTGTTGCTGTCAATCTCCTCATTCTGGACTGCTTCATCATTAATTGCCATAATTCTTCAATCTCTGTCTCCAACATATCCTTGGGCTGGTCCATACTCTGCCATTTACTGCTTCCTCTTTCTCTTTGTTTCAGTTTGTTGCTGCTGTCCACTAACTCTTCAAATTGCTGTTCATTATCTTCTCTTTGAAGTTGTCAGATTCTTACTCTTACTACCCTTTTATCCTTATCCTTTTTCATGATTATCTCTTTCTGCATTAAATCTTGACTTTCCAACATTCTTTCCAGCAATTGAACATCTCTGTTCCATGGATTAAAATTTTCCATAGAATCCTTTTCTTCCATCTTTACTTGGCTGCTCATCTGTGCCAAATTTTCTCCAGCATCTGCAACAAAACCTGCACTCACAAAACAATTATTAAAATAAAAATCATAAGGCCTCTGTGCCTCTTCTTCTTTTGGCAACACATCAGTATGCTGCTCTGATTTCTCCTCCTCTATCAGCACATCAGTATGCTGATTTAAATTCTCAAAAGAATTCATGAGACTGTCAACTAGTCTCTCCTCCTCACCATCTGCTTCAATGATTTCTTCTTGCTCTTTTCCACTGTAGTGAACTCCTTCCTCTACAATCATATTGTCATACTCTGAATTTCCCAGCAAATACTCCAACAATTCAATTTCTTTGTTACACTTCATAAGTACTTCATCATTACTTATGATTCCTGCATTTATACACAAATTATCAGTTTGAAAATTACAAGGTTCAACAGTCTCAACTGTTGCTTTGCATATCAGCTCTTCAGACTGAATTTCATCTCCTTCTTTCACAAGAATTTGTTCCTGTGTTGTCACAACTTCAAACATCAATGTGTTACTAAATTCTTTCTGCTGCAATAATTCACTGCTTTTCTCATTCAAGAGACATTCTCCATCATTCTTTACTTTAGAGTTTTTATCTTCTGAAAGATACTCTTCCATACTTTTGACAGCTTCAAAAGATTGCTCATCCTATGCAAAACCTGTAATCACATCAAAATTATTAGATTCAAATATACAAGGTTTTACATCCTCCTGCTGATCTGAATTTGCCCAACAGTTCAGAAAATCATCAATAATTCCTTCCTCAGCAAAGTAAACTTCTTTCTATCTTGAATCCTCAAGATCTTTCATAGATTTCCAATCTTCATTGTCACCCAAAACCTCACCCTGTTCTGGTTCACAAATGCAACTCCCATTTCCAACTCAGCTTCTCTAAGTTTTTTCACTAGCCACTTCACTTGCTTCTGTTGTAGCCGTCTCTGTAGCTTATGCCACTTTACTGCCTTTTTTCTCAAGACCCAACCTTGTCTTTGGTTTTCCTCCAGTATCATCCTTCATACATTGAGTTGTTCTTTTATCTCTGCAATCTCCTTGTCAAGCTCCTCTTGACTCATTCTCTTGCCATTTGCCTTGGCATCCTCCTTCTTCACTTTTCTTCTGCTGTGGTTTTCCTCAGAACCTCTACTATGACTATCAGTAGTCATCTTCTTCTCCATCTCTATGAGTTCCTCACTCACTCACTATGAGCTGTACAAGTCTCTGCAACAGCAAGTCCTCCCTGCTACATGATACCTCACTAAGCTTCTCTCTCTGAGCTCAGTGTTTTGGCATCTCTCTGGTTCTCTCCTCTGGAACCATATGAGCACTCCATGCTCTAGACTTCAACTCATCTGCTCTTTTGAGAACACAACTGTCCTCTTGTATTTCAAACACAAATGAAATACTAGGTTCTGCCACTCTCTCTCAGAAACCTTTACTGGCTTCCTTCATCACTACTCTTTGGGATGTGATATTCTTGTTGAGATGTTTCACTAATTGCTGTTACCTGCATAACAATGATATTTAAACCAAAGATCATTCCAAGCTTTCAAAAGCTTGCTTCTTAGCTTGCTTCTGAGAACACTTTTGTCTACTTGTTGGATTCTTCAGGTTCATTGCTACTTGTTTTTCCAGTCTTTCATTCACTTTGTTCTTTAGAACATATACAACTTTCTTTGTTTGTTTGCTTCTATCAATCTTTACTCTGTCTTTAACCTGCAAAACTCAAACTAGAGTTAAATAAAACAGTACTTGTATGACTTCACAAGCAGTCTCTATCCACTCTTCACATTTGAGTGAATCTCCATTTTCCTCAAGAAAACAAACATCACTGTGTTTTCTTTATGCTTCTGCAATCTCTTCTTAAGAGTATCACTTACTCTCATCTTATGTCATGCCTTCTACTTATCAGATTCAAATAACCTGATCTCCTCTTGCCTGCATACACATCTTTAAAACATAACACAAAATTTCCTTATTCTGCTCTGATACCAAATGATGCCAGCCTAAGCTGACTTCATCCACAGTATGCATAATCTATTATGTCCCAAGAGTTTTAATTTCTCTGCCTAGTATCAAACCTTCACAAATTAAGGCTTTAGGATTCTTAATTAAACTTCATGCGGAAATGTTTCAATAACTATCCAATAGTCTAAACCTTAATTCGCTTTATTTCTATTATTCCTCGTATAATAGAAATACTCCACAAAACACACATAAGCCTTACCTTTCCACCAATACATGACCTTGGCACATTTACCGATGCTCACCTTATCGCGTTCAACCTCCACCATTGATTTCACTCCACCAGATCAACGACTATTGCACGATCTCCATTCATCCTTCGGAACTCAAACAAATTTAACTTACACTGATAAACACATCGGGTCTGCTTAGAATATTAACCTGCGCACGTTTACTTCATTCCTTCATGCCTTTAATTTCTTCACCTTTACGTGGTTTCTCAAGGTTCTCCTGTGGTTTCAGTTTCCTCCAGGGTTTCCAGTCTTTGGTTGTTCTGTAACAAAATTCCCTCTTGGACTTACTCCGCTTACTCTTAAACACTATCACTCCTGAACTTCACGTTGATCCTTCAGTCGGATTCAACAATCTGACATGATCCTTCATCCTCACTTCTTCTCTATGTTTTGCTCGAACTCCACCTGCATACATATACTATGCAGAAACTCTAATTCATACACAATTCATAACTCCATTAATCAATACACACCACACAATTTAGGAATCAAATTCTCTATATTGATAAATTAGTATTTACATAAAGAGTCTCTCTCTCTGGGCTGATTTTCTAATCAGTGGCCTCTGTTTTCCTACCTGCCCATAAGCTTACAGTCAAATCCTCTAACTAAGTAACTAGTAACTCTCTAACTAGTTAACCCCTAATTAGCTAACCCCTAACTAGCTAACCTCTTTCTCACTAACCCCTTCCTATGCCTTTTAGGCTTACATTTATACAAAAGGATTCTATAACCAATTCCTGGTTTAGATCCATAATTTTCTCAACAAAATCCTAAAATCTCTTCTTTATCCCTAAGGCTTCTCCCTAGTTCCTAAAATCATGAAACCAACTCCTAATCTAAGATTTACAACTGATTCCCAAATATTTCAACTATCTTATATCTCTCATGTTCTCCAACATTTGAGAACATTTACAGATATGCCTCACAATACTTAAGTAATTCCTATTATTATTAAAATCACTCAAAAGCCTAAATAATTACATTAATTTAACACTTAGGAAACCAACTTCCTTAAAACACAAGACCCCCTATGTCTACTAAAATACAATGATTTTTCTGAGCTGAATGCTCCTGTATCATATAGTCCCTCAAGATTTTGTAGCACAAAAGTATTGTTTCCCTTTACTTCAGCAATAGCTAAAGGTCAAAATCATAGGTTATCAAATTTTCCATGTTTTCCCTTGTCTTCTCTTCTGGAATCCCATCTTAGAACTAGATCGCCCTCCTTGAAGTCCCTTTCCCTTGCTCTTCTGTCGAAAAGGCTCTTCATCTTATTCTGATACTTTTTCAATTTGTATTGAACTTCATCTCTGTTTTCATTTAGTTCAATAATTTGGTTTATTCTCCTTGAAAAATCATCAGGTTCATCAGTTGAATCCTGTAGAAACTTTAAAACAGGGAAGGCTAAGTTGGTAGGGAAAATTGCATCTTTCCCATAGACTAACTGAAAAGGAGATTTTCCAGTAGACCTCTTTGGAGTAATCCTGTTTGCTCAGATTGCATAAATTAGATGAGAGTCCCAACTCTTTTTATGATATGCTTGTTGGAAATAATACTGAGAGGGGGGGTGAATCAATATTATCTAATTCTTTTAATCAATCTTCCTTATTTGTTCTTTGAATTATTTTTGCATGTCAGTACCATAAAATAATGAGCATGAACAAAGAAAAAACAGATAGTCACGCCAAAGAACACAAGATGTAAGGTGGAAACCCAATGTGGGTGAAAACCACCTGCTGCAATATGTCTCTATCTTCTTTCAAATTCGAAACTCCTTTTACAATGGTTTTGTACTGGTGCAGTCCTTTACCAGTACGCAGGCTGCAACCTGCAGAGAGCTACAACTCTCTCTCGTTTTCCAGTCTCTCCTGGAAGGGAGCTACAACCCCCTACTTCTTTTCATGAAGCATCAATTGAACATCAAGTACATGAAAGTTACAGTCCACTACAGTTATCAGATCAGCAATAACAGAACTAACCCAGAACACCTTATCAACAGAAAAATTCAATCAACAGAGCTTTTTAAGACAGGTACGCAGTTTTCCCTTCTGTGGCCTGCGTCGCTACGCAGTTCACCTTCTGCTTTCCTGCGTCTACCCGCAGAGATCCTTCTGCCGCACTGCGTGCCCACGCACTGTTCCTTGAACTGAGCTGCGTACTTTTACTGCAGGGACGCACCCAAAGATACTATCGCGCCGCGTACTGTTACTGCAGGGACGCACCTGAACCTTAGTCGCTCTGCGTACCCACGCAGCTCTTCTTCTTCTGCTCTGCGTACCGACGCAGGTATCCTTTTTCTGCTCTGCGTACTGACGCAGATCTCCTGTTTCTTCACTGCGTCCCGACGCAGATCTCCTGTTTCTGCACTGCGTACCCACGCAGCTCTTCTGTTAAACACCTGCGTCCTTCTGATTAGGGCCGAATAGGCAGTCCACCAGAGTGGCACAGTTGCTCAGATCTGATCATGCGCTCGAGAGATCACCCTTCACAGATTCGCCTTCAACTTCCCTTTCATATAGATCAAGCTTTTAAGACCATAACCCAATATTTCAGATCTAAAGATATTCAATTGCAAAAGATGCTTAGCCAAGTGATCTCCTTTGCTTTATATAGGCAAGCTCCTCCTAAAATCATGGAACAATACCACGAGCCGACACCATAATAACCCAATACCGTCGGCTAATTACCAAGAGTAAAACATAAGAAACCCCATGTGTGCTTTTCTCTGCCTTGAAATGTGTGCACTGGGGGGACGCACCTCCTGAACGGCTGCCCTGCGTATCTGGACGCAGTCCCTGCATGGTGAACCTGCGGGTACGCACCTTATGATCTGATTTCCTGCGTACTTCTTTATTTTCAACAAAATGAGGGCCATGCCACGGGAGTTGCCATCAAGTACAACATTTGTAACATATAGCCATACCAGAAACATAATGCCAACAATCTCCCCCTTTGGACTTGATGGCAACCTCACAAATCTCAGCTTCATTCTCCCCCTTTGACATCAAGGGCAAAGGGGTATGCTCCCCCTGAAAATGAACCAGATCTGCAGCAAAGAACCATAATCCACCATGAAAGAGATAGAGACATATTGCAGCTACTTCCAAGATCTCCTTCTGCACATCCTCCATAATGCCAACAATGCATTATATGCTCCCCCTGAACCTGTACCATCAATCAGAAAAGGTTCAACAATAAGATGATGCATCAACAACCCCCAGATTTTGCCTGAGGTATTCAAAAGTGTCCCTGGGCAATGGTTTGGTGAGAATATCAGCAACTTGTTCCTTAGAAGGAACATACTCCAACATGACCTTCTGTTCAAGTACTTGCTCTCGGAGAAAATGGTACTTGATTGTTATGTGCTTGGTTTTTGAATGCATAACCGGATTCTTTGAGATGCTGATTGCACTTGTGTTATCACATAAGATGGGGATAGGTGGTGTACAAGTGATTTGAAAATCCTGCAAAGTCTGCATCATCCAAAGAAGTTGAGTGCAACAAGATGCAGCAGCAACATATTCCGCTTCAGCTGTAGACAAGGCAATCGAACTCTGTTTCTTGCTGAACCAAGATACCAGTCTAGAACCCATAAAGAACGCACCACCACTTGTGCTTTTCCTGTCATCCACGCTTCCGGCCCAATCTGCATCTGTATAAGCATGAAGTGTAAGATCTGTATCTCTAGGATACCATAAGCCATAATTTTGAGTCCCTTGAAGATATTTGAAAATTCTCTTCACTGCCTGAAGATGAGTCTCCTTTGGATTTGCCTGAAATCTTCCAACTATTCCAACTGCATGCATGATGTCCGGTCGGGTACCTGTCAAATAAAGTAAACTTCCAATCATAGATCTGTAGGTTGGTTGATGTACTGCTGCAGATTCATCATTTGCACTGAGGCTACATCCTGTGACCATGGGTGTACATACTGGTTTTGCATCTTCCATACCATATTTCTTCAAAATCTGTTTGAGATACTTGGTTTGAGATAAAAAGATTCCTCCTTCCTTTTGTTGGATTTGCAAACCAAGGAAATATGTCAGTTCTCCTAACAAAGACATTTCAAATTCTTTCTGCATGACCGAGGCAAAGCTTTGACTCATAGCTTCTTCATTGCTCCCAAAAATAATATCGTCTACATACACAACAAGTATTAGCAATTTGTCATTTTCAACTTTTATATAAAGATTGCTATCTGCTGATCCTTTTGAAAAACCTTGTTGATGAAGATATTTGTCCAAACGGTAGTACCAAGCCCTTGGAGCTTGTTTGAGACAATAGAGAGCCTTTTTCAATCTGCATACAAGTTTTGGATCATTTCCAAGAATGAACCCATCTGGCTGTTCAATGTATACTTCTTCTTCCAGGTCTCCATTCAGAAAGGCTGATTTCACGTCCATTTGAAATACTTTGAAGTTTTGAAAACTTGAGAGAGCAAGGAACATTCAGATGGCCTCAAGTCTTGCAACAGGAGCAAAGGTTTCTTCAAAGTCTATTCCTTCTTGCTGCGCATACCCTTTACAAACAAGTCTGGCTTTGTTTCTAATTACTTCTCCATTTTCATTCAATTTGTTTTTAAAGACCCATTTTGTTCCGATAACATTCTTATCCTTTGGTCTAGGAACTAGCTCCCAAGTGTTTTTCTTTTCGATTTGCTCAAGTTCTTCATCCATTGCTTTCACCCAACATTCATCTTTGCATGCTTCTTTCACATTTTGTGGTTCAGTAGAGGAGAGTAATGCCAAATAGCTTGAAGCTTCTGCGACTGTTCTTCTTGTTTGTACACCTGCTTCTTTCTGCCCCATAATCTGAGATTCTGGATGGTTCTTCTGAACATATCTGGATGGAGTCTTTTCTTCTATTCTTGTTTGCTCTTCTGGTTCTTCTTGAGGTTCTTCTTCTTCATTATTCTGTCGTTGGGGGTAGCCTTCATCTTCTTCTTCATGATGTACTTGCCTAGGAATGTATCCCTTCTCATCAACCACTACATCAATGCTGTCAACAATTCTGCCAAGTCTTTTATTGTAGCATTTGTATGCTTTGCTATGTGGAGAGTAACCAAGAAGAATGCCTTCATCTGCTCTAGGTTCAAGTTTGCCAAGTTGCTCATCAGTATTCTTGATATAGCATTTGCTCCCAAAGAT
The DNA here is from genome assembly GCA_031772625.1 of Pinus tabuliformis. NCBI lineage: Eukaryota > Viridiplantae > Streptophyta > Pinopsida > Pinales > Pinaceae > Pinus > Pinus tabuliformis. The sequence continues at coordinate 931,255,751 of CM062814.1, forward strand.
TTTGAAGTGCTTTACCGAAGGAGTCTTACCACTCCAGAGCTCATGAGGAGTTTGAGTGCTGTTCACCCGGACATTTGTTTTGTTGAGAATAACAACCGCAGCATGTGCAGCTTCACCCCAGAAAGTTGCGGGAGTTCCTGATTCATCAAGCATAGCACGAGCCATTTGTTGGACTGTTCTGTTCATTCTTTCCACAACTCCATTTTGCTGAGGAGTTCTAGCTGTAGAGAATTCTCTTCTTATCCCATGTTCTTCACAGAAATCGAAAAATTCATTTGAGGTAAACTCCCCACCTCTGTCGGATCTGAGGCACTTAATTTTGTGACCTGATTCATTTTCAACCAAGGCTTTGAAGGATTTGAATTTTTCGAATGCTTCATCTTTGTGCTTCATAAGTCCTAGCCAGACAAACCTGGAGAAATCGTCAATGAATAATATCAAGTATTCTTCTCCTCTAGGTGTTCTTTTCCTGAAAGGACCGCATGTATCTGTATGAACTAGCTCAAGAGGCATGCTAGCTGATCCTTCCTTCTCTGGAAAGTTAGTTCTGGTTTGTTTTCCAAACTGACATGATTTGCATATGGTGTTGTCAGGAATTTTGATATCTGGAAGATCACGAACTGCCTGATATTTGCATGCTTTCCTTATTTGTGAAAAGCTTAGATGCCCCAACCTCCGATGCCATAACCAGTGCTCATCATCCTTGCTCAGATAGCATTTTTGTTGTCCTTCTTCAAATATGTACAAATTATTTGGAGTTCTTTTGCCTTTGATCACTGTTTTACCTGTATCAAGATCACGAACAAGACATCCATTTGATCTGAATATAACCTCGGTTCTTTGATCACACATCTGACTGACACTTAGAAGATTATGCTTCAATCCATCAACATACAAAACATTTCCAGCCTTGACCTTTTCTTTTAACTGAGCAATGCCTTTTCCTTTTATAGTTGCAGGAGTATCATTTCCAAAAGAGACTTTCTTTCCCTTTTCTAGAGCAGAATAAGACTCGAGTTTTTCTTTATCACCTGTCATATGATTCGAACATCCACTGTCAATGTACCATAGATTTTCCTGTCCCTCTGCATAAAATGCTATCCCACATCTTTCTGTTTGAGGTTCCTTTATTCTCCATGTTTTGGTGCTTGAGGCTTGTTCCTTTTTCTGCTGAAACCTGCTCCTGCATTCAGAGTCTTCATGACCAAAGTTATTGCAAATAGAACATTCAACTTCATTTTCAAGAACCGAAAAGTTGTTATAGGTCCTTTTTGTAATCCCTGTCATACTTCTTTGCTTTTGAGCTTCTCTAGTCATGATCGTTTTATATGCAACACATTGAGCTGCTTTGTGACCAAAGTTATGGCAAGAAAAACATTGTCCATTGAAGAAACTTCTGCGATTATTGAATCTACCAGCCAACTGATTGTAGTTTCTATTTTCATCTATTCTTGAACCAAATTGAGAAGATTTTACCTGTGGCTGGTTGTAGCTTTTGTTCACCCTTAAGATGGATTGCCCTTGATAGTTTCTGTTTGTAATTCGTTCCTGCTTTACCTGTTGATCTTCATTGTTCTTTTGCTCATTTCTTCTTGCTGCATCAAGATAACTTTTTGAGGTGGATGCTTGAGAAGTTTCTCCATTATAGCCCAGACCTGTCTTGTTTAAAGGAGACCGCTGCACATTGATAATCTCATCCAAAGTTTCAGATCCTTTGACAAACTTGAGATTAATAGCTTTTGTTTTCTCAATCTCTTTTCTAAGACCAACAATTTCACCTTCTAATTTTTCAAGATGTTTTTCCTTTTCATCAATTTGAAATTGTAGAGTATCAATGATCATGTTCTTTTCTTCTATACATCTCTTGAGTCTAGTAATTTCATCATAAAGGTTATCCACATCTACAGCATCCATATAATCATCATCTTCAAATGCCATTAACAACTTATATTCATTACCTTGTTCATCTTCATCACTGTTTGATAGACCATCACTATCTTCATGAGTGTAGTAGCTTTTCTTATTTGCGTTCTGTTTCTTGTTCCATCTAGCAGGTTCCTTTCCTTTATCCTTATAAGGACATTTTGCAGCATAATGACCTACTCTTCCACAAGCAAAGCATTTAAAAGGTAACTTACCTCTGAACCTTCCAGAACCCCTTTGAAGATTTCTGACAAAATTTGATTCTTCTTCCTCTTCTTCTGGGACGTGGCTTGCTTCATAATAATCTCCTTTGCCTGATGCCTTGAAAGCAGCTTCTCTTCTGTCTGATGGACCTCCCTTTCTCATTTCATAAGCAGTTAGAATTCCATGTAGCTGAGACATAGTAAGAATTCGTAGATTTTCCTTTTCTTCTATTGCAGATACTTTAGATTCAAACTTGGGGGACAATGACCTTAGGACCTTTTCAACCACAATAGCCTCTTTTATTTCTTCACCCAAATTTTTCATACAATTAACAACCTCATCTACCCGAAGAAAATAGTTAGCCACACTTTCATCATTATACATTTTGAGAGTCTCATACTGAATTCTGAGAGTTTGAAGTTTAGCACGCTTTACCTGTTCGTCTCCTTCATAACTCGTAACAATTTTGTCCCATATCTCTTTTGCGGATTTATAGTGCATTACCTTCATGAATTCTGATTGAGATATACATCCTAATAGAGTACTGACTGCTTTTGCATTTGTTTCATACTTCTTTTTCTCGGCTGCATCTGTAGGAGTAGCTGAAGGAAAAGCATAGCCTGTCTCTACGATGTCCCAAACTTCTGTACCAAGAGATTGAAGATAGGTAGTAACTCTTACCTTCCAATAATTGAAGTTTGTCCCATCAAAAACCGGTGGCCTGATTGATGCTTCTCTCTCGTAGTTGCTCATGATGAACGATCTACCTTCAAGCGATCAAGCTTCTCTGAAGAACCTTGCTCTGATACCAATTGTTGGAAATAATACTGAGAGGGGGGGTGAATCAGTATTATCTAATTCTTTTAATCAATCTTCCTTATTTGTTCTTTGAATTATTTTTGCATGTCAGTACCATAAAATAATGAGCATGAACAAAGAAAAAACAGATAGTCATGCCAAAGAACACAAGATGTAAGGTGGAAACCCAATGTGGGTGAAAACCACCTGCTGCAATATGTCTCTATCTTCTTTCAAATTCGAAACTCCTTTTACAATGGTTTTGTACTGGTGCAGTCCTTTACCAGTACGCAGGCTGCAACCTGCAGAGAGCTACAACTCTCTCTCGTTTTCCAGTCTCTCCTGGAAGGGAGCTACAACCCCCTACTTCTTTTCATGAAGCATCAATTGAACATCAAGTACATGAAAGTTACAATCCACTACAGTTATCAGATCAGCAATAACAGAACTAACCCAGAACACCTTATCAACAGAAAAATTCAATCAACAGAGTTTTTTTTTTAAGACATGTATGCAGTTTTCCCTTCTGTGGCCTGCGTCGCTACGCAGTTCACCTTCTGCTTTCCTGCGTCTACCCGCAGAGATCCTTCTGCCGCACTGCGTGCCCATGCACTGATCCTTGAACCGAGCTGCGTACTTTCACTGCAGGGACACACCCAAAGATACTATCGCGCCGCGTACTATCACTGCAGGGACGCACCTGAACCTTAGTCGCTCTGCGTACCCACGCAGCTCTTCTTCTTCTTCTCTGCGTACCGACGCATGTATCCTTTTTCTGCTCTGCGTACCGACGCAGATCTCCTGTTTCTGCACTGCATCCCGACGCAGATCTCCTGTTTCTGCACTGTGTACCCACGCAACTCTTCTGTTAAACACCTGCGTCCTTCTGATTAGGGCCAAATAGGCAGTCCACCAGAGTGGCACAGTTGTTCAGATCTGATCATGCGCTCGAGAGATCACCCTTCACAGATTCGCCTTCAACTTCCCTTTCATATAGATCAAGCTTTTAAGACCATAACCCAATATTTCAGATCTAAAGATATTCAATTGCAAAAGATGCTTAGCCAAGTGATCTCCTTTGCTTTATATAGGCAAGCTCCTCCTAAAATCATGGAACAATACCACGAGCCGACACCATAATAACCCAATACCGTCGGCTAATTACCAAGAGTAAAACATAAGAAACCCCATGTGTTCTTTTATCTGCCTTGAAATGTGTGCACTGGGGGGACGCACCTCCTGAATGGCTACCCTGCGTATCTGGACGTAGTCCCTGCATGGTGAACCTGCGGGTACACACCTTATGATCTGATTTCCTGCGTACTTCTTTATTTTCAACAAAATGAGGGCCATGCCACGGGAGTTGCCATCAAGTACAACATTTGTAACATATAGCCATACCAGAAACATAATGCCAACAATGCTAGAGTCTTTTTGATCACCTTTATTAGACTTTTATTTGATGATTCTGCAAGACCATTACCTTGAGGATAATATGGAGTTGAATGATGTAACAAAATATGATATTTTTGGCAAAAATCAATCATTTTAACACTGGAAAATGCCGTGGCATTGTCAGTAACAATCTGGGTTGGACAACCAAATCTAGACAAAATGTTTTCTTCAATGAATTTGATTACTATTGAATCAACAACATTTCTTACTGGAATTGCTTCTACCCATTTGGTAAAGTATTTTGTTGTAGTGAGGATCCATCTATGTTGATTTCTTGAAGTGGGATGAATTTCTCCAATAAAATCTAATCCCCATTGGAGAAAGGTGCTGAAACTATTGTTGGGATAAGTGGAAGAGATGCTAGCTTTTGCTTACTAGCAAACATCTGACAAGGGACACAACTTCTGACCTTTGCTCCCACTTGTAAGAACAATGTGGGCCAATAAAATCCTACCCTTAATATCTTATATGTTGTTTCTCTTCAAGCATAATGTCCAAAAAATCCTGTATGAAACTGATCAATGATTCCTTCAGTTTCTGATTTTTTTAGACATAATAACAAGATATTTAGTGGGTCCTTCAAGTATAGATTTTCATTTATGATACAGTATTTGACTGCTTTCAATTTGAGAGCTTTACATTGACTTTTGGAAAATGATGCTGGACATTCAAAATGGATCAAGAAATTTACAGTATATTGATACCAATTTGACAAAAGAAATTTCTCATCAATGTGTAGAGAAATGTTCTGATTTGAAAGTAAAGGTTCCTGTGGATTCTTTTCTTCAGGATGGTGAGGAGATTCTTGTAGATTCTCTTCATTCAAATTTTGGGAAGGTTCTTGTGAATTTACCCCTTGTATTTCCAAAACAGAGTTGATGCCCAATAATTTACAGTTGGATTCAACTAGAAGCTTAGCTAATCCTTGACCCTTTACTAACTTTGTGGTTTTGATATTTAGATCAAACTCCAGTGTTTGAGTGATCCATCTACCTCTCTTCCCATCTGTGTCTGGTTGTGTTAAAACAATGTTTACAGTAGTGTTAGGAGCATAAGAAGTAATAGGTGAATGTAGGACATACATCCTAAATGATTTCAGAGCTTATATAAGGGCATAGGCTTGCTTCTCAATTATGTCATACTTAAGCTCGACATCTCTCATAACCTTATTGAAAAAGGCTATAGGTTGGTCATGGGAATCTTCATTCTTTTGTAATAAAACAACAACAAGGGTTGTTTCAGAGGCAAAGGAAAATATATTAAATGACTTGGTATAATCAGGACTAGCCAGTGTTGGGGCTTCATAGATAGCCTTTTTGATTTGGTCAAATGCATACCTAGAAGAGACAATCCATTTAACTTCATGATCCTTTCAGAGCATATCAGTTATGTCTTTCACAATTTCAGCATAATTCGGGATGAACCTCCTTAAAAAATTAATCTTGCCTAGAAAAGCTTGGATCTCCTTCTTATTTCTAGGTAAGAACAATGTTTTTATTGCAAAAACACGTTTGGGATCAATCGCCACTCTTTCTTTAGAGATTATGTGGCCTAGCATCTTTCCTTCTTTGATAGCAAACAATGAATTTTTAGGATTGAGGGATATTCTGTATTTCCTACACTTGTCAAAAACCTTCATCAAGTGCTTTAGATGTTTTTGATCAGAATTAGAAAAAACAGTTATGTCATCAAGATAAATGACTACAAATTTGTTTACCTATCCCACAAAAGCTATGTCCATAGCTCTTTGAAAAGTTGCTCCAGCATTGGACAAGCCAAAGGGAATTATAGAATACATAAATGTACCCCAGGGTGTAGTAAAAGTTGTCTTATTTCTATCTGATGGATCAACATTTATTTGATTGTAACCTGAAAAACCATCAAGCATGGAAAGTATTTTTGCTCCTGAAACCATCTGAAGTAACTGATCCATTTTGGGTAAAGGGTAATTATCTTTAATGATGCTTTATTCAAATTCCTAAAGTCCACACAAAGTCTGATTTCCCCATTCTTCTTTCTAATAAGAACTAAATTAGCAACCCAATTAGAGTATCTAAGAGGGAGAATAATTTGGGCATCTAGCATTTTCTTAATTTCCTTTTCTACAGTTGGTAGAAGTGTTGGATTAATCCTTCTAATTTTCTATTGAAAAGGTTTTGCTTCTGGTTTTAAAGGAATCTTATGTTGTGTCATAAGTCTTTAGATCAGCATAGGTCCATGCAAAAACATCCTTGTATTTTTCAAATAACTTAAGGTATTGAGCTTTAATTCCGAGATCTAAGGATGCACAAATTTTGATGCTCCTAATGTCATCATTTGTTCCAATGTTTACTTCCTCTATGTCATCTTATGGAGAGATTGACAGTGGGTTTCCGAGGACATCATTTTGATCAAACAATTTCTCTAAAGGAATGAGACCTTTGGGAATAAAATTGTTAGACAACTGAATGATATCATGATTAGAAATTTTCGAATTGAAATCTGAATTATCATTTTCATTTGTTTCTGTTCCATTTTCATCAATTTGTAGAACCGAAAATCATCTATAACTCGTAGAAAATATTTTAACTACTCATCATATTCGAATATCTGCCAATATTTTAGGTTATCTGGGATGGATGGCCTGTATTTGACTTGTATTTGATAGAGCACATTAGTTTGATGAGGGATTTTAAATGAACTAGCAGAATCAGCTAGGGAATCTGCATGAATATTCTAATCCCTTGGGATATAAGTCAAATTAAAAGCATTTAAGAAATTTTCAACTAAATCCCAAACCTCATTTCGATAAGATCTAAGCCTAGGATGTTTTGTTTGGAAAATATTTCTAACTTGTTTAACAAAGAGCTCCGAGTCAGTGAAAACACTCAGATTTTGTACTTTTAAGCTCTTGGCTAACTACATTCCTAAAAGGAAAGCCTCATATTCAACTAAGTTATTTGTAACTTCAAAATCAAGAGACATGATTGTGTAATGTTTTTTTTTTTTTTTCTGGTGAGATTAATACTACGCCAGCTCCTGCTCCATCCTTTGTACAAGAACCATCAAATAATAACTTTCAGACATAAGTCTGGTTTGTTACAGGTCTTTCAATTACATCTTCAATTTTTACTTGATTTTCATGTGTTTGGTTTGAAGAGAGTTGGAGACAACCAAACTCTTGATCAATTGCATAAATGGGATGGTTCCTTGGTTGATCTATTTTGAAGACAGTGTGCACAAATCTTACCTCTCTATACAACCTTAGTTTCTCTCCCCCATAAACTAGAATAGTGGCCTAAGTCATGTCCATCTGAAGAGTTCCCCCTAATTTGGCAAAGCAAGACCTTGGAAGGAGCATTCCAAATTTGGGAGGGATATCTGTGACAACTATATCTAACACTACACGTTTTACTGGGATTTCGGTGAGAGTGACTACTAAATCCTTAATCAATCCTAGATAAGGCACCCTTTTGGAATCAAAGGTGTACAAATCATGATAGGATCTAGTTATGTTGAGATTTAAATGATCCATGATAGTTTTTGGCATGAGATTATGTGATGCTCTAGAATCAAGCATACAATTGTATAGCATAGAATCATTGGTTTTAATAGTCACATAGAAAGGAGGTACTATTTCATCTACCATATCTGAGCTAGGACCAAAGACAACTGCTGGTTTTTCATCTTGAAGACTAATAATATCACTTTCAACATCAATTGAGGTGTTTTGTATCCATTTGGAGACTTGATTTTTATATCCAGGGTTTTTGGAAAGTTCTGAAAGTGGTATAGGCATTTTAACTCTTTCTAACTCATTTTCAGAATTAAATGCACTTAAAACAATTTTTTCAATTTGAGCAGTATCAGTTGACTGATTTAATGGTCAAGTAATATATGTTTGAGTTTCAACAACATTGGTACAAGGTCCAATTGTTGGATGTTCCTTAGGAGGTCTTCCAGGACCAGGTCTAGGCCTAAGATCATATCTTTTATTTAGTTCTGCAATTAGGAATTCAAAGAAGGCATGGTATTTGGAATCCTGAGAGGAGTCTTGATATTGTTGAACCTGCTTTTGTTGTGAGAGAGGAATAATAATGGTCTCACCAAAAGAGGTATCCATATTGTTAATATCTTTAGTGATAGTCATATTATTTTCATCAGGCTGTTGATCATCTATCAGTAAAGGAGTCGGAACCTGCTGATCATTACTAGGCCTTTGAAATTTTTTTAATGGTCGATTTATTTTGTGTTGATCTTGATTTTGATTTTGGGGTCGAGTGACCATTTGTTGAACTGTTCTAGGGTGATTCTCAATCCTGGAAATTCTATTCGATAGATCTCTAAGAAGTGAATTTATCTCATCTATTTTAGAATCTTTAGTTTTAGTCTTAGAGGAAGTAGAGGCCACTTGACTTGATTTAAGTTTTCTTTGGGCCTTTTCCTCTCTAGATTTTAAAGTGGTTGAGGCAGACCTATTTGCTTCCTCCTCTATAGCATTAGTTTGCATATCTTCAAGAGTCCTTGAAGTTCTTTCTCTTAACATCACAACAAAATCATCTTCAAAAGCTTTCGAAAACCTAGATTTAGCTGCTGCTATAGGTGGTTTCCAATCAGGGGCATATTATTATAAAGTTTGATGAACCTTTTGATAAAATCAGAGACAGGTTCACCAAAGTTTCTTCTAAGTTCTTCAAACTCAGTCAAAAAGTAAAGAGCATATTTTTTCACCCCCCATTGATTTTTGAATATATTTGTTAATTCTTCCCAGTTTCTAATGGAATTTTCAGGTAACTGTCTAAACCAAGTCCTCACATTTCCCTCAAGAGACTGAACAAACAAACTCATGTAAACATTTTCTTGTTCTATGTTCATGTTATTTGCAAAGTCTATAAATGCTTGAAGATGGCCCTCAGATGAGGGACCAGTTTCTCCATTATATCTAGGAAGGTGCTTTAAATATCCATTAGGGAATGCATCAAGGACTGGAGGTAAAACTAAATCTGCATATCTTGCCTGTATAATGGGTTGGAATGCCATAGTATAAGATAATGTATGAGATGTTTGTGAAGATGATGATAGTGAAGAGGAAGATGGTGATAGAAGGGGTGAATTACTATGTGGGGGTGAAGAAGGAGGAGATAAAGAAGGTGGAGACTTATTGAATGATTTTAAAGGAGTTTTAATAACCAACTTGTGGACCTGAGAATGAATATCCTCTTCAGTTTCAAAGAGTGGATTTGAATATATAGCAAAGGTCCCTTCAGGTTGTTTAGAAGTAGAAGATTCAGGTTGTTCAGAGGTGGAATGAAATGAATAAGTTGAGGGGGATATAAAGTCTGTAGGTTTTTATTCAGGTAAATGAACACCTAGGTTAGACTCAAATTTAGGTGATCCCGGTGGAAGTGGGGGTTCTGGATGAGATTCAAATGAATGAATAAGGAAAGCTGATTTGAAATCAACTCCCCTATCCAAAAGTTCAACAACCCTTGGTGATAAGTGAGCGTACTCTGGATTGGATGGAATGATACTATAAGGATCAAATTGTAATATCTCTTCAGACTGCAAGGCTGAAGTAGAAGAAGATGGTTGATGTCTTCTTCTAGAACTGGCCTTTCTCACAAGTCTTTCTGGATCTGACAGAGGACTAACTGTGTCAGATTCAGAATGGGATCTACTGTGCTTAAAAGGTTCCAGTTTGGTACAGTGGAGTCGCCAGGTGAAGGATCTTGACCTATCTAGACCTTTAATCACCTTAAAGGAATAGGAATTATATTGTTGAACCAGTAAAACTTAATGAAATTTGATTCCCTAGCAACTGTGCCAGATTGATGTTGTATCTCTGAGATGATAATGGTCAGCTATCATGCCAGGGCATCTAAGATATTTGTTTTAGGGGGTTTTGTTTTAATTTTGGAGGACTAATGTATGAAACAGATACAAAATAGTCATACCTAAAATTTTGAATAGTATTAATATTTAAACAGAGGGATGCTATTAAAATCCACACAGTGATATAACTTTTTTAGTGATGAGCAGAAACTGAAAGATGATGTGATTATTACAAGTTTCAAATAGAAAATTAAATAATCATAAGTAAGAAAACATTCAAACAATGTTTAGAAAGTTTAACAGAATATGCCTAAGATTACAAAAGATGCTGATGATTTTATGATTTAGAGGGAATTAATTAAACAAATAGTTTATATAATTCATTCTCTTTAAAGGTGATCACTTCATAAGATTATAGGAGTGAATTGAAACACAATTATTCCTACCTATTTATCTCTATAAAACTTAAGAATATGAAGAAAGAACACAATGAATGAAAACTGAAAAACTTACAGGGAACACAAAATTGTATGAATCAAAACTCAGAATCCTTTGCCTTTGTATTAATGATTCAGAAAATGGCAAGTACATTTAATGCTTACAAATATTTCTTTCAAGGGTGCAACTCTTAATAACTCGTGGAAGGGAGTTATTTATACAATCTTAAAGTTGAGAAAACATCTTAAAGAAATTTACAAAAATAGATCAACACAAAATCAAGAATATAAACTGATAGTCAATCTGTCACTATTTTAGTGTTGAGCTGTTGATGACTATTCCTGGAAAAGCTGAAAACTGCTAAACTATTGATGACCTGTTCTTGGAAGTGAAAACTATTGAACTGTTGCTGGAAACACTAAATGCTGTTTGATCCTCTTTTGAGTTAAGTAAATCAGTTAACTATTCCCAGTGTTTCTTATCTTGGATAAATAAATTAGTTACTCTTCGGTAAACTTCATCCATTTCTATATATTTAGTAAAAGTAGGTTTTACTGGAAATATATGTCTGATTTCATTTAGAATGAAAAAGGAATCTCTGAGTGCATTTAGCACAACCCCTGATGTTGCTGCACCTCTTATATTTGAAATTGAAGTTGCATTGGTACCTACCTCTGGAAGCTTTCGAACATAATCTTCAATGAGCATTAATTTGTCATTTATCACAAGCATAGAGGGAAAACCCTTGCTGGTCAAGGGTTCTAACCTACTGAAAAATATTTGAACTATGACATTAAAATTGTTGCATTTTTCCTCCAACTGAAGAATGAGGTTTTCTTTGTGATGATTTTATTCACTTCAATTATGGTCGTTGTCCTATCATTTATAACCAATTCTTCGAGCTCATAACTGTCTTTAGAATTCAAAAACTTGATTACCTCAGTGGCAACTTCTGGCATGTCCTTAATTTCCTTGGAGATAGTTTCAATAGCTTCCTGAGCTTTCTCCAACAAGTCTTTTTGATCAAAGATTATCTTGATATAGGGCCAAATATCCTTGACTGATTCAGTAATATCTTCCCATAGAATCTCCTTTGCCAAACCTAGTTTGTTTCCAAGGTAAGATTCTTTGATTTCCTTCTACAAAACTTCAATTTGAATTTTTTTCCTTTGCAACTTGGCTGCATGTGATATGTCTGCAACTGCTTTCATATGTTTTAATTCCTTTAGTTCATCCTGCAACTTCTTAATTTCAACTGTCTGAATGGACAGGTTCTAAACAAATTCTACAAGTTATTCAGCTCCTTCTGCTGTACTTGTAGTTAGTGTTGTGCCTAAAGTAGAAACTCTGGTTATAGAGACTGTTGAAAAAGGAACTACATCTATTGGAATTTGAGTCCTTTTCACAACTTCCTCTTTCTCTTTGACCAATTTTTCCATTTGATCCTCCATCTGTTTTATCTGCATATTTAGTTCCACGATGAGCTTCATCATGTCAGATTTCTGAGTCTCAGTTTCTTCAATCTCCTTGGTCATTGGGTCCTCAGAAGCTAGCAGTTTGAGCTACTTCATTAATGCTAAGAGCTCAACATTTTTCTTCTTGACAAGTTCTTCTACAACATTTATATTTGAGGGATTATATCCCATCTTCAACACCAGTTCTTCCAAAGATTTGATCTTGGTGTCCTTTGCCAGCGAGGAAAATTTTTCCAACTTGAGTTGTGACTGTGTATTGGCTAAGGTGACCTGCAACTTTGACAAACTCATGGCAGTATGAGTTAAAGTGGAAGAGATCATCTGGCTAGTCTGTTTGTGCATCTCAATTTGGTCAATTAGATGTACATCTTTTACATTAAACTCAAATGAGGATTGCTTCTGATAATGTGCAGGAGTCCTCGGTTGTGGAATTTGAGCTTGTAAGAAATCCATTTGCATCTTACCCTTCTCAGAGTCAAAGACTGAAATAAGTCTAGCTTGCGAATTGGAAGAGTGTTTCCAGAATTCAGTATAAGTGTTTAGCTTCAATTCCTCATTCTTCTTCTTAATTTCATTGAAAATATGTAAGATATCATCTTCTTTGTCCTTCTGACTGGTTCCACTAGTCTGAATCACCTGATGTTCCTGAGAAGTAGTGGAATGAGTGGGGGACTGTGTAGACTGTGCACCAGACTTTGTAAAAAGAAATGTCTCCCCAAGTCCATCAAATTTTGTTTTTTGTTGCTCATTTGTTGCACTAACCTTCACAAAGATCCTAGGTCTCTTCTTTCTATGTACAATTCTAAAGCCATGGCTTGATGCTTCAGTTGTAGGGGATGATTATTCTTCCCTTCCTCGCTTGGCTATCTTTTCCTGTGCAAGTGGAGTTTGTACATTTTAAGTAGAGACTTTCGGTTCTTCTGCTTCTTGAAGGGTGTTATCCTTCCATTCTAACTGATTTTGGTACTGCTCTATTTCATGCTTAGATGTATGGTGGTATGTAGTAAATTTATTTTCAACCTTGAGTTTTGAAATTACTCCCATTGAGTCATAAGACCCAGTGAAGCTGAGACCAAACTTCATTTCCTTCAATAACCTGTCTGCTTCTTCTCCTATTGCTCTAGTGTTGCAGATGAAAGGACCAACCTGAGCCTTTAGCTTGAATTGTGATTTCTTCTTTGCAGCTACAAAATTTACTTCATCTGCATTTAACCTCTGCCTAATATATTCCAATCCAAAAATTCTGATAGGGAGGGACTTAGGAAGTTTGTAGGGTGGAAGCTCACAACCATAGACTTTGATTTCTGTATAGTTTTGGTAAATATACCAATCTCCTGTGGTGGCTTGATCAACCAGCTGCAACACTTTCACATTTTCCTCACTGATTCTTGGTACTAGAGTGCTACTCTAAAGATTAATAGCTGAATGAACAAACAATTCTATGAACTGTTTATATGTAAATTATTCCTTCTCCTTCATTCCCAAAAGTCCAAAATATCACTGATTGTTGGTTGCCTTCTTCATCTAGCTTCTGTAAGGCGAATGGAAACTTGTCTCCCTGAAAATATATAAGAAGATATACAAGTATTGAAGCATACTTGAATACTTCTTCAGTATTAAACTGGACAAATTGTTCATGGATGGTTTTAGCTAGAAATTGGCTAAATTTATAGAGAACAATAGGTTTGGGACCAGTAGAAAAGATAGATAAGAAACCTAGGATGGCTTCATTAAAATATTAATCAGAATTGTAACCAAGCAAATAAGAAAGAATAGTGGTAATTTTCTTGATTCTGTTTGGGAACATGGATGAATCATAGGGAGGGTTTCTTCTAGGCAAAGGGCTATCTACAACAAGGAAACGTTCAAGAGTTTGAGACCTTTTAGTAAAATCTAGCTTTTGATAGGTTTCTATGAGGCTTTCATGAGAAAAAGGATGGGTTGGTGCAATAGTTGGGGCTTGCAACATCTGTTCAATAGACTGAGCATTGATAAAATAGAGGATTTCTCGTGTAGGTGAAATGATAGCTCTTTGACTGGGATCATAGGATTCGTGGCATTTCCTAACAAATTCAGGTGCTCTATGTATCTGTGGGAAAATGTAGTGAGGAAGGTGGGAGTCCTAAAGTCCTATTTCATCTATCTGATCAACTAGCTGGTCTTCCATCCAACAATAGATTTCATATAAATCGAATTGAGAGGAATAATCAATGATTTTACAGTCTCTGTCGACATGGGCAGTATTATGTAAGTCAACTTGTGGATGAATGCGGGGATTTGGGATTTCTGCAATTTCCTTTCCCTTAGGAGGCATTTTGTTTGGCGAATTGCAGGCTGAACTAGATGGAATGGGAAGGATTGGTCTGAAACACAATAATAACAGAAAAAAATATAACTGTTAATGGATTAGGTGGACCTGGATGTCGGGTTGGTTTTTGACAGAATTGAAAATTCATTTGAATGATGAATTTGTCGTTTAGGCTACAAGCACGAAATCTCCAGTGATGAATTGAGTTTCAGAAATGTACTGTGTAACGATTTTTGTGGAGGAACATGGCTTATAATGAATAAAATGGAGCGAGGCTGTTTGATGAGCGGCTAAAACCTCATTAATTATCCAACGGGACTGTTAAAACAGATCTATGGAGGATAAATTCGTGGGAGTGGCAAATTAAATGAATAACGGATAGATGACAACTGATTGGATAGATGAAGTGACTGGGAGCAGACTTGGATGATGATGTAGGAGCGATGGAGAATGGTCGAATGAAAACTGCGTTCAGGAGTAAGTTAGGGCGGTAAGTTGTTTCATAATTTTAAGTCCCGAAAGACTAGGATGGAGCGAAAGTAATTTTGGGGGGCATTTTCCAAAATTTCCTAGTTCAGACCCTGCCCCCCACTAATAAAGTTCGGACAGTGAATGAGGGTCAAAGAACGATGTAAGCCATCAGACCTCGGGAGAGTGTGCGAGATGAAAAATAAAATGAATGAGTTTTAACAACGCGAGGCGGAAGTGATGGTGGGGCCAAGAGTTCTGTTGGATGTGACATGTATGGGGTATTACGGAATAAATGAATGAAGTTTGGATAAAAATAACATTGATACTTAGAGTTTATGGTTAATAAAACCATCACCATATGCACACATTTCCAATGTTATATTTTAGGATAAAAATCCTTTCATGCTCCAATTGTATTTCATTTGTCTACCTACTCTTAACTCCTAACATTTTTTCAATCTTAGTTACCCGAGTGCACTTAGACTAGCAACTCAACATTTTTCTTTTAATGAATAATCTACTTCTATCTCTTATTGCTGCCATTGGCTCAGATTAAACTGTTGAGCCACTTTTATTTATTACCTATTGACAAACAATTTAAATCAAATCCAATCATGATTAAATCGTACAATTGGATTCTATGGACTAGTGTGGCAATTAAACAATCTGCACACAACATTTTATTTGTAAAAATAAAATTTGACTGAGAGTAGTGGCATTTGGATTTGCAACAATTTCAACATTTATTATTTTTTCTTTTCTCTCTGATCTAACATTTTTTTATTTTTTCCTTCCTTTTTTAAGGCATCTATTCTAACATTTTATTTGATATGGACTCGTTCATCAAAATATCCCTAACATTTTTTGATTCAATATTATTTTTGTCCATATCCTAACTTAACATTTTTTGGAATGATTTTCATTTTTTGACTAATTGATGCTAACTTACCAAAACCAAAAAATGCTACAATAGACATAGAATAGGAGTGTCTGTGAGACTGCATCGGTTGTTATGCTGAGTGATCAGAGCGGTCTCATGCTATCGCGAGAATCATGTGGGTGAATAACCTTTTCCTAGTCGTGTTTATCTTCACTATTGTAGGGTTTGAAATCCATGTGTTTTAGAACACATTTTTTGAGATTTTGATGAAAAATATTTGACAGACTCGATATCTATATATATATATATATATATATATAGACACACACACACACACATATACATATGCATTCTTCTATTGTCTACTTATGTGTCCATATATCATGATGATGTGATCATTTTTTTTATAAGTGACACAAATGTCTATCTAAAAGATAATTTGCTAATGCATATGTTAATGTATTCAAATTTTGTGGAATGTGTTGATATGTGATATAATCAAAATTTCTTTCCAGCAATCGAACTCATAGATACATGCGCAAAAATTTGTGGAATTTTTACTAAGTAATGACCATTTAACTATAGCACAATGAGTTGTGAATCTAACTTATAAACCAAATTTCTAATTATGAGAGAAGCTACTTCTGATAACAGTTCGATAACTGCACTGTACTCAACAATATTATTAGTTGTTCGTCCCAGGAAAATACCTTGTAAATTGATCAACTCTCCATCAAGGGCAAAGAGTGCCCAAGCTGTGGAGGATAAGTTCCGTGTGCTATGACAAGCAACATCAGTAAAACCAACATAATGGTTTGACGACATATGCAAATCGAGTGGAACACAGCGTAAGCAGAGAAAACATGTATGCAAAGCAAACAATCACACCAAAAAATCAAAAGATGCACACCAATGAATTCACTTGCTAATGTACAAAAGTAATTACACAGAACCATGCATAAAAATTTCATATGGAGCCCATTTTCAGACTCGGGTAATCAATCAATAGAGAATGAAACCAAAGTTTCATCGTTAGCATGACATGTAAGCATCGACTCGGCCAAAAAGTGGAATAATGCACATAAATGGCTATGCCCCCATGCCCCCCGAGTGAATGATAGTTACAATTCATAGAATGAATACCCCATTGCAATAATGGGAAAATGATAAAAACTCGGTGAGGCGGTCTCATAAAAGGAGGTGAGAAAATCTTGATCTCATGATGAGGAAACGATGCCCCCAGTTGAAATATTTTGACAATTTCAGATTGGACCAAAATGTCAATGGGCAAGGTAACAAAAATATTTCCCATATTAACTTCGGAAAAAACTTCGTGCACCAAAACAAGTGTTTGAAATGGATGCATCGGGTTATGAGAAAAAAAAGCCTCAAGAAACGAAGGAATCTCTCTAAGACTTGGAAGAAACAAGGAACGATGATGGGCATCATTCCAAGGAGTTTCATCCAAAGAGATAATCTCAACAATACTCTCATTGGTGGGGAATATCTCGTTCAAGGTATCAGGAGAATCCCAAGAACCAAGCCAAGGAGATTGCAAATACGTATCCAGGTGCATGCTGAGAAGAGTATGACTTCCTAAAGTAGCCGCTGAAGCCAAGACAACTTCTTGATAGGATTTATCTAAAGGAATTAGTGGCATAACATCACCAAAAGAATCAACCTGATCTAGAGTAGGGATGATCCGCAGATCATTGGAGATAGAGATCATGTTGATTGAAGCGACATGCGGAGGTGGGAGAGAAAAAGTTCCCATTAAAGCATAACCTTTGAAAATACCTACCCCCATGCTCTCATATGGAATATCGGTATTTCCCACATATGAGACATTGCCATTTGAAGCATTGGAAGAGAAAAAGGACAATTGATTGACGGTGACAATTTTCCCCTCACGAGGAAAACAGAGCACCCAAAACAAAGAGGAAACCACACAAAACATGGCATGGTTCCAACTTCACCCAAGTAGAAGGTTGTAATTTAGATTTGCATATACGACCTCCACTTCTAACTCGACAGGAGTCTCTGCCGTCGAAGGCTTCTAAGGTGTTTACGGACTGATTAAGAGGTGGAGAGACGATGGCTTTCCAACATGAAATAGACATGGTGCAGGTGGAAGACCCCTCATCAATGAAAGTCTGATGAATTATCTTTCATTTTATAATGACTTGAATAAAATACGCAATTTGATGAGGAATACAAGGAACACGATTTTCTAGATCGAAAGTGATCAAGTTCGAATCAACAGGATCAATGCCTCCTATAGCAGACAATAATGATTTCCATTGCATTGGACAAGTATTGAGAACTTCCAGGCAGACATCACAAAGGGTGCTTGAGCTAAATATTCAACAATACTGTAATGTTGAGCAACACTAGCGTTTAGATTATATGATGACTTCCGAAGCACACCTTTCAGAGGTGGTCGGATGACAGATTCATTATTAGGTCTCTCAATATGAAGAGGACCAAAAATGGGTGGAGTGAAAGTAGAAGGTGTTTCAGTGGATTCCTTTTCCATTGTATGCTTTTGAGGAGTTTGATAATCTTTCGACTGGGTGGCAACAGAGATAGGTGCTATGCCACTCATCATGTAAATATGAGAACCTGAAGAGGCAGAGGATTGTGGCTGGTATACTAACTAAGTCTACTGAGATGGAAATGACTCTTTCAGTACAACCAAAACCCCTTTTAATAAACAACTAACTTCCACACGATGGGGACAATCCTTGGTGTAATGATCTTCCTCACAAATGAGGCAAGGTTATTTCGGCTTACGTTTATAGGCATCATCAATAGATGGCTTAGGAGTATCCTATTTCAAGGTATTAGATTTTGTTTTACCTTTACCCTTCTTCTTACCTTTTGAGGATTTGTCTGACATGGGATACTGGACGACATTAACCTCAGAGGTTTTACTAGGATTCGAGGGATTTTTCGAAGGCGGATTGGAACTAGTATTAAAAATAGATTTTTTCTTTGAAGAAGCTCTAGTCGAAGTTTTAGATACTGATCCAATTATACCATCAACAGGTGGTACGTCCAAAGACTTTGAAGATGTTGGATCTGAAGATGGACTTGGAGCATCAGGAAAAATTTCATATAGTGTGCCAGATTGGGAATAAACCAAATCCAAATACTAGGCACGAGCAATGGCTTGATCCTCGGTAACACAACCTCCCATTGCTATATCTGCAACGATTTTGTTTATGAATGACTTGGTGAACCATTCGGTTAAAAACTAATCATGGATTCCAAACTTGATGAGGTGACATCGACGTCAACATTCATGGATGTGATCGGAGATATGGGTCGTAGTATCTTGTTTCAAATATGTGACAAGTGGGTACCAGTTTCATAACGAACCGGTAACTGGAAGTGGGTGAGGAAGGCCATGGCCAAAGAATTTAAGTCTGCATAGGTACCTCGAGGCAATTCGATGTACCACTTTGTGCATCACCTGTCAAGGTTCGCTGAAAGAGGCAGAGATGAACAAAATCATCAACGTAGGAATTGGAAGAACACCATAAGTGATATGTCATCACATGAGCCTGAGGGTCCTCTTTAGCTTTTCCTTCGAATTTGGGGAAATCACTCAGAATCTTAGTGGGAACTGGAGGCCAATAAGGTGAATGAAGATCAGATCATTGGTAAGCGTTGAGACATAGGGCAGTTCCAACGTCACTAGAAACGACAATTGCGGGTTAAAAGGCATATAGGGCCTTTGATAAGGCCAAGTATGCTGGTTCCAACCTTGTTGGTAAGGGTTTTGACCCCAAAGTGGAGGATTTTGACCATAAGGGGCTTGATTTTGCCCCCAATGAGGGATAACTTAACCATAAGGTGGATTCTGCTCAGGGTAGGGTTGATATTGACCGGCCATATGCCGTTGATAACCATAAGGCAGATAAACATTGCGCATGGCATATGGATTGTAAGGTTGTTGCAACTGCTACCCCTGGTAATAAAGCTACTGTGGGGGTTGGCCTTGTGTCTACAAGGTTTGACCTTGTTGATATATAGGTTGGGTTTGATGCTGCAAGGGCTGACCTTGCTGCTGCAATGGTTGACCTTGCTGATTCAAGGGTTGGTTGGGTTGTTGTACAAACTACGTTTTGTGTTGCAAAGGTTGCCCCTGCTGCTCCAAAGGTTTCCCTTGCTGTTGTAAAGGTTGTTGAATAGTTCCTTGAGGAATTCCCTGTTGGTACTGATAAGTTCCAATTTGGATTTGACCATATGCATTGAGAATAAGATTTTGACGAGGTTGCATATGAGGACCCATTTGCAGAATATAAGGTGGAATTTGTAGTGCTTGTGAACCATATGGAACATAATATTGTTGGAGTGGTATCCGAGCCGAATAAGGCTGTTGATATGGGATATTACCTGCCCCAGCTGGAATAAATGAATCAACGAGATTAGGAATACCACTAACAGGTTGACTTAGTCCAACCATGTGAGGTTGTGATCCACTCACATGGGCTCCACTCAAGACAAGAGGTATATTTGGATACCCTCCCTCAGGCTGTGAATGAGGTGGTGGCACATTCTGTCCACTTGAAGGGGGAATCGAGGAACTTACAGACGTATAAACTGAAATTGTCGGTTGCATCAGAATGGAAAGTTGAAACAATGGTAACGACTGTGTCGGAATATTTGATTGAATCAGAACTAAAGTAACAACAGTTTTCACAGGGATGTGAGAGGTAATGTTAGGAATGAACGGATCAGACGTAGGCATAACATTGGATGAATAAATTATATTTTTGTATAATGAAGAAGCACTAGGAATTCTTGAAACTAGCTAAGCCAAGGTTGTGTAACCATGTGTAAGCATAGGCCCACTATTCACAGGAGGTGGTTGAGATGGAACTCTTTCGTCATAAGGAAAGCCTTTTAGGGGAAAGTCATATTTGAAATCATTATCAACATGAGGAGTGTGAGTAGCAGAGACTTCTGGAGGACCTTGAAGAGAGGTTGGAATCTCACCTTCTGAAGCCATAGGTGGAAATAATTGGCGAGGAGGAATCCGAGATGGACAAGGAGATACCTCCAAAGGAACACCCAATCAATCGTATGGACTATAAGGATGTTGAAGAGATATCATAAATGAATCAAAAAGCGGATTCAGAGGGTATAAAACAAACCTCTATGGACTCTCAGGGGTTTCTGGATCAGAATCTTGAGATAAAATGAATCTCGAGGTGGGGGACGAGAAGCAAGGGGTTGGATACTTGGGAAAATTCCAAGTTCAAAGCCTTGAGCTTCAAGTGACTATGAAAGTTTAGGATGGACTCCTTATGAAGTTCCTTCAGTATCAGATGATGAAGGGTAACTGTGAGGTGAACGTAATGGTTCAACCACGATGTCTTTCTATCAAGAGAAGAAGGAGAAGAGATGATTTCATTGAGGGCTGATTAAAATTAAAATTTATAAGGAATTACTTAATGTGAGGCCAAGAAGAAACTGCATGGGTTCGACATATTATCGTTGGTAGTTAATTTTATGACACGAAACAACAAATAAATAAAATGGGTAATGCTAGGCAAGAGGGTTTACCGAGTATCCATGAACCATTATATACAACTTAAACGAAACCAAGGACTTGATGTACGATGACTAATCTCCCCAAATTCTAGTTCGGTGTATCACATTTACAAGGTGACTGACTCGGTTACCTGTGGCTAAAGGATAGCAACCTAGTGGGGTCTCCCAATATATACTTGATGGTACGGGGAGCACAAGTCTGTGTTAGCGCTGTCTAATGCATAACCGTTCGGTGAGAGCGTTCCCATATACTTTCCATACTGAAGTGCCTCCTATATACCCAAAAGTACTAGAGAAATTTGATATACTTCCGTACTGGAATGGGATTTCACGCTCGGGATACAATGCAGGCAGTTAACGACAACTACAATATTTAAAGACACCGGAACACATCTCTAGCCTAGACCTCTAGATATTTGTGTTAGGTTACAAATGCTCCTTAGGTTAATTGAGTTAAATTTTAAGTTTATCTTGAATTAGGTTTCAATTTTATGGCTCAACGATGTCACCTGAATTCCTATAATCCAGCTAAATGAGAAAAATGAAATCTTTTCATTCGATGAAGGCTAAACTAATGAAGGAAGAGATACAACCAAACAATGCACCAGTCAAACAAAATGCATCAAAACATAACTCCTTAACTTTCCAATGCAATATGTAAAAATGAAAACAACTCTTTCACTTTCACTAACAAATGCGATGCCAAAATGCAATCCTATGAGAAAAAATCGCTTTTCTTTCACTAAGATGCACTAATGTTTTTGTTCTTTTCCTTTCAATTTGAATAAAAAACACAAACTAATGCACAAGTAAAGGGAAAAGTGCAGTCCAAAACAACTCAAATGAAAATTTCATTCACTTTTGGTTTCAAATACAAATCATTTAAAAAATACTTGAATGAAGAAATCCTCTCACTTTTCTTTTCGAAACAATGAAATCAAAACAAGCATTCACTTTCAGTTCTACCAAAGAAAATAATTGTAATCTATGCTTGAAAATGGAGTAAAATCAATTTTTAAAGTACGAAAATGATCTGACACTAATGAAAATAACTTCATAAACATGAAATGAAAGAAACTTGAAAATGGTGTCCTGAATGCAGAAAAACCCCTAAATGGAAGTAATCAATCTCATAGAGACAAGCCAAGCGATGAGTGAATGGTGACCTAGACCTAGAAACCCTACAAGGAAATCAAGCCTCAAACACACATCAACAAAATCCAAGAGACAATTTCAATCACACAAGGATGTCAATCAAGACAAACACACTGTAATTACATTGGAAAATCACTCGCAGAGGTTGAAAACCACTAAAAGCAAGAAGAAACCCTAATTTTCTTCTATCCTTTTGGATCAACACGCCTGTTAAAGGAAAAAGGGTGATGAAAGGCAAATAATCATGACTGTAAATAAAATCAGTGCTGACAACACTTCTGTCAGAGCAGAAAATGTGCTAGGCGAGGAAAATAAGGAAAAAATAAAAAATCTTCAATATCAGAGCAAGCTCAACAATCTTAAGCAAAAAACAGTGACTACATAAATCTACAGTAATGCATACAAGCCAAGAAATCGATGATTGGTCAAACTCATCAGAGAATTTGATCGAAGGAATGGATGAAATTGTTAGAGCTTCCCTAGTGGAGTCACCATTTTTTTGTCTAGGTAAATCCTCTTTGCGAATATAGACGATCCATCTATCCCAATGAGTGGGACTAGAAACCAACATGACAATCTACAAGACACTTTCCTAAATTACAATCGAAATGGGAGAAGAAGAAGGAGACCTACCTCGTTCTAATTCTATAATGTACTCCTTTGTTGAAGATCTTGATCGCTTGCTCCTCAGGCTCAATCCTTACTGTTCACATCATTTGAATACCTACATAAGAGGCCAAAGACACAACAAAGCATACAAGTACAACTAGCATAATTGAATATAATCCACTTAACATATCAAGAAGCATTAAGATAAATGATGCAT
This sequence comes from Pinus tabuliformis, assembly GCA_031772625.1. Classification (NCBI taxonomy): domain Eukaryota; kingdom Viridiplantae; phylum Streptophyta; class Pinopsida; order Pinales; family Pinaceae; genus Pinus; species Pinus tabuliformis. Next base: position 931,279,057 of record CM062814.1, read on the forward strand.
TAACACAAGCATTTAAGGAAAGTGAACCAATAGTTGTATATATTAATGAATAAAATAGGAAGCATACAACCTAGGCCTTGATGTTAGTAAGCCCTCCTTCAGTGAATGTCCAATTCCAAGCTCAAGCTCAAGCTCTCCAATCATTCCTTCTCCAAGCCAAAATGAATAGCATGTAAGCACTATCTCAGCATAAGGGTGCAAATAATCAGATACCAACCATTTGGGAATGGGAGAGGATGAATATATAGGCAAGGAGAGGGAGTTAGGATCTATCCAAATATAGAGGAAGGTCCTCATCTCAAGGAGGAAGCTCATAGGGATAAGATCAAAGGGAAATATTAGGGGAATTCAACCACATCCACAAAAATCAACCTGCAGCTCTTCGTTCTGGAAGCCTCTAGATCACGAAGCTTCTTGTCCTTTTTGGGAAAAATTTCTTTTTAGGGATCAACGCGAGTATCCAAGTAAAAACCATGCTACCAGCGCGAGGCTAGTATAGTGCAACCTTCCATCAGCATGAGTTTCCAATGTCACAGTTGTGCTAGTCTTGAAATTATGGTTTTGAGCTTACTTCTTTAGGGAAGGCTCTAACCATGTTTTCATTAAGTCTTCAGGGAGGATCCGGACTGCATATCAGGATGGGTTCATTGCATAATGGCCAAGTTTCGGGCACTCCGGGGCATGACACAGGGAAGTGCAGGAGGCGTGAAAAAATACTGTGTAACAATGGGTAAATGTTGAGAAGGGTGGTTACAAAGTAGTATCAAAGCTTCTAGGTTCAAACACTTGGATTGGATGTGATTCTTAAGCATGCATTGTAGTGTCTATGGTTGTCATGTATATAGTCGGTGTTATAGTTGGGTTACCATGCATGATGCGAGATGTTGATAGGATGATGAAATTACACACACACACACACACACACACACACACACACACACACACACAGATATATATATATATATATATATATATATATATATATATATATATATATATATATATATATATATATATAGTGCTAATATGGACTAATTTGTGTAGATTAGATAAACTCCCCTAAAATTCATTAAGGTATGTTTCATCATGTTTCTATTTGGTTTATCTAACATGTCATGTTTGTAAGAAAAAGAAGATCAGAGATAACGAGAAAAATGGTGGATTATAGCTCATGTGACTCTCGATATAGATTAGATGAGAAACAAGGAGATGAGTACTCTCCTGACATAGTAGATACACTGAGAAGTTTGAAGGCATAAATCAGAAGTTGCAAGGTAGATAATGACAAGATAATTGAGTCACAAGAAAGACTTGCCAGAGCTAAGGAAAAGCAAGTTGAGGTTAATGCAATATCCTTCATAGTCTATCAAATTTAAATATACAGGGACAACCATCGATCAATCATGGACAAAAGGAAAGGACTAAAGGGGCATATGGTAGTAGGTATCGATTAGGATACAGGTTGGACGTGGATGACATAGTCAAAGGTAGCAGATGGTTGGATACATATGACAAGAGAGGTAGTGCTTAGGGGTTCTATTCTAGTTCTGGTTCAAAGATACATCAATTTCATCACCACCATCATCCTTATAGGAGGAGTGAGAAGCAATACTTTCTAGATGAGTTCAAGAAAGAGAAGCCTCCTACATTTGATGGAGATATGAAGAAACCAGAAGATGTAGAAGCATGGTTGCTTGGGATGATGAATTTCTTCAACTTGCATGATTATACAAAGTATATGAAATCCAAGATAATTATTTTTAGTCTCATAGGAAAAGAAGATATTTGGTGGGAAGACGTAAATCATGTTAGAGGCATCAAGGTAAAAGAGTTGAGTTGGAATGAGTTTAAAATACTCTTTAGAAATAAGTACTTGTTTGAGAGATACTATGATGGAAAGGCTAAGGAGTTCAATGAGATGAAGATGGGTTCTATGACATATGAAGAGTACATGACTAAGTTTCTGCAGTTGTTTAGGTATGTGCCTTACCTCAAGGATGAGAAGACAAAGGTCCAAAGATTCATCAGTGGGTTTCCTTTAGCATTTAAAGATCAGATTGAGTATGATGAGCCTTGATCATTGGAGGAAGTAATCGGGAAGTTGAAGCATTGTTATGAGTAATTGAAGCGTAAGTTTGAGACTAAGCATGATTTGAAAGGGAATGAGAAGGCTAAAGGGAAATGGTGTCAGAAGTGAGAAATACCTCAGGATGCTAGTGATAAATAAAATGTGGCTCCTTACAAGAAGTTTAATGCAGCTGAGAAGGGATAGAGAGCAACAAAATAAACGTAGTGGCAGAGAACCATTGCATTGTTGGATTTGTGGAAAATATCATCACAAGAAGGATTGTCCATTGTACTAGGGTGGTAGAACCCAGATCTATAGTGCTTATAAGGTGCATAAAATTGGGGATGTTGGTAATAACATTCCTAGGATCTATGCAACACTTGTAATAGGCAGGCAGATCATCAAGCATCCATTATTGAGATGGAAGGTGAGCTCTATGAACGAGTTGTTTTCATTTTGATTGATCCTGGATCTAATTATAGTTATGTTAGTCCTGACCTGGTGCATAAGTGTAGCTTGAATAAATAAGTGCATGCAGAGTTTTGGTTGGTGTATTTGGCTACAGGGACTAAGAAAAGAGTTCATCATTGGATGAGAGCTTGTGCATTTGAGCTGAATAGCATGCCTACATCAACACATCTAAATGTGCTTCCATTGGGATCATATAATATGATTTTGGGCATGGATTGGTTTTTTACTCACAAGACCAATGTAGACTGTTATGAGAAGGCTATTGAGTGCCTGGATGATGATGGATAAAAGAGAACCTTCTAGGGAAATAATAATCCTACATCAGTGAGAATGGTTACAACTATGTAGGCAAAGCATAGTTGCAGGAAAGGGTGTGTATTATTTGCAGTGCATGTTTCCAGTGACAAAGGGAAGGATGTTGAGGATGATGAATTCTTGAAGAGGTATCCTGTTTTGCAGCAGTTTCAGTATGCGTTTCCTATAGATATTTTAGAGTTACCGCCTTGTAGGGAAGTGTATTTCTCTATTTAGTTGGTACTAGGATCAACACCAACATCAAAGGCACCTTAAAGGATGAGTACTCTAGATTTGGTGGAATTGAGATAGCAACTTAAGGAAATGATTGATAAAGCATACATAAAGTGAAGTGTGTCACCTTGGGGTGCACCAGTGTTATTTGTGAAGAAGAAGAATGGTACTCTCATGTTATGCATTGATTAAAGGTAGTTAAACAAGATGACCATCAAGAACAGGTACCCATTGCCACAAATTGATGAATTGTTTGATCAACTGAAGGGAGCAACAATATTTTCAAAGATTGATATGAGATTAGGATATCATTAGGTGCACATCAAAGAAGAAGACATTTAAAAGACCACATTCCATACCAGGTATGTGCATTATGTGGTTTTGGTGGTTTCTTTTGGTATTACTAATGCTTCAACTACTTTCATGATTGATGAATAGTGTGTTGCATCCTTATCTAGACACGTTTGTGATGGTATTCATTGTTGATATATTGGTATATTCTAATAATGAGGAAGAGCATGCATAGCACCTGACAACATTATTGAGATTGTTGAGAGAACATTAGTTGTATGTCAAACTTAGCAAGTGCAGTTTCTTTTAGACCGAAGTTCATTACTTGGGGCATGTTGTTTCCAAGGAAGGTATAACAGTGGATCTAGAAAATATTAGAGCTATCATGGAGTGGCCAACTCCTGGGAATTTGGATGAGGTCAGATCGTTCATGGGACTAGCACGTTATTACAAGAAGTTCATCAATAAATTCTCAAGGATTTCCTATCCTATTACATATTTGTAGAGAAAAGGAAAGACAGTTGAATGGATTGAGGAGTGTGCATCTAGATTTGAGCAGTTGAAGCATTGTTTACAAATTCTCTAGTATTAAAGATTGCATATCCTAATAAGGAGTTTGTATTCTGTACAGATGCTTGAAAGAAAGGAATTAGTGGAGTCTTGATGTAGGAAGGACATGTGGTATTCTATGAGTCAAGGAAGCTGAATGAGAACGCACGTAACTATGTGACTCATGATCTTGAGTTTGCAACTATCTTTCATGCCTTACATATGTGTAGGCATTATCTTCTTGGTAGGAGGTTTATTCTGACGAGTGATCACAGTGGAATAAGGTACTTGTTTGACCAACCTAATCTGAATGCTAGGAAATCTAGATGGTTGGATACCCTTACTGAATTTGAATTTGAGATTAGGTACATAAAGGGCAAGGAGAATCGGGGTGCAGATGCTCTTAGTAGGAGAGTGCAAGTGAATCATATTTCAACTTTGAGATATTATGGGACAAATTTGTAGAAGCAGATCTTGCAAGTAGGACAACATGATGACATTTATCAGCAGCTAAAGAACATGTTATGACAACAGGGTGTAGGTGATAGGGATGAGGATTATCACCTCACGACAAATGACTTGGTTAGATTTAGGAACAAGATTTATGTGCCAGATGACAGTGAGCTCAATAATATTATCTTGAGTGAGTTTCATGTAAAGTCGGATTCAGGTTACTTGAGATATCATAAGATATTGACAATACTTAAGAAGTTATACCATTGCACGAAATTGAAGAAAGAAGTGGTTGAGTTTGTTGCTAGATGCTTGGACTGTCGAAAATTATAAAGTAGAGTGTAAGCACCCAGCTGGTTTATTGCATCCTATTCCGATTCCAGAGTAGAAATGGGAGGTCATTTCCATGGAATTCATTACAAGTTTGCCAAGAACATCGAAGCAACATGATTCCATCATGGTTGTGGTTGTCAGGTAGAGTGAGGTAGCTAAGATCTTCATCAAGGAGATAATTAGGTTGCATATTGTTCCTAAGAAGATTATACCAGACAAAGATTCCAAGTTTACTTCCAAGTTTTGGAAGGAGTTGTGTGCAGGTTTGGGGACAAAATTTCCATCATAAAAAAGTTCATGTTCCTAAAAAACAGAAAGATGTTAGAAGTTTTCTAGGTCTTGTTGGATATTACTGAAGATTCATAATAAAATTTAGCAAGATTGGTTCACCTTTATTTTCTTTACTAACAAAAGATTTAGAGTTTTGTTGGAAAAATTTATGTTAGAAGGAATTTAAGGAAATCAAGGAAAAATAGACGACTACAGTAGCCCTTAGAAGCCAAAATTGGACTTTGTCCTTTCATATCTATACAGATACATCAGAAAAGAAGTTGGGGCAACACTAGGGAAGATTGAGGGTAAAATTCGTTATGCCATTTATTTTATTATCAAGAATTTGTCCAAATCTGAGCTTAACTATACATTTAATGATAAATAACTCTTAGCTTTTGTGCATTCTTTGAACAAATTTAGGCATTACATTACTAAATATCAAGTATTTGTACATACTGATCATGAAAAAAATAAGTACTTGATGATCAAACCAGATGTGAATGATCGCATAATTATGTGGTTACTGTTACTGCAATAATATGATCTATCTATTATCGAAAAATGAGGAAAAGAGAACGCTTCTGTAAAATTTCTTTTAAGACTAGCCTTGCCAGTAGAAGATGAAGAAATGGTGGATGATATGCTCCATAATGAACATCTATTTGCGTTCTCACTCTTATCTCCATGGTTCGCTGACATAGTTAATTTATTAGGGCCAATTTCCTCCTCACTTATCCTTGAATGAGAAAAGTAGAATTGTCAGAAAGAGTGTCTCTTACATTTGGATTGGGGTTAGCCTCTTCAATTTGGGGCTTGATAAAATCGTGAGAAGATGTGTGACGGAGGATGAAGTATTTTACATCCTCTCAACTTGTAATTATGGACCCTATGGGGGGAATTTTGCTTCCAAGAGGACTACCTATAAGATCATGCAAGAAAGATACTATTAGCCAACCCTTCACAAGGATGGCCAAATATACACAACACAATGTGATTAATGCCAAAGAATGGGGAAACCTACTCAGAGGGATGCAATTCCTTCACAATGAATTTTGAGCCATTTGAGAAGTGGGGCATGGAATTCATTGGTCTTATCGATCCTCCATCCAGAAAAAAGAGATACATAATCGCGTGTATGGATTACCTGACTAAGAGGGCTGAGGTGAAAGTTGTAAAATAAATGACTGGGAAGAAGGTGGTTGAATTCTTAAGGGAAAACATATTTTATAAGTTTGGATTCCTAAGAGAATAAGTGATAGAGAAAAGCTCCCAGTTCACCTCCAATCTGATTGAGGGGATCATGAAGAAACATCATATCACCCTTAGGAAAATGGGCAAGTAGAGGTGACTAACAAAGCATTGGAAAGCACACTAGCCAAGGTGATTAGAGACAACATAAATGATTGGGAAAAAATACTTGTTGAGCCCACTTTTACCTACAACAACACTTAGAAGACAACGACTGAATTCACCCCCTTTAAGCTAGTATATGGAAAGAAAGCCTTTTTATCCATTGAGTTCGAGTATAACACACTAAGTATGGAAACCTAACTTAACTTGGATCTCACCAAAGAACATGAAGAAAAGTTGCCTTGATTAAATGCACTTTATGGATACATGATGCAAGCCTTATTTCATACTAAAGTGGTTCATTTACAAAGAAAAATTTGGCATGATAAACATATCAAGACTAGGGTCTTCCAAGAGGGAGATTGAGTCCTCTTGTATGACTCTAGGTTTAAAGACTTTGAGGTAAGCTCATGAATAGATGGTTGGGACCTTATCTAGTTGTAAAATTCTATGATAATGGTTAAGTCCAAATCAAAAAAATAGAGGAAGAGTAGATTCCACTTTTGGTGAATGTTCATTGATTGAAATTATATAAGAATCCCCTCTTTAGGGTTGCATTTGTTGATGAAATAAGAAATAAACTAAATTTGATTGAGGGCATTAGAGCTCCCAATCCATTAGCCCTCTAACAACCCAAAAATAAAAGAAAAAAGGAAAAAAACATAAAGTGAAAACCTCCTATGAGGCACTTGAGGCAGGCTCATTAGCTGAAAACCTCTCTGAGGTAGCTTGTGAGTCTAAGAAGAAAAAAATAATAAAGATCCCCAGGTGAAAACCTTCCTTGAGGCACCTAGGGTAGATCTAATAGCTAAAATCCTCAATGAGTCAACTAGTGGGCCTTAAGAAAAAAGAAACAAAGAAAAAAATAGAGAAAAAATGAAGAAAATATTTTATGAGAAAAAATAAAAGAAAAAATGAAGAAAATGTTTTACCTCACCTTGATGTATGTGTAGGTATCAGAGAGGGACATTAGCAAGGAAGGATAAATAGGCCAACCTGCACATCTGGCCTAGAACATCATGTCATGTATTCTCATAAGGCTCAGGAAACACCCCCACACCATTTTCCTTTATTACCTAACATCTACAACATCATATCAACATACCCAAGTCTTTTTTCCCCTCAGTTGCTACCAGAAAGTCTTGTAATTTTACAAGATCACCAAGATTTGGTAAAAATACATATTGAAGATTCCCTCTACATACAAGCAAGGAAAAATGATCAAATGCTTCATGATACCCATCCATTCCACCAACATATCTTACCCTTTATTCTATCCACAACAACTCAAAATCCTCAACTTTTCCATCTTAGTCACCATCAAGAACATCTCCAACTTCACCACCAACCTCTCCTTGAATTATCAAGACTCTCTAATGAGTCAGAAGAATAAAATTATGAGCATGAATAAATTTCATGACTGCTATAGTGGACTACATAATCCTGTAGCATGCTTCAAAAACCCCACAGGACCAAGTCTCTAGCACTCTTGAAGAAAAACAATGCACAATAAAAATTTCCACACCTCTAGGAGAAGTTTTGATGACAACTCCCAGCTTAAGAAAATCACGCTAAGTAGTTGCAGGATCTCATGTAGGCTGCTACAGGATCTCCTGTCCAACAACAAGAGCATAAAAATCACCTGTAGAAGCATCAATGTCACCCACAAAATCATCAACATCACCTGCATAAGCATCAAAGGTAAGGCACCAGGTATGAATATCCTAACCTAGCCCTTTTAGCTTGTCAAGCATGAGAAAATGTTAAAAGTGTAAAGGACAGAGGGATTTATAGCCAAATTAATCTAGTAGGGGTCTCATCCAAATTTAATAGACTTTACCTTTTCTCCAAGTCACCCACAAGTGTGGAAGAGAATAAAACAAAAGTTGGAAATGATTCGAAAAGTAAACGGTTATCACTTATTGATAGAAAAAGACGTGAAGTGAAAAGGATGGAAAGAAGTAGGTGGGGATCAAATCACGCATTGTGCATTGAGCCCCATCTCATCAACCACCGATAATAAGTCCACTTAAATTAGGATCACTCTAAGCTTATTACTTTGTGTTTTGCATGCAACGTTATTTAAAATTCCCAATGATACCTGCCATCGCCACATGAGCAAGATATAGTTATTAGGCTTCCAAACTGTTTTCTATAAGACCCTACAAACGTTTCTATGCAAACTGCTACACGATATAGGTTGACTGTTACAAGGTATAAAATTCTTGCCTAGAACATCCACAAAAGCCTCTAATGTGTTAAAAGGCAGGGGTCTCCTCAACATTCCCACACTCACATTTTGCATAGGGATAAGTGCGGAAATTGCCTCAATTTAACAAGTAGAGTTTCTTGTGTTAGACATATAAGTCAAATAGAGAAGCAACCAAGTAGTTTGTTGTTTTTAAAGAGTACAAATTGGAAAATGGTGATGAATTACATGGATTAATTACTTGAAAAGTCCTCTTCTTCTCTATTTTTGAAGAATGCACATTTTCTCTAAGCTACATGATCCATTGCTACCATAGGAAGCCCTAATTCATCTAGCAACATAGAACCAATACTCGCTTTAAAACATTTCTTGACCAAATTTGTGAGAAATTGTGACATACCATGGGAGGGGGATTTAATAGAAGAGAACCCACAAATAAAAATTGGAATCACCAGAACCTTGAGGTTAGGGATATCTTGGAGAACTATAATTGGCCAGGGTTCTTTGAGAAATTAAGAAATTATGATGATGAGATTTCCTTATAATTTGATCTAAAACTGCAACATTCTGAAGGCCTTGAAATATTCACTGCAGTTAAGGGTTTGATCATATATATTGATGAAGAACTAATTAGTTAAGGGTTTGATCATATATATTGATGAAGACCTAATTAGTAGAGCCACTACCCTTCATGAGGGGATTAAATGGGATAGGAAGAGAGACATGAAGAAATTAGTGCAAAAATAGGATTTTTCCTCCTTGATGAGAAACTTAAAGAAGATATGAATGGGATCAGTAGGGAAAGCCTACTACACACATGGGATGAGGTTGCATATCATATGCTTAAATACATTTATTGTGAAGGTGTATTAAATATTGTCTATGCATACCATTTTAGGCTCCTATATCAACTCTATTTCCTAGATAACTTACCTGTCCATGAGAGGCTTAACATCCCACATTTTCTCCTTAAGTCCATGAAAGGGATGAGCACAAAAGTAAAGGAAGGGAAGCATAATTACTTAGAAAATCATGGAATCATTAGGTTAATAGTAATGGATGCCTTGGAATACATTCAAAACCCCATTCCCTGGATAGATTTTATTGACATGGATATACATTCTTTTTTAGAAGCCCAAGTTGAACCTTAAATAGAGTTGGTTGAGTTAGAAGAGGCAAACACAGAGGTAGAAGTAGAGGTAGAAAAAAAGTTACTATAACATTAGATAGGATTATCAAATCCACCAACATAAATAGAACTGGCTGAAACAAAACTGGCCAAGTTATAATTAGCAGGGGTGGGAGCCCAAGTTGAAATAGTAGCACTACAAATAGAGTCCCAAAAAAAGACAATAGAGCCTTAGGAGAACATTGAAACACCAATGAGTTTGACTAAAAAGAGAAAGGAGGAAAAATAAATCCCCGTTGTACACAAAGCAGGGGAAGAAAATTTAGAGGAGGAAGAAAAAGAGATTGTTGCTACATTGTCAACGCTAAGCACTCCAACAAAACCCAATGTAAGAAGACCTAGAGAACCTCCTGTTTATTTAAGAAGAAGAAAGAGTACTAGAATACAATTTAATGGCAAGCCTAACTATCCATATCCCATTTCTATAAGACTCAAATAAACTCCTAGCCTTGAGAAAGAAGGGCCTCAGAAAGATGAGCATAAACCAATGACATCGATGGTGAAAACAAAAATAGCACCAACATGTCTTGAGGAAATAAAGTTGCAAACATAACCAAAAGGAAAAAGTGCTCAACTTGCAGGGATATGAGAGAAAACACGATAGCTACTGGAGCAAACAACAAACTTACAAGATGTTGAAAAAATGACAGATCAGGCACCTCCAAGAACATCCATTGATTTCTATTCTTGGATTGAGTCAGTTAAAGTAATTATTGTACACTTGTAGCACCAATATTATTTTTGGAGGTTGAAAAAGAGAAAGCTAGAACTCACATATGGAAGCAAATTGCACAATCCAAGGGAATTGCTGATGTTGGTAGGATGGAGGAAGAAATAAAAAAGATGAGAGAGAAGATGACACTCCTCAAATTTGATGAAGAAAATGAAAGGGATAGCCTAAAAAGAGAAACCAATCCAATAGGGGCCCAATTGTGGAAAACCCAAATACTATTGTAGGAGAAAGAAACTAATATTGCAATCCTTGAAACCATTCTAGGCATCATGGCCCAATTTTCCATGGAAGTAGTGAGTTGTAGGGAACCATATAAAACTTACTCCTTGTCTCTAAATGAGTAGTGGTGCCAATTTCAAATTAAAATGTTCGCACAAAGCATATCTCTTCCTCTAAAGGATGCTAAATAATTCATTGAATTTTTCCTTCAGTGCAACATATAAGTCAAGGCCAAGATTGCTAAGTTTTACATTCACAACTTGGTGTTGCCTAATATGACCCAATGAGAACCAAATCCATATTTGGGAGATACACAATTGATGGCCCTAACATATTTGCTAAGGCATGAAAGGTAGGGCAAAGCAAGTAAAAGGATACGTAGACATAGAGATGAAAGAAACACTTTGGATTAGGCTAGAGCATCATAGTCCAACCATACTCACTTCTACCCATGCAATCATAACAAAGGATCTTGAAATGGTGAATATTTGCAAACAAAGGTTAGTAGTGGCCATACTCCACTTTGAGGATACTGTCAGACTATTGGGAAAAGAGGGTTCCCTACAACATGAATATTAGGGAATATCTTCCCCTAACATGTCACAGGTCGCACAAAAATAAATCATTCAGAAGGTTGAGACGCAATGGATTTGACTAAGATTTAATACTCCTTTGCTGCTAGAACTTTAGGAACATAAAATCCAAGAGGAAGAGTCAAGAGGGTGGCAGGACATTGACACACATGCATGCTTTTATCTAACAAGGAAAGCCACCTCCAGCACAATGTGGGATGTTAAATAGGTGTCAGCGAAATGAATGAGAAAAAGTAGAGAAGGGAGGAATACTAGGTTGCTGTTGTAGCGGCTAAAACCACCCTCCAAAATTTTGCCTTAGCTTTGTTTTGGAGCCTCCCTACCAACCTTCACAGCAACATGTCTTGCTTCGTCAAGTACACAAGCTCCAGTGGTTTTCTTGTAGAAAGACAACCTGTTGATCAAACCTTGATGCATTCCCCTCACAGGCTGTTCATTCGGACTTGGTCCAGTAGTAGGCTAAGCAGATCATTCAAGAATTTGTATAAATCTGGAGGGCAACCAGCCTTCTCTCCCGAAATTGTGCAATCCTAACTGGCAGCCTGCTAGGCCCCAAAATTGCGCAATTTTGCTGAGCAAGCCTCGCCTAGAAAATTGCGCAATCCTTCCCAGCTGGGCTGCTCAGCCCAAAATTTGTGCAAATCTGGGCAAAAATCAACTACTCTGCCCAGAAATTGCACAAATCTTCTGAGCAGCCAACCCAACTCTTAGACAAAAATGCACATTTTCTCCTAGTAGTTGAGCAGCCTCTTGCATGTGCAACTAAGTTAACCGGTTCCATCTAGGACCAAGCAAAATAGACTTGCATGCATGGGCTGCTTCTCCCAAGGCAATATGCAAAGGCATGCCTTGTTTCAGGGATCTATTTTTGGCAGTTGGAGGTTACATGCAAATGATCATTTCAGAAACCTACCAATAAGTGTCGCTTTCCCTAGATTTGTGGCATGCACGTCACAACCTCAATTTTATCAAAACTCATCAACTGGACACTGCAGAGCTCATTCCTCACATCAACCTTGCAGCTCTGACATCCCACATCGCATTTAGGAGCTGTCGGCACATTCAGATCAACTGTTTTGGGGTAAGCTCGCTTTCCATGTCATGTGTTGCATTTCTGGCGCTTTTTGTGTTTCACTTCATATGAGCACTGTCTGCTTGATTTCAGTGAGCACTTGCTGCCGTTTTGATACATACTAGCTTGTACTAGAACCATTTCAGTTTTCATTAACATCTCACTGTTGTCACATGCATGAAATTGTTTTTCATGAACGGTCGCCGATTCGGTGACTCACCTCATCCACATCCATGTTGTTCCATTTTTTGAATCTGTAATTCACCGTTTGCATGCACAATCATTCACTTATTCTTACACTCAATATCACCATGCATTCACATTCAGATTCACTTTCAGTTGTCCGTCGGCGAGTCTGGGCAGCCTTGGCCCAGACTCTGCCTCACCAAGACAACATTGCATAATCCTGAGAGGGAAGGCTCTGTCTTTCTCTCAGGAAATGCACATTTCTGCCCAGTGACTCTCCTCCAGTATTATATTGCGCAATTATGAGGGATAGTGACTGCTGGCTTAGAAAATTGTGCAATGGAGTCACTGAGCCTGCAACCATTGCCAGCTGAGACATTGCACAATTCCAATAGTCAGCAGCCAGACTGGACTGTGCATTACGCAGTTCTAGCAATCAATTAGCCTCCCAACAACCTAGACTATGCATTACACAGTCTTGGTAGTCAGTCTCCTCACTTCCTGATAGAAATTGCGCAACCTTCATGATCAGCCACACAGGTATGTTGCAAGTCAGTTCTTAAGTTCAGTTTGGTTTTCGATTGACGGATTTCTTGCCATGAGTGTTGCCATGTCTCCAGGTATCACATGTGTTCATTTGCCTCTCAGAAGTACAGGTACAATGGTTTCCAAGAGAGCACAGTCGAAGACACCATTTAGAGCACACTTAGGGATGCAGTCGATCAAGTGTCTATGGACTTGCCTACCCACGAAGACATCAAGTTGTTTGTAGAAAAGGACATCAAGATATGACGGAAACAACATCACAATGAAAAACATCATGAACAATAGTTGAAGGCAGCATACCGGGTGCAACAAATGCAAGAGGAAGGTTGTTGACAACATAGAGGTAGAACACAGTTGCAAGCCCAAGCAGATCCACTTGTGGTGAAAGCAACTTTGGAGACTCAGGCTATGAGGTGATGGTGCGACATAAAGATCATGTGAAGGCAAAGAAAAAAACAAAGAAGGAGTTGCATGTACTCAATAAGCAACTCAATGAAGAACAGGAGCTACATAAACAAGAGAATGAGTTACTGCAAGAATAGGTACAACAACAGGTGAAACATGCACTCACAGATGAAACTACACCCATACAAGTTAAAGATCCATCTCAGCAGCTGGCACGGAGCAGACATGGTGAGCAATGTTGTTGATCACATGCAAAGGAATACAACAACATGCATGTCATTGTGCGCATGAATGTGATCCCACCCATTCATCACACTCACCGAGGTGAAGACAAGAAGCAAGTCCAACTGGAATTGAACATGTAGTTGACAGTTGATGCGCATGACCACCAGCACACGCTGGAAGAAGAACACAGACACTATGCATCAGTGTGTTGTCGGTTCGTCCACACCCAAAAATACCATACGCATGCTAACAGACGAGTTGGATGGAGGAGCCATACCAATGCACCTAGATGCAAGAGTTCACTTTAGCAAGATGTCACCATGGAGGGCATGCATACCATCACGGATGACCAAGCTTGGCATCAACTCATCACCTTCACTATCACAAGCATGTCAAAGAGTTGGTCTCACCACAACAGACCGAGTGTCAGTGATGTCTTAGATGGATTTCTCAAGCCATTTTGTCTCACATGAGCACATGTGCATTGTAATGTAACGTCGTGTCAAGTGGAAATTCAAGTGTCAATAGTTGGATGTAACACTCATAGTATAGATGAAGAGTCATGAGGGTAGATGAACTGTCACAAAGGGGAATGTTAAAGGTCACCCCACCCTTTTCTATAAATAGAAACTCATAACTCATTGTAAAGGCTTTTGGTCAACCAAGCTTTGATAGGAGGATCTTAGAGAAAGCTTGGACAGTATTGTAACGAGCCTTAACTTCTCCACTACGTAGAGCTAGTGCATCTCTTTGGAGGAGCAAGTGGTTGTGGCTGTAACATTCCACTATTGGAACTAGTGGTTGGACATGGATGTATTGTATGACCGGAACTTACACTTCTTAATATAACAATAGCCAACACATTTCATGCATATGTTGTATTGTATTCTATGCTATCTGGTTTACTCTAAATGATATATGTATTTTCTTTCTTACACATGCATGTATAGACTATTCTGTATAAGTATGTATGAATATTTCCGGAATGTCCTGTTGGTTTAACCATCACTTTGGATTGCTCGCTAACTTTCCTTCCATGTTGTGATGTATCTTTTCTCATGTGTTCCCTTGCAGGCCGAGTTCTATCATAGGTTTCCAAGGGGTGCACTCACCTCACCCTAAGTGTGTTAGAACCTCTCATTCACCTTCCTTGTCTTACTGCAACTGTCACACCCTTTCTACCAAGAGAAACATCTTACTTAACTTTGTGCTAAATCACGATCAAGACATTACCGTACGACCCACTACTGGGACTCCTACACCAAATGGTCTGAGGTCTAATTGGGACTTCCTACTGGGGAGATCCCCTTACATGTTGGTGGGTCCAGCACCGTCAACAATTGCTTAGAGGATGAGAAATAATTTCAATGGTGGGTATGATGGGACTCCAATTAGGTAAAACATAAGGCCCATCTAAAATTTCCTAGGAACATAAAGGTTGTATTAGACCTCTCCTTATGCACTTAATAACATTTTCCTAGCTTAAATAAATTCTTAGGAAGGTTAGAGATATTTACAATACTTTATGTGCCTAATCTGATTATGATGCATGATATTAAGAATATTTGACATATATCACAAGGATATCTAGTCAGAGAAATTTATGGTTCCCGTCTCTTGCTGCAGGAAGATCAAACTCAACTGGTTTGAAGCACTAATTTCTCCTCCCTATAGTTGCGAGGTCACTTATGGAGCATGGTCATGCTATTTAGGAATTTTGGAGGGAAAATAGTTCTCCTCTAAAGGAGGTTTCCCATTACTAATATTGTATAAATATAAGGCTCGAGTAGTCCATTAGGAAAATAATAAAAGTCATAATAAGCTAGCAATAGATGAGTTAGTTGAAGCATTAGCTTAGAAGTTATAGTTCTAAACCTTTTCATGTACACGCACTTTTTCTTATTGATGGAAGGAATCTTTGGTTCTTAAATTTTTGTTCCTTCAGGGATCTAAGCCTCCTTGGGTTAACACCCACACCAGGTTCTTAAGACCCTATTGTACTATTATCTTTCATGCACTTGTTCATTTATATATGTTTGCAAATTCATTTCTGAATATTTTTTTATACAAGGTTAATTAGTTAGCTTGTTTACAATCCTTCTTGAAAAGTACTTTGAAGTACTAGATGGTAGTCCTAGTAGTGATTATTTTATTCCATTAACACCTCTTTTCATGCATTAAATTCACTTTTGTTTCTAATATTTAGACGTTGTTCATCACATCCGTGTGTTGTAGATATACAATTTCTTATTTTGCAGAGTTACAGGAGACTCTACAGTTGCCCATTCGCTGAATATACCTATCTATCATTGACATAAGGACATGGAAATGAATTTTTGATCATCCTTTGGCCTTTTCCTAGCTCATTTTACCTTCAAACCACATCCTTCGTGCATTTTCTTTCTCACTAGATTGTCTCCTGAAGCAAAACAGGGACTCTTGTAGTAGTTTACATTTTGTATCCAAAACTCATCTAAACTTGCATCGGACACATAGATAATCTTCTTTGATGTGTTATAACATCCCCAAGACCTTAAAGATGAAGTTTATGAGCCGAGAAACCAAGTAGATATTTTGACCTAGTTGCTATAGAAATTGTCTTTTGCCTACAAGATTAGGATTTGAAGTTTACATACTTTCTTTAAGTTGTGAGTTTATTTTCTTTGCACAATAGAATATACATACTTTTTATTTCATCATAATTAAAATGGTTTTCTTCCTTTTCTTACAAATAATATAAATTTGCTTATTGTAATTTATTTCTTGCAATTATGAATTTTACTTGTAGCACAAACAATAGAATGGTCTCTAAGTAACCGAACCTCATCTCAGTTTTTTTACCTACATAAAATTAGCAAGATGAGAAGATAATAAATGCTACACACATGATTCTGACCCATTTTAAGTTTGTAAAAACCCTAGGTTGGAAATTAAAGTTGAGTCCCTTGGGAGTTGCAGTATTATTGCTATAATACCAAGGGCCAACATACATGTTTAAGGATTGTATACTTTATGGTTCAACAATTTAAATGATTGCACCATTTTATCAAACATGTGTGAGTCGTATCTGCCCTCAGAAGAAAGTTTCCCTTTAAGTAATACCCCACATCCTTATTATTTTATTTCAAAATACAACATCATTTGTTGTACATTGAATGTTGGGACTATGGAATTCCTTCTATGCCTGGATGTTGGTAGACTTCCCCCTATTGAAAATGACACCTTTATTCTAGGGGTTAGTCCTACATACCATGATCCCCATCCAACTCCTTGATGAGCTACCTTGGAATAATTTGAGAGAGTCCTCATTATTCTCATACTTTGTAGGATATGATGTGATCAACTCCAAATTTGTACATATTCTAGTTATCCCTCCTTATTTGTAGTTCCTTAGATTTTATTTTCTCGGTCATGCCATTCTTATATCCCTTACTTTGAGCCTCTCTCAAACTAGCTCATATTAGATCTTTAGATCCCTTTTCTTATTCAATAGGGATACTTAGGTTGTTTCCTTTACCCTCCTCACTAGTAAGGCGCATCAATTCTTATGTACCTAGATCAATTGTAATTATGATGATTCTATGTTGGACTTGCCCTTTTTAATACAGAGATATGTATGTAAGTTTGTTCGTATCATTGTATTATATTCTAGCTTCTTTTCACCATCCTCATATTATACTATATTCAGACATTATTTTATCTCACTCACTTGGTCCCTTTCTACCATGAATGCTATTGTATCATTGTTATGAGATATCTCTATGAACATTAATGTGCCTATCTCACATATATTGAGATTTTGTACACCTATTACATTTTGACTTTATTGTCGGAATGAGGTTTTTCATGGTTCTTCTATGTACAATCATCCTTCCTTGGACACTTATCTCCCTCCTTGATCTTCTCAGAGCATGGTAAAAAGAAAAGTATGATGTATTTTGGTCATATAATTTGTATACTAAACTCGCACATCTAGGGGAAAACTGTTATCACCTAAAAATTGTTCACTTGTGAGACTTACACAAGTTTGTTGAAGTAAATCATCCAATCATGCATGTTTTCCACCCATTTCAATTCACTTTCCACTTCTACTAGGCATCCAAAAACTTTGGATACAACCTTGGATTCTCACCCATTAGGGATAATTCACCTTTAATAATGCATTATCTAGCATAGAAAGTACCCTTGAAAACCATTAGGTCATAAAAACCTCAATTTTACACTTGGAATTTTCTGGAAATGGAAAGTAGTTATAAGTGGACAATTTTAAACCCTAATTGCTATTCTTAACCCAGATATAGTGATGGTGAATTAGCGACTAATTTTATTGTGATGTCAAGGGAGTTTAACCACTCTTTTCCTATAAAAAAAGGTAGAATGTCCCTCCATCCATCCATCCATCCATCCATCCACATGCTTCTAAAATCACACCAAAGATCTTGAGGGCTCTTTCCTCTTGATATTTGTAACCTAAGACATCGGGTTTGGTGAAAAAAATTGGAATTTCATTGCTAGGCGAATTTATTTGATGGGGTTCAGAAATATGAAGTCAAACATGAACACAAATAATTTCACAAAATCTGTCTCAAGGTCATTGCATGAGAAGGGAATGGATTTGGAGGCCACCACCAATTGCATTAATGGCCAACCTGATTAGAGGACCCTTCTGTTGGCATTATGATACAGGTGTTGTCCTTGATGGAAACTCACTCAGAGGTATGATACAGGTGTTGCCCTTGATGGCAACTCACTCAGATGACAGATCATAGTGCAGCAGGTCAAGAGAAAAGAATTAATGATAAGAGAGAGGTATACACATGTTAACCTTGATGAAAGTGCGTATACACGCAGGTTAGATGAACAAAAGGCGCATATACGTACACATGCAGTTTCACAGAAGGAAAGGCGCGTACATGTCGGAAAACTAAGTTTTGGTCCGTGGTATTTGGTCCATGGTATTTGGTTTGAGGTATTGACCCCAGGTATTGGGTCCAAGGTATTGGTCCTATATGGTTTTGGACCATGGTATTGAGAGAGGCCAAAACCTATATAAGGAGAAGATCATTAGGCCAAGAATGGCAAGTGTGCAAGGATTGAATATCTGATGAAGTGTGAGATCTAGTATGCTGGTTATGGGTTTGTGATGCTTTGCTTGATCTGAACCAAGGAAGCACCTATGCGGTTGATGATGGATGATGGATCGAGATCATAAGGCTTGGAATGTATTATCATTATGTGGTTTGATCATGGATAGACTAGATCTGAATTATTGACGCATGTTTTATTGTATAAATGCTATGATCTGGGTATGACTGATGTCTGGTATAGCTGCAAAGTTCTGAGTTAATATTTGTAGATGTGTACGCGGGTTCGCTTTGGTAAAAGCGTGTATACACGCTGGTTTGGCTCATCAGAGTCACGTATACAGTATGAAGTATGATATTTGAAGTTGCAATTGGGTCTAGTTGTTATTGTAGAGTTCTGTGTTCTGGATACTGTGTTTTGATGATAGGGTTTCAGTGATTCAGAGATTGATGATGCAGGTGTAGTTGATGATTTTATTGTAGTGGTGATTGTTTTGTATTTATGGATCCAGTATGAAAATTTATGAAATGTGGTCCCTGGAAGAAAATAGAAGGTAGTAGCCTTCTGTAGGCCGGCGCCTACGTACTAGTAAACGGATCGGCTAGTACAAGAGCTAGGGGGTTGCAGCTCCCTTCCAGTAGTAGCTGGAGAACGAGAAAAGGTTGTAGCCTTTTGCAGGTGGGTGCCTGCATACTGGTATGAGTCTGCGCCAGTACAAGATTGTAAACATGTTTTTCTTATCTTAAAGAAAACAACAACAGGTGGTTTTTGTCCTGCATTGGGTTTCCACCTTATATCATGGTGTTCATGTGTGCTTCTTATGTGTGATGATCTGTTTTGTTTTACTGCACCTGTTTACTGTTCATATGGTTAGAGATCAACATATAATGGATTAACTGAATCATAAGTTTACTGGATAAATGCTAGTTGCAGTAAACACAGTTGCTTGTACACGCGGGTTCCCTTAATTGAAGTAGTGTATATGAATCTAAGTATGGAAATGAAAAAGTTAGTGATTTGCTAATACTGATTCACCCCCCCCCCCTCAGTATTATTTCCAACAATTGGTATCAGAGCAGGTCCTTTGGTAGAAGCTTGATCGCTTGAAGGAGATTCGTAGAACAATGGGAAAGAAAGCGCGTCAGAAGAGGAAGACAACTCAAAGGAACAATGACAACCTGCCATTAGGTGAAAGTAAGTATTAAGATTCTAAATCACCTCAGATTGTCGCTGAACAAGCAAATGGAGCATCGGATAAAATCATAGATCAACAAGATCTACCTAGCAAAAGGGAGAGTGCCCTCAAAGAAGAAGTTATCAGCTTAAAAGCTCAGCTGGAATGTGCCTTCAGAATTTGTAAAATGCTGCAGGAGCTGAATGAAGAACCAGAAAAAGAGATTCTCAAAATAAGGCAACAAGTGGAAGAAGGAAGAAAGTCTGAAGAAATTTTGAAGAAGAAATGTCTGGAAAAGGAAGAAAAACATCAGGTTCAGGTAAATATCTTGAAAGGTAAATTAGAAGAAAAGGATAAACTATTACGATTTCAAGATAATACTAAGATTTTGTATGATATTCTTAGTAGTCAAAGGTCACTTGCTATCAAAACTGGTCTTGGTTTTTGTGAATTTGTTGAAGGTGAATCTAGCTCACAAGGTGAGGCAAGGAACTCTAATGAGAAATCTGAAATGCTCAACAAGGAACAGCCAAGGAAAGAAATTCCTCAAAGAAAATATTTTGCTCCTAACTGTGGAAGTGATAGACGATTATTTCCTCCAATGAATAATGTTGAATGTTATGTATGTCATAATCTTGGACATGTCGCAGCCAGATGCAGAAGTAGAATGGTTCAAGACCATCACACAGAAAGATCATCACGTTCCAGGTACTAAAAGGGATATTGTTTTGTTTGCAATATGTTTGGTCACAAAGCCATTGACTGCTATAGGATGAATATGAGACATGTAAGATGTTATGCATGTAACAAGCTTGGAAATATAGCAAAGGAATGCAGGAGAAGATTTTGGACACCATACCAAAAGGAGAAAACATCATCACAGTTGAAGAAATGGAAGAAAAAGGAAGTACAGCTAGAAAGATGTGGCATAGCAGAATATACATACATCATAGACTCAGAGGAAGTGGAAAGTGTGGAAAATCCATGTTCTAAATCTCATACGCAGGTTTCATGAAGAAAAGTAACATATATATGTGAGTTAGATGCTGCACAGTCGCATATATGATGTTTTGAAGAAAAGAAGCAGTTCAAAAGTCTAATATGGTTCAGTCACTATTTGATGATGGCATGACAACAGTTCAGGGGGAGCATATACTTCAAATAATGCATTGTTGGCATTATGGTTAGAAGTCTTTGGTGATGATACTTATGAGGCTAAACGATACATCTTGCTGGTTGGTCAAAAGAATGGTATTGCAGGTTACAGGGCTGGATGCTGATGCTTATGGTGCAGATCATATATGGTGTATGATAGTTGCTAATGACTATCATGGTCTTGATTAGATTGTTGGTCTTTGATTTGTAACCCCACTATGCATGGGATGGATGATGTAATGTTTCTTATTTTTGAGTCATGTATAAACTTTTGGTATATCCCCACTTGGTTGGGTGGATGAGTCAAAAATGGTGTATTCCCACTTGGTTGGGAGATTGATGTATGTATGAGTCCTTAGGAAGGTCATTGGAAATGTATGTATAGAGTCATGTTATGCTTTTGCAGACCTTGCATGTGCTTAGGGGGAGCATGGACAGATTGGTACATCTTGGCATGTACAAAGGGGGAGCTCAATCAAAGATTTCAGCAGGTACTCAGGGGGAGTATGGACAACAGAATGTATATCAAGGAAGAGAATATCTTGGTTTTCCCTTTGCCCTTGATGTCAAAGGGGGAGAGTGACTTGGTGTGGTTGTTGCCATCAAGTCCAAAGGGGGAGATTGTTGGCATTATGATACAGGTATGATACAAGTGTTGTCCTTGATGGCAACTCACTCAGAGGTATGATACAGGTGTTGTCCTTGATGGCAACTCACTCAGATGACAGATCATAGTGCAGCAAGTTAAGAGCAAAGAATTAATGATCAAAGAGAGGTATACACATGTTAACCTTGATGAAAGTGCGTATACACGTGGGTTAGTAGAACAAAAGGTGCGTATACGGACACACGCAGTTTGACAGAAGGAAAGGCGTGTACATTTCGGAAAGCTAAGTTTTGGCTTGTGGTATTTGGTCCGAGGTATTGACCCCAGGTATTGGGTCCAAGGTATTGGTCTTATATGGTTTTGGACCATGGTATTGAGAGAGGCCAAAACCTATGTAAGGAGAAGATCATTAGGCCAAGAATGGAAAGTGTGCAAGGATTGAATATCTGATGAGGTGTGAGATCTGGTATGCTGGATATGGGTTTGTGATGCTTTGATTGATCTGAACCAAGGAAGAACCTATGCGGTTGATGATGGATGATGGATCGAGATCATAAGGCTTGGAATGTATTATCATTATGTGGTTTGATCATGGATAGACTAGATATGAATTATTGATGCATGTTTTACTGTATAATTGCTATGATCTGGGTATGACCGATGTCTGGTATAGCTGCAAAGTTCTGAGTTAATATTTGCAGATGTGTACATGGGTTCGCTTTGGTAAAAGCAGGTATGCATGCTGGTTCGACTTATCAGAGTCGCGTATACAGTATGAAGTATGATATTTGAAGTTGCAGTTGGGTCTGGTTGTTATTGTAGAGTTCCGTGTTCTGCTCTATGTTATGGTTACTATGTTTTGATGACAGGGTTTCAGTGATTCAGTATTGGGTGATTCAGAGATTGATGATGCAGGCGTAGTTAATGATTGTATTGCAGTGGTGATTGTTTTGTATTTAAGGATCTAGTATGAAAATTTATTAAACGAGGTCCCTGGAAGAAAATAGAAGGTAGTAGCCTTCTGTAGGCCGACGCCTACGTACTAGTAAACGGATCGGTTAGTACAAGAGCTAGGGGTTGCAACTCCCTTCCAGTAGTAACAGGAGAACGAGAAAAGGTTGTAGCCTTCTGCAGGTGGGTGCCTGTGTACTGGTATGAGTCTGCGCCAATACAAGATTGTAAACATGTTTTTCTTATCTTAAAGAAAACATAAGCAGGTGGTTTTTGTCCCGCATTGGGTTTCCACCTTATATCATGGTGTTCATGTGTGCTTCTTATGTGTGATGATCTACTCTGTTTTACTGCACCTGTTCACTGTTCATATGGTTAGAGATCAACATATAAAGGATTAACTGAATCATAAGTTTACTGGATATACACTAGTTGCATTAAACACAGTTGCGTGTACACGCGGGTTCCCTTAACTGAAGTAGCGTATATGAATCTAACTATGGAAATGAAAAAGTTAGTGATTTGCTAATATTGATTCGCCCCCTCCCCCCTCTCAGTATTATTTCCAACACCTTCCCCAACCACAAGGTTCAATATTTAATTTGAATGAGATGGGTATGACAGTTCTTTTTAGGCTCCATCCCCTCACACTCTCGCATGTGTCCCTTCTCCTCAAATTTAATTAATAAAGAAAAATTACTTAATTATAATATATTTATTAACATTATAATTTAAATAAATAGATTAATCCAAATAATATATATTAATAATATATTATTATTATTATTAATATATATGTTATAATAATAAAAAAAAAAAAAAAAAAATATATATATATATATATATATATAGTCTTAATAGTGTGTTGCTTAACATTATAATTTAATTAAATATATTAATCAATAGTTAATTAATCAATATTATAACTAATTAATTGATATTAATTAATTTAAAGCATAATTTTTTAATTAAGACTTAATACATGATTACTTTGATTTGATGTTGATTTAAACATTAACTCACAATTAACATTAAACACACATTTATACCTTTCGGTACCATTATCAGAACATGAATGAATTTCACCGGTAAATTTTTATCATATTAAAACCGAGTTTTCATCAGTGATCAAATATCACATTGATATGCTCAATAAAAATGTTCATAGTCAACACAAGGGGTGTTGCACTCCTTATTTGTACTTAGATTTGATTTGCTTGGTCACGCCATTCTCAAATCCATTAGTTTTAGCCTCTCTCCAACTAGCTCATCTTAGATCTTTGGATTCCTTTTCTTATTCAATAGGGCTTCTTAGGTTGTTTCCTTTACCCTCCCCACTCTTAAGGGGTTTCAATTCCCATGTACCTAGATCAATTGTAATTATGATTACTCTATGTTGGACTTGGTCTTTTTAATCTAAGGATATGTACGTAAGGTTGTTCATATCATTGTCTTATACTCTAGCTTCTTTTCACCATCCTCATATTGGACTATATTGAGATATTATTTTGTCTCACTCACTTGGTCTCTTTTTACCATGCACACCATTGTATCATCGTTATGAGATATCTCCATGAAAATCAATATGCTTATCTCATCCACATTGAGATCTTATACATCTATTACCTTTTGAAATTATTGTTAGAATGTAGTTTTTCATGGTCCTTCTATCCATAGTCCTCCTTCCTTGGGCA
Source organism: Pinus tabuliformis (assembly GCA_031772625.1). NCBI lineage: Eukaryota > Viridiplantae > Streptophyta > Pinopsida > Pinales > Pinaceae > Pinus > Pinus tabuliformis. Next base: position 931,303,416 of record CM062814.1, read on the forward strand.
CTTATCTCCCTCCTTGATCTACTCAAAGCATGGTAAAAAGAAAATGAATATATTTTTGTCATACAATTTTATCCTAAACTCACGCATCCAAGGGCAATATGTTATCACCTAAAAATTGTTTATTTGTGACACTTACACAAGTTTGTTGAATTATAACATCCAATCATGCATGTTTTCCACCCATTTCAATTCACTTACCACTTCTACTAGGCATCCAATTTTTTTTATACAACCTTGGTTTCTCACCAATTACAACTAATACACCTTTAATAATGCATTATCAAGCGTAGAGAGTACCCTTGAAAACCAAATTGGGCCATAAAAACCACAATTTTAACTATTTCCTCTTGAAATTTTCTAGAAATGAAACATAGTTATAACCCTAATTGCTATTCTTAACCTTGATATGGTGATGGTGAATTAGCAACTACTTTTATAGTGATGTCAAGGGATCTTAACCATTCCTTTTCCTATAAAAAAAGGCACAAGGTCTCTCCATCCATCCATAGTATGTACATGCTTCTAAAATCACACCAGAGATCTTGATGACTCCTTCCTCTTGATAGTTGTAACCTAAGTCACCGGGTTAGCAAACAAAATTGGAATTTCACTATTGGGCTAATTTATTGAATGAGGTTCGCAAATCTCAAACTGAACATGAACACAAATATTTCATACGAATATTTCACGAAATTAGTCTAAAATTATATTGAAATTCCTTTCAAGTTCATTATGAAATCATGAGATATTCAATGAAGTTCGGAAAAAGAAGAAGAAGGTTAAAACCTATTCACTTTAAAAAATAAAAAAATCACTAACATAATGTTGTCTCTAAATTCCAAATTTGACAACGAGGGAGGGAGAAACGAGTACTGTTTAAGTTAGCTTTGGGAGAACGGTGGGAGTCATGTTGTTAATTTACATAGAACAAAACATTTTTTAACAATATTTTTTATTTATATTTTAATAATATTTTTATTTCTATTTATTTATCTTTACCTTCACAATTTAATATGTTAATTTTTTATTTATACCATACACATTTAATTTTATAATTTTATATATTTTATAAATACCTATAATAGAAATATAATAAAATATAAAAGTTAAATATATAAAAGAAACATATATAAATTAAAAAAAATATTTAAATATTTAAATTTTGTTGTCATTTATTATTTTTAAATATAAATGTGTATATTTTATTTAAACCACACATAGTTAAATTATTAAATTTATATCTTTATAAACAGTTATAATAAAAATGTAATATTTCAATAAAATATAAAATTTAGATATATAAAGAAAATATATGGAAATTAAAGAAACTTTTTAATTTATAAATTTTTATGTTTATTATTTTTGAGTGTGTTAATTTTTTATTTATTCTATACACGTTTAAATTATATAAATTTATATATTTATAAAAAATATTTCAATAAAATATAAAAGCTAAATATATATAAAAAAAAACATATCTATATTAAAAAAAAAAAAATCTTTAATTTTTTTTATCATTTATTATAATAATAATAATTATTATTATTATTTGTAAGTCAACAATTTTTTATTAAATCATGAAAATGATACATCATGGGGAGCCCTTCCAAGAAGCAAAAATGACCTCACTCCAATTGGATTCATTGGACGTTAAGTACAAGAAAAACAAAATAGAAAGAAGTTGAGTAAAAAAAGGTCTCGATCTGTCCATAGCCCACCATGCACAAAATCTATCCAAAAAATACACAGAGCCTATTCTCATCCTTACAACTGAATTGAGTTGGGGGCATTTGCCTCTGGAGCTCTATCACTATCATTTTTATTATGGAAAACTTCATGAATGTGTGACTCTACATTTGATTCCTCTAGAGAGAAGCCTAGCTATCCATAATGTGTCTCTGGTTGTGTAATATATCTGCAAGAAAACTAACCAGGTCTATGTGATCCTCGTGCTGTGTCTGGGCAAGCTGATCTATTGAGTGGTGGAGGAGACAAATTTGCGCCTTAATGGAGCTGAAAGGGGTTGGTAGGAGTTGATGCCTCGAAATTCGTTGCACCAACATGGGGAAAACCACTCGGTCTGGACCTTAAAGCAGCTCCTTTTCCGTTTGGGGTAGTGGCTCCGATTGGTTAAATTAGGTCCAATTACCTTTTCCCAATCACTATCAGCTTTAAATATGTCTTTAATTGCTAATAGCTAGGGACATCAGATCAATTCTTCTAGTTGATCAGTCAAGAAGAGTGACCCTTAAGTTCTTTTTGTGGAACAACCAAACCAATCTGAAGCTTTGCCTCAAAGAGATGACTGCTAAGATAACACATGTATGATTTAACTAGTATGCAATTAATCTATCCTCTCTTGATTGAAGGAAAGAAGAATCCTTCTCCCAATCAAGAGTTGGTTTATTAAAAGAAAACATTAAGGAATTGAAATAAAAATGAAGGAATTAGATCAAGGAGATAGTTCTTGAGATCTGACTCTTTGTTAATATAAATACTAACAATCAAGTATTTAGTAAATAGTTACATAAGTGTTTGATATAAGTATATTCAATCCCTAAGGTATATGCATATAAAAACTATTTATTTCCCGGGTTTACTTGTTATTTGAATGCGATCTAAAATGGTTGTCTTTAGTACATGGTAATAAAAATTAACCATATACTAAAAGAAATGAAAACTTTTAAGTTATTCTTTTAATTAAATAATTAATCAAAAGAATTGTTAAAGCATATATCTCCATCCAAATAAAATAACAATTTTATGCTAGATGTATTAAAAAATTACAGCACTAGCATATTTAGAAATGAGATGATGTTGAACCATGTTAATAATATACATATAACAGACAAATTGAAAGATGGAATGACTACAAATTATTCAAAATAGAACATTAAAACATTGATAAAAATACCCGATGTATCACGCTCCTTTTGTAAAATACACAGTCCCAATCCTTTTCCTTTATTCCAAAGCTTCCCAAAAGTACAGAAATGCGACTCTTTGAAGCCTCTTTAAACAAAAAATAAGAACCTCGATTCAATCATTTTATTAAGATGAGCTTTTGAAAATACAAAAATATAATCTCCACTCAGCTTTCTTCATAAAATGCAGGACCTCGCCCAGTATATTAGGACGGACTTTGAGATACAAAAATTCAAAACCCCAAAGCTTTCTTACTCACATTATGGACCTCTAATTCATTATGATGAACGAGATTTTATAGTGAATAAAAGAATGCAGAAATAAAATAATTGTGCAAAGCGTTAGGGAAATCCCTTATTATTTGTGAAGATAACACGTAAAATAGAAATGGTTGTGATAATGATCTCCGGGTGATCTCGCTCCGTCTTATCTATGCAACTATGTGATCTGAAATAACAATGGCCAATTTTGTGGAATGACCTATCTCTTCCGCGCAATTGTCTCTTTCCTCATGCATTTGAAAATGAGAAACAATAAGTAGATAAGCAATGAGATATATTTCAAACTGTAAAATAAATCCATGAGCCATGTTTCAGATAAACAATATGATTAGAAGAAGATATATGGGCTTTTGATTCATAATCGTATTCGAGACAGGATTGTTATTATGAAATAAATCCCAATCGCATATAATCGAGGAGTCATAATAATCACAATCACAATTAATCAGGATCATATCTCTATTTCATCGCAATCGTATATAATACAAAGGAAATTCATTGGATTTATCGGAATCACAGAGATCATATATCACAATTGCAACCGCATCAGAATCGGGGACGAAACTCAGAATAATTGCAATCGCTTTGAAACCGGGGATACTCCATTCAGAATCACATCGCAATGGAATGGGCAGAGGAGGAATATGGCGCGTGGACCTGAATCTTGCGATTGCGATATCGAAATCACAACAACGAAAAGGCGTATGGCTATCGGTCCCAAAAGATTTGCGATTTTCTGAATGACGTGAGGGATGATGTCACTATGATGTGGCAGATCCATGTGGAAAGGTGATGTGTAAGTGACGTGGATTTGATGTCACTTCTATCGTCATATCGCAATCGCATTGGGTATGGGCTGGGTAGCATGACCCTTAGATTTTGCGATTGCGCAGATGTGGGGATTTATGAACTGGAGGTATAACCCGTTGGGTCCAGTTAATCGTAATCGCTAAAGGAAGGGGTCATAGGACTTGTTTCAATACTCCTTGTGGATGTGATATTTTATATGGCTGATTTAAATTCGTGGTCGAGTCTAGGGCTTATATTGCATATCGCAACATTCAGCTTGATCACAATCGCAATACACGGAGATATCACAATCACATCTATTGGAGTTGGGGGGGGGGGGATGGCACAAGCCCGTGGATGGTGTGATGTGATGGATGCGATGATATATACAATGGAATTTATTATCCCACCGGGTCCAATATCAAATCGCAATTAGTCAGGGGTCATCAACCATGGCCTTATGTTTATTTGCGATGCGGGGAGGATAAGTCGGGGTTTTAGTTCCGATAGTTGGACTTTGGAAAACTCCAACTAAAACTTCGAATTTTTATTTTTTTATTATTATTAAATAACCCAATGCTTAATACTTAAGGATTTTAATGTCCAAGTATGAGTTTTGGTCTCGGGGACTATTTGGATTTTTTATTTTTATGAAATAAAATCAAATGGTTTTAAAACTAAAAAATGTTTTATTATTTTTTTTGGTGTTTTAAAACTTTAAAGGGTCCCCTATTTGTATATAATTAATTTCATAAGAAATTATTATATAAAAATTGGGGGTTCTTGAACAGTACAACAATAGGTCAACTCGACCAGTTAAGTCTCTATGAGGGCTACCAACTCCCCATCCTCCTTATGGTTCCCCTGCCTGGGTGGCCTCCTCCTCGCCGTGGATGGCTTCGCTAGTGCATCATCATGAGAATGCTGACACCCTGACTCAATTTTCCAGTTGACACTTCCCACAAAGATAGACTGTGAAACCTCCAACCCTTCACCCCGAAACTGAGGGTCCCTCTGCCCAATCTACTAACGTGGGAAGAAACGCTAGTTTTAGAAAAAGACACCACCATTGACGAGCAAGCACTGCATTGTGCTAAAGGTGCTACCTTTTCAACACCAATAATATCTGGTCTGAAAATCCCCTCTTCCTTGATCAGGCCGACTAACAGGTGAGCCATTACGCCTAATGACCGGTGGTACAACAAACGAGTGGGGTGGCTTACCAAGCTTCTGGGATGTGCGTGGCTAAAATAAATGTAGTTCAAATTGACCCAAAGGAAATATAAGCAAGAGCTAAGAGTCACCTGCAGGATTGATGGCGATGAGAGTGCACCCCTTCAGTCTATTGTAGACCCATTTGACCTCCGCACATCAAATCGTGGAGAAAGGCTCGCTGCTGGAAGATCTTCCCGCTCCTCTCATCGCCTCACTTGCTTCACACTAGGATCTCAAGTGACGGGTGTGCTTCAAATTCTGAGAGAACTTACAATTCTAGAAGTTGTTGGAGCTAAGGTTGGAGCTTCCCCTCCCCGAGAGAATCTAGAATTGGATCCGAGGAGACTCTCCTCAACATGCAAAATAGATATCATAGCTACAATTTTCATCTATTTTCTTGCCACCCTAGCCTTTCTTACATATCCCTTGTCCCTTGTTCCTGCACCGAGAATGTTCGCCATGCCCATTCCTAAGGCCCATTTACTGACCATCCCCTTCATTACTGTTGTTGTGTGTGTGTGGAGTAATGCCCCTTTTCCTGTAGTCCGCCTTGACACCCACCCCCAATAGGGATATCATTTATTATTTTTGAATATAATACATATGTTAATTTTTTTATTTATACTACACACACTTAAATTATACAAATTTGCATATTTATAAGCAATTATAATATACATATAATAACAAGAAGTTAAATATATAAAAGAAACATATTATAAATATTATAATCTTTAAATTTTGTTGTTATATATATATATATATATATATATATATAAATTTTACAACAATTCTTAGCATTATATATAAAGAGTCGCATTAATTTTTAGTATTATATGTATGTAATTTTCAAATTCTTTAGTATGTGGAACTTAATACCAAATTTAATTTTCAAAATATTAACTCTCTATTTTTTCAAACTTCAAAGTTGTTTATCTTGAAAATTAACATGAACCACATGACTTAAATTGTAACATACTCGACCCCCTCTATACCTTTTAAGGGTGTGGAATATCAAATTTTTACTTTTCTTATCCAACTCAAAGCTCCTTTTTAAGATAGTTGACACCTTCCACTCATCAAGAAAATTTAACATTCTCACCTACTAAAAGCCTCATGAATTCTCCAAACCGATGATGGAGTATATTTTGCAAGCTTTACAAAAAATCTAAGATTTTTTTAATTAAACATTTAAGTGGATTATCTTTATTGAGGACTTCAATCAAATTTACAAAGAAAAACCTCCAAAAGATCAAGTTAGGATACAATTCTTGCCCAAAATTCCCTTATTTATGTACCAACCTAGATCCTTAACTCCAAATCTATTAAACACCTAAAGGGATCAAATCTCTCAAGGTGCAAACCTCCTTTTTTAGTGCAAAACTTGAGGAAAGTTTTCCACGTCCAAAGATATGATCCCTCTCAGCGCGAGTTAAGATTGATCTAGGTTGGTTTTACAATTAATTCTATTATTTTATTTTATTTTTTAAATTTAATTTAATTTAAATTTACTAAGTCAAAATATTTTAATTAATAATTAATATTTTTTTGGTAACCCATAGGAATCGACAATTGGGTGAATCTTGTACTCGTACCTATTATACCTTTGGGATCCTACCAGTTGTCCTCCTCTTGATTGAGGATTGAACCTTAGATCTTTTGGTTTTGTACAATTTCACATCACTTTATCATCTATTGAGTTTCTTATGGGACTAATTAATAATTATTTTATTTTTATGAAATTTCATTGAGTCAAAATATTTACATGACATAACATGAAATCACATAATTCTCAAGGCGTAATGAGAAAATCCATAAATCTAAATGGAGTAGTCTATAATGTGACATTTTTGATTTCCCGATCATCTAAAAAGTGCATTATTCCGACGTCCCCTAACTGATTGGATGTCCACCAGGGTTTCGTCTCCCGTCGCCAGAGCAACCTCTCGTCACTACTTGTCGGTCCCCTCTCCTTTGTAAACCTCTAGCTCCAATTGTGAATTAAACATCATCGACCAACCCTGGCTCCATGCATTAACACTCCGTGAGACTGTCGAATTCAAAACCCAGAACCTGTGCCAAATTTTCACCAAAAGATATTCCCTTGATCGCAAAGGATTTGTTCGTTTACCTGTTTCTTGCAACCTTCACCTGATACCTATAGGCGTTTTGTTCACCAACCTCCCTGCAAAAACGTGAGCCTAAGCCAAATTGACTCTTCACGACCAGGTACACCCTGTCAAAGAGGGAAAAAAAACCAAAAAAATCCACTGCCAGGTCATCATGTCATTGATATGATCCCGAGATCAACTCCGATCCTCCACAATCGATTAAAATTCATCGAATTGTTTAAATATTGAAGGGAAATATAAATTTTGAAAAGAAAAGAACCCGTTACAGAGGAACAATGCAATAACAGTGATTTTAGGAAGAATCCGACTTTTCTAACTTGTAAAACTCATTTTGTAATCTACTTCTTTTATTTTGAAAATTTAGAGAAAATTCAACCATTCAGTAGCAAGGGCCTGTAGAAAATTCAACCATTCAGCCAGAGAGATTCAAATAGTATTTGTTAAAAAACATTCAACCATTTAGCTATAGAGATTCTAATAGTATTTGTTAAAAAAATTCAACCATTTAGCCACAAAGATTCTAATAATATTTGTTAAAAATAAAATAAAAGCATAACCCATACATTCTGAACAACAATATAGACCTTTTAATGGAAGTGACATATGTCTTCATACTGGCCATAAACAAAAAACTAAATTAATCTATTTGGAAATGAAAAAAACTACACTACCTTGTACTATCAATGTGTAGATGGTTACCACCGCCTTAACACATTCATTTTAGCTTTTGCTTTTTCCACATGAAACTCAAATATTTGTGCTATCCAAAGTTTTAATGTTTAATAAATTAATATTTCTTTATTGACCAATTTTGACTCTTATAACAACGTTTCTCAAAGTTACAAGACTCAAATTCACACAAATATTTTGACCTCATCATTTTTCAGCAGTCCTGTAGGCGCTGGAAAATGATTTTCTAGCGCCTACAAGAAGCCATGGAAAATCATTTTCCAATGCTTCCTGTATATGAAGCTACATATTTTTCTTTACTCATCTGATGTGAAGCTACAAATTTGGGTCTTGTTGGAATCCCTTATTTCATATTTCACATTGAAATAATCCATTTCCATTAGGGTCTTTCGTGACAGTGCTATCACTTCCACATCTGGGTCAGGAATTCCAAGGAGATTTCTCTTCTACATCATTATGCCATGTTGTTGCTACATAGAGGAATTATTGAATGATGTTGAGGACTACTAGACTGCTCCTCTATCTCCACCCATGGAAATGATGTAAGAAACAATGACACCCTTACTACAAGTAGTAGAAGTAACATTTGATTCATAGTAGTCATGTTAGATTACTAGGCATATATTCCCTAGGACCATTTAGGTGATGCTAAAATGCTCACATGATGCACTAAATCAAGTATGCTAGAATAATCCATCTAATGCACCACACACTTCTTGGTATTTGGAATTCGAAGACAATGTTAATTATCATGACCGAGTTGAGAAAAAAAAGTCCCATGCATGACATGCCATTGATACAAGAGTGTTAAAATAGGTTGTATGAGTAGGTGATGAGACTCCTAGATGAAATGGTGTGGATGCATTAAATAGACAAAAATTCTCGAAAGGGGAAATATCACAGAGTTATAAATACCAACCTATGATACCACTGATGAGCAAAGGGAATAAATCCATCATTGAATGATTCTCATTAGCACATATCATGCATATACAAACTACAATTTGGGCCAGGTCTCCCACTAAAGTGGTGACTTTGGTTTAATATTCCAAGAGATATGAGTGACTCTTCCTATTTACCTATGACTCTTCATATATCTCGCAACCTAATACTACAAAAATATTTACGTTAAACCTCAACCCATAAAGATTAGGTTTCTAATACTAAGAAGAAAAGAACAAGGCAATGTTGTCATCTTCTAGTTATATTTTACTATATTGAGTTTCTTAGAGTACATATAGTGTTTATTATGTAGTTGTTGTAGTAGATTTTTATCTTCTTTTATTTTCATTCTCAACTTATTTCAATTTTCTAAATGCTATGTTAGTAATATTAAAGTTTAATTTTAAAAAAAAATCACAATAAATATTTGGAAATACTACAAAATATTCCAATCAAATATCAATGCCAATTTAGAGAGAAATGCACGTAATGAGGTCTTTTCACTCTTTTAACAATATCATTGGCATAGAAAATCTATATGTGGTTTTGTGATTTGTGTTGTGAGATTTCTAGATAAGATTTCAATCACTAGTTTCATGAACTTTTTGAGATATCTTTTGCTTAGATGTTTTATTAAGTACCTTGGTGGAGAAACCTACGAGTAATTTTTGTTGGTCCCCAACGCATATTGTGATCGTTATAATGGAAAACTATTTTCTTGTATGCATGAATTTTATCAATTCTTTATATGTATTTACTCATCTGATGTGAAGCTGTAGATTTTCTAGTGGTCCTATAGGCGTTGGAAAATGATTTTCCAGTGGTTCCTATAGGCACTGGAAAATGATTTTCCAACACTTCTATAAACTATATTTGCAAGGCTTAGGGAAAGAAAACTAAGATTGGGTTGACATTGCCAACAAGATATATGATTAATCATCATGAAATCAAATAAATAATCTAACCCCTGCAACCTTATAATTAGTAACCCATACAATTATTACCTTAGGACTTTCAAAGAAATTTTAGACTCAATAAATAAAACTGACCTTTTCAGAGAAATCATGGAGTTTTCAAGAATAAGGACATAACCATAACTTGATAAGATTGAACATAATCATGAAATTTTCAAGGATAGAGCATGGTGAGAAAGTACAAAAACCATATTTCTTTACCCAACCTCGGTGAAACTCCAAAGGAACTAACCCTTCAATAACAGTGTCCATAAATGGTATTGAAGTTGTTGAAGAATCTTGGGCAAACATTATTAGGCTGATTCTTCATTACAAGATAACAATTTGTGAAGTGTTTATACAATTTATCTTAGGTTGATGTTTACTTCATTATTAACATGTATATGTTAGCTTCATCAAACTGCTATAAAAACAAAAAGAGAAAAGAACACAAATGTTTGGCTTTCTGCCAGGGCCAAAAACTATCCCTCTTGGAGAGGAAAACCAATGCAAAATTCTTCTTATAGAGATTCCATTGATGAATACCAAGACCATAACCCTTGACATAGTTAGCCTCTCATTACAAAAATAATTTATTTCCTCTTATTACATCAAATACAAAGATCATGTCATTATGAAGACCAGACCTAGTTACACTTTCTTCAACACTCCCTCTTAACTAGGGAGGTATTCATAATGGTACTTGGTCATTCTCAATTTGAAGAATTTCTCATAAGAAGAATCGGATTTGCAATCCATCTGTTATAGCATCATTTCAACCAACATTGTTTCCATTTAGCAAGTCCTTGACTAACAACTCTATCTCTCACTTAGATTAGAGCACAATGTTGGCGAGACCAATGACTGATAGACACACATCATCATTGTCTCTCTTAGGGTCATACCCACCCGGGTGTTCTCCGAGTATGCCCTATTAGGACTATTCTCATCTTGGGTTTCCAACCCTCAAGAATATCGGTCCCCTTGCCCACTCTTGTATTGGATGCCCTACCACATCCTCAAAGAGTGTCGGATGCCAGCTGATTACACAATCCTCCATTCTTTCTTCCAAACTGAAGATAAGAATGTCATGTATAACTCTCCCTCTTAACCAGGGATGAGTTCCAAGTTTCTCTTTACTTAGAAACTTGCTCGAGTTCCTTTTCTCATAGGAACTTCCCAGAGATCCCTATTACCCAGGGACTCTATCATCAATGCTTTACAGGATCTTATAGTTGTTGACGATTCCAAACTTTTATGTCATCAATTTCTTCATATGTAGGGTTCTACCATCCATCACTTTCCTCCGTCATGTCATTCCTTTTTTCCTGGAAAGTATCCTTCTTGGCTTTACATCTGGGGGTTCCTTCATAAGATCATTTGTCTTCACTTTCCTTCAACAGTGATTGCTCTGGATCACAGGGTACATAGTTGTGACATCTTTCACAACTCCCCTTTCCTTGATCCTGCACACATACCCAAACTTTTCCAACATGTCAGATACAAAAAACAAATTACATATTACCTTTTGGTGACGACCTTCTTCCAGTGACATCTTCTTGTAGGTATCAATCATCCTGCATACATGTTGACACATATCCCAATTATATTTGTTGTCAAGTGTCCTCATCCTTTCAGAATTCCATTAGAGTCTTCACATCTTTCCGGGAGGTTTCCTGGTCAAGTCTTCTTGATCTTCTGGATGTTGATTGCCTTCATCAAGTTCACATACTTCACGATCTCTTCCATTCTCATATCTTTCATTCCCAGGAGATCTCAGAGCTCTTCAACTATAGTCAACTAACTCATACTTCATATGAGGACATATTATGTTGACTTATGTCTTTATTCATCCTTTTAGAGGAGGAGATCCTTTCCCTTTTGATCATTCTTGGTCTATTTTACCCGCAACCATATAACATGACATCACAATATCAAATACAAATACGATTACAAGTACACATACCTCATTTTTTTCAGGCTACTTTTTGCAACTTTCTTGATTGAACGGATCTTCAATCCCTTGATATGCTTCATTATGTCATCAGTCATTCATCTCATGATTTCCACAAGTTGGAAATCCTGATGAAACTCTTGCTTCCTTTCCAAACTAGGGGATCCTCCGCTGAGGTTTCTATCAGAGACTCTTCAGGATCTAGAATGTCCCTATCTAGAAAATGTTCCCTTTGACCTAGATGACTACTTCCTTTCTTTTGATATTCAATGAGATTCCCAAGAGCTATGTTCTCCATGATTCGTACGAGTTTTCATGATGCCACAATGCATATTCTTACCATGATCAAATATGCAAGGACTTCTAATAGGATCCTTTTGAGAGGGACACCATCTCATTCATAATAGAGATATATTACTCCCTTTTTCCTTGACCCTTTCTTCAACTTCCTTCACCCTTCCGACGATATAGTATTGTTCTGTCTTGTCAACATTCCCTTTTCTTTCCGCACATACTTGAGTCCTTTCAACTTGTTTTTCTCTATCTGGCATAGAGACCTCAAATTGTTGCACAAGGAAATTTCCATATCCCGAGGACATCTGGCATCTTGCTTATTAAGAATGTAGATGATTATTTTCATATCATCTTTCTTAGAACTCCCAAATGAGATCTCATGAAGATATTTCTTCTTTATTGCACGTCAGAGATTGCCTTTCCTAATTTTTTATATATCTCATATCTGTCTCCTTTCTTGCTAAATAGAGATGAGAGGATTTTTAAGAGTTCCTTCTCATGAGTTTAAAGGAGACTTGTTCGCTGACTTCCCTTCTCTATAAGGATTTTGTCAATCCCTTTTATTCCATGTAAGATAACCTGTCTATCCTATAAATATCCTTGCATTCATGAAGTCATTTAAAATAAAAATGATTAATGAAAATACTTACTTGAGATGTGAAGATGAAATCTTCACCTTGGCAGTATTGATGCTTCCATTGGATGAGATCCTTGATAGGAAGTTATCTTGATATACAAACTGTTGATATAATTGTACTTCTGGAACCTTGTATTATTCAGCTTTAAATTGAGGTTGCTTGTCCATCAGATAGTATGGCTTCTATAACAAGTGCTTGTCCATTCCAGCTGTCCTCAAATATATAAGTTCTGAGAATCCGAGATTTCAGGATTGATATTTTGTAGAAAAGAATAGTGGCATGTTGTAGACCGAGACTGTGGGAGGCATCAAAGCTGTTGGTATGAATCTTGAAGGTTTTTATCTTTTTGACTGTAGATCTCCAAAACCCTTGCTGTTGAAGACTATCTCCTTGAACGGATAGGCAGTAATCCTTGTTACTATATATTGTTGTTGTAGGTTGATCCTTTGTTCTAGGGTTTGATCAAGATGTAGATATTTATCTTGTTTAGATGCTTTGCTTGAAACTTAATCCCTGCATGTGTCTTTTCTGCCCTTCCTTGACTTCTGAAACCATCTCTCTAATACCATGTTGAAGAATCCTGGGCAAAGATTATTAGACCGATTCTTCGTTACATGATAACAATTTGTGAAGTCTTTATACAATTTATCTTAGCTTTATGTTTACTTCATTATTAACATGTATATGTCAGCTTCATCAAACTTCTATCAAAAACAAAAAGAGACAAGAACACAAATGTTTGGCTTTCTTCCAGGGCCAAAACCTCTCCCTCTTGGAGAGGAAAACCCATGCAAAATTATTCTTATAGAGATTCCATTGACGAATACCAAGACCATGACCCTTGACATAGTTAGCCTCTCCAAGACCAAGACATCTTATCCTCTTCCTAGCTGAGATCGTCAAGACTATTGCACTGCTGAAGTCATCATTGTTGTATCACTGAATCTTCATTGTGATCTTAATTCTCTCCCTTGATCAATGTATTGAGGGCTTCATTACTGCTACACCATTCTTGAATCATCACTGAACCTTAGCTGGAATCATCATCATGTTGACTGTGAGCAACAAAGAGTATACGTTATAACAAAAGTTCCAAGACAGTGAGACTAAGGCTATATGAAGACAGTCAGGATTCCGAGGTTCTTTCATCACATACATCCACTGTCATGGAATAGGTCCACCAAGATTGTGATTACACTCTTGCCCTGAGATCCTTACCCTCTATGTAAGTCGAGACTGTGAGTGATGTTGCTGCTCCTTGTTATGCCGAGAATGTGATATACATATATACGTATGCCGAGATTGAGATAGCATGATCTCCATGAAGCTGAGACTATAATAGATATGCAGTCCTCTTCGTCCATCCGAGATCTACTAGCATGAGGTCCCTTCTTCATCAATCCAAGTATTGATTCATAGATATGCCGAGAGTATTTAGCCCAATACATTGATCAACTCTATGTCCACATTATACCTCCAAGTTCTTGTCATAACTACACCTAATACCCTAGCCAAGGTGTAGTTAGACCCTAGTGCGGACTTGCTTCTCCATGCGAGATTTCAGAGTGAGATCTTCTTCCTTGATTGCGTGCTCTATGCCTTCTTGACTGTGGTTACTTCACCTGAAAATTCAGAGAGACAAAAATGTGAAATTTCTTATGTTCTTTTTGCTGACCCTTTCATGGGTATTTGTAGTAATTTTCCCATATATGCAAGCCGACGTGAATTTTTGAACTGTCATGACTCTTTCTTGAGTCGATGTGACTTTCATTTTCTTAATTAATTTGATATTGGAGTCGACATGAATATCTTCTTCTTGATTTCACTTGCAAATTTCTTTGGAGGATTATGCTTGGTCGTTGGAGGGCTTCTACACACCTTTGTGGACTTGATTATATTTACATAAACTCATGAAGAGTTTCTATACACATAACATGACTCTTTGACACATAAATAAATCCTAAAGACATCAAGAAGAAGTCTTTCACCTAGTGACACTTCTTGCTATTGAAACCCATGTAGCAAGATTACAAAAATAATTTATTTCGTTTTATTACATCAAATACAAAGATCACGTCATTATGAAGACTGAACCTACTTACACTTTCTTCAACAGAAGTGACATAGGGAATCTTCCCTTGTATTGAGGATTTCTCATTCCATAACTCTGACATCTATTTAGAAAACAACTCAATCTTAAATACAAACATATAAGAATAAATATATATCATAGTGAGAATTCATGTGACTCTTATATGTTTTAAATTTACCTTTTTGCTATTTTCTCTTTCCAAAAAATTGAAGGAAAATATAAATTTTGAAAAGAAGAGAACCCATTATAGAGGAACAATGCTATAAGAAAGCTTGAAGGAATAATCTGAATTTTCTAATTTGTAAAAATGATTTTGTAAACTAATTCTTTTATTTTGAAATTTTGGATAAAATTCAACCATTTAGTAGCAAGGGCTTGTTTTAAATGGCCAATTTACAATTTAAGAACTTGTTGGTAGAACCATTGTACCAATTTAGTTTCTGGGATCAATTCGAATTCTGAGCTCATCAACTAAAATAAAAGTATGTCTGATTTTTCCTTCATATGTAAGACCTATTCTACGAAATGTTTATTCCTAAAGGTACAAAGATCTGGTCCAACTGTGATGTTTACATTGATCACTTGATGTGGTTTGTCCTAGCACCTTGGGGCTTGTTTGGCTTTATGTTGACATTTTCATTAATTTAATAGTGTTGGAGCCTTGGTGTGAGAATGCCTTTACTTGTATGGAGACATTTGGCATTTATATGGCATCTTAACATGATGGACTATCATTATGGATGGAGCTCACCTTGTGCACACATATGGATGGAGCTCACCTTTGTGTCAAAATAAACTTAAGTAATTTGAAATTGTTTAAAGCATGTTTTGACCTATGCTATAGATTTGCATCCATTCAGCTTCCTAATATGTTTCCACATTTTTTGTAGACATTGAGACAACATGGAAAATAAATGGAAGACTATCATGGGTCTTGAGGTGCAAGACCATAAAGAGAAAATCATATTTTCTAGTAAAGATTTAGTTGTTCTGAAATATACAAGATAAACATGAATATTGACTGGGTTGCAAAAATTCCTACACAAAGAATTATTGATTTTATTAAAGGAGAGGAATCGAATCCAAATGCTCCATGTACCTTCTTGCGTCAAAAAATCAAACCCCCAAGCTCGAGGCTTAGTGCTGCCTTACGATGGGAACTGTAAGTATTTGAGAAAGGCCTTATTTGAATGATGATATTAATATTTCTTTATCATTTATCAGATGTGTTGACATTTAAAAATATATTTTGTAGTTATACTTTCTCATATGATCCAGAGGACAAGAGAGAAGAATGGAAAACCAAAACAAGGAATCAATTGCCAAAAAGAGGGGTTGTCAATGCCATTTTATTGTAAGGGTTATGGTTTAGGATCCCGACACAACAATAATAACATACAACATGTATGATCATGAAGATGGGAAAGGATGACCTTTCCATGACAAACACAACAATTTAGGTGACGATGGTCCTCAGAAGAACCCAAGACTTTCAAGGGGCATGATTTATTATTTAGAAAGTTTCTTTTTTCTTCAGGTGCCAATTTTCTCTGTTTATAAAATGCATATTAGGAAATATCTTGACATAGATTCTACAAATCGAGATAGGGATGTTTTCTTACATAGAAAAGATATTGTAAACATCTATAATTGTCTGAGGAAATAAAATTACCAATTGCATATCAAAGATGAGGTGTGAAAAACACCATAATGATTTCTTCTTCTACCAGAAGCCCAATGGTGGAGACATCCCTTTTATAGCTGGAATACAAACAAAATAGATACTGGAAACTATGGTGAAGTTATCCCACAATAGCTTGATAGCCATGGACTCAACATTCAATACAAATAAATATGGGGTGAATATTTTTCCAATGATTGGTTTAATACAATTATTTTGGTTATAATTATTCAATATGCTTAATGACTTCAAATTAATTTCATTTGATTTAATATGACAATATCAGTTGTACATGCTCGTGGTGTTTGATGAGCAACAAAGTGGGGTGCCAGTTGCATGGGTGGTGATGTCACGTAATACATCACAAGATATATCAATATGGATGGAGCACCTCATACATAGGTGTTTTTAGCTTCGTCCTGACTGGAAGGTGAATGCTTTTATGGTTGATGATGCTTTGGCTAAAATCATTGCTTTGAGGTAAGATCAATATTATTATTTGACATTGCAAGTTGCATTCATTTTAATTATTTCTCATGTAAAATGAACTAAATGTGGCAGGAGAATCACCAGATGTGAAGTGATATTGTGTATTTGGCACGTAAGGAGGGCATGGCTAAAGAATTTTAATCAGTTGGTCATTAGTTCAGAAAAGCAAAAGAGATGTTCAATGAACTTGGTCATATCATGAAAAATTGTTCTACTGATGAAGTGGATAATGCAATCAATGGATTTTTCACCAAATTTGCAACTGAGGAGAAGTTTTTGGACTATTTCCACAAGAATTGGGTTTCCCATGACAAGATTCGTAAGTTTGCATACTGTTTCTTCTATTCATACATTTTTTGTTTCATAAGGACAAGATATATTTACTAATTGAGTTTTTACATTTAGGGATGTGAGTTAAAGGATGTCAAGATTTTCCTCATGCAAACTAGGAGACAAATAATGTTGTGGAGTCATACCATGGTTATCTAAAGACAACCTTTCTATGTGATAGATGAAAGAAATGTTCTCGTAGGATGGATTGGCTATTCTGTACTCTCCTAAAAAATGTTGAGCCATGTCATCGATTCAAGGAAATTAAAAAAAAAAAGATACTTGAACAACCACAAGAAAGATATGCAATTTGAATCATCAATGGAAAAGGCTAGAAGAATTCCAAATAGTGATTGTTGGCCTCATGAGAGAATATCTCACGCTTATTGGGTGAGGAGTCAAAGTAAACCTAATAAGAAATATCTTATCATATGGCACCACACAAATTTTATCACTTGTGATTTCCCATGGTCTATTCATGGAAATATTTGCAAGCATGCTATAAAGGTAGATTGGTTGTATTCCCCCTTAATGGATTCATACCATTTATTCGATCATGATACTACACCCAATACATTGAATGCCCCTCTTGAGATAAGTATAGAAGCACCAATCCTTGATGCAGATGTTAGCACAAGTATTATGGTTAATGACAATGTTGAAGAACTTAATTTGTTTAAAGGAGGAGTTGTTTGGCTATCTAGACCTGTTTCAGAATAATCCTCCAGCTACTTTGAGTAGGACAAAACAATTGATTGATTTGGTTAAAAAATTGGTGGATGATGCTAATGATCTTCATATTATGGATTATGACTTCACCCTTGGGTTGGGTGCTTATGAGTCATCTTTGAAGAGGAAGAAGAGTTTCCTTAGCCCTAAAAATAAAAATAAAAGAAGCAAAAAAAAGGCAACTTGGATACTGGTTTGAATGTCCCTGCATCCAAAGATGAACCATTTCAGTTTCAACACCTCAACAAGCGAGGTCATCCTCGCTCCAACAATGCATCCTATACTGTCCCAAGTAAGTTCTATAGGGAGAAGAGATCAATATGTTTAGATCAAAATTTCAGTATTTCCAGGTTTGTTACTATGTATTTGCTCTTAATTGTGTGTACTGGTTGTTTTTGATGTTTTTAATGTAGTGTTTAAATGTTTGCAGGGGTGCAACATCCCAATATTGTTCCTTCACTTGAAGCACGTAAACAAACCCACCACCGCTCTATTTATCACATGCGTCAAGGTGTATTTGATGGCACTCCTAATTGATGTAGTTTGTGTCTTGATGTCTATATTGATTCACATGGTATTATTTTATCTGATGGAAATCGCATTGTTATATTACAAATAGAACAACTTCTTCAAAGGACCCCCCTCCATCCGAACACGATTGGGTCATTAACAACACACTAATTGGCGATTTTCAAGGTTTGTTGCTATGTCTTTGCTCTTAATTGTGTGCATTGGTTTTTGTTGATGTTGTTAATGTAGTATTTTAATGTTTGCAGGGGTGCAACATCCCAATAATGTGCCTTCACTTGAAACACGTAGAAAGACCCACCATCACTCTATTTATCACATGAGTCAAGGTGCATTTGATGGCACTCCTAATTGATGTAGTTTGTATTCTAATGCATGTATTAATTCACATTATATTATTTGCTCTGATGGAAATTGCATTCTTATCTTACAGATACAACAACTTCTTCAATGGACTCTCCTCCATCCAAACATGCTTGGGTCATTGAAAACACACAAATTGGTGATTTTCTAGGTTTGTTGCTATGTCTTTGGTCTTAATTGTGTGCACTGGTTGATGTTGATGTTGTTAATGTAGTATTTGAATGTTTGTATGGGTGAAACATACCAATAATGTGCTTTCACTTGAAGCACATAGACAGACCCACCATCCTCTATTTATCACATGAGTCAAGGTGCATTTGATGGTGCTCCTAATTGATGTAGTATGTATTCTAATGCCCATATTAATTCACATGGTATTATTTTCTCTAATGAAAATTCCATTGTTATCTTATAGATACAACAACTTCTTCAATGGATCCCCCTCCATCCGAACATGATTGGGTCATTGACAACACACAAATTGGAAATTTTCCGAGTTTGTTGCTATGTCTTTGCTCTTAACTTTGTGCATTGGTTGTTGATGATGTTTTTAATGTAGTTTTTGAATGTTTGAAAGGGTAAAACATCCAAATATTGTTCCTTCACTTGAAGCAAGTAGACGAAACTACCATCGCTCTATTTATCACATGAGTCAAGGTGCATTTGATGGCACTCTTAATTGATGTAGTCTGTATTCTGATGCATGTATTAATTCACATGTTATTATTTTCTCTGATGGAAATTGCATTGTTATCTTACAAATACAACAACTTCTTCAATGGACTACCCTCCATCCGAACATGATTGGTTCATTGACAACACGCAAATTGGTGAAGACTCCAGGTTTATTGTTATGTCTTTGATCTTAATTTGCTCTTAAATTGTGCACTAGTTGTTGTTGATAATGTGGTGTCTGAATGTTTTCATATTGAACCAGGACACAAAATAAACCTACATGGCTGAGGAAAAGACATAAAGGTTATCCAACTTGTATGATTCTCAAACAAGTTGTGGGAGAAACTAAAACTTCTTCTTCTTTAATCTCCCACATACCAACATTCATGCCATGAATGTCATTGCAGTTGATGATGCTAGGTTGTTGGGGATTCTTGGTGGAGTGAACAACTTTGGTTAGGTGTGATTTCTAGCCAGAGGAGTTGGTTGTTAGGGTTTTCTTGGTTTCCCTAGCTAGGGTTATGAGACCTTGAAATTGTTCCAACTTGTAACAAGTTGCAAGTATGTACATGTACTTCATCTTTGCTATATAAATAAAATGTTTCAGTAGTCCAATAATTGAGTACTTGAAGATTTGATTATGAGTTTGTCTTCCCTTTCTTCATTGGGTAATTTATAGCAATTGCTTATAGTTCTAATTTGACATGACATAAGGTTGAAATTTTTAGTATTTTATCATATATATGTGCCCCAAGGGCTTTAAATTGTTTCAATTGAACTGCACTTGCCTGGTAAGATTCATATACATAATACTGTTTAACAACCAGTTGTTTCTTATAAAACTGAGATGCCACATACACAATGAAGAAGATAATCACTCATCATGCTTTTCCTTCTACCTACCATTATTGATGTTATTGTTCTCATGGCTCTCTGTAAAGAATCCTCCTTGAATGAGGCTTAAATTTTCCATCCATATCTCATGTGTCCACTTCGGGCACAAAACCAACCATCAAGAAAATGAAGCTAAGAAGAATTGCCATGACCGTAAATCATTGGGGATCTAAGATACACTTTTACACTTTATCCAAGATGCCCTTACAAGGTTATAAATTTCACACATTTGGGATTACAAATGAATAGGTCAAACTTTTATGAGTACTAATGCTGAAAGAGAGCTAACAAAACCTACTTTATTTTATCTGAATATTTAATTTTAAAGCCTGATTTTTTCATGGGAATTATAATTGAAACCATTTTACAAAAAATACAATGCCTCTTGCACAAGAGTAAAGGTAAGAGCATTACTTTCATCTCAATTATTATTAAATTCAACACTAACAGAACAAAGACACATTATTAAATCTCTACAGTCCTAGTGTGCAACTAGGAATACAAATATGGCTATAGCATATAACAGAAAGGGAAAATGATGATACCTTTCATTTATTTTTTATACTTTTAATATTATGGGCACAGTTGAAAATTCTGAGAGTTTGTTCAAGACAATGGATAAATGGTGAAACTGTTCCTATTATACAAGTCTTTGTCCTCCCACCCAATGAATAATGTAGTAGACTTGTATGTTTACTATCCCTGTACACTTTTCAAAGTTAGATACAAAATTATATTCTAGTTTCATTCTTAATTAGAATAAGGTTCAAACTAATTACATGCCCCAAAAAAACTAACCCAAATATAATTGTAAGGAACATGTGCAAGATACTCCATAAGAGCAGTAATAAAACAACCCAATGTCAGAAAGATATTGTTGATCGCCCCTACCTCACTCACATGACCTTGTAGATTTCATTTAAAAAATGATTTTCAAGTTGCCTTGAGTCCCTCCTTTGATGTATGCATTGTGAACTAAGTATATCACACATAATCTAGTTCAGTCATGAATATTCAATTCTAGTTTTTCATGTTGTGTAGGATTTTCATGGATATATTTTCGAAAGTACTCTACTCCCAACACACATAGATCCAAAAGGTTAATATAAAATAACAAGAATTATTCCAAGAACCACCCTTGAATTTGCCACTTTAAAGAAGAATATAATAGTGCAAATGTACAAAGTTCAAAGCGAAGGTATTGATTTCAATGGTGGATAGTGTGGAACAAGTATGGGTAAAGGAATTTCAGGAAAACATGTATGGAATTTCTAACATTGGAGGTGGTGGAAATAATATGGAAATAGAAAGGAATTGGTAGCATAGACACAATGGTTGAATTTGAACAAAACACTACCAAACAAGAAGAACAAACAAACTATATGGAATTTTCTCAAACTAATTGTGATTGGTTGTGTTAGAATAGAGGTTGATGTACAGATCACCTTGTTGTTGTACAAATAGATTTTACAACCAAACATGGATTTAATCCATGAAATTGGCTAGCTACTTGGAGTATTTTAACCATGAAATTGGCCAAGATTGGCTCTCATATAAAATTTTATAAACAATCTTTGTTTAATACTTGATGAAAAAACATTCCTATAAATATAAAATATATTGATTGGCAAAATGATAAGAATGATGTATACAATAAGCCTCCTAACAAATTATATGCATTGACTAGTCACCAGGTGAACATGTATGTACCCTTTGACCTTCCATTAAACTAATTATATTATTATTATGTTTATAACAACATTTACCAATGCAAAGGGACATAATTTGAAACATACACACACACACTAAGAATTTGAAACATAAATATGAAACTCAAATAATCAACTACATGGAATTATGAGAAAAATAAAAAGCAATGATAACATTCCATCCTTCAAGCTCTTCAATGTCCTGTGGGAAGACAAATAGCAATGCACATAAATAAAGCTATACTACAGAGCATGAATGGGTTGGGATTCACACACCATTAATATCTTCAATACTTTAGTGCAAACTTTTGGCTTGCTGTCACTGTACTAATAAAAGGCTGACCAGGGAAGATTTTATGGTTGGTCAATATTTAAAAAGACAAACAAACTTGAGATTGGCCTTGAAGCTCTCTCTCTCTATTTAAGTTTTGATATGACAATTAATAAATTTTGGACCAGACATGTTTTGATGTAAATATTTTTTGTTATGTATATGTGCTCTATAAATGAGTAGTGCTAGTCGAGCATACTTTCTATCAAGTTTTGACACTACAAAATATGTTATATAATGGGAACTATTGGTTAAATTATATATAATGTTACCATCAGCCAGGTGTTCAATTTTTTAAATTATATATATATATATATATAGTGTTCAATTTTTTAAATTATATATATATATATATATCTATTCCACCCCCCCCACCCCCACAACGAAAAATCGTAATTTTATTAATGAAAACAAAATTACATGTTGTAGATGCTTACAATGCATTCAATCATTCCAGTCTAAACTGGATTTCACATAGCAAAAAACATTAACTTCGAAATGGAGAGAAGCATTATGCTTTTCTCCATTTCTTCTTTTCTACCTTTCACCATTCTCCTTGGGATGGAGTGGTCGTTACAAGTGCTAGTTGAGACCCTTCATTCTTTCTTGGATTTTCCTTATCTGAATCAGAGTTATCAGATACATGATGATGTTTAGAGCCCCATGTCTCCTTTGCTTCAGCAATGGTCGTCTGCCTCGATGTGTGTGCTGGGATTCTTGAGTCTTCATGATTTACTCCTTCCTTTTCTACGATGTCTTGTGGATTCTGGGTTTCTTCAGTGGTAGGGGGCACCATTTCTTCTTCATCCTCTTCTTCTTCAGGCTACTATGGTGGGAATTGCCATCCCTTGGGCTGCTTTCCTGTCTTCTTCTTCCTTCGAGACACTTTCTGGTTATCATGACATGTGCTTTGTAAATGTCTTGTTTTTCGACATGTTCGACATTTGAATGCCATGTTATTGAAGTCTAGAAATGGTGTCCAACATTGCTTGTTGTGTGTAAGGAGAATATGATCTGACAATCCTTTGCTGAGATCCACCTTCACATAAATTCTGGAAAAAGTGAAGATTCATTCTTCGATTCTTTGTGTGTCTGTCTTGATGTATCTCCCCACGAGGTTCCCAATTCCTTCAAGCATGATATGATGCCAAAAATGTAGGGTTATATTATGAAATCTTACCCATACTGGTATTCTTGATACCACCATTTTATTGACATCGAAATCGGGGAACCACGGGGTGACAAAAGGTTCCGCAGAACCCAAAAATCATGAGAATTCTCGCAATACATATTCATGTTCCTCTAATTATGTAAAATTTACTATGAAGAATCCCGTGGAGAAAAGGTGAATCTCACAATTTATTGACCAAGTTGTGAGAATCCAGTGAAAAAGATCCACTGGTTTGGGCCAGAAACTGATGAACCTGCATATTAAAGCTTGTGATTCATAGGTGGTGTAAAGATCATTTGTTTATGTAAGATCTATGGTCATAGTTAGTATTTGATTCAGTGACTCCACGATATATGGGTTGGGATGATTGTGTGCCTGTTCAGGTTTTACTGCATCTCTAGATTTCCCTTTTAAGATGTCTTTGAACGAAATACCTCCATGTGTTGGTCCTTGATTCGATTCTGATCCTTTGGGTAAAATAGATCCAACTATTCCTATTGGCAGAGTCACGTATGGATTTTTAGACATTGTTTTTTAATATAAAGTCAAGTCTTCATGGGAAAAAGGACTTCCCAGGGCCATAAAAGAGCATCATGTCTACAAGAGTGTTGAATGATGCTATAACATGAATAGTGTGTTGCGTAGTTATCTAGACAAGTTTGTGATAGTATTCATTGGTGATATTTTAATATATTCTAAGAATGAAAAAGAGCATGTAGAGAAACAAGCAACAACGATAAGATTGTTGAGGGAGCATCAGTTGTATGCCAAGCTTAGTAAGTGTAGTTTCTTTCAGATAAAAGTCCATTACTTGGGACATGTTGTTTTCAAGGAAGGTATAGTAGTGGACTCGGAAAATATCAGAGTTATCATGGAGTGGGAAACTTCTAGGGATGTGAATGAGGTCAGATCATTCATGGGACTAGTTGTTCATTACAGGTGATTCATCATGAACTTCTCACAGATTTCCTATCCTATTACATCCTTGCAGCGAAAAGGTACTCCTCGAAACCTCAAATTTAATATGATGGTGGATGATGGAAGAATGTTGTACTCTTGAATGCTCTACTCATCTTGTAGAGATTTTCCTTCATAGATCATGCTTTGTAAGTGCATCAGAATATCCATAAATTACAAAATACAAAGCTTCATATTCGAGACATTCCCAGATGCCCAAACCCAAAATAGAACTGTTTTTCCATCTAGGGTTTTGAGAAAGATTTGAAAAGATGTCTTGGTTCTCATATTTGTCTCCCATTCATGATAATCATGTAGATCGTCTAACTAAGAAAAAATAGAAAAATTTTTCAAAGACCCTCACTGCATGGTCCATCCAAGGAAGCCCCCCATTGCGATTGCCCTGAGGTAAGACACCATGCTGTGGAACCACTCGAAATAGGAGGGAGGAAACCAGATCTGGCCAAATCGAGGGCCAATCTGCTATGTGGAGCTCTAGATCTGAGAGATCTAGCCGAAATAGAGACTGATCTAGTACTGCGAGCACTAGATCTGGGAGGTGGTAGGGTGATCTATGCAGGGAATCACATATCAATGAGAAAAAAACCAAATCCGTCCAATGTGGATGTCGATCTACCACTAAGGAGATGAGATCTTCAAAAAGGTGAGGTAAATCTAGATCTAGGGTCCCCGAATATCTTAGGATGTGGATTTGCAGAAGCATACCTGTCTTCTAGGACACTTGGCTCGTTTGCAACATAACCATCAATATTCCATAAGATGTGGAGAGCAAGTGGATGAGGGATTCGATCCACAAGATTGTTTGACAATCGCCTACACAACTTTTTGCAACATCTGAACGATAAAGAGTGATGGATGGAGCCAGAGGGTTACAACCTCTCCTCAACACATTCAAGGTTTCTTTTGTGTTCACCATCTTCAGAACCATCTTCGATTTTGGTTCCATTACCATATATATATTCATTTTTTTTCTTCTTCTTATTTGTGGGTGTATTGATGCTCTCAAACTCCAAATCCCTATAGCTCTATTGATGTTTTCAAATTACAACAATCTCAGGCTACCACATGGTACTAAACTATTATCCAGGAGACGTTTAAGAAAAAATTTGGAGCAAAAGAATTTGATTTACTATTGTAAAATAGAGTATAAAGAACATAATTTTGTAGTAGGAGAAACTATGTGAATGTTTGGGGATTATGTATTAGTGTAATGAATATGTGTGCTTTTGAACCAATAGTAATAGGTTGTATTGAGAGGCTCTATAATTGAGATAAGAAAGATGTTGTCATGTAAGTGTTAATATGGGAGAAGCATGGTCAATGTCTTCCAAAGGACCATGTGCATGTATCTATCATCATGGAGCATGTCTCAGAGAATAAAGTGAAATCAACCCATTATGTATACAAGAGTCAATATAACATAAGAAGTTAAGACATATTTTAATGCATAAGCCATGTAGGTAGATCACATCAGGTATATTATTCAAACTTCACACTAGCTTATGATCTTATACAATTTTCTAGATTAAAGTATGGGAGGGATATCAAATGCCCCTATTAGGTACTTCCAAATAATAGTGAAATTCTAGAGATATAAGTAAACATAAGCAAACAGACTTTGAATTTCATTTCTAGTCAGAGAGGGATTATTTTTGGCAGGGCCAGTTAATCCACTCTGGAGCAGAGTTTAGATTTCAATTTTGGATGCCAGTACAGAGTGCCTATGATCCATTCCCAAATAATGGGAGATGTTCTCATAACTGGCAGCCAATTCTTCACAATAAGGAACTTGTAATATAGATTCAAGGTTCACAATATATATCCGAAGTTACTGATGTCTTCACTAACTTCAGTTACCCATGATATTAAGGGATGAATGTCTTGAATGCTCAAAATTCCTAGTGGAAAATATTTGTCCTTTTAACAACACTAATAAATTGGTGATTGAAAAGGTTCATGAGACATGGTAAAATAACACAACAAAAAAATATAATCTCCAAAAAATTCAACTATTATCTCACGAACCATGCAAATATTACATTTGTTCATATATGTGGAATATATTACATTTGTCTATAAACTTGTCACCCATACAAGAGACCCAAATCATTGCAGGTTTGGGAAAAATAAAATATCAATGGGTTCTTCTTTAGTGAAAGAACCATGCCATGATAGCCCCAAGGAAAATGATAACAATAACACATTCACATATTGGGGACTTATGTTGATGTTGATTAATGACTTCTCTTGCAATAGATCATGATCTGGTGTCATCTATGGGACCTACATCTACACTTGACATTCCTTTGGACAATATATTAGTGGACATCCTATGAATGTATGCAAGGTATTGTATGCTAAAATATTGAAACTGAGAGCTCCACATTATTGCTTCCTTGTAAAGCGGTTTTAAATTCTTTTTTTGAACTTCATAGATGCCTTTGATCTGATTGCATATGAGCTGCGAGTTCATGAAAACTGCAATATCATTGACAACATTATTTTTCACCTCTTTTAAGCCCTCAACAAGGGCAATATAGTAGGCTTCATTATTCATTTTCCTCCTGTGCACTTCTATCTTTCTATGTAGCACATGATTTCTTGCCACATTATGAAGCACATATTTCATGGTGGCTTGACCTGGATTTGGACGACAAGACACTTCGATGCACAACGTCCACTTTTCCACCATTCTCTACGCTTAGAAGACCTGGAAAATAAAACAACAATAAATTCATATTAGACAAGTAGGCATTTATCTAGCTTATACATTCAAACATTCAAACAAATTTGGCTTATACATCTCCTTAGAAAAATAAAATAACATTCATACATGTCCTTGTTTGTTTTGGTGTGTTACATGAAGAATTATGAAAAGTTACATATTAGTTAACTTCTTAATTGATATAGTGCCCATTTCACACTAACTAGTGACTTTGTCATGCTTTGACTGTATCTTAGTAGATAGAAATGTGTGCAGAAAAACATTGTCATCAAGATGTATCAGATGTTGGAATTCAAATGATTAGAAGGAAGTATGTGCCATTGGAGGGATAAAAAATAGGGCAAATTCATTGGAAACCTTGGTTGAATTTTGAAAGCCTATTGGAAACAACAACAAAAATAAGAGAATAAAGGAAAGAACAACATTCAAAAGCTAATGCAAGCCAATTATTATGACTTTTACCCCTAGCAGGTGAATTTATCTCAAAGAACTGGAAAAATTTAATGCACATTACAATAATTTGGTTTTATTTTTCATAATAGCAATTAAAAGGTAAAAAGGGCTACAATCCAAAAATTAGTTGACCAAACATGAAGTTTTTGTGAGATGTAACAATTTGCATGTAAATTTTTTTTTATCATCTGAACTCACCCTTGCTCTTGACCATTTTTGTGTGGGCCAAGAGTGATTTTTTTGTGTGTTGTTTGTCTTGGAATAATCATAGGTTTAAATCTATCAAGTGGCAGGATACACTCAAAAGGGACAACCCCAGAGACTAGAACAATACTAGTCCAAAATGAAGAAGCTTCCAAAAGTGACATGATTGGTTGCCTAAAATTATTAGGCATATTTGCTTGTGAAGGTTTGCATGATAATAAGACTATGGAGACTAATGAAAGTAATATCCTGGAAAGCATCTAAATCAAAAGAATATCTATAATCATCCACCACCACACATATGCCAAGGATGAACCTGATAATGTCTTTGAAAGAATGGTTAGCGCTGAGAGGACCTAGTTGTGTTATCCATGGGGAGGGGAAGCTCCAACCCCCTTAATGTATCTCTCCAAACATCCAAGGCTAGTTAATCCCTTCAAGGGTGGAAAACCAAGCGATGATAATTTGTTCCTAGGTTTAACTAGGAAAGGGTTCAATTCCTCTCCATAGGGAGCAATGCACAATAGGACAAGGTGGCCTATTAGTGTCTCGTGCAAGGAGGAACTACCTCATTGTTCCACTACTATATATTCCAATGAAACCACTACCACTAAAGTGCTTAATTCCTCCAAAATCCAAGAGGGTCCAAAAGGAGGTAATCAACCGAGTAGGTGTAACCGCCCTGGTGAAAAGTTCATGTAATAAAATTTAATAAAGGAAAAATAAGACCACATTTAAGGGAAACTTATTCCAAGGTGAATGTTGGGCAAATATATCCTAGTGGGCATCACTAGATGTGTGTTTTGGCTAAGGAAAATTGGCAAAGGAAAAGGCTAAGGCATTAAAAGGCAAAAAGGAATTTTTGGCACATTTAATTATGAAAATAAAGGAAATTAGGAGAAAATGAGGGTAAAAGGTCATAGGTCACATGTGAGGAGGAAATTGAAGGAAAATAATGAAAAATAATAAATTAGAGGCCTCATGCATAAAAAGGCTTCTGAGGATCAGTTCATGTCTTTTGCCAGTTCAAGTTTGGAGCTCTCTCATTATTATCTCTCTCTCTCTTGGTCACTTAGAGTTTTCTAAGAGCACTCTAGTTTGGGGAAAGGAAAGGAAAGAATGAAAAGGAAAGGAAAAGCAAGCAAGGAACAAGGAAAGGAAAGAATGATCAAGAAACTTCAACATGAATACTTGCAGGTAACCTTTTGCATGTGTGATTTCCTAGTTGTTTTCGACATGCATGGCTTTGCATATTGGTGTGTGGTTCTCTAGCTGTCGGTTGCATGGTCTTGTCGGTTTATAATAGTGATTTCAGCCT
The DNA here is from genome assembly GCA_031772625.1 of Pinus tabuliformis. Classification (NCBI taxonomy): domain Eukaryota; kingdom Viridiplantae; phylum Streptophyta; class Pinopsida; order Pinales; family Pinaceae; genus Pinus; species Pinus tabuliformis. The sequence continues at coordinate 931,332,899 of CM062814.1, forward strand.
AACCTAGCCTTTTTCAAGATTCCATGGTATGTTGGGATGTTATTTCAGTTTTTGAGCTTTGGTTTGCCAGATGGATTTCAGAATCCGGGGTGGAGGTGGTCTCATGGTTCATTCCCAAAAGCCTAGGAATCCCTTGACCGATTTTGGTGGGATACACGGTAAAGCCTGAGGGATAAGTCTCGGTTTAGGGCCTAGTGATCTGGGTTTGGATTGCGATAAATCCTAAGAGATTGGTCTCGATTTAGGGCCTAGTGATCCATTTTGGATTTCGGTAAATCCTGAGAGACAAGGAGATGGAAAATTCCTCAAGGATGGTGATGGATTCCAGATGGCATTCCAAGTTCAGTTCGGTTCTGTTAAATTTTGTAATTTTTCAATACCGTATCAATTACTTTAGTCCAATTTATCCTTTTCATTAACAATGCATCCAACTATTAGCAGTATAATCAATCATAAATGTAACTGAAGAATGAACAATATAAGCAGTGATAGAGAAGACAACAACACACAATCATAAGAGACAACATATTTGTCCAAGACCAGGGAAAAACCCCACAAGGGGGAAACCCTTTCAAATATTCTTCTTCTTTAGTAGATTATCATAAGAAGTTATAAAAGTGAGTACAATGATCCTAATACATATAATCAAAAACAGGTAATAATAAATGAGATCTACAGATCTACAAATATGTTATAGCAGCAGAGATACTCAAATATATCGATCTACAATAGAGAAACCTGGATCCATAGATCACTGATGCTAAGATGTCAAAACCCTAGATCTGAACTGGGTCACTATCATCAACACTGCCTGTGTGCGGTGGAAAAATTCAGGATCGCAGTCATGAAGACAACATGCGGACGACTATAATAGAAAATTCGCTCTTAGGAGATCTTTGTGCCTGTGACTATGGATCTGAAAAACAAAAATCCAAATTCACTCCCTTACCAGGCCTTCTGAGCAATCGATCAAGGCAAATTCACACTCATGTAATGTTATCCAAGCAACGGACAAAGCAAAGTCACTCTCTGGGCTACGTGAAGCGAGTGACCTAGGACCATAACCTTCTGAAGGAAAAGTTGCTTCCTCTGAACTGCCTCCCAACGACCAGAAAGCCAAATTCTCTCTCTTACCCACTCTATGCCAACAACTATGGACGAAAAACTTCAGATATGTGCCAGTGACCGAGATCCAAAATACCCTAACTCAGAGCGAACCTTTCGCTTGTGATCTCAGACCCAATGAAGACTTCTGCCGATGAACCTATGCGAGCCAAGACAAATTAAAAGAATAAAAACATAACCTGAGTGTGTGTCCCAAATGAGCTTGAGGCTTCTTCGTTTTATAGGCTGTGTTTGAGGGTTTACTTGGGGTTAAGAATGACCCAAGTAGTTACCCAAGTGGTTAGGGCTGATCCATTCCATAATGAACGAATTAATAAAATAATTTACAACTTAACTTCCGCTTGACTGGATCAAGTGATCTTTAGGTCCATTTTGATCCTCTCAAAAAGAGGAATTTAATGAAAGCATAATCTTGGTCATCTGACTATCCAACGTGGAATTTTACCACAATTGCAAAAATTAACACTGCCTCTCAACTAGGGATAATTCCACTTATCCATATCTTTGCATCATCTTTTCAAGTTGTTGTAATGATTTACTATCTCTTCTCAACTCTAACTTCTGAAACTTTCTCTAATCTAAAAGAAGAAGAATTTATTACCAGAGGGGAGCTTAGTCTACCATTGTCTATCCATCAGGCTGCTGTTTGAAATCTCTATTATCAGGCTGCCACCCGGAGTATCATCATCAATCATCATCGGAGAGTACATCATCAAGGAGAACATCTCAACATGGAACCATGTTGGGGAGCAATAGCTTCCACCCATACCAAGAAATAGGATAACTCTCCTCATAGGGGAGTACACCCTCAACCTTGAAATCTCATCGGGGAGCTTACTCTCAACCTAGAATCATATCAGGTTATCTCAACCCATCCTATTTCCTACTGATCTTCCCATCAATGGTAGAACACTTGCATCATAATCAACTTGGGTTGTACACCCCAAGTACACTCTCAACTCGTTGGAAAAAACGAGGAGTGGTATTCCCATCAAGCTGGCCTGCTTAAGGTTATGATGTCAACTAGGGTGTACTCTACAAATACCAAGAGGGGAGAAACATTCTCTGACCCTAAAAATATAGGGGAGAAACATTCTTCAACCCTAGGTAACAGATAGGGTACCACCCTATTGTCCAATGATCCCTCAACCCTAGGAGCCTTGTATCTTAATTCCTCAGCCAGGGAGCTCAGGTAGGGTGGGAAGAGTATGCTCAACGTCCTTGATCATCACTGCGCCTTATCCAGAGGAGCTACATCCATTAGTCCAAGTTGTTCTCTGAAGAATGAGAAATTTCTCTTTGGTAATGCCTTGGTGAGAATATCTGCAATCTGATCATCTGTTGATATGTGTTGGAGCTTGACGGCTCCTCTCTGCACCATATCTCGAATGAAGTGATATCAAATTTCAATATGCTTGGACTTGTCATGGAACACAATATTTTATGCCAAATGGATCCCACTTTTGTTGTCACAGTATATTACTATAGTGTTTAGGACCTTCTCGAACAACTCTCCAAAGAGCTTTCTTAACCATAATGCCTCAAAACTAGCCATGCTAGTAGCAATGTATTCTACTTCGGGTGTGCTCAATGCTACAAAATTTTGTTTCCTTCTCATCCATGATATCATGGCAGATCTAGGGCTAAAACAACATCTGGATGTACTTTTCATGTCGAAATTATTTCCAGCCCAATTAGCATCAATGTATCTAGGAAGCTGAACATTTCCTACAGAATATCTCAGGACAAGTGTAATTGACCCATGCAAGTATCTCAATATGTGTTTGGTAGATATCCAATGTGATTGGTGGGGATTAGTCATAAACTGACTCAGAGTGTTTACTACATAGCATATATCTGGATGGGTGTTCACAAGGAACATCAGAGCCCCAATCAATTATCTATACTGAGATGGATTTTCTAAGTCTGGTCCTGCAACATCTCCACATAATTTATTGAAATTTATTTCCATAGGAGTGACCATGGATTTACATTTAGTCATTCCAAATATTTCCAGTAACTTTACAATGTATTTCCCTTGCGAGAGGAAATTTTCACTAGACTTTTGCCACACTTCAAGGCTCAAAAAGTTGTGCATAAGACCAAGGTCTTTCATTTCAAAATCAGAGGATAGCTTCCTCTTACATCTGATCATTATAGGTTCACTATCTATCAAAAATAGATCATCAACATACAAAATCAGAATCAATGGTAGACCTTAGATTACCTTGAAGTAGAGGTTGGGATTTACACTGCTTATTGTGAATCCCATCTTATTAAGTAGTTGTTAATACGTGCATACCAAGATCAGGGAGCTTGCTTCAAACTGTACAATTCCTTCTTCAACCTGCACACATGTGTTTTTCGGTCTTCCACTTCAAATCCTTGTGGTTGTTCAACATATACCTCTTCTTGTAACATGCCATGGAGGAAGGCAGTCTTTACATCCATTTGATGAAGAGTCCATCCCTAACTTGCAGCAAGGGAAACTATAGAGTGGATGGTTGTATATCGAGCTACTAGAACAAATATGTCATCATAATCTTCTCCCTCTTTCTGAGAGAAGCCACGAGCCACAAACCTTTCTTTATATTTCTCGATGATGCCATCACTTCCATGCTTGATTTTAAACAACCATTTTGAAGTCACAATAGACTTCCCTTTTGGTCTAGGTATAATATCCCGAACATAATTTTTCATAATTGATTCATATTCTTTAGCCATAACATCCTTCAAAACTTGTTCTTTTGCTTCTTCTTCGAATGAGGATGGTTTGACATGAATCATAGTACCCATTGCAACAACATATCCTTGATACCTACAATATTGTTTCCTTTATTTGAATGATCTGCATATGGGGACATTCATTTCAATATCCTGTAAAGTGTCGCAGAGCCATGGTGATCTCTTATTAGAGGGAGGATCACTTGAAGGAGGATCTAACAGATCCATAGGCTCTGTGGGATCATCAATCATATTAGGTTTAGGTGCAGTCGGACAATCCAAAATATCTCGGTAATCATTCTCTTCCTCGGGCGAAGGAGGAGGAATATCTCTTGATTTTCCAAGAGTTGCATCTTTGTCAAATGTTACATCCCTGTTAATTTTGACCTTTCTCTAACCAGGAATATAAATTCTATAAGATTTAGAATTTTCACAATAACCCACAAACGTACCTTTTCTACCAGTAGCTTCCAGTTTGTTCCTTTTGTCTTTCAGCACATGAAAATATATTGGGCATCCAAATACATGAAAATGGTTGATATCAGGTTTGATCCTTGTGAATATTTCTTCAGGAGTCTTGTTTTCCAATGCTTGATGAGGCACCCTATTCTAAACATATACCGCAGTAGATGTAGCTTCATCCCAAAGGAATTTTGGCATCTTTTGATCATGGAGCATAACACAGGCAACTTCTAATATAGATATGTTCTTTCTTTCGGCGAGACCATTCTGTTAAGGAGTATATGGCACAATCGTTTCCTTTTTTATTCTATCTTTCTTGCAGAATGCTATGAATTCTTTTGAAATGTATTCTCCTCCATTGTCGGACCTAAAGACAGACCTGAAGACTTTAATTCTCTTACCTAATTGATTTTTGATCAATGCTTAGAATTCCTTGAAAGTTTCGAAGGCTTCATCCTTGTGCTTAAGATAATATATCCATGTCTTTATTGAGAAGTCGCCAATGAAGGTAATGTAGTAGATATGACCACCAATAGAATGTACAAGCATCAGACCGCATATATCAAAATGAATGAGATGAAGAATGTCATAAGTTTTGTTCTTACTAGAGTGAAATTGTCCCCTTGTTTTCTTTCCACTTTCACAACCTGAGCAGAATCCATCATGTTGAGCCTGAACATCGGGAATACCACAGACCAATTTCTTCAATTTCAGAAATGAATAATAGTGAATATGAGCTAGTTTGCGGTGCCATAATTCGCTCAAGTAATTTGTATTATGAGCCAATGCAAGGAGAGGTCTTCCTGTGACCTTGTAGAGTCCTTCAAATCTCGATCCTAGTGTAAAGGCATCTTGCATAGATGAATCAACAATCCAAGATAACTCTTTACCTTTGATGAAGGCAACCATCATCCCTTTGTCTTCCAATGTAGATACATATACCAGATTCTTCATTAATCCTGGTACATACATGACATCATGCAATAGAACAGATTCCCAAGAATTTAGTTGAAACTTAACAGAGCCAAAACTTTTTACAGGATGAGTAGAATTGTCTCCAAGAATTATAATTAACTTAGCCTCCCTCTCTACTAGATCAGAGAGGACTTTTTTATAACTAGAGCAGAAATGAGAATGTATTCAGATTTATTTGAAGTTTTACTTTCAAACCTAGGTTCCCTTTGTTTCCTTTGAGGAGGATAATGTTCTTCACAGTTGCTTGAGGAGTCTCTTCTTCTTCTCTCATCTCTTCTATCACGGTTCTTTATTTGATAGTGTTTTCTTCCTTTGTTATTGTAGTTGTAGCGTGATCTCTTTCCTTTCTTAGGACAGTCTTGTGCATAACAACCTTTCTTGTGACAATTGAAGCATTCAATATGAGATGTCGATTTGTCATTGTTCCGTTTTGAGTTTTGAAAGAAGGGCTTCCTTGAAGAACTTCCACTTTTCTTCTTCCATTTTCCATGAGTGATGTATGCTGCAGGTTCTCGTTCTTTGTGCTTTTGAATTCTTCCTCTTGCTATCAACTTGGATTCTTCTTTAGTGAGTTTTCCCATGATCTCATCATATGTCAGAAGGACATCACTGTTGCTAATGGCAGTAATGAAGGTTTCCCATATAGAGGGGAGACCTCTAAGGATCACTGTTACCAGTTCCCTATTAGGTATATTTTCTCCAACTCTCTGCAATTGATCTCTAAGATGAGAGATCCTCATAATGTATGATTGAACAGTTTCTCCTTTTTTCATATTGACTTCCTTGAGTTGATCTTTCAAGGTAATGATATCATTAGGTTATTGACTTCATACATGCCAGTTATCTTTTCATACATATCTTTGGACTTTCTTAAATTCCCAACATAAGCAAGTAAATGATCCTGTAAACCATCAACTATAATTTGCTTTGCTTTAGACTCACCTTTCTTGTACCTATTCTTGAGTGTAGCAGAAGCATCTTCTGAAGGCTCGGGTATACTTCCTTGAATATATTCCATCACATCATGGTTTTCGGCTATGATCTCCAATCTGACTTTCCATGCAGCAAAGTTTGATGCATCACCTAGATTTTCATGCTCCTTGAAGGTAGAGGATGACATCTTGAATTTGAATCAGGTGATCTACTTTCTGAATAAGAGGGCTTCAAGACTTGTCTTATCTTGGGATTCACTTTCATCGTAGCTCTGATACCATGTTAAATTTTGTAATTGTTCAATGTTGTATAAGTTACTTTAGCCCAATTTATCCTTTTCATTAACAATGCATCCAATTATTAGCAATATAATCAATCATAAATGTAACTGAAGAATGAACAATATAAGTAGTGATAGAGAAGACAACAATAGACAACCATAAGAGACATCAAATTTTTCCAAGACCAAGGAAAAACCCCACAAGGGGGAAACCCTTTCAAATCTTCTTCTTCTTTAGGAGATCATCATAAAAAGTTACAAAAATGACTACAATGAGCCCAATACATATAATCAACAACATGTAACAAAAAATGAGATCTACAGATCTACATATCTATTATAGTAGTATAGATACTCAGATCTACCAATGTACAACAAAGAAACCCAGATCCACAAGTCACTGATGCTGAGATGTCAAAACCCTAGATCTAAACTCGGTCGCTATCATCAACACTGTTTGTGTGCGGTGAAAAACTTCAGGGTCACACTCACGAAGACAATATGCAGACGACTGTAATAGAAAAATCGCTCGAAGGAGGTCTCTATGCTTGCGACTATGCATCTGAACAACAAACATCCAAAGTCGCTCCCTTGTTGGGCTATCCGAGCGACCGATCAAGGCAAAGTCACACTCGTGCAGTGATATCCAAGCGACTAACAAAGAAAAGTCTCTCTCTGGGCTACCTAAAGTGAGCGACTAAGGACTAGAACCTTCTGAAAGCAAAGTCGCTCCCTCTGAACTTCCTCCCATCGACTAGAGAGCTAAAGTCACTCTCTTATCCACTCTATGACAACGACTATGGATGAAAAAAATTCAGATCTTTGCCCGTGACCGAGATCCAAAATACCCAAACTTAGAGTGAACCTTTCGCTTATGATCTAAGACCCAACAAAGACTTCCACCAATGAACCTGTGCGAGCCAAGACAAAGTAGAAGAATAAAAACATAACTTGAGTGTGTGTCCCAAATGAGCTTGAGGTTGCTTCCTTTTATAGGTTGTCTTGAGGGTTTACTTGGGGTTAAGAATGACCCAAGCAGTTACCCAAGTGGTTAGGGCCGACCCATTCCATAATGAATGAATTAATAAAATAATTTAAAAATTAACTTCCACTTGACCAAATCAAGTGATATTTAGGTCCATTTTGATCCTCTCGAAAAGAAGAATTTAATGCAAGCATCATCTTGGTCATCTGAGTTGTCCAATGTGGAATTTTATCGCAGTTGAAAAAATTAACAGGTTGTGATCGAAGCACTAGTTTTGGTGTGATCACTATTTGATGAGGGTGGAGGTGGTTTAACCTCTAGATTCCCTTGGTTGTTCTTCGATTGTTCTATAAGATCCCACATTCATGCTTGGGATATGGCATGGGGGTGACTGGATGAAAGAGAGATTTGATTCAGCCATGTCTATGGTCTGGTGGTACATGGAAGTCTCGAACTTGGTCAGATTTTCCTATGATTAATAAAGTTAAGTTCTCTCACTTTTGCATTGATTTATATGTGGATTTAATGGTTGTCATATCTATGATATTTATATGGTTTTATGCTGGTTATAAGCATGGTTGAATGATTGGTTCATGTCATGCTTATTTCATATATTTACTTGTAATTGTTAAATGACTAGATGCAAGACATAATTGATGATGTAGTAGTTCAATGGAGAAGGAGGTGATCCTTCTGGTTATGTTTTATAAGTTGTTTCAGTCATTTATGCTATGTCTTGTATCCTAGACCTGTAGGTTGCATCAATGCCAAGTGTTTGGCAAAATGTCAGTCCTGAGGGTGATTTTTTATTGATCAACATGGTTATCATGTTTTTAATGATTTCTGAAAGTTACAACAAGTTCTAGGAAGAGTCAAGGGTTTTGAGCTAGAAAACTGGCTCAAATCCTAGGGTAGCTAGCACAAAACTGGAAATTTTGGACCACAGTCACTCGTACACAGGCTTGTGAGAGCGACTTTAGGTTGTTGGTCACTACCTTGCCCATAGCATGAGAGTGACTGAGCCCTAAGAGCTACAGAATAACAGTGGGACCTAGGGACAAGCTTTCTGAGTGGATAGCTTGTCTCTTGAGGGTTCTATTGATGATGTTGGATGACTGTATGTGATGTTCTGTTGATTCCACTTCCTTTAAGCTTACATAGGAGGTTTAATCTGATTGTAGTAGAATCTCTCATCATGTTTACCCTCGTTGGCATGGTTACTTTGGGTAAACCTAGGAGAGGGGTGTTACATAGTGGTATGAGAGCATGGTTGAGCTCTCCTTGGGTGGAAGTGTTGGTCATGCATGCGTGCCAGTTGCATGTGTGTCTCTTACACTTGAATTCCATGTGCTTGTTGCATTACATAATGATTGGTCATGATGGTAGTAAGGTTTTCATGAGGATCTTGATGTTGATTTCATGGAATACATCATCAGGAGTATATGCCTGGTTACATGAATATATGCAGCTTGATTACATCCTTGTATGTTGGGTTGCATTCTTGGTTATTTGATTACATGCATCAGTCTTGTAGGTTGATTACAAGAATTGATCGCTTATACTCAACTACATGTGATTATGCATATGTGTAGTTGATTAAGCATTTCTTATGCAGGTTGATAGTTGCATGAGGCAATGTGTACAATGGAGTAATGGTTGTGGTCATGCATGTATGGTCTTGCTTATAGTTATGCATGAATAGTAGGTCAAACATGCCTTGTGAAGTCATGGTATGAAAATTGGGTCATCATGGTGCTATTGATTGTTATGATGCTAATGTGTTGGTTGAGATAGAGCACGAGATGCAGATCATCATAGTGAGGTTGCAACATTGGAATTTGGGGTAAGATCAAATCATCCTATAGGTATTGTATGTTTGGCATGCAGGTATGTAAGTCAATGATTGTTATATGCATTAGGTTTATATACGTTAGGGCTATGTACATGTCTTTTGATGTTATGGTTACATTCATGATAGATGTTAGTTGATTAGTGTAGTTATATGCACGTGTGTTGGGTAGTCAAGAATGATAGTAACCTGTATTTGTATGCATTTCTATTGTTGTTTTATATTAGATAACCTAATGATTATGTTATATGTTGCTGATGAGTATGTTATATTTTAACTTGTTGTTATATGACAATTAGCTTGACAATTAGGTTATATGTTGTTGATGAGAATGATAGTTAGCTTGATGATTATGGTTATAGCGTTTATACCTTGATGTTATATGTATCATGCTAAATTGGATTGACCTATGCAGATGGTTATGGTACGATATTCAGGTATGAGCCGACATATTTGTGATATGGTGTTGTACTAATCTAGATTGACTTTGCATATGTGTGAATAATAATTTTGTATGAGTTATGATGTAAACATGTTAGCTAGTGACTATTTTGGATAACATGATATTATTTATGTTTGAGTTGATATGTTGTGAAGTTATATCGTGCTAACTATATTGATTGTGTAGACAAGATAACCTCCCCTGAGATACAGTAAGGTACGAGTTTTCTTATGTTGTATATTTGGTGCTTCACTGTTTGATTATATTGTCTAGTTGATTTATTTAACATGGTATGTTGCAATTTGGTTGAATGTTTGATGAATTGCATAGTATGAGTATGTGTTCAAATGATCTTTTTTAAAGATGATTGTGCTAATACATATGAGTTGAGATAGTTGACATGTACTTGAGTATGATAGATGATAGTTGTAGCATTATGTATTATGACTGATGACTATGAGTTGACTATAGATTATGACATGATTTTTAGTCCTGGCAAAGTTAATTTTGAATTGATAGATATGATTGTCTTGATATGTGGAACATGTGGTTGACATGTGTGAGCAGTTGCAAGAAACATGCTTGGTGTTAGCATGACAAGGTAATAGTTGATGTGTTTATATAACTAGCAGTTGGGTGATGTGACAACGCATAGTAAGCCTCAATTGCAGTAATGAAACATGTAAAAGAAAGGAATTGGGCAAGAATTTATTTGGCTATGTTTGGAAACCCTAATTCCAAGGAAATTAGTGTTTTGCATACATGAAGTCTTCTTAACCTTGATTTTGTTGACATTATGTGCATATGTGCTAGATTCACGAACATGTACTTGATAGGTATATTAGCTAGTCTCTAGTTACATGTGGATTTGTCATGGTAATTAGAGTCCCTTGAGAGATGGCATGGATGTGTTCAGTTGCAAGGTAGCAAGATTGGCATGACAAGATAAGGTAACTGATGTATTGTTATGTTTATTTATGCACTAACATTATGTATTTATGGAAATATAATGTAGGGAGTTGCATGGCAAGAGAGATTTCCATGAATCTTGAAGAAGGCTCAGGTTGAGCTTTCCTTTGGAAGCACTGGGAACCATGGGGATTGAGTGATGGTGTCTGTTGTTAGTCTCGTTCTTTTGGTCTTTCTTGATTGTTACAATTGATTTGCAATTTTACGTGTGTCTGGTGCATAGCTATGCCACTTTGTTGCGGTGTCGTATTGTTGTTATGGGTTTTCATGATCTTATTCTTGTTTGTTTCTTGCGCTTCCTTTTATGTTTTGAGTCTTGGGAATTGGTTGGGAAAGAGGAAAGTTCATGGAACTTTGGGAGAGTCGTGTGGTACCCAACAGGTAAGGTAAGACTCAGATGAAGCTCTGTGCATGAGTAAGCACAGCGGAAGGTAAGACTGTGACAATTGATTGAATTGGTTGGGTCCATGGTGGTAAATGGACGATGGCACTACAGACAGGAGAAAGATAACCAGAAAAGGTAAAGTAAATGGATTTGAGGTGTCAGGTTCCTTAGCTATGTTGGGAACAATTTTTTTTCTCAATATTGTGCATGGTGTGCATGAATAAAGGAAGTTCTCTAAACTTAGACCTTATGTTATTTGGTAATTATTTTATGATCATGATTATGCTGATGTTTATATATGTATACATGTATGCATGTATGTCGTTGTCTGACATGATGATGATTTATTTATGATAATGATTATATATGTGTGTATGTATGTTGTCACTATTTGAAAGGCTTGTCAGGAATCATTCTTGTGGAGGAATGATTTCTCATGCAGGTGAATGGCATGAAGAGATTCTTGGTTCATGAGGCATCAAGTGGGAAGAGTAGTCACGAAAAATATATGAGGTCAGTATCATGTGGATATGAATTGATATTGTATACTTGTATTATGCATATGTTTATGACAGGTAATGTGGAAGGATACATCAGCGAAATGAAAGCAGTGTGGTCTGCGACATGTTGGGACAAGCATAGATAAGACACTGGAAGCAAGGTTTCTTGGTAGAGACAATGTGATTTTGGATGTGAGGTACTATTGTTGTGCATATGTTGTATATGTTGTACATGTTGCATCTATGATGTTGTGCGCATGCGGTGTTGTGTATACATATCATGTGTACATTTTGTTTATGCAATGTGATGTACATGATGGTACAGATAGTGTTGGATGAATATTGCATATGCAGTGTTGGGTATAGATGATGCTATGTACATGATGGATATGCGGTGTTGTGTGCATATGGTGTAGTGCACATATTGGATAGGCAGTGTTGTGTACATATGATGCTATGTACATGTTAGATATGAAGTGCTATGTACATATGGTGTTCTGTGCATGTTGTACATATGGTGCTATGTACATATGGTGTTGTGTGCATGATTGTACAAGTGGTGTTGTGAGCATGTGGTGTCGTGTACATGTTGTACATGTGGTGTCGTGTGTATGTGGTGTTGTGTACATGTCGTGCATGTGATGATATGTACATGTGGTGTCGTGCATGTGATGTTGTGTACATCTGGTATTGTGTACACATTGTACAATGGTGTAGTGTACATGTGGCGTTGTGTACACATTGTGCAGGTGGTGCCATGTACATGTGATGTTGTGCACACATTGTGCATGTGGTTGCAGTGTACAGGTGGTACTGTGTACATGTGGTACATATGGTAATGGTGTAGATGCATGTATTGCATGGTGTTGTATGACATGTGTAGTTGTATGTGTGTGATGCACACTATGTGTATGTGCACATGGTTGAGGAGAAGGCACTGGGTGTTTGTCTGGTGTGGAAACCGATCTAGAGTGCATACAAAATAAAGACAAAGGTAGAAGCTAAGGATTGATGAAAGGATAAGTATCAACATTTTATTTCAGTTTTATTATGCATGTGATTTATGATTATGGTCTATGATGATTACATGTTATCTATGATTCTAGTTTATGATGGTTACATGTGATTTATGTTTTTTATCTATGATGGTTATGTTTTGAGCTAACCTAATGTGATATGTTTATACATGATTTTTTGATCAAACAGTTAGTTTGACTTGTTGTGACAATAAACAAACATGACTGCAAGTGTGCCTTATTGACGAACTACCAATTAGGTACGATTTGAGGTTATTTCCATTTTATTTTAATCTAATGGAAATTATGTGCTTGGAATAGGAATGCATGAGCATGCCCAGTTGGGTGGTTGAAATCAACTGCAAGAATTAGCAGTGGCACTGAAATAAATTGAAACATGCAACAATGTGATGTTAGAGCACTTCAGGAGCAGGGCCATTGTGGGACACTGGTACCCAATAGTGTCCATTTATTTCCATGAGCATGTTATGAATGGTATGATGGTTTTGAGGGAGGTATATGCCTTGGTTTCATATCTTCCGATGCATAGGGGTGACTGGCTGAAAGAGAGATTTGGTTCAGCCATGTCTATGGTCGGGTGGTACGTGGAACTCTCGAACTTGGTTGGATTTTCCTATGATTAATAAAGCTAAGTTCTCTAACTTTTACACTCATTTATATTTGGATTTAATGGCTATCATATCTATGATATTTATATGGTTTTATGCTGGTTATAAGCATGGTTGAATGATTGGTTCATGTCATGGTTATTTAATATATTTACTTGTAATGGTTAAATGGATGGATGCAATACCTAATTGATGATGTAGTAGTTCAATGGAGAAGGAGTTGATCCTTCTAGTTATGTTTCATATGTTGTTTCAGTCATTTATGCTTTGCCTTGTATCCTAGACCTGTAGGTTGCATTGATGCCAAGTGTTTGAAAGAATTTCAGTCCTAGTTGGGGATGATCAGGCCTAGTTCTGAGGGTGAATTTTGATTGATCAACATGGTTATCATATTTTTAATGATTTCTGAAAGTTACAACAAGTTCTGGGTAGAGTCCAGGGTTCTGGGCTAGAAAGGTGTCTCAAATCCCTGGGTCACTGGCACAGAACTGGCAATTCTGGACCACAGTCACTGGAAGGCAGGCCTGTGAGAGCGACTTTAGGTTGCTAGTCACTCCCTTGCACATAGCATGAGAGTGACTAAGGCCTAAGAGCTGCAGAATAACAGTGGGACCCAGGGACAGGTTGTCGGAGTGGCTGACTTGTCTCTTGAGGATTCTGTTGATGATGTTGGATGATTGTATTTGATGTTCCGTCGATTCCACTTCCTTAAGGTGACATAGGAGGTCAAATATGATTGTAGTAGCATCTCTCCTCATGTTTACCCCAGTTGGCATGGTTACTTTGGGTAGACCTTGAGGGGGGGTGTTACAATAGGCCTCAAAGATCCTTGTAGGACACACTCTCTAAAAGTGAATACTCCTGTAATGTACAAGGATAAGAATATCTAGTTTGGGTAGGAAGAAGGTAGCAAGAGCCCTTCCAAAATATTCATATAATTATCACAATCTCCCCCAAATGTCATAGTGGATGAGCTACTTGAAAATAAAGTATTCTTCCATCTCAAGCACCTGGAAGGAGAAATGCTAGAAAATGTTATCCTCGTGTGGATTTTGGTTATCCATCACTAACCATAAATGGTGCGATCACATTTTCAATTGATTCACGAAGATCTTTTGTTCATGGAATCAATATTATCATATTTAGTCAAGATGAACAATGAGACCATCAACAATCTATAGGAAATGCAACATAAAAGGCCAACTTAGGACTGTGTGATTGCAGCAGGGGAACCCAAGTAATATGAATTAATTGTCAATAAATGTCTTCTTTGATTGATTTTTTGATCATCTCCTTTAGGAGGGAGAAATTGGGAGGGATCACCAAAGGAAAATCTATAAGGAGGGAGTCGATTCATGATGACATTAATAGATTCAAGAAACAAGTTGTCCTCAATACTATCCCTAGATATATTCATAAAACTGAATAATATTGATGTTTCTTTGCTCCAAAATACTATGGAAGAGAGGAAGAAGTTGGTTGAGGATAAAAGAAAATTGTTTAAAAGCCGAGAATCCCCAGAAATTGATGCTAATGGTTCTTTTGGGGGGCTTATAACTAGTTGGAAAACTAGAAACATTCTTTTAATAAACTCTTATGTTATTACAACTAGAATATGTATGAATTTTCAAGTCTAAGAAGTAGGTTATAAATATTATAATGATTAACCATAATGGGCCATATGAATATAAGAAGACTTTTTGGGATTTATTTCTTTGCCCAAACAGAATATGCTATATAACTTAATTATTGGGGGTTATTTAAATTTCACTCTTAGTGGTTGAGAATTATAGAGGTCAATTGTAAGACAATGATAGGTTGGGAGAATATTTCCAATTATTGAATGAGGAGATGGGGTAGGTTGATGTGGAGCCTATTAAGAAGATGCATATGTGGAGAAACAATAGGATAGGAAGAAACGACGTTTCAAAGAGGTTAGACAAATTACTTGCATATGAGGATATTTTATTTAAAGTGGAAAAACATTAGATTATGCATGTATAATGCAAGGTGGAGGGTTTACGATCACCTAACTATCCTTCTACATATTGATAGAAAATATGATAAAAGATTTGCCCCTTTTAAGTTTAACATGCACTATTTAAATGAGTAAGAATGCACCAATTTGGTTAAAGATGAATTGGTAAGTTATGATCCATCTTCTAGGGATTTTGCAAGTTTTTCATTTACAAAATCTTTGAAAGAGTAAAAAATAATGGTAGTTTGAGCCTCTCAAAAATGGTAGTTTCAGGGTCCCATGGTGA
Source organism: Pinus tabuliformis (assembly GCA_031772625.1). Classification (NCBI taxonomy): domain Eukaryota; kingdom Viridiplantae; phylum Streptophyta; class Pinopsida; order Pinales; family Pinaceae; genus Pinus; species Pinus tabuliformis. Next base: position 931,348,437 of record CM062814.1, read on the forward strand.
TCATATGAAAGAGTAAAAACTAATGGTAGTTTGAGCCTCTCAAAAATGGTAGTTTCAGGCTCCTATGGTGATCATAATGAAAGCCTGCCAAATTAGTGAACAACTCAAAAAATGCTTCTGTTATTCCCTTGGAAGGGTTTCCAAATAATCAAGTAAAAGTGAGCTCAATACCTCAGGTTGTAAGTCTATATTGTGATTTTTTGGAAAAACCGCTGCCCCGAGAGTAACCCGCAAAGAGCCAACTGTAGCAACCAGTGGGATTTTGTTTAAAAAAAACACACCCAGATAATACTGGGATCCAAGGACTACTCAAAGTCCATAACATGGTAACTTAGTGTTGTAAATTTTGCACATTAATCCTCTCATCTTCTTAATAGGTCTATATATATAGGTAATTCCTATGGGAAAACATATATAGAGAAAAACATGTAATGAAGCCTAGTTGGAATACTAATCATACCAAGACAGGCTTATAACCCATACATTTGCATGTTATCTTACAATTTTGAAAATGAAATAAGAGATCACAATGATAGATAAAGTCCAAACTACCGTGAGATTTTGTGATCATCCAAGAAATTCCTTTTCAAATAAGATACCGATCTTTGAAAAGCAAGCAATGAGGAAAAAATTCTAATCTAAACACAGGATGCAAGTATGGTGTTACCCAGTTAAAGCATTCTCATGATATTAGAGAATGTCTCCAAGAGCATAACTTGACAATAGTTGTAGAAGAATGCTCAAAGGCTACTTTTGACTGAATCATCCCACTACTCTTAAACGAAATATTGTTGCCTTAAATCTTCTTAAAAAAAAAGAAAAAACTCTATGGGAATGAAAAGCATGCTACCACTTGCCTCTACATGTAAAAAAAACCATAAATCCATTAAGAATTTCATTGTTTATATGTTAGAAGCAATGACACTGGTTCAACAAATAAACTAGCAGCCTCATTGTGTGCTTCTTATATAGGAATTGAAGCTAAGTCCAGATTTTCCACTGTCATTTTGCAATGCAGATTATGCTTCAACAGATTCTGATTTTTATGAGAGAATGCTACTACATATTGTTCAAACTCCTAAACAACAAGGTGCTTAGATGAATTAAGCCTGTTACTTGGTCCTATTGCTTCACGTGCCTCATTCCTCTTTGATTCATAGGTTGAAAGATGAAAGTTTTTGAAGTGAAACGACATCTATATAGGCCCTTGATATATTCTTTTAGAGTCACGAGACTGCCAAAAACAACATGGTTTATATGGCTAATGTACACTGGTAAAAATTATGCATCTGACCTGAACGATTCATGAAGCAAAGGGAAAATCTTTAGAATGACAACAAAAAGACAAGATCAACCCTACGGAACATGAGATCAACCCTTTGAACATCATATTGGAAACAAATGAACCCTATGAACATGAGATTGGAATATGCCACTTCTACCATATATTTTACAGAGGTGATCTTTGGAATTTTGAGATTGGGCCAGATGCTAGAGAAGCAACAAAAATATACGCAGAAGTGAAATACACCACCATGTATTCATATTTGAAATGCTACCTATAAGCTCGATGAAGGTTCTAATGAGAGAACATGTGGCAGCTCAGACATCTTCAATGAAATCTAGGGAATGGATAAAAAATATTCTTGCTTTGGAAATTAATTAAATTAATGAAAATGTCAACCTGAAGCCCCAAGGTGCTAGGACAAACCACATCGAGTGATCAATGTAAACATCACAGTTGGACCAGATCTTTGCACCATTAGGAATAAATGTTTCGTAGAATAGGTCTTATATTTTTTTTTTCAGAGGGAAAATCAACATATGACCGAAGCCCACAGATTTTTTACAATTACATATGGCAGAAGCCAGCAGATGAGCAAAATTTTGGCCGAAGCCAGCAGAAAAATCAGACATCCTTTTATTTTAGTTGATGAGCTCATACTTTGAATTGATCCTAGAAACTAAATTGGTACATGGGTTCTACCAGTAAGTTCTTAAACTGTAAATTGGTCATTTTCTACAGGCCCTTGCTGCTGAATGGTTGAATTTCCTCCATTATTTCAGAATAAAAGAAGTAGATTACAAAATGAGTTTTCCAAATTAGAAAAGTCGGATTCTTCCCGCAAGCCCTGTTATAACATTGTTCCTTTGTAACGGGTTCTCTGCTTTCAAAATTTATATTTCCCTTCGATATTTAAACAAGCCAACGAAGTTTAATCGATTGTGGAGGATAGAATTTGATCTGGAGATCAGATCGATGAGGTGACGACTTGGCAATGGATTTATTTTTTTTATTTTTTCACCTGTTTGACAGGGTGTACATGGCCTTGAAGATTCGAGCTGGATTAGGCTCACATTTCTGCAGGGAGGTTCGTGAACAGAGCGCCCACCGGTCTCAGGTGAAGGTTGCAGGCAACAGGTGAATGAATCGAGCCTTCGCGAGTAGGGGCAGAGCTTTTGGTGAAAATTTGGCGCGAGTTCTGGGATTTGAATTTGGAAGAGGCTCGCAGAGAGTTAATGCATGGAGCTAGGGTTGGCCGACGACGTTTAATGCACAGCCGGGGCGAGGGGTTGACGGAGAAGAGGGGACCAACGGGTGGTGACATGAGGTTGCTCAGACGACTGGAGGTGAAACATTTATCATATTCTTTCAAGTAGATTTCGTATAAGAATTTACCGACCCTGAAATTTATGTTAACCTTGCTCAAAATTTATATGAATAAGGAAATATTAGACATTCTTTATACTCATGTGAATAAACATAATTATTAATAATTATTTATCTTTGTAATTTTATCAAGTCTTTGTGCCCAAAAATAAGTACGGATGGGATCAACATGAAGCAAACTGACTCAAAATCGGATAAAAATATGTACACCTTACAATTGCTCCCAGGTTGAGAAAAAAAAATCAACGATTGATCCTGAGGAAAATTGCAAAAAAAAAAAAGCAAAATGTTTGAACTTTAGCCTATGCCCTAATCTAATATGCATGGATAGATCTATATGCAAATAGTAGTACTCTAAATATGATCTAATTTGTACTCATTAGATTTATATGCAAATGATGGTACTCTAATTTGTACTCATTAGATTTATATGCAAATGATGGTACTCTAAATGTGATCTAATTTGTACTCTGGTAAATTTATACACAAATGATAGTATTCTAAATGTGACCAAATTTGTACCTTTTAGGTAGATCTATATGCAAAAGCACTTAGGTGTGTTGGAACATAAGTGAAGGAGAACAATAAGCATTCGACCACGATTTTCATGCTTGTGGGAACTTGCATCCAAATTTATATAAGTACTCAATTTTAAATGATATTATTCTAATATGCTCTTGATAGTTGTAACCTAAGTCATTAGGTTTGGCGAACAAAATTAGAATTTCACTACTAGGCAAATTTATTCGATGAGGTTCACAAATATTAAGTCAGACATTAACACAAATAATTTCACAAAATTCGTCTCAAGGTCATTGCATGAGAAGGGAACAAATTTGGAGGCCACCACCATTTGCATTAATGTCCAACTTGATTAGAGCGACCCTTCCCCAACCATGAAGTTCAAGATTCAATTTCAAGGAGATGGGTATGGCAATTCTTGTTAGACTCCATCCCCTCAGACTGTGGCCCTTCTCCTTGGATTTTATTAATAAAGAAAATTTAATTAATTAATCATTAACATTATAATTTAATTATTTACATTTAATTAAATATACTAATTCATAGTTAATTAATAATTATTATAACTAATTAATTATTATTAATTAATTTAAAGCATAATTCTTTAATTAAGCATTATACATTATTATTCTAATTTGGGGTTGATTTAAACATTAAACACACATTCATACCTTTCGGTACCATTATCGAAATGTGAATGAATTTCACTGGTAAATTTTTATTATAATAAAACCGAGTTTTCATCAGTGGTCAAATATCATGTTGATATGCTCAATAATTACACAAAAAGGTTCATAGTTATTTGCAGTTCCTTAGATTTGATTTGCTCAGTCACACGATTCTCAAATCCATTAGTTCGAGCCTCTCTCCAACTAGCTCATCTTAGATCTTTGGATCCCTTTTCCTATTCAATAGGTCTTCTTAGGTTGTTTCCGTTACCCTTCCCACTCTTAAGGGGTATCAATTCCCATGTACCTAGATCAATTGTAATTATGATGATTCTATGTTGGACTTGGTATTTTTAATCTAGGGATATCTACTTAAGGTTGTTCATATCATTGTCTTATACTCTAGCTTATTTTCACCATCCTCATATTGGACTATATTTATATATTATTTTGTCTCACTCAGTTGGTCCCTTTTTACCATGCACACCATTGTATTATTGTTTTGAGATATCTCCATGAACATCAATATGCTTATCTCATCCATATTGAGGTCTTGTACATCTATTACATTTTGACTTTATTGTCATAATGCGGTTTTTCATGGTCCTTCTATGCATTGTCCTTCTTCCTTGGACACTTATCTCCCTCCTTGATATTCCCAGAGCATGGTAAAAAGAAAATTATAATGTATTTTTGTCATACAATTTTATCTTAAACTCACACATCCAAGGGCAATATGTTATCACCTAAAAAATGTTTGCTTTTGACACTTACACAAGTTTGTTGAAGTACACCATCCAATCATGCATGTTTTCCACCCATTTCAATTCACTTTGCATTTGTACTAGGCATCCAATTTTTTTTTTTATACAACCTTGGATTCTCATCCATTATAGCGACTACACCTTTAATAATGCATTATCGAGTGTAGAAAGTACCCTTGAAAACCACATTGGACATAAAAATCACAATTTTAACTATTTCCACTTGAAATTTTGTAGAAATGGAACATAGTTATAACCCTAATTTCTATTCTTAACATTGATATGGTGATGGTGAATTAGCAACTACTTTTATGGTGATGTCAAGGGAGTTTAACCATTCTTTTTCCTATAAGAAAAGGCACAAGGTCTCTCCATCCATTCATAGTATTCACATGCTTCTAAGATCACACCAAAGATCTTGATGACTCCTTTCTCTTGATAGTTGTAACCTAAGTCACCGAGTTAGCAAACAAAATTGGAATTTCAATGTGGGGCTAATTTATTCAATGAGGTTTAACGAGGGAGGGAGATACCAATACTGTTTAAATTAGCTTTGGGAGGATGGTGGGAGTTATGTTGTTAATTCACATAGAACAATACATTTTTTAATAATATTTTTCATTTCTATTTATTTATCTTTATCTTCACAATTTGATATGTTAATATTTTATTTATACCATACACATTTAAATGATATAAATTCATATATTTATAAACAATTATAGTAGAAATGTAATAAAATATAAAAGTTAAATATATAAAAGAAACATATGTAAATTAAAAAATATATATTTCAATTTTTGTCATATATATATATATATATATATATATATATTATATATATATATATATTACATAGTTAAATTATATAAATTTATATATTTATAAATAATTATAATAAAAATGTAATATTTCAATAAAATATAAAAGTTAAATATATAAAAGAAATATGGAAATTAAAAAAACATTTTATCTTTAAATTTTGTTATCATCTATTATTATTATTATTATTGTAAGTTAACAATTTTCTATTAAATCATGAAAATGATACATCATGAGGAGCCCTTCTAAGAAGAAAAAATGGCCTCACTCCAGTCGAATTTTTTGGCCGTTAAGTACAAGCAAAACAAAACAGAAAGAAGCCGAGTAAAGCGAGGTCTCGATCTGTCCATAGCCCACCATGCACAAACTCTATCCAAAAAATACACAAAGCTTATTTTCATCCTTACAACTGAATTGAGTTGGGGGCATTTGCCTCTATAGCTTTGCCACTATCATCTGGGCGGTGGAAAGCTTCATGAATGTGTGATTCCACATGAGCCATGCGGGTCTCAAAACCATTCATGCGATCTTGAAGCTGTTGTTGATTCCTCCATAAGGAAATTTGTCGATCCATAATGCATCTCTGATTGTGTAATATATTTGCAAGAAAACTAACTAGGTCTACGTGATCCTCGTGCTGCGTTTGGGCAAGCTGGTCTACTGAGTGTTGGAAGAGACCAACTTGTGCCTCAATGGAGTCGAAAGGGGCAAGCATGTCAACTTGACCAGGTGAGTCTCTGCGAGGGGATACCAACTCCCCATCCTCCTCATGGTTCCCTCTGCTCGGGTGGCCTCCTCCCCACAGTGGACGACTTCACTGGCCCATCATCATGAGAATGCCGACACCGCATCTCAATTTTTTGGTTGACACTTCCCACACAACTATGGAACCTCCAACCCTTCAACTTGAAACCAAGCATCCTTCCGCCCAATCTACTGACATGGGAAGACACGCTAGTTTTAGAAACATACACCACCCCCAATAAGCAAGAGTTGCATTATGCCAAAGGTGCTACCTTTTCAACACCAACAATATATAGTTTGAAAATATCCTCTGCCTCAAGCATACTGACTAACAGGTGAGCCATTACACCTAACAATTGGTCATACAACGAACGAGCGAGGTGGCTTACCAAGCTTCTAGGATGTGCATGGCTAAAATAAATGCAGTTCAGCATGACCCAAAGGAAATATAAGCAAGAGCTTAGAATCACCTGTAGGATCAATGGCGATGAGAGCACACCCCTGCATTCTATTGTTGACCTATTCGACCTCCACCGACCAAAACCTGGAGAAAGGCTCACTGCTAATAGATCTTCATGCTCCTCTCGTTGCCTCACTTAATTCACACTAGGGTTCCAAGTGACGGGTGCACTTTGAATTCTGGGAGAGCTTACAATTCTAGAAGTTGTTGGAGCTAAGGCTGGAGCTTCCCCTCCTCGAGAGAATCCGGAATTGGCGCCGAGGAGACTCTCCTCAACGTGCACAGTGGATCTTGTAGCTACAATTTTCATCTCCTGTCTTGCCACCCTGGCCTTTCTTCCATATCCCTTGTCCCTTGTTCATGCATTGAGAATGTTCGTAAGGCCTATTCCTAAGGCCCATTTGCTAACCGTCCTCTTCATTATTGTTGTAGCGCGTGTGGGGATTAATGCCCCTTGTCTTGCAGTTCACCTCGACACTCACCCCAATAGGGATTTATTATTTTTGAATGTAATACATATGTTAATTTTTTATTTATACGTAAAGTCCTGCGGTTGTGGTCCAACGACTACGTGTGAAGGTTTGGTCCCAACAAGTCCCGCCATCCAATCCCAGACAAAACTATGTACACCTTACAATTGCTCTAGGGTTAAGACAAAAAAAATCAACTATTGATCATGCAAAATTTGCACAGAAAAAATGCAAAATGCTTGAACTTTAGCCTATGCCCTACTCTAATATGTATTGATAGATCTATATGCAAATAATAGTACTCTAAATGTGATCTAATTTGTACTCATAGATTTATACGCAAAATATAGTACTCTAAATGTGATCAAATTTGTACCCTCTGAACAAATCTGTATGCAAAAGCGCTTGGGTGTGTTGGAACATAAGTGAAGGAGAACAATAAGCATCCAACAATGCTATGCATGTTTGTGGGCACTTGCATCCAACATTATAAGCACTCAACTATAGATGATATTACTCTAATATGCTCTAATTTGTAAGGTGAAGGGGAACAATAATGCTCTAATTTGTAAGGTGAAGGAGAACAATAAAAACACTTAGTTGCAGTATATTGGATCCAAATTTATAGGTAAAGAACAATAAGCACGTAGTTGTAAAACACTAAATGTTTTGTACAATTTGATCCAACGCAATAACAAATACTCGAATGCAAAATTTTGGTTCTAATTGCTCAAACCAAAGCACGCTGAGTTCACATTTGGCACCCCATGTGAAGATGAAATTGGCTATTAAGCTATGGTGTTGTGTAAATTTGTTTTAGAATTTTTTTTTTTTGGAAATTTCGATTGTAAAGAATTCAACTCAAACTTGTGATTTTATAAAATCTCTAAAAAAAATTCTAAATTTTTGTAAACAAATTAAACCAAAAAATATTCCCAAAAAATCCTCCCAAAATATTTAACAAATACACTACAAACCGCTATTAATTTTAAAATTCTGTGGAAAAATGCTGGAATCATAAATTCGTCATTTAGTGTCATTTATTACAATTTTGTACTTGCAATTAAAAAGGTAGAAAAAACCATAGCATTTTATTTCAGGTGCCCACTTTTCCAACGATAGAATTCTTCGTGGAGTCCTTTCTTTACAAGGGGAAGTTTCGCTTGTTTTGTAATGGTGACAATACTTTTAAAATTGGAATGAAATCTCAATACGAGTTTGATTTTAATTGGCTTTAATTAAAGATTAAGGATGCTATGATGCAAATAAACTATGGTTAGCGATCTCGACCGAATAATCAACAACTGTCACCCACCAACTCTTAAATTAAAAGAAAAAGTTTGAAATGATAAACCCTCAAATAATATCAGATATGATGTGATGCTGAATGCTTTGTTAGGTATACATCTATTGCTACGGTATGGTGAGACAGTCACCACCCCCACCTTCCCATGACAAATGACCTCACTCACCAGGCCCACCTCCGCATGACAAACAGCCACCAAGAAATACACATATGTTGTGCTCACTGACCCAACAGCGGCACGCAATGTGCTTGCTAACTGCCACCCTGCAATGATGCTGCCTGCCATATTGCAGGTATTTATAATTTTGCTTTCACACTCTTCTTCTTCTTTTTTTTTTTAATTTAAAAAGTTATAGATTTTGGCTTTTTTTTTTTTTTTTCATTTTGAAATATATTTTAGTGTTTATGAGTTTAAAAAATAGTTTATAGAATTATTGGTTTTTTATTTTTTTTTAGCTTTTTGTAATTTAAATTTTTTTTTATTTAAATTGATGACGAGTTGTCTAATTTTTTAACAATTTCAATTTAATCTGTTTCTTATTCAAATTGATGAAGAACTAGACTGACCCAATTTTCTAACAATCTCCTAACTAAAAAGATAATACCAAAAAACTATGCTAATATATTCCCATAACTTTCTCTGATCTCTGATATCTTTAAACATATTACATTCAAAATAAAATATTTTTCAGATTCCACTATCCCAGATATGCAAATATACACACCTATTATTTACAAACCTCTTTAAACTTTTTAAAATCAATTATTACTTAGTCTTTGCAAACTTACTTAAGGCATTACTGAAAAAGCTAACACGAGTTTTATATCAACAATTTATTGCAGAAAAGCGTCAGGCATCTCATAGTGGAAAAAAAAGCAAATCTCATGGAAATTATTTATGGAATCTATTTGTTTGTGTTGATCACCCTGCAATTGCCACGAAGCAGTAATCTTCAGTTAAATAGTACACTACAGTGCTTGTGCTATGAGTATTGGGAGTCATTCTCAAATATACAGGAATTCCAAACTTCAACATATACGTTTAAATTTTGTATTTTGAATTTTGGCTAAAAACTCTAATAAAGTTTAATGTTTAATAGGATTGGTTTTAGAGGATCTATCCTATTTTTTCAGAGTAGTTGAACAGATTTACAGTTTCGTTTTAAAAATAATAGAAATTTTTGTATATTGGAGATTTACTTGTGTAAACTTAGAAATTTTTGTCAAATCCGGTTGAAATTTTTGGAAATCTGAGTGTTTTTTTTGGAAATCTGAGTTTTTAATTATTAAATTTTAAGCTTTAAGATTTTGAAATTTTTTTGATGGACTCAAAGCATTGATTCTTAATATCACTGAATCTATTTTAATCATCAAAAATGATTTCTAATTTTTTTGAAAATTTTTGGCAATCTAGGCCAAATTGTGGCTAAGCCTATATATTTTTTCAACCATTTATAAACCCAATTTACTAACAAATGACGCATAAATACAAATATATATGAAAGGGAAAAATATACTGTATATTGATGTGTTTGATACAGGAAGCAATTTAATTCGCATTTTCCAAACACAAATCGAAGCCTTCCGCCTGCGGAGGGGGAGGAGAAGGGGTTGCATTATCATCCGCAAGCAGATTGAAGAGATTATCGTGAGGATTAATGTGGTCCAGAATGACGATGAGACCCATAATGAAAGCTCGGTCGAACCCAGGCTCCACGCACAGGCTGAACACATCTTTCCCTAACATTGTCCCCTGCGCTCCGCATTTTCGTTTTACCTGCACACCAACGTTGATCATCAATGGAGGCAAATGTGATCACCATTCAAAAATCAAAATTGGGGACCGCACAATGCCCACCTACCTCTGCTGCAATCCTGTGAGATGCACCGCTATAAATGGTGCAGCAGCGCTGAGCGAAAGAGCCCTCCACTTGATAATCCGCGCACACCGTTGATGTCATCAGTGCGAAATAAGTAGTGGAGCTCATCATGAATACTTCCACTGAACTGCTACTAGTTGGCAGAATGGAGGATCTTCTCACAGTGAAAAGGGGTTTCTGGCCCTCCACCTTATCGCCCAGAAACCCTTCCCATCGGTTGTGAAGGCTGGGGAGCTGCAGCAGCGACAACAGCACAGGGGAAACTCATAGTTCAGTCTAGAATAGAGATGGCCTAGGATCCAAATGTTCTGAGAATACCAGAATTAGAATTGGGATCTCAGACTTGAATGCTAAGTCTATCTTTCTAACCTTATTATGATGAGTTAGTTATATCTGTAGTAAAAAACTTGAATCTCAAAGCAAAACCATTTCAACTACTCAGATAAAAAACCATTGTAGTAAAAAACTTGAATCTCAAAGCAAACAACCATTTCAACTACTCAAATAAAAAACCATTGATTTATTGTCTGATAAATGAAATGACAAAAAAACCATCCCAACCACTCAAGCTGAAAAACCATTCGAAAAACCATTGATACACAGTCTGAAACCATTGATGCTTGGTCTGAAATTATGCAGAAACAAAAGGCACACATAGAGGAGATGCAGGTACCTTGCGGTGGAGTGTGAGGAGGGGTTTCCCCAGGGCGTCCATGAGGAGCAGATTGTGGGTGTCGTTAACAATGTCCATCCGGAAAACGAGGTCCCCCTTGGAATCAAACACCGTGAAGCCGCCATCGCCACTGAAGAGGAGGGACTTCTTCCATACTGTCAAAACTGTGGGCGTCACAGAGCAGAACTTCTTCTCCACAACAACTTGAACGGCCTCTTCTTCTTCTTTATCTGGGTGCACTTGCAGGGACATTGTTGCCTTTCCTTTGCCTCCTGAATAGTAATAATAATTATATTGTTAGATCTGGATGGTTTGTTAAAGGAGAAGCAGATGAAGAAAATGGGGAAAAGGGCAGCCAGTCATCCGGATTTCCGAAAACAGGGAAACAAAGCCCATACAGAGGAGCGGCAATGCTATGCCTATAAAACAAGATTTTCTTCACTGTTACTCACTCTACATGAGTTAGTAAATTAATAATTAATCTCTGCCTACTTTGACGGCATCTGTGGAGTCAACTGTGCGTCCCATATATATATATATATATGAACCTCGTGATAAATTGGTCTCAAACTTTTTTCACTTCATTAAACATTTTTAATTAGCTTTGTCTACCGATTTTACAACTCTACCCGGAATGCACAAATTTGTTTGTTAGAAAATTTGGTAGAAGGGTAAAACTAGCAATTGTCCCAAAAGGTACAAAGAGAGGCCGATAGGATTATTAAATTGGAATTGTTGAATTTTTTTAGAAGAGATATTGGTTCAATCAGCCTAGTCGCCTACACTGCCACAACTCTCTCGGTAAACCCTGACAGTGATTCTGCTTTTGTGAAAAATTAAAATTTGCACCAGTAAACGTCACACATATACCTATACAGCTGGATTGTTGATTGATATCTTTGGACGTTGAATAATTTAAGGTAAATCTATTCGCTATTATGCATTTGTGGAAAAATGAAAATTTGCACCAGTAAGCATCACAAATATATATAGTTGGATTGTTGATTCATACCTTTGGACATGCTCGATTAATGAATAATTTAGGGTATAATATATTACGTAAACAAATGATCAAAGGGGGAAGGGGTGGGGTTTGTGTACTGGATCAAGCCTCTGAGATTCATGGGAGAAACAAAGGAAGAATCCCTGCCCAAAACCTCCTCTGCAATCATCCACTGTACCCTCTCAGTTGGATGAAATTTGTCCCAGTAAACATATTCCTTGGGATCCTTGCAGATTGAGCACCCTGGATCCAACCCACAGCCTACATGGCCATTGTATGGACCATCTCCACAGAAAACTTGTTGACCCACCCCGTACCTCCTAGTCTTCGTCATCCAAAATGAGGTCTAGTCTGCAGCACCCTAGGCCGATGGCCTAGGCTGCCCTGGTTCGAGTCCTCCTGCCGACGGAACCCTCCTCGCTCTCTTTTTCACATTCCCCCTCAGGTGAGAAAGGATCCATAACCCTATATAATCTTATTAATGAATATTATTATATATAATATTATATTAATATTAAGGTTTAATCCTATTCATATTACCAAGAATAATTTAAGAGAGTCATAAACTAAGCAATATGGGGATTAACAAAAAAAATTAATTAATTAATCTATAAATAAATAAAAATAATTTTTTAGGAAGAAAGTGCAGGAATCTAGCATCTGTTGATACTCGAGCCGTCATCTCTATTTAAATTAACAAGTCTTTTTTTCAATTTCTAAGGCCTCTCTAAATTTACGATAATGAAAATGGTCACCTCGCAATGACCTTAGCCTCTTCAATGGAGATGTGATGATTGGTTTTTTCTGCATGCTCTACCAAAGCGGAGGAGCGAGACCTTCCATGCCTGATGTAGCAGCATGTTCACAAATCCTTTGGTTAATGGATCAACCGGTCTCACCAATATAAGGAGCTCGACAAGAATAGGGAATGATATAAACACCCTTCTAATCCTTGGGGTTAATCGGGTCCTTCACAAAATGAAGAGAACTTCATATAGTGTTAAGAGGTCTAAAAGAAGAATGAATCTTATGCTTCCTCAAGATCCTAGCGATTTTATCCGTGGTCCCTAGAATAAAGGGAAGATGAACACTGGAAGACCAATCCTTGGGGTCAATCATACTCTTAGGACCCTTTTCAGCATTTTGAAAAGGCTTAAGACCTTGAGACCTACTATAACCATTCTTATTAAAAACTTCCAGAGGTCAGTTTTCTCATCTTCAAGGTGATTTTCGTCATAAACTTGCAACGCCCACCGAAGTAGCTAAGGTGTTGAGAACGCCTATCTTTTGAGCAGGAAAATGATGGGAGCTAGCATGGACTTAAATTGAATTTAGTTATTTTAGAGAGATGTTACAATGTTTAACATTTTGACTTAGTCAAATTAAAATTAAAATATAAAATATAAAATTTTCCAACCCATGGTTTTTCCTTATTATATTTTTAATCTATGGTTTTTTCCCATGGTATTTTTCTCTAATGTGAGTTATTTAAAGGTTAATATTTAAACTAATCTAAATTCATTTTAACTCTACATCTACCAAATGCCAAAAAAATCAAATCTCTTTTCACACTTAAAAAATCAATACCTCAAAAAAAAAGTCCCTCTTAACACATAATAAACTTACAACTAAAAATAAATCTAAACTAATTTTTAAATTTAAAATTTAAAATTTATATTTCAATTAAATTATAAAAATAAATTAATAATACATTGCATTTAAAAAATAAAAATAAAAATAAAAATCCTCAAAAATCTTTGCTTTTCTGAGCTTTTTTCTTTCGATCTTTTATTTTTATGATTTTTTCGTACTTTCTTGATTTTTTTTGCATAGAATCTTTTTTGAGCTTTTGTGCTTTCTTGACTTTCCGTGCTTTCTTGATTTTCCATTGTTTTGTTTTCTGGTTGAGATCAACGGTTGAAAGTGTTTCATCTGATCTAACGGATCAGATTAAAAGTGTTGACGAAAAGTTGATGCATAGGAAAGGCCTATCGGCCTAAATATTTTCAAAAAATTGGAAGGTTGAAGGGTTTGAATTATTTTTTGATAGTAGAAATAGATTTATCATTATTAAAAAAATTTGGGGCACCTAAAATTTTGAAGTTTGACAATTAAAACTTAAATTTTTAAAAATTTCTGCTATATTTTATCATAATGGAAGGAAAAACAAAAGCCTAAGGAATATGGAAGGAAGGACATTTATCATGACTTGTGGAAAGAAAATGCCTAAAGAAGCTTGGGAAGAACGGGTGTGTACATTTTTCACGTTTGGAGCTGTGAAATCGGAAAAACATTTCCTTTTGAAATGTGATGCATTCAAAGACATCAGAAAGTTATGAGAACATGTACCATCAGTTTCTTGGCATTGTCTTTTTAGTGAGGGGATTGTTGGAAGGTTGGGTCAGCGCATCATTAATTTGAATTGGAAAAAGATTGAATTGCAAAAAGCAAAAACATAGAACTAATGATCTCATAGACTATTTTTAGTCTCATGGACCTTAAAATATCATTTCATTTCATTCTTTTTTAGATAGTCTCTTTCCTGAACGAATGAACTTACTCTTTTTTTTTTTCTTTTTAAAGTTTAATTTTGTATAAATTTGAGTTGTGCTTCAGAGTTTTGTGTGTTTTTTATTTTTTAAAAGTTGATTTTGTATAAATTTGAGTTGTTTGTTTCAAAGTTTTGTTTTTATTTTTTAACAATTTAAATTTTAATGAAAAAATTAAAAATATTAATTAAATTATATTTTTCCAAAATTAAAAACTAATTACTAATAGAATTAAGGTTTTGTTTTTGTTTTTTTTAATAATTTAAATTTTAATTAAAAAATATTAATTAGATTGTGGCTTTCCAAAACTAAAAGCTAATTACCATAATAATTAATTCAATAAAGGATGTTATATTAAAATGGAATGGAAAACGAATCTATGAAAGCCAACTCGATTAATTACATTAACGAGGAGAACGAATGAACTTCCTTTTTCCCTGGTTTTTTCACGAGTAATTTTTTTTTATAAGTTTTTTTTGTTTTTTTTAATAATTTGATTTTTAACTTAGAAAAATAAAAATTATTAATTGGACTATATTTTTTAAATTTAAAAGTTAATAATTATAATAAGAATAAAGAGATGTTATATATCAATTTGGTGTTTGGTAGTGATTTTAAAATTAAATAATAATAATAATAATCATTATCTTCATTATTATCATCATTAATTCAATAAACTAAGATATGTTAAAATGGAATAGGAAACAAATTTATTATTTCTCGTGGATTAATTACATTTTTTGGAGTAGTTTAATAGTAACGTCTTAGGAATTAATCACATCATTAGGATTTGGTTAGAACCAACTAATGTGGTTCATCCTCACGACAATGGTGAAAAAATCAATCGATCCTCAAGAATAAGTAGCATGGATGCATCATGGCCCATAGTTAGCTGTGAAATTAGCCGTTAGTAAATTAGTTTTTTTTTTTGGGTTTTCTCACGAGTTAATAAGTTTGACAATAATTAATTCAACAAATGAGGATAGTGGAATGAGAAAGCTAACCAACACAATAATTATGTCACTATATATATATATATATATATATATATATATATATATATATATAATGGGATGGGAAAGCTGACCACCACAATAATTAAGTCAATAAATGAGAATATATTAAAATGGAATGGGAAAGATGACCAACACAATAATTATGTCAATAAACAAGGATATATAAAATGGGATGGGACAACTGACCACCATAATAATTATGTCAATAAGCAAGGATGTATTAAAATTGGATGAGAAGTTTCATATTGAATGGTGGGGATACATTTAATCATCATCTTTCCTTTTCAATACCATCATTCAATGTTCTTTTTGTAAATTGATGCTCGAGAGTTCTATTAAAATAAAAGATTTTACATTAACGTTCCACTGACAAAATTTCTGAAAGATATCACCATCAGGGCCGCAGGGCCACATAAATCATCCTCAAGGTACAACATAGGGCCTAAAACATAACCAACATAGGACATATACGCAAACAAGAACAACGGAAACCAACCAACAAAACTAATATCGCAAACAAGTGGTTTCAAAACCCAAACAATAGTAGTGCGGGGTAGCACCCTATGGATCGTTTCAATGACACATGGAGAAATGGCAACAAATCATCTAATACATTAACCTTAACAATTAAGCACCTCATCAAAATCATGAGAACAACACAAACCAATCCTTACTGGGAAAGGACCAACCAGTGAGAGTCGCAACAAAAAACATGTAACTAAGCATGAACCAACCCTTATAGAGCTAGGACCAACCATCAAAGCATCATAAATTGATAGAAGAAAAACGCTATGAGCCAACACCTACTGTGTAAGGGGCTTTGATAACCACCAGTGAAGAGATACAAAATGAGGCAACTAGTTAGAACATAGGCAAATGTTGATGTCTAAGGGAAAAGTATTAATAATTGCCCAAGTGTTGTTGCCAAACCATCACTGAGTCTCTTGACCAAAACATGAAGAAACATTACTGCAGAAACTCATGGAGAATACCAAAAAAGTTCACTAACATGCATCAGTGCTAATTAGATGAAATAATAGTGAAATTGGGAGGAATGTCAATAGAGGGATGCATAGTATGCCCGAAGGTTCCACCGAAGGAAGCATAATGCCTCCAGGAGGGTCCGACAAATCCATTGATGCTGAGTCAGACACCACAAAACCTTCCACCCTAACTAGATGAGCATCAATATCATCAAAAGACAATAATGAATGTTCTTGAGAATTCTTTTAATGTCATCGTGTCTAGTAAAGAGTTTGTAGTTGTCCACATGTTTGTCTCTTAAAACCATACGAAACAAAGTATCCAATTGTTGGTGAAATGGAAGGGAATGGAGAAAGTATAATCTTTGTTTCCTGAATCTTCTCGAGTCTGGGAGCCATCGAAGGCCCTTATCTCCAACTTCCAAGTCAGAAAGATAAAGACACTCTCCAAACTCCTGTGGTTCCAATTGATGAATTTCCTTTTGCATTTCCAGAAGCATTGAGTCAAAATATGAGGCTGCAGAGTCCCAAGTAAAAAGTCTTCAGGGTTGCGAATGAGCATGGCTAGCCCACTCTTTGGCTAGCCAATAGTTGACAAGAAAGCATGAGAATAAAGACTAAACCACCACCCCAAATATAAGTTAGACCAACTAGAAAAACATAAAAATTACATAGTAAATTTGAGAAGACACAACCAAAAATAACTAAATCGTCACCCCAATACCCAAACAAATATTTATTCCAAAACTAAAACTAAAAAGACTAAATAGCAGCATTCAATGTTAAACTCACTGTAAATATTAACATCATCACTCACAATGAGTAATTGCCACCTTCCTACCGAAAAAATCTAAACCAAATCTCTAACACCAATATGTTTTCACTAAATTTTAGTGACTTATTTCTCCTCCCTTATGGTGTGTTTTGTTTTCGGCCATTACTATCACCATTACTCGTGAGTATTTCCTATGACTACTGTCATTATTACACATCAACATTTATATTTTTCCTTATCAATGTAGCATGTAGAACAATAGTTGTTTCCTTTAGTATGTAGAATGATAAACAAGGGATTCGATGTGAATGCGAGAACACCAAAGTTAAACATTTAAATTTCTTGGAGACTTTGATATTTTTCCTTTCTTTCACATGCAAAGCTTCACAAAAGTAAATTTAGAATCAAAACATTGCAAACACAAATGCAGAATCGTTACTCAAATGTTTGTCAGTCCCAAATTAACACTAACCATTTTAACTTATAGGAGTTTGCTAATGTAGTTTAACGTCATCCGAAAAGGCTAGGCGTTTGGTTTTCAAAGGTGGTTGGGGGCCCAACAAAAATGAATCAAATTCATGAAAAGGTGCCTGGTATCGGTTGACATCAACAAATCATGACAAGCAGATGCACCGACATTTAGCCATGGCCCGTTTTCATATTTTCCTTGTTCTTCATATCTGGTGGTACATGACGGTCGGCCACCTACGACCGTGCTCCCGTCAATGTCTATGCCACTAAATAATCATTCTCTGGTTTTTTCCTTCAATTAAAAAATTCCCAATTCCCTGGTTCACGATTAGATTGGGCAAACAACTTTACTCTAATAAATTAAAATTTAGGAAATAAAAAAAAATTGATACAGCTGCTTCAAATGCAGCGTTCACAAAATTTAAGAAAGAAAAAAAGGAAACTATTTTAACGTTCACAAGGCTAAAGATAGCCTTTAGGATAGATTGTTTCTTCATTTGGTTGATGTATTAGATCATTTTCCTGTAAAGCCTCACAATAAACACTCTCAATTTCTAGACAAACCCTTCGCTAAATAGATTATCCCAAGAGACAGCTGTTAGAATATCTGCATAACTTTCCCTATTGTCTTTGAAGGCCTCACATTCTAAAATGAAGTGTTTTTTGTTTCCACTTTTTCGGACCAACAAAAAATACATACTCTTTCCTCCTACACTTTTTTTGGCATTTACCAGCATCATGTTTCACAACGGAGTTGATGAGAATTAGTGCTTAACTGAGCAATAAAATTTTTGGCTCTCGAAGAAATATTGGCCTCTGTGTATGTTTTTTGTTGATAATTAAAAGTGAGATTAAACACATCTATAGAGTATTTTTTCTTTATCTAAATACATTTATGAAACTTATCCATAACAAAAGCTTTTATCTCTTTATTATTTATAAAACAAATATTACCTCATTTACTAAATTATTATTATTTTTACTACATCCTTTTATCTCAAATATCCTAACGAACCAAAAAAACAATCTAAAATACCCTCCACATATCTGATATGATGGCATTGATTGTACAACCTATAATAGCGACAAACCAATTATTCTTTATAAAAGTAACCAATTATTCTTTATAAAAGTGAAGCACTTCCGAGAACATGTAGTCAAATGACGGAATGAGCTTAAGCCTTCCAGAATCCGAGTATAGCGACCGAATTACATCATAAATTGAAACAATAAATCTACCGGACTCGACAGAAAATGCTTTAAAAAATTGACAAATTTTATAGCTTTAAAAAAAGTCATGAATTTAGACGGAGTTGGCGTGAAAACTAAGATTTTGAACACTGTGGGCAACGACCATGGACGGAGCCACACGTGCTCGTGTTTCAATTTCCCTTGAGCATTTGATTGATTTTATATATATAAGTGGGCGTTGGGGTTTTTAGGATAGGTAATTATTTTTTTAAATTTTAAATTTTTGTTTGTTTAAAATTGGTCTTGTTTATTATATTATATATATGGGTTTAAAGTATGAATTTAGATGGTATGGTCTGAAAATTAAGTTTTTGAATAGGGTGGGCAATGACTGTGGACAAAACCACAAGTTTCAATCTCTTTTGAGTAAAATATATGTATAATAGTAGGCACAAGTTTCAATTTCTTTTGAGTAAAAAATATATATAAAAGTAGGCACAAGTTTCAATTTCGTTTGAGTAAAATATATAAATAAAAGTAGGCGTTGGAGTTTTTGGACTGTTAATTTTTTTTTGAAATTTTAATTTTTGTTGTCTAAAATAGGTTTTTATTATATATAGGTTCAATCTCTTTAAACTTGTAATTCTAACAAATCCCTGCCAAATTCTAGGGAAACTAGATTGAAAAATAAACAAAAAAATTATCCTTTAAACATGATATATATATATATATATATATATAATAATAATAATAATATCCATTTTAAGGTCACAGCCAAGCCAGACACCAAATTGGTGTATGAGACCCCCTTGTTTATGGGACAAGGGACCCACCTCCGCGCAACGATTTCACTACTAAGTCTACGAAGGCATACATACTCTACCCCCTCTAGTTTTGAACCTGTGACCTCATAGGAGGAAACACATGCTCTTAACCATTAGGCCCACATGGTTTTTATTATATATATATATCCTTTAAGCCTTGAATATACATTTATATATCACTAAATTACACGTGGAATGGAAAATTATTTTTCTAAAAATAAAATCTTACTTATCCTTTCTATAAAATTAACTAAACCTAAATTAAAACTTATATAAACATTTATGACTCGTATCTTTATTTTTATCTAAATGATTCAATCTTCCAACATGTATGACCCTTTTTATTATAAATTTAGTCTAAGTTCAAAACTAATGTCGCATGTAAATTAAATAAATTCTACATTAAATATATGATATATTAGATATCGATAATACGTATTTTATTTTATAATACATTTCACATTATTACGATTAAAAAAATATTAATATTAACTAAATTATAACTTCTTTATTATTATTATTTATAAAAGAATTAATATTAATATTAAACATATATACAATTTAAAAAATACATAACAAAAAAAATACTAAAGTAATAATAAGGATTAAGAGTCTAATAATAATTGTGAAGATTGTGTTTTTTAATTAAATTGAAAAACAAAATTGATAGAATTATCTTTAAAATAAATTTTAATTATTATTAAAAATGTTTTTTCTAGATTAAATTTGTACTATTCACCTAATAATTATTGATAATTAAATCAAAATTTTAAAAACCCTATTTCAAAATAAACATGCTTATCATAATAAAACAAAATATAGTCGATATTATAAAAATAGAACAATAAAATATAAGATCAAAAATATGAGGAAAAAACTATTTCCTCTATACACTGTTATACTCCTATACCAATAGGTGTCATATTGCATGATTGACTTGTTGAGCTCTGTAATATGTTCATTCCTTTCTTGTTGCAAAGGTTTTCCATATTATCAATATATATATATATATATATATATATATATAATGTAAGGAACGTATGCCCTAAAAGAAAAATCAAAGGGTAAAAGAATAAAATGGTCAAAAAAGTGAAAGAAATGAACCCCAAATAAAGAAAGACCAGGAAAGTGTGCAAGTCCAAAATGTTACTACTTTTTCATTTTCTGTAATAAGCATTGTGTGCAACTTGTTAATTTATGCCACAATTGATGAATGACCAAACAGCTTAATCTTGACTAGTTCATATTTGAATTTCCTGTTTTAAAGATAGAAAATAAAAATCTAACCAAACTGTTTAATCTTGGCAGATAAGTAGATAGGTAGAGTAAATAAAAAGAAGCTCAACAGTTAAATCTGAGCCCTTGGATGTTATAAGTGCAGACTTAGGTAGGTTTACCATGAAAAGAAAAGGAAAGTTGAAAATGGTTTGCCAGTCTAAGTGCACCCAAGTAAATAAGGAAAAAATGCTAGGCCTAAGTAGGCAAGGTAGGTAGATTGGAGTTGCAGAATGATACCAGTGATAGATTATGTCTCTAAAAGTGTTAATCTTTTCTCTATCACAAGTGCAAGGCAAACATTATACATGGTGCAGCTCAAGCGAGGGAAGGTTGAATAACTAACTCCCCTTCATATTTTTCTCTAATCATTCACTAATTCCCCCTAAATATTAAGATATGTTCTTAATATCACTCATTAAACCACTTATTCCATTTCATAAAGATCGCTTAAGTAAAACCTATTTTACTTAGGAAAATGGCCATATTCCTCATAAAAACCATTTTTAATCTTAAGCCTAAGTTTATAACTTAGCGCTTTCACTTACATTTTTTCATATTAACAATTAAATTTTATTATGTAAATCCCAAACATTACCCTATCCCGTAATATGTAAATATATTAAAAAAACCCCAAATAATATATATTCCCACGTCCGGTTGAAATATAACCATAAACGTGTTTGTCGGGAATTAATAAGTTTATTTGAAACTTATTAAGAACCCTCCCCGCGCGCCATATGGGATTAATTAACCTCCGGTTGATTAATAACCTCATCTTCCCCGACTAATCAAAACAACCCCGATATGATAAAACATTTTTATTTGTTTCGGCCCCGCAACATAACGTCCCGCTAAGTTCAAAGCCCGTCAGCCGTCTGATCTCCGTCACTACATCCAACGATCGATGATCATTTCGCGCCCCCCCTAACCTCCGCCTTTTAACGCGCGATCGCAGGGCGGTTTTTGCCCCCGGACCTCTGCCACGCGTCGCGCTGCTAGTATGATCGCTCCCTCCCGACCTGAAACCGCCAAGCCCCAAAAGCGGTGCTAGGCCCAAGTAGGCATGATAGGTAGATTGGAGCTGCAGAATGATACCAGTGATAGATTATGTCTCTAAAATTGTTAATCTTTATCTCTATCACAAGTGCAAGACAAACATTATACGTGATGCAGCTCAAGCGAGGCAAGGTTGAATAACTAACTCCCCTTCATATTTTTCCCTAATCATTCACTAATTCCCCCTAAATATTAAGATATGTTCTTAATATCACTCATTAAACCACTTATTCCATTTCATAAAGATCGCTTAAGTAAAACCCTATTTTACTTAGGAAAATGACCATATTCCTCATAAAAACCATTTTTCATCCTAAGCCTAAGTTTATAACTTAGCACTTTCATTTACATTTTTCATATTAACGATTAAATTTTATTATATAAATCCCAAAACATTACCCTATCCTGCAATATGTAAATATATTAAAAAAACCCCAAATAATATATATTCCCGCCCCCGGTTGAAATATAACCATAAACGTGTTTGTCGGGAATTAATAAGTTTATTTGAAACTTATTAAGAACCCTCCCCGCGCGCCATATGGGATTAATTAACCTTCGGTTGATTAATAACCTAACCTTCCCTGACCAATCAAAATAGCCCCGATACGATAAAACATTGTTTATTTGTTTCAGCCCCGCAACATAACGTCTCGCCAAGTTCAAAGCCGATCAGCCGTCCGATCTTCGTCGCTACATCCAATGGTCAACGATCATTTCGCGCCCCCCCTAACCTCTGCCTTTTACCGTGTGATCGCAAGGCAGTTTTTGCCCCCGTACCTCTGCCACGCGTCGCGTTGCCAGTATGATCGTTCCCTCCTGGCCCAAAACGACCAAGCCCCAAAAGCGGTGCGGGCAAAACCGCTTACCACCCCTCCCCCCCTCCCCACTGACGTCATCTATCCTTCGCTGATGTCACCCGCCACATCATCATCCGTATTGCTTACGTCATCTGCCCTTCAAATCAAAAAATCCTGCGAAAACTTCATTTTGTCGAATAAAAGGGAAAATTGTCATTTTTTGCTATATTTTTCTGCATATCGCGCTCTCATGCAAAAACTATCTACTCCAGTTTCAGCTGCTACCTAACCAAAAAAGCTACAGCGATGAACTCCGAGCCGGCCATTTAACCCGCAGTATACAATTTTCTTCTATAAACACAGGCACCTTTCAAGCTATCTCAAACAATCAATTATTGATGCATCAATTGCCAGGACTTCTCAGCAATCTCCACAGAAATATCTGAATGTTATGAATTAGAAGAAGCAGAACAACCTCCAATGTCCCAACAACAGGTATTATCCTACTGCACGATTATCGTGGGTAAAAGGAAAATTTGGGCAATTAACCACAGAAAGGTGAACAGGGTTCAAAACAAGTCAAAGTGTATCAAATCAGCATTAAAGTGTATCAGATCAACATTAAAGAGTATCATATCAGCATTAAAGAGTGGCAAATCAGAATTAAAGAGTATCAATTAAGACAGGCAGCCAGCGCAGAGTTACTGAAGAAGACTAGTTGTTTCTATTTTACTTGTAAACTATTATTAATCATCCTAGATATTATCTCACAGCTGTTATGAGATATTTGTTTTACAATTTTGAGCATAAATACCCCCTCCATTAGAGTGTTGTGGGGGGATTCCTAGACTTTGCTATAATATTGAAATTTTGGAATAAAGAGCTATTGGAATCAACTGTTGTATGGCCTACTGGATGAAGAATTGAAGCAGAGGATTTGTCACAGATTTCTTGAATCAACCACTGGATAAATAAGTCCTCTATATCTTGTGTTTTAAAGTTTTATTGGTTTATCATATCATCTGTGTTTCAGAATCTGAATGATAAAGAAAAGTTTAATTTCATAATATGCTTGATTGCACTCTGTTTTCAATCATTATTGTTCTCTATGTTTTCTTCAGAATTAGGATAAGCAGTCAAATCTTAATCGCTCCTGTTTCCTAATTCTTTCATGTTGATTATTTGATAAATAATACTTAACTGCTCCTTATCAGTAATCATCCAATTTCCCTCTTTAAATAGGTTGAAGGATTCTTAACTGCCCTTCCCCCATTTGACCCCATTCCATCTATTTCAAGTCTTTTATTTGTTCCCTGTTTGACCACCTTGCTCTGTGAAGCCATCCTCTGTTAAGAAACCAAATGCAGAAAGCCATCTTCTTTGACTCCATTAGCCTAATAAACTGAACTACTCTATTTTACCTCTTTGTTCTATTGAATCTCATCATCCAAACTCAAACAAAACCCTTGAACTTCATAACTAGCCTAATACCTTTAAAAACAAAGCTAAATCATAAAGAGAGGGCCCTCTCTGGATACAGATTGGCTAGATTCTGTATCTAAAAGATTGGTTTGTGGTTACCTCAGCATCCTTCCCTTTCTTACAACTTTTGGGAAAACCTGAGTGATAACATCAATGGTGACTCCACTAGGGACCTGAATAATTGTTTGTTACTATTGTTTATTTCATAAGCTACAGATGGAGCCTGAAGTTAGTCAGGTAGCCTTTGAAATGCTTTTTCTTTGCAATTGCAGAAGTAAATAAATGCTACTTCAGTCTATCTCCGGTCTAGCTTATAAATTGGATAGTTGGTTTCAAATACTTGATCAGTTCCCCTTTTCAAAAAGTCTTTAGGAAAGTTCAAAACTCCCACATCTAAAACCTCTTAAAGAGACTGCTAAAGTTGTATTGTCAAATCTATTTCAAGGAAAAAAAAAACAAAAACACACCTAGAAAACTGGCTTCAGAAAAGATTCATTACACCAGATCAAACCCTGATCCTAATCCCCCACTTGTGTTTGAAAATCCTAATCTAATTCCTAGGATTCTTAGAAGACAAGATAGCCAAGAAAATTCTGCCAGTTCTCGGCCTCTATACAGATCAAAATCCTGTCTTGTGAGGTGGATCTACCCTGAGGACGAACCTCTTGATAAGTATTTTGAAAACTCTTTATTTGAGACTTTTTCAGAATCTAGGTTAACCCACACAGTTCAAAATCCAATATTCATTGAAAATTTGCAGATTGAAGTTGTTACTTCACACCTTGACAGACATTTGCAGAACTCCATTCAATTTGAGCTTACCTCTGAAAAAACACCAAACATTTCTGTGATTACTACAACTTCTCCAAGTTCACCATCAGCCACCCCTTCCACTCCTCCATCTACAACACACATTCCCATTGCTATCCCTACTCCTCTAGTTGTCACATCTATTTTTGCAACCATGGAAAACCGATATACTCCCCTAAAATTTCCTGCCAATCCAGGGGCTATACCCCAAGACTATCAAAGTAGAATCACTTCTTTTGAAGGTACTGGCACTTACACTGCTCAACAACATACCAAGAAAATGACCGACTATTTTGAAATATATGCGGTTGACGCTGATGATGTTAGAATGAAAGTATTTGTTCAAAGTTTGACTGGAGATGTTAGAACATGGTTTAGAGCCCTCCCCGCAAACAGTATCAGTGACCCACAAGCTCTTTATCAGACCTTATTGAACAGATGGGAAAAGAAGAAAGATCCTCTCCACATTTTATTAGAATATGAAAACCTAATAAGAGGCACACAAGAAACTGTCCAAGATTACTGTACCAGATTTAATAATGTCTACAATGCTAGTCCTCAAAATCTCAGACCTCCTCCAGATTTGGCCTTGATCAAGTTCCTTGATGCATTTGATTCTGATATGGCATACCAACTTAGGGAAAGAGCTCCTCGAAACTTAGAATAGATGCAGAGTATAGCTGTCAGTGTTAAGGCCAACCTGATATCTAAACGATCGAGAGCCAGAGCTGAAAGGAGGACACCTTTCAAAGAAGAACTTTCTGCCTTTGAACAGAAATTAGATTCCATTATTAAAGGAATGGATAAACTTGGAGATAAAGTAGAAACAATCGAGAGAAAATCCCCTTGGGATGGTCAAACAAGCAATACTGGGAGAAATCCAAATTTCAGGAAGAACCAAAATCCTAACATTGGAAAGACAAGGCCTGACCAAAATATTAGGCTCCCATTTCAAGAAAATTATGCTGAAGCCTCAACTTTTGATGAACCAACAGAAGACACTCAAATTAATTTGATGGGATTCAACAATGAACAACAAGTTTTCTTGACCTAAGAGGATCAAGAAGCTCAAATTCTTAAACAATTCCAAACTTAGTCAGGTGAATCATTTAACTTTAGGAAGGGATATGATACAGCCATTTATGAAGTCCACAAACAATACAATCTGAGGAGCAAAAGAATAGGTGTCCCTGAAACCAATAAACAGAAAGATACCAAACAACCTAACAAAGGTAAGATCAGTTCCCCCCCTGTACATATTCTTTTTAGAACATGTCCTAACCCTAATAACCCAATTGTTGAAGATGTATCAGATAATCAACCACCTAACAGACAACTTTCCACTTCTATTCCTGCTAAAAGAAACGTAGAAGAGCCTCTAGAACTTGATTTGGAGACAACTTCAACCCATAATCCCACTCCTGAAGAGGAGAGAAACACAGAAAATCCAGCTGTCCGAAATACAAGAACTCAGACCGAAAAACCTTTTAATCTTGAGACAGAAGTAGGAAAACTAAAGATAGTTGTTCCATTATCAGAATTGGCTAAACATGATGTCTACAGAACTCAAATCAGCAGATCACTCAAAATTTCTGTGAATGAAGATTCAGTAAATGTTTTTGATGACCAGCCTGAATTGATATTTGGCCCTCGAGTAAATGGAAAAACAGTAGAGGGAGAAGTTCCTCCTTTCTATGTAGGTCTAAACATACATGATAAAATACTTCATAATGCCATGTTTGATTCTGGTGCTTCTCATAACTTAATACTTAAATCTGTAATGGAGAGACTAGACCTTGACATCACTAGGCCATATAAAGACCTTTTCTCTTTTGATTCAAGTCAGGTCAAATGTCTAGGTTTAATCAAAAACTTATGTGTGTCACGAGTCCAATATCCTGCCAAAACCATCTTAATGGACATAGTAGTAGTTGATATTCCGCCAAAGTATGGCATGCTATTGTCTAGATCTTGGGGTGCAAAGCTTCAAGGATCTCTACAGTTAGACATGCCTTATGCTACTATTTCAGTGTTTGGTCAACCCAAGAGACTATACAGAGAAACCTTAATGAAGTATGTAGTAAGTAGTCAAGAGAAGCCTCAAAATTTCCCTATCTACTCAGTACATTCATATATGATTCTTTTATCCTTTACAATGCTGAAATTGATCCCCCACATGAAATAAAAGTTTTAGCAGATGAAACAGAAAAATTGCAAATGAAAAGTCTAGTGTTCGAATCCAAGAAATTTTTGAAAATCATGAAACATCAGATAAACCAGAAGAAACTAAAAAACCAGATCTCCCTCTTAAACAGATCCCTGAAACTCCAGATACTAATTATAAACATGAAATCCTTTGGTACTTAGAATTTGATGGTTCTGTGAACAAATTAGGAGCAGGAGCAGGAGTCTGGGTGTACAATCTTGAAAACAATCATGCTAAAGGCCATGCCTACAGGTTAAACTTTAGGTGCACTAATAATATGGCTGAATATGAAGCTCTATTGCTAGGTCTTCAACTGGTCAAGAAATTGGGAGCAATTAGAGTGTCAATCCTAGGAGACTCTAATTTAATCATTCAACATATAAAAGAGAATTTCTTAACAAATGATCCCAGATTAAGAGAGTACATAGGAACAACTATAGAGATCCTCAATACATTTCTAGAAACTCAGCTTGCCAAAATCCCTAGAAAACATAACTTGCAAGCTCATAGCCTGGCAACGTTTGCTAGCACCTATAAATTACCATTTGAAACAAAATCATCAATTCACAGTTGAGATTAGACACAGGCCAGCCATACCTGATTATGTAAAGAACTTGCAAGTGTTTGACAGTGATAAATAGATCAACAATTTTTTAACCCTAGAAGAAGAATTTTCTAGCACTAACATAGATGTAGATATAATTAATGAGTTTGATCCAACAAATCAGATAGAAACAAACATTTCAGCAGAAAATGCAACTCAAATGCTTCATCCAACGAAATTTACCAAAAATGAAATACAAGATCTTAAAGAAATAGACATTGATGAGATTATTCAAGGAGACTCTGAAGTTATCAATTTAAAAGACAATCATTTTCCCAAAGGATTAACTCCTTTGGAAGATCTCTTTAATTTCAACGATATTCCAAAGAAACCCAAGATGGAACCCCTAAAAGCAGACATTGAAGACTATAACATAGGAATTGAAGAAAAGCCAAAAATGGTAAAATTATCCAAATCTTTACCCCCTGATCAAAAACTTAAGTATGTTGAACTGATCAAAGAATTCCAGGATGTTTTTGCCTAGAGCTATGAAGACCTGAAATCTTATGACACCTTTGTAATTCAACATACAATACCCCTCAAAGAAAATAAAAAACCATGCAAACAAAAGCTCAGAAGAATCAACCCTGTACTGCTTCCTTTAATTGAAAAAGAAATCAAACGAATGCATGATGTGGGGATAATTGCTCCAATCAGATTTTCAGAATGGGTGTCTAATTTAGTGCCTAACAGGAAGAAACAGGAGAAATCAGATTATGTGTTAACTTAAGAAATGTAAACAAGGTTTCTTTGAAAGACAATTACCCTTTACCTAAGATGGATCATATTTTACAAAAGGTAGTAGGTGCTTCTAGGATTTCACTTTTGGATGGGTTTTCAGGTTATAATCAGATTCTGGTTCATCCTGATGACCAAGAAAATACTGCATTTACAACACCATGGGGTACATTCAAATATGTTAAAATGCCATTCAGACTTAAGAATACAGGGGCAACCTTTCAATGAGTAATGGACATAGCTTTTGCAAAAGAAATTCATGATTTTTTGGTTATATATCTAGATGACCTGACAATATTTTCCAAATCAGACCAGCAACATTTAGATCATTTCAAACAAGTGTTTTTAAAATGCAGAAAGTATGGTATTTCATTAAATCCTAAAAAATCTTTGTTTGGTCTAGAAGAAAGCAAACTGTTAGGCCATATCATATCCAAAGATGGCATCAGAATTGATCTTGCTAGAATAGAAGCTATTCTACAAATACCCCACCGCAGAAATGTCAAAGAACTTCAAACTTTCCTAGGAAAGATTAACTTTTTAAGAAGATTCATATCTAATTTGGTTGAATTAATTAGATTGCTGAACAATGTGTTAAAAAAGGATTCAAAGGTTAAATGGACAGTAGAAGCCAAACAAGCATTTGAAGAAATTAATGCTTGTTCTTATTCAACATTATTAAATTTAATGGGAAGTAGGAGACTTGATATTTATTTGTATTTTATTAGTAAAATTTATATATTATGACTTTATTTATTTTGAAGTTTATTTTGTATTAAGTTAAATGAAGATTAT
Source organism: Pinus tabuliformis (assembly GCA_031772625.1). Lineage (NCBI taxonomy): Eukaryota > Viridiplantae > Streptophyta > Pinopsida > Pinales > Pinaceae > Pinus > Pinus tabuliformis. The sequence goes on from CM062814.1 coordinate 931,377,998, forward strand.
ATATATCAAAATTTTTGTTATTGATTTTTTTGAAAAGAAGTCAAATGAGATTGCTAAAATTTTGTCTAACTAAAACATTTTATAAAGAAAATGAAATCATACCCGTAACATAAGTTAAGAATTTTATAAATAAAAATTTAAAATGAAATCATACTCGTAACATAAGTTCAGAATTTTATAAATAAAAATTTATAAAAATAAACTGATTAAGTCAGAGGTTAACAAATATCTACTAATATCTTCATGTACCAAATTAGATGTTCTCGGAAGGCTTTACATTGTAAAATGAAGTGTTTTTCTGTTTCCACTTTTCCAGAAGAACAAAAAATACATACTCTTTCCTCCTACACTTCTTTAGGCATTTACCAGCACCATGTTTCACAACGGAGTTGATGAGAATTAGTCCTTAACTGAACAATACAATTTTTGGCTCTCGAAGAAATATTGGCCTCTATGTATGTTTTTTGTTGATGATTAAAAATGAGATTAAACACATCTATAGAGTATTTTTTCTTTATCTAAATACATTTATAAAACTTATCCATAACAAAAACTTTTATCTCTTTATTATAGTGTTACCTCATTTACTAAATTATTTATTATTTTGCTACATCCCTTCATCTCAAATATCATAACAAACCAAAAGAGCATCTAAAATACCTTCCACATATCTGATATGATGGCATTGATTGTACAACCTATAAATAGTGAGAAACCAATTATTCTTTATAAAAGTGAAGCACTTCCGAGAACATGTAGTCAAATGACGGAATGAGGTTAAGCCTTCCAGAATCCGAGTATAGCGACGGAATTACATCATAAATTGAAACAATAAATCTACCGGACTCGACAGAAAATGCTTTAAAAAATTGACAAATTTGATAGCTTTAAAAAAAGTCATGAATTTAGACGGAGTTGGCGTGAAAACTAAGATTTTGAACAGTGTGGGCAACGACCATGGACGGAGCCACACGTGCTCGTGTTTCAATTTCCCTTGAGCATTTGATTGATTTTATATATATAAGTGGGCGTTGGGGTTTTTAGGATAGGTAATTATTTTTTTAAATTTTAAATTTTTGTTGTTTAAAATTGGTCTGGTTTATTATATTATATATATGGGTTTAAAGTATGAATTTAGATGGTATGGTCTGAAAATTAAGTTTTTGAATAGGGTGGGCAATGACTGTGGACAAAACCACAAGTTTCAATCTCTTTTGAGTAAAATATATGTATAATAGTAGGCACAAGTTTCAATTTTTTTTTGAGTAAAAAATATATATAAAAGTAGGCACAAGTTTCAATTTCGTTTGAGTAAAATATATAAATAAAAGTAGGCGTTGGAGTTTTTGGACTGTTAATTTTTTTTTGAAATTTTAATTTTTGTGGTCTAAAATAGGTTTTTATTATATATAGGTTCAATCTCTTGAATTTGTAGGGTATTCCAATGGTGAAGAGATGACAATTTAAATTTGTAATTCTAAAAATCCTTGCCAAATTCTAGAGAAACTATATTGAAAAATAAACAAAAAAATTATCCTTTGAACATTATATATATATATATATATATATATACCCTTTAAGTCTTGAATATACATTTATATATTACCAAATTACACGTGGAATAGAAAATTATTTTTCTAAAAATAAAATGTTACTTATCCTTTCTATAAAATTAACTAAACCTAAATTAAAACTTTTATAAGCATTTATGACTCGTATCTTTAATTTTATCTAAATGATTCAATCTTCCAACATGTATGACCTTTTTTATTATAAATTTAGTCTAAGTTCAAAACTAATTTAGTATGTAAATTAAATAAATTCTACATTAAATATATATATGATATATATAGATAGATATCAATTTATAATATATATGAAAATACTTATTTTATTTTATAATACATTTCACATTATTAAGATTAAAAAAATATTAATATTAACTAAATTATAACTTCTTTATTATTATTACTTATAAAAGAATTAATATTAATATTAAACATATATACATTTTAAAAAATACATAACAAAAAAATAGTAAAGTAATAATAAGGAATAAGAGTCTAATGATAATTGTGAAGATTATGTTTTTTAATTAAATTGAAAAACAAAAATTATAGAACTATCTTTAAATTAAATCTTAATTCTCAATTTTAATTATTATTGAAAATATTTTTTCTAGATTAAATCTGTACTATTTACCTAATAATTATTGATAATTAAATTAAAATTTTAAAAACCCTATTTCAAAATAAACATGCTTATCATAATAAAATAAAATATAATCATTATTATAAAAATAAAACTATAAAATATAAGATCAAAAATATGAAGAAAAAACTATTTCCTCTATACACAATATTCAATATATTTATATATTATTTTTTATTTTAATATATTTCATTTATTAATATTTTTATCTCTATACACCATATTCAATATATTTATTTATTTATATCTTATTTTTTATTTTAATATATTCCATTTATTAATATTTTTATATCATAAGTTCGAGTATGTCTATTTATTCTCATCTTTACACACTTTCTTTTTAAAAATTTTCGTGTCTACCGTGGAAAACAAAAAAAAGTTTTCCTGTCCCAAGTTTTGACCATCTCGATTTTCACGAATATGAACAAGTATTCCAACTTTTACAAATATGAACCAGCAATAATATGATGAAATAAAGTCGAGAAAATATTCCACTACCAAAAGTTATTAAGAATTACCATTAAAAGCATCAATCCATATAATAAATGAGACAATATGTCATTGTGATATTTGAGTGTAACATCTTTCAAAACATACACATTATTTTCAAAATATATATGAGAAATCTAGTTGAAGGGATGAAGCAAGATAATAATTCAATTAGCAGAGCTATCAGCTGTTAGGTTGAAGATTTATCATTGAATTAGAAGTCTTCAAAGTTACTAGTGAATTTTATTGGTATTGAATTTAAAAGTAGGAGAATATTCATATATATATATATATATTTGTTTACGAGTTTTGAACTATTCAGGTTAATCCTCAAGTAAAGATATTATTTATTTATTAAAAGTTAAAATTATTTATTAAAAGATGATAAATTGTGATATTGTATTTTAATAATTCATTAGAAACAAGGAGCCATTGTTGTGGCGCTAGTCTCTGCCGATTAATAAAAGAGTTTGGTGAGTTATTATTATGAGATTTAAAATGTGTTTAATTTGCATTATCATCAGAGCTGGTTTGCATTACTAGTGTGTTGTAGGCATGCTTATTAAGATTTAGTGAATTGGATAGCGAATTGTTGTATGGACTTTTTGACTTTATGCAAAGAGTGAAATATAATGAACTTTGCGTTTGTTAAATAAGAATTGTGATAAATGTAAGATTAGTTTTAGACGTAATTTTCCAATGTGTCATGATTTAGAAAATGTTTAGATTAATAATTAAAATGTAATAAAATTTAAGAGTGAATCATGGAAACCTTGACGGGAAAAAACTATAAAAGGTAATAATAATGCATTATAATGTATAAAGAATTAGAGAGTGTTAAAGTAAGTTATGTATTTTAATAAGCATGGGGTATAAAATATATTTAAATGCATAATAATGAATTCATGGTGCATAAAAGATAGAATTTTGTTATTTTTTTACATTTGAATATTATGGAAATATTCATAAAATGATAATGAACAAATAAACATTATTATGAATATAAATTTGTTAATTAAATCCGTGGTGGAGAGTGTTCAATATTTAGATAAATGATTGTCGAAAGTCAAAGAAGAACTTAAGCATTTAAAAATTATGGAGTCTTGAACCCATAATTGAAAGATTAGATATCTAGTAACATGTTTGGACATAAGTGATTCCATTCGGGTTAATGTCAATGATTGGGGAATTATTCCATGGTCAAAAGAACAAAAGATATATTTATTTAAAAATATTGTTTATCATAACTTTAGTGTGAACTTTAAATTTGTCCAATTACTAATTAGCAAAGAAAATAAACCCTGCATCTAATTTCTAATTAGTAATTTGTTGCATTTAATTAGTAATTTGTTGTGATGCAAAAGGACATGACTTTTGGTCTTTTTTATAGTTTTGGGTTAGTAAATATAGTATCTAAGTACAATAGCAAAGTAATTTTGATAAGTTTATTTTATAAATTAAAAACTAAAATAAACAGATTAAAATTAAAAAAACATTTAAACTCTACGAGTTGAAATGTAAATTGATCATGACCTGCAAGAAAAAATTCATTATCTTTTGGTGTTGTATACTCTTGCTTTCTGCAATATCTGTGTTCCATTTAAGCAAGTTAGTTTTTTTATTGAAATTTTTTCAAAGTATAATGAAGGCACTTACATCACAGATAAACAGATGCCATTAAACATAGTTGTTTTTCTATTTTGTGATTATCTTAATTAGGGAGTATAGTTTAATATAATTCATTTATTTGGCATAACATAAGCATAGGAGATATGATGACATATAGAATGACGAAATTTGGGATAATTGAAAATAATAAAAGAATGGAGATTGACTATACCACTTCAAATTACTCTATTTATTAGTTAGAAATAATGTTTTGACACTTCAAATTACTCTATTTATTAGTTAGAAACTATTTATTAGTTAGAAATAATGTTTTGACACTTCAAATTACTCTTTATTAGTTAGAAATAATGTTTTGACAGCTTGATTTTTTAAAAGTTATTATGTTATTAAACTTTATACCTGGTGACAAGAAAGGCTTGCCTTGGCATAAGCTAATTATTGCAGGTTAATAGAACTGGGAGAAATGATATTACATGTTATAAATTATGAAAGTCATATTCAATTAATACTGTTTTAAATAAAAAATAGATAACAGTTCATTTCAATGTGGGAATCTTTTTATTCAAGGAATTTTATTTCTTTGTGATTGGAAGTGTAATCTTTAAATTATGAATACTGAATAATAAAAATATTATAGGAAATTTATACTTAGTTAAAACTATAAATAATTTAATAGTTATAATTAAATATGAATGGATAAGCAATATTTAATATTATATGGGTAATTTAAATCATAAAATGCATTATTTATTTAAACAATGCAAGATAGAGTGTGATATTACAATTAAATAAAAATAAATAATAATAATATTTTTATATTAGATCAGAGATATTGAAATTTAATTAAACATTAGCATAATGAATCAAGAGCCATAGAGACAAAATAAAAACTGCCAATGCAATTTTTATTAACTAATAATTAATGCATTAAACATTAGCATAATGAAAAAATATTGGATCAGAGATATTGAAATTTAATTAAACATTAGCATAATGAATCAAGAGCCATAGAGACAAAATAAAAACTGCCAATGCAATTTTTATTAACTAATAATTAATGCATTAAACATTAGCATAATGAATCAAGAGCCATAGAGACAAAATAAAAACTGCCAATGCCAATTTTTATTAACTAATAATTAATGCAACATTCGACTAGATGAATGTTCAGATACAAGATGATCATTTAAGAACATAGGATTTGTGCTGTAACATTTTGCCATTCTGTCAATACAATGTCATTTTGTCAGCAATGACAACACTTCATTCCAAGTCTGCATGTTTCAAAAATTTCAGTTGAAGGGGATCCCATGGAATTTGCAGATATTTATGCTTCTTTATACTAGCTTAACTGCTGAATTTTAACAAGATCATTTCCAGACTTTCCTAGAATGGCTGTAACTGTGCGTTCAGATGTTACAACTTCAACTGTAGTTTTTGTGATAAGCTGACCAGCTGCTGTCACACTGCCAAAGGTGATATACAATGCCAAGGACATTAGTACATAAATACTGATCAGCAAAAGCACTATGATAGTAGCAATTGACAAAATTTTGCAAATGTTGTGTACCTTTCAAATCTGGCAGAAGTCTGTTGACAAAGAATTGGGTCCTCAAACTCAGAGAAATTGCCAATACTGTTTATATTGCGATTTGACTGAATTTTGAAACAAAGCATATAGTTAGTACTGCAGGGGTTCGTGTTTGCAGACAGATTTATGGTTAATTATTTTAAATAGAAATTTAATTGAATCAAGGAATCTGCTTTTGTTCTAAGAAATCAAAATCAAAAAGTAGCAACAGAGGGACAGTAGACGAATTGTTGGCAAATGTTGGAAAATGTCGGAGGGAGGTCAAGAACTGCATACAAAATTGGTGCACTTGTTTGCTGTGGATTGCCTGAAATTTCAATCAGTGATTCAGATTTTCCTGGTCTAACTTCAAGAAGATTAACTTTGGCATGAGAAATCTGACCATACAAAGAAAACAAAATCAGTAAATAAAGTGTGTTCATAGCAAGGCATCAACAATTGAGCTTGTTATTTGAGGATGCAAGAGTCCATCGTTATTTGAGCATTATAAGTTAATGGCATTGTGGTTGAATACTGAGGGTTTGTCTTAGCTGTGGTCGGCATGCGCTGTGGTGGTCTGATCGGCGGCCAGCTGTTCCTCCTCGAGATGCTGGAAAGTTCGGCTTGGGTTTTACTGTCTTCGTGGCCTTTGGGTTTTACTGTCTTCGCGGCCTTTGGGTTGGTATTGTTACTTGCTTGTTTAGCTCTGCAGTCTGTGTGATTTTTCGTCTGTGGTGGAGTTCCTGGTTGCTCGGATATTGTTACTTGCTTGTTTAGCTCTGCAGTCTGTGCGATTTTTCGTCTGTGGTGGTCTTGTGGGCGGACAACTGCCCCTCGTCGAGATCCTGGAAAGTTACTCGACTTGGGTTTTACCGTGTTCGCGCCCTTTGGGTTATTATTGTTACTTGGTTGTTTAACTGTGCAGTCTTGGCTGCTTCGTAGGTCCAGCAGTATTGTCTCTTCGTTTCCCTCAAGAGTCCATGGCTATTTGAGCATTATAAGTTAACGGCATTCTGGTTAAATACTGAGGGTTTCTCTTACCTGCATGGCTTTTATGAGCGATATAAGCTAAGTCGAACCAAGGTTTTGGAGGTTGGAAAGGTTGGTTTTGGGGGTGGAAAGGTTTTGGGGTGTTATTGGGGGCCTCGCATCGTTGGAGGTGAAGGGCATGTGGTCTGGTGACTCCCAAGCCGTTGTGTAACGTTGGTATGAATCGGACCATGTTCACGCCCTTTGGGTTATTATTGTTACTTGGTTGTTTAGCTCTGCAATCTCTGCGATTTTTCGTTTGTATTTGTTGTATTGTCTGCAGTGAAAACACAATGCGGTTTCTGCCGGCTGTGATGCTGTGGGCTTGTCTTAGCTACATGGGTTTTATGGAAATTTCTGTAAATGTCGGTTTCGACCGGCATTTGGAACGAGACGACCTGAGTCAAGCTATGGAGTGTATTCAAGGTTTTTCGGTTGTATAATTTATGTGTATGTTTACTTTGGTGCATAATGTTTTTTTAAGTTTGTAATTCTGTTATGGATCTATGGATATTCGACTTTGATATTACTCCTAGAACGGAAGGTTGCTTTGTTGACTAAAGCTGTATAAGACTAAAACACATGCCTAAGATGGATTGTTGCAGCTTTGCAATGTTGACGAGATCTGTTTTGATTTGCAAAAACAATTTATTAGAAAGTGAGTATTGTACATACCTCAACCAATTGATCAGTTTCGAAAGCACACCGAGGAAGCTGTTCTCTTTGTAATATTCTAATATTGGCAGCTGTTGTGTGCCTCATATCAGAAGTCAGTACAACACCCCTGCCAATTAGACAACACAATTTCAAAATAAGATCAAGTTGCTGAAACGTACTTTATCATATGCAATCCTATTACTGGTTACAGAACTGTATCTGCGATCAAACTTCAGATTCACGCTAACTAGCTAAACATGAGAATGCAGAAGGAGAGATCAAAAGTGTGAGGCTACAAAGCCATAAACTTTTGGAACAAGGCTTGTAGCATGTGCTTTTCAATGAGGTCTAATAGAAACATTGGCTGAAAATATTGCACAATGCTGAGGATGTAGGCAATTAAATGCAAAGAACCGACTAGAAATTTTAGGCACGGGTTTCATAAAAAGTTTTAAGTCCCCTTGCCGAAGTACTCCAAAGGTAGCTTCTGCATACACAACACTGTGTGTGAAGTGCACTTCAAATGATATAAAAAATGAAATGGGTTGAGGTAAACTTACTGCTTGGACATTCTTTATCATGCTTATTTTAAAAGCTTGCATCATTCTATTTATTATTTCTAAATAACTGTGTGTCATGATCTTTCTTTTTTTATTCTCGAGTCAAATGAATGCAATTAAACTAAAACAGAATGCACACAGAATCCAGACTAACACGTAGGAAAGTTTTAGAGACATATATGTAAAACCAAGTGAAGCAGAAAATAAACATACTTTCACGTTGAACTCTGAGCGGTTCTGTTTTAGAAGATAAAGAATTGCAAAAAAGTCATTTCTATCTATATCTGAATCCAACAGAATTTGATGCGGTGCTCCATGCGATGGAAAAATTTGACAACTTAGGTAAGCTAACAGAAATATTTGGGAAAGAATAAACACATGTAACATCATCATGATGCTCTGTGACGAGTTGCACTTTATATCATCAACTGCACTTGCTCATGCAAATAAACTAGTTGAGTCAAAACAATAGTCAAATTATGCAAGACTGAAATAACATGGAAGTGTAACCTAAAACATCTCAACTCAATTTTGCATCTAATAATATCTTGACCCATAAATAAAACAAAGATGTCTGGATAAGGTATTTGCAAAAAAACCTGAAATACTTGCAAAAAGAAAGAAGCATCAAATAGTTGCAGATTGCACTTGCCTTATGTGAGCAGGGAACAACACAATTTCAAAATAAGATCAAGCTGCTGAAAGGTGTTTTATCGTATGCAATGCTATTGCTGGTTACAGAATTGTATCTGCGATCAAACTTCAGATTCACGCTAACTTGAGCCTCCTTTTACCCTGATTGAAGCTGTTTTTCTTCTGATGCACCACCAAGTAAAACAGAACGTCAACAATGCAGCAGAAGATTCAAACTGATATAAAAGTGGTTTCCAACATTAATGCAATTAATATATCTAGCCATTTAGCTAACCAACGTATGCAAAAGGTATCACCCCATAAACCTCGTTCAGACTCCTTTATATTTGTAGATGCAGAATAACGCATTTTATGAAGATATGTACCAATATCATTAACACCATGTAACTCGTATAGGAACTCAGGTGCTAGTTCATATTGATATGACTGTATTGCTTCAACGTCATTGTTCTGTAAGCAAAAAAGAAAGTGGTCTATTAACCCATTTCGCAATTCATTTGAAGTATAACGAAAATGTAGAAGCATTTCGAACGAGTCAAATAGACAATCTCCTACAGTATATGAAAATGCATTTAGTCTAAAAAGACCATTTCTTTTTAATACAGTGTCTACAGTATATGAAAATGCATTTAGTCTAAAAAGACCATTTCTTTTTAATACAATATCAATGTTCTCAGGCAAAATGCATTGCAATCTGAATTTGTAATTGTCAACATCTATTATTTCTTCCATCATTTGCAATTGCTTACCAGAGTTGGCTTTTGCAATTGTCTTGTACAACTTTGCAAAAAATATTAATGAAGTTAGCAAAAACTGAACATGACTGTCATCGATAGGCCACCAAACCCCCCTGAAGCTTCTCAACGCCAAAGTGTTTCCCAAAGAACGATCTCCCTTTTTCAACAAAACTGCCAATGCAAACATTGGCAGTTTCGTTGAAAAAGGGAGATCGTTCTTTGGAAAACACTTTGGTGTTGAGAAGCTTCAGGGGGGTTTGGTGGCCTAATCTGACATATATACATTTAAATATAGATATGTAAAAAGAGGAGATATATATAGTAAACATTAATATTTTAAATAGCAAATAGCATATTTGTATAGTTGCCATACATACCTTTTCAAAGCAAGTGGTTGGTTTGCCTTTCCTAATTGAGTTATGTGGTCTATTTCTTCAGTTGTTTGTTTTCCTTTTTTAGGATTTATGCTATGTTATAGAATAGGAACATATATTTAGTTCAATTTCAAAGAGCATATAGAAGTAAACAGATAACAAGGAACATTAAAACCATAGAACCATACATATGTAAAGATAGAATGGATATATACTAAACATTAACATTCTAAATACAAATTGGCATATTTGTATAGTTGTCATAGACATACCTTGTTGAACATTATTATTCTAAATACAAATTAGCATATTTGTATAGTTGTCATAGACATACCTTTGCAAAACAAGTGGTTGGCTTGCCCTTTCTAATTGCGTTATGGATTCTATTTCTTCAATTGTTTCGTTTCGTCTCTGAAGATTTAGGCTATGTTATAGAATAGTAACATATATTTAGTGCAAAGTAGAAGTAAAAACTGAACAAGAACATTAAAACCATAGAACCATACATATGTAAAAATAAAAATAGAATGCATATATAGTAGACATTAATATTCTAAATACAAATTACCATTTTTGTGTAGTTCTCATAGACATACCTTTGCAAAACAAGTGGTTCGTTTGCGCTTTCTAATTGGCTTATGCATTCTATTTCTTCAATTGTTTCATTTCCTTTTTCAAGTTTTATGCTATGTTATAGAATAGCAAGACAGATTTAGTACAAGCCAAAAGAACATATAAAAGTAAAACTTGAACAAGAAGACAAGATCAATAGAAAAGGAAAGGCAAAAAGAATATACTGTGTTTGTTTATGTTGCATGTTGTTGTTCTTTTTTCTTGGTCGTTCTGTTCAATTGAAAAGGGTTTTACTAGCAGAATCTGCATGCATAAATAGATGAGGTCATATCTGCAAATTTATGATAGCATAGTTCTATTGGTTAATTGAAAAGGCTGTCTCTGGCATAAGTTGCATTGATCAATACAGAATGCCATATATGTAAATGTAGAATAGAATGCATAGTATGTATGTTGTTATCACTTCGTTTACCACAAAAAGATATTGTAGTATGCTTTAGTAAAATAGATATGGTAAAAGCAATGAGATATTGCAAAAATGTCAAAATTTGGAATTTTGTAAACTGTTTCATGTGTATATCATAGGTCAAGGACAAGAGATATTATATCATGGTCAGACCAATATGCATCCAATACGAAAATTCTATACTTTATATTGCCTAGATTTGCCCAAACATGGTCAATCAATGATTTGTGCATGCTATTAGTTTTGTCAACTAGGAAATGAAGATTGTAGTTTTGCATGTAGGTTTCTAGCTGCTTTGTTTTTTGATTGCAATGCACCATATCAATATTGAAGTCCCCTAGTATAACTATGATATTGTTTAGATCTAACTGGTATAAGGATTTTGCAATGACGTTGAGGATATTGTTTAGGTTTGCATGTGGCAATGCATATATATTGAGTATTGCAATTTCTAATGTGTGAACTTTTATTTTTGCAAACAATGCTTCTACAAAGCAGTCTTCAAAATGGGTATGTTCAAGGATAATGATATTTTCCTTTATCAATATCATTACTTCATGCTTAATGCAACTTGAGATGCAATTGAAATTTTTGAAGTATTCATTTTGCATAGACAGCAACATATGTGTTTCTTGTAAGCACAAGATATCAGATTGCATTGTGTCATGGTCATTGCATATGTCAGTAAGATGCGCATGAAGATTGCGAGTGTTGAATGAAAGAATAAAGATGGATTGCAATGATTGTATTGATGAACAATCATATTCTAGTTGCCATTTTGCAGTGGTTTGCAAACATTGCATTTCAGAATTTACTTTTTGCTTGACCTTGAAGTTACTATGTTTAAGAGGATTAAGCAAATACAATGATTCTATGTTTCTGACACGTGATAGTGCTGTGTATACTAGGCCATGCACTTGTACTCCAGTAGGGTCGAATGCAAGCCTATCCAAGGTTAAGCCTTGTGATCTATGTATTGTGCGTGCACCAATTCAACTGACAAAATATAAAAAGTATTGTCTTTGATTTGTGCTAGGTTGCAACTCCAACATATTCCAAGGTAAAAAGTTTCCTGCTATTCGTTATCAACCTATGGTTATACTATATGGATCTAAACAAAATTCAAGGATCAAGGAACCCAAACAAGGCATTGAGAACCAGATACGAGTAGTGCATAAGCATAATTCCATAACGCTTCTCAAGAAGATCCATCATTATGGGACACTGCAGGTATGATCCATATAAATGATGAACATGTAATATATTCAAAGGGCAGGTTTGGCAAACACAGCAACAATCTGCCTAAGCAAATTGTCCCAAGACTGTTGGCAATTGTGGCATGTGAAAGAAGATGCCCAAAAATTACAAATCTTTGATGATTCACAAATTGTGGTGAATTCGATGAATGGAACAAATTGATTGGATAATTATAAACTTCAACCTATATTTCAGGAGATTCGACTTGCTTAAACAGAGTATTTAACACATTATGTTTGAACATGTTTACAAAGACAGGAACATGGAAACTGATGGACTGTCAAAAGCAAGATTACACTTGGTAGCATGAACTTGGCTCATTCAACAGAGAGTGGAAGGAGAGCTGATGGAATGTGTTTTAAATGTCAATATCTATATGTATAATTTTTTATGCCACTGTTTATGAACATATCTAGGACCTGATTCTTCATGAGACAAAACTGGTTTCAAATCTCTGATGTATGTCAGAATGACCATGACAGGGCTGTCATATTGACATTTTTGAAAACTGGTTATGAAGCAACATATCTTCTGAGCCATACTTTTATCACTTCCTATGCTTAAGCATATCTCTATATCTATATTTTTTTATGGGACTGTTTATGGACATATCTAGCAGCTAATTTCTTATGAGATAAAACTCGCTTCAAAGCTCCGATATATGTTAGAATGACTATGATAGGGCTGTCATATTGACATTTTTGGAAACTGTTTATGAAAAAAGATATGTTCCCAGCAATACTTTTATCACTTCCTATGCTTAAGGATATTTGTGAAATGCAGAAACATATATAATAAATGTAATTTTGTTTTCATAATAAAATAATTTTTTCTCTCTGAGCAGAATAAGGTAGTTGAACATCATATGAGAACCAATCTGGTTATAACTAGCTAACATGACATTTTAATCTAAGGTTTAAATAGACAAAATGTCTTGATTCATCATTATACGGAGCTAGTTGCATGCATTACTCAACTTCTACTTGTTGGGATCATCTCAAATAATATTGTTGTTATGATTATAACAATTGATAATATTAATATTAATATTAATGTAAACACAGAATAAACAATGACAATTTCAGATTTGAATTCCAATATAATTGAATGACAGAAAAGATATAAATGACTGAATACAGCTTAAATATGTATGTTTTTTAAAACAATCACAGAGTAACTCGACTATAAATCTAGAGTAACTGAAGCATAAACCTACACAATGCAAAAATTAAAAGCCTAACAAATTCACAAAAAGCAATTAATAGAAAAATTGACAAAACGCAATTAGTCGAATAACACCGTACCTGGAACAAAGCCGACTATTCAAATTGCTTCTCGTCTAGACCATATTCATGCACAACAGAGCCTGTACCAAGAACCACAGCTTCACCTAGGTCATCTCGGCCCAAATGACAAGGAAGTCACATGGTGCTCGAAACTGACATTTACGGGAATTTCCATAAAACCCATGCAGGTAAGAGAAACCCTCAGTATCACAGAAAAGCTTATAATTTTCGCAAACGAAACATTTCATCCAATATATAAGCAACAACAAACGAACAACATCTAGTACCAATATAGCAAACCTTCAATTCAACACTTCTTAACAAAGCAAATGAACTTAACACTAACTAAATGAACTTAACAAAGTTGTTAACAAAGCAACCTTCCGTTCTAGGAGTAATATCAGAGTCGAATATTCATACATCCATAACAGAATTACAAACTTAAACAAACATTATGGACCAAAGTAAACATATACATAAATTATACGAGCGAAAAACGTTGGATACACGCCTAAGATAGGAAACCGTGCAGTTACAAAACAGACTGCAATCTTCAATATTTTAACATTTCAAACAGTTCAAAATCCCCAATTTATTTACATCTTCATGTGAAAAAACAGTTCAAACTACAAAAGACTGCGACTCAATCTGTACCAAGAACCATAGCTTCGCCCAGGTCGACTCGGCTCAAATGATAAGGAAGTCACATCGTGGCTGAAACCCACATTTACAGAATTTTCCATAAAACCTATGCAGGTAACAGAAACCCAGAGTATCACGGCAGGCAGCAAACGCATTGTGTTTTCAGCGCAGACAATACAGCAAATACAAATGAAAAATCACACAGATTGCAGAGCTAAACAACCAAGTAACAATAATAACCCAAAGGGCAAGAACAGGGTAAAACCCAAGCCAAGTAACTTTCCAGGATCTCGAGCAGGGACAGTTGTCCGCCGATAAGACCACCACAGCACATGCTGTAACCCAAGTCAATTGTAAATCAATCTGAATTTATTGCCAAATCAATTGTATACTGTCCGATTCATACGAGCGTTACACATCCGCTTGGGAGTCACGGGACCACGTGCCGTTCAGGTCGAACGATGCGAAGCGCGTAATAAGACCCCAAATCCTTTCCACCCCCAAAAACCTTGGTTCCACTTAGGTTATATCGCAAATATAATCAAAAATTGCATCGGTCAACCCAAAGTCAGCGATCTATCAATCGCATATAGTCCCCAGCAGGGATCACGGAGTAACTGGACTATAAACCTAGAGTAACTGGACCATAAACCTACACAATGCAAAAATTAAAACCCTAACAAATTGACAAAAAGCAAGTAATACAAAAATTGACAAAAAGCAATTAGTAGAATAACACCGTACCTGCAACGAAGCCGAGCGTTCGAATTCCTTCTCGTCTACACCATATGCATGCACAACCCAGCCTATGCCAGTACCATGAGAAAATGTGAAAATGACGAAATTGGTTAACGAAGTCTGCACACAAAACCCTCAGTATTCAACCAGAATGCCATTAACTTATAATGCTCAAATAACCATGGACTGTTGCATGCAGGTAACAGAAACCCTCAGTATTTAACCAGAATGCCATTAACTTATAATGCAGTAGCTGAACTTAACCTCTAAACAATACAACCAAGAATCACAGCTTCACGCAGACATTTACCCAAATTTCCATAAAACCCATGCAACTAAGACAAACCCTCAGTATTCAACCAGAATGCCATTAACTTATAATGCTCAAATAACCATGGACTCTTGCATCCAAGTAACAGAAACCCTCAGTATTTAACCAGAATGCCATTAACTTATAATGCAGTAGCTGAACTTACCAAAGCGACAGCGCATAGTCCAGCGATACAAGCTGCACCTGGAACAACAGAACCGCAACCAAATGTTTGCGATAGAGTTAACCGAGCAGCCAGGAACCGCATTGTGTTTTCACCGCAGACAATACAACAAATACAAAGGAAAAATCGCAAAGACCGCAGAGCTAAACAACCAAGCAACAATAATAATCCAAATGCCATTAACTTATAATGCAGTAGCCGAACTTAACCTGTAAACAATACAACTAAGAATCACAGCTTCACGCACACATTTACCGAAATTTCCATAAAACCCATGCAGCTAAGACAAGCCCTCAGTATTCAACCAGAATGCTATTAACTTATAATGCTCAAATAACCATGGACTCTTGCATGCAGGTAACAGCAATCCTAAGAGCAGGCAGGAACCGCATTGTGTTTTCAGCGCAGACAATACAACAAATAGAAAAGAAAAATCGCACAGACCGCAGAGCTAAAGAACTAAGTAACAATAACAACCCAAAGGCCGCGAACAGGGTAAAAGCCAAATAACCATGAAATCTTGCATGCAGGTAACAGAAATCCTCAGTATTTAACCAGAATGCCATACAGTAGCCGAACTTACGAAAGCCACACCCAGCAGGCAGGAACCCCAACGCAGACGAAAAATCGCACAGACTGCAGAGCTAAACAAGCAAGGAACAATACCCGAGCAGGCAGGAACTCCACCGCAGACGAAAAATCGCACAGACTGCAAAGCTAAACAAGCAACTAACAATACCAATCCAAAGGCCGCGAAGACAGTAAAACCGAAAGGCCGCGAAGACACTAAAACCCAAGCCGAACTTTCCAGCATCTCGAGGAGCAACAGCTGGCCGTCGATGAGACCACCACACCGCATGCCGACCACAGCTAAGACAAACCCTCAGTATTCAACCAGAATACCATTAACTTATAATGCTCAAATAACCATGGACACTTGCATGCACGTAAGACAAAACCTCAGTATTCAACCAGAAGACAAACCCTCAGTATTCACAATAATAATTCAAATGCCATTAACTTATAATGCAGTAGCCGAACTTAACCTCTAAACAATACAACTAAGAATCATAGCTTCACGCAGACATTTACCGCAGGAACTCTACCGCAGACCAAACATCACACAGACTGTAGAGCTAAACAAGCAAGTAACAATACCAACCCAAATGCCGCGAAGACAGTAAAACACAAGCCGAACATTCCAGCATCTCGAGGACGGACACCTGGCCGCCGATCAGACCACTAGACCGCATGCAACCACGTGCCCCTCACGTGCGCCATGTGCCATTCGCCTCGAACCATGAGAAGTGCGTAATAAGACCCCCAACCCTTTCCGCCCCGTAAACCTTAGTTCGACTTAGGAAATATGCCAAATATTTGCAAAAATCGCGTCCGTCAACCCATGGACAAACCCTCAGTATTCAACCAGAATGCCATTAACTTATAATGCTCAAATAACCATGGACACTTGCATGCACGTAAGACAAAACCTCAGTATTCAACCAGAAGACAAACCCTCAGTATTCACAATAATAATCCAAATGCCATTAACTTATAATGCAGTAGCCGAACTTAACCTCTAAACAATACAACTAAGAATCATAGCTTCACGCAGACATTTACCCAAATTTGCATAAAACCCATGCAGCTAAGACAAACCCTCAGTATTCAACCAGAATGCCATTAACTTATAATGCTCAAATAACCATGGACTCTTGCATGCAGCTAACACAGCAGGCAGGAACCGCATTGTGTTTTCACCGCAGACAATAGAACAAATAGAAAGGAAAAATCGCACAGACCGCGCAGCTAAACAACCAAGTAACCATAATAACCCAAAGGCCGCGAACAAGGTAAAACCCAAATAGCAATGGACTCTTGCATGCAGGTAACAGAAACCCTCAGTATTTAACCAGAATGCCATACAGTAGCCGAACTTACCAAAGTCACACCGAGCAGACAGGAACCCCACCGCAGATGAAAAATCGCACAGGCTGCAGAGCTAAACAAGCAACTAACAATACCCGAGCAGGCAGGAACTCCACCGCAGACGAAAATTCGCACAGACTGCAGAGCTAAACAAGCAAGTAACAATACCAACCCAAAGGCCGCGAAGACAGTAAAACCCAAAGGCCGCGAAGACAGTAAAACCCAAGCCGAACTTTCCAGCATGTCGAGCAGGAACAGCTGGCCGCCGATGAGACCACCATAGCGCATGCCGACCACAGCTAAGACAAACCCTCAATATTCAACCAGAATGCCATTAACTTATAATGTTCAACTAACCATGGACTCTTGCATGCACGTAAGAGAAACCCTCAGTATCTAACCAGAAGACAAACCCTTAGTATTCAACCAGAATGCCATTAACTTATAATGCTCAACTAACCATCGACTCTTGCATGCAAGCCACACAGTAGCTGAACTCACCAAAGCCACACTGAGCAGGCAGGAACTCCACCGCAGACGAAAAATCGCACAGATTGCAAGTAACAATACCCGCGCAGGCAGGAACTCTACCGCAGACCAAACATCGCACAGACTGCAGAGCTACACAAGCAAGTAACAATACCAACCCAAATGCCGCGAAGACAGTAAAACAGAAGCCGAACGTTCCAGCATCTCGAGGACGGACACCTGGCCGCCGATCACACCACCAGACCGCATGCAACCACGTGCCCCTCACGCGCGCCACGTGCCATTCGCCTCGAACCATGCGAAGCGCGTAATAAGACCCCCAACCCTTTCCGCCCCGTAAACCTTAATTCGACTTAGGAAATATGCCAAATATTTCCAAATATTGCGCCGGTCAACCCAAAGTCAGCGAATAGTCCCCGGCAGGGACTAACAAGACATGACTTTTTTTGGAATATAAATATAATTAATAATAATAATAAAATTAATATTTATTTTTGATAGATTTAAAATTATTTATTAAAAATTGTGATATTTTATAATTTATTATAAGAAAATATAACGATGTATGTAATTTTTTATTTTTTAATATAAAGTTGACATGTAGTATTTACAAATATATTAATGTAAAAAAAAATTAAAATGTCAGTTATAAATAAAATATTTCAATATCCATGATAAATAAAATATCTTAATCATTAATATGGAAGTGATAGAAGACATTATAATATCTAAACCTAATTTTTAATTTATTCAATTTAAAAATATTTCAATATCCATTATAACTAAAATATTTCAATGATTAATATGAAAGTGATGGAAGATATTATAACATCTAAAAGAAATATTTAATTATTTAACTTAAACTTAATTTCAATTTCAATATACAATATGTTGAATTATACAAATTTATGGTTGGTTCATTAAGAGGTAGGATATACATGGAGTAGTAGAGGGTTATGATTTTATTACAAGGATGATGGGATATGCAAAGAGGTCATTAATTACCCAAACAACCAATTGGAAGGTTAGAAGATCTAGCTTGTTCTAGTGGAGTCACATAGTAGCTTTGATGCACCTTTGATACGACCAATACAAGCCAAAACTAGCTTGTTGGAAGAAGATACCATTGCCTTTTTAGGGTATTTTTTTGGCAATCAAATTACTAAGGTGGAACATCATATGATTTGATCCGAATTGGATCCATAGAAGACTGTCAAAGAACCATGATTGTATCAGGTCGAGACGAATCTCTAAAGAAATCCAAAATAGCGATAAAAAACACACTCAACCAGTGGCAATGGTAGCCAGCGTGGAACAACGAGGACCTCGGTCAAAGCGCGCTAACCGAGGCCCATGGAGACTGCGCAGGAGGTCAAAGTAGCCACTGGGAGCCCCAGATCGGGAAACAGTGGTGGAATTTGATGCGTGATTAGCGCTAATCATGCATCGCTGGGCGAATAGGGCCATGAAGGAGGAAGCCCGAGCACACGGACGCGTGGGAAGCCAGAGAACCGAGGGCGGAAAAGGCAAAAAAGCGCTAAACGTACAAAGGCGGGACCTGTGCTCTGGAAACCAGCGATATTGATCGGGGCACCCTCAAACGGTAAGAGGTTTTGGACAAGAGCGGAGCAATTCCAATCATCGATCGATGCGTGGCAAGCGGAGGTGAGAGAAAACCACTGTTGATCGCGTGCTATCGATCGAGCAAGTCAACCGTGCGAAACGTGTGTATGGCGTTGAATTTAGAGGCCCCAGATCGAACGGCTGAGATCGCACCCAATGGGGGAAGCGGAATCGACCTTTTTTCGTTCGCTTCTGAAAATTGTATAAAAAAATTTATAGCGAAAATGCCACGATGACCTATTTGGAGTAGCGAAACCCTAGAATCCAAAGCTCTGATACTAAATGTTATGAAACTAGCTCACAAAAATATAGAAAAGATAGATCAACGCTTTAGAATTCAGCCTCTTCGAGGGGGAAACCTCATTTACATTACACAAATGAATGATTCTTTGATGATTCAAATGACAAAACCTCCTTTCTATATAGAGGAGTCTAAGGAGTCACAATATAACCCAGCCAACCTAACAATAATAATATAAAGGCACAAAAATAACAATAGAGGGATTCTATGGGGCACAGTAATAACAATATGGGCACAATAGGGGCACAACAATATTAATAAGGGATATAACTACAATAGTAATGGGGTAATCACTAGTATTATAGGGACCTAACATTGTATGAATGGTTGGTTATGCCTTTTGGATTAACTAATGCTCCTGCTACTTTCATGAGATTAATGAATGATGAACTCAGACCTTTTCTTGATGATTTTGTTATTGTGTATCTGGATGACATTATGATTTTTAGTAAAACGTGGGAAGAACATTTAAATCATTTTAAGTAGACATTAGATGTTTTGAAAAGAGAAAAACTTTATGTTAAACTCTCAAAATGTGAATTTGGCAAAACATCTCTAAACTACTTGGGTCATATAGTAGGGGGAGGTGAACTGAAAATAGATCCCTCTAAAGTGGCAGTCATTGTGAACTGGCCTAAACTCAGGTCTGCTACAGAAGTGAGAAGCTTCTTAGGAACATCACAATATTGGAGGAAGTTCATTTCTAACTTCTCCTTGACTGCAGCTCCCTTACATGCTTTAACAGGATTGAATAAGGTGTTTCAGTGGGGAGGCAAACATAAGAAAGCCTTCGACACGTTGAAAGAAAAGATTAGTACAACACCTGTACTAGCACTGCTAGATCTGCAAAGGCCATTTGAGATCCAAACTAATGCCAGTGACTATGCCATGGGAGCAGTGTTGACACAACACGGTAAACCCATATGTTATCATTCTGAGACTTTTAATCCTACATTAGTTAAATATCCTACATATGATAAAGAATTGTATGCATTAGTTCAGTGTGTGAAAAAGTGGAAACATTATTTAATGGGCAAAGAGACAATAATACATACTGATCATCAGCCACTTCAATATCTACACTCCCAAACTAAGTTGCAGCAATCAAGACATTACAGATGGATGGGTTTTCTACAACAGTTTCATTTAGTCATTAGATATAAAAAGGGCATACATAATAAGGTTGCAGACATGTTATCTAGACCCATTATAAATGCATCTACCATACTTAAGCATAATTCTGTGCTGCATGAAAGCTACATAGAACAATATGCCCAGGATATGGAATTTAAAGATGTATATGCAACTTTGAGTCAAGGAAAAAGAGTAGAAGAATTGGACTATCATGTGAAGGACCGACTGTTATACCATTTTGGGAAACTCTGCATTCCACAAACTAAGAGGATAAAGATAATTAGGGAAGCACACACTTCTTTGATATCAGGACACTTTGGGGTAAGTAAAACAGTTGCACAGCTGCAAAGATTCTGCTGTTGGCCGAAAATGAATGAGACAGTTTCTAGATATGTAAGAGGGTGTGCCATGTGCGCTAAAAGCAAGCCCAACAATAGAAAACTAGGTTTTTACATTCTATTTCCAATTCCTTCTCACCCTTGGGAAAGTGTTTCCATGGATTTTGTTGGAGGACTGTTTAAATCTAGGAAAGGTCATGACTATCTATATGTTATTGTGGATAGGCTCAACAAAATGTGTATTTTGATACCTTGTAGTAAACATATTACAGCTGAACAGATTGAAAAATTGTTCTTTGAACATGTATGGGTTCATTTTGGATTACCCACTTCCATTGTATCTAATCGAGACACCCAATTTATGTTGAAGTTTTGGTCAAGTCTGTGGGAACTGATGGACACCAAACTGAAGAAAAGCGCAACTTTTCATCCACAAACAGATGGCCAGACAGAAGTAGTAAACAGGACAGTGATCCAGTTACTGAGAGGTTATTGCAGCAAACATCCTAAGCTTTGGGATGAACACTTGTATTATGTGCAACATGCTTACAACAGAGCCAAACACTCTTCTACACAGAGATCTCCTTTTGAGACCTATTTTGGTTTCACACCAAGGTCTCCTTTGGATTTTGTCTTTGGTAAAGATACCATGGTTGATGGACACAGTGATGTGGACAAGGAAACTAGGTTCATTGAACAAATCCAGGAGATCCACCAGGCAGTACAGGAACAACTGGAAAAGAGCCAAGCCAAGTACAAGGCTAGGCATGACAAGCATCGGATGGAGCATAGTTTTCAAGTTGGAGACCAAGTTTGGCTGTATATCAGCAAGGACATGATGCAAGGTGAAGGTAAAAAGCTAAAGCCTATCAGGTATGGACCTTTTAGGATACTTGAGAAGATTGGTGAAAATTCTTTTCGCCTTGATTTACCAGCTTATATGCACGTCTACTCAGTCGTAAGTGTAGATTGCTTGAGATTGTTTGAACCTTCAATGATTGAGGACCCTGAAGAGCAAATTCAATTGCCTTCTATTGATGACCTGCTACCTGAATATCTTAATGAATTGCAGGAAGACACAGTGCTGGATAGGAAGGTGAGAACGACACGCAGGGGAAATGTTGAGTACCTCAGGATTGGGCTCAAAGGTTCAAAGCCAAGCAGAGCAAAGTGGATTGAGATTAGACAAGTGAGAAAATAATTTCCTCACTTAGTCGATGCTTGAAAACCAACTTTTGGTGGTCCAAAAGCTTTTTTAGTGGGAAGGCCGTGATCCGAATTGGATCCATAGAAGACTGTCAAAGAACCATGACTGTATCAGGTCGAGACAAATCTCTAAAGAAATCCAAAACAACGATCAAAAACACCCTAAACCAGTGTCAATGGCAGCCACCGTGGAACGACGAGGACCTCGGTCAAAGCGCACTGACCGAGGCCCATGGAGACTACGTAGGAGGTCAAAGTAGCCCCTGGGAACCCCGGATCGGGAAACAGAGGTGGAATTTGATGCGCGATTAACACTTAATAGGGTCGTGAAGGAGGAAGCCCGAGCACACGGACGCATGGGAAGCCGGAGAACCGCAGGCGGAAAAGGAAAAAAAGCGCTAAACGTACAAAGGTAGGACCCACGCTCTGGAAACCAGCAATATTGATCGGGGTGCCCTCAAATGATAAGAGGTTTTGGATGAGAGCAGAGTGATTCCATTCATCGATCGACGCGTGCAAGCGGAGGTGAGAGAAAACTACTATTGATCAGGCACTATCAGTCGAGCAAGTCAATTGCGCGAAACGTACGTACGGCGTCGAATCTAGAGGCCCCAAATCAGACAGTTGAGATTGCACCCGATGGGGGAAGCAGAATCGACAAGGGAATACACGGTGTTTTAGAAATATTTGGAGTCCGTTTGACCGCCATGGTGGAGGAAAGACTTCATCCACGACGTAACTGAAGAAATGAACCAACGAAGTAGGCTGGCACCATTTAGAGGAGGACATGTGGCCACTCCCTAAGTGTTGATGATGACGCCGAACAGGGAACTCCAAGCGCAGCTACAGAAGGTGAATCGATAGAGGCGGAAGAGGAACCGAACAGGCATTGGAATGAATGGCTAAAGCCATGAACAGAGATAGAAGAAGATAGTTACTGAGAGAGTCAGTCCGAGAGACGAAGACAGAGAGACCAAAATCCTGAGAGGAGGATGGAACACAGAGAACAATAAAGCAAAGTAGAAGAGACAGAGGGCCGAGCTGACTAGAGGCAGCATCGAGCACCAGAGAGATTGAGAGATTCAAGCCATCCCGTAGAGGAATCTATCTGGACTGAGCACCACATTTGGCTCTTTCCATTGTAGACCAGAAGGTCACAGAGCTGGTAGGAAGAAGAAGTCTGTGTACTCAAGTGGCTTGGGGAATCCAAGAACCACCCTGCCAAGAAAATCTGCTTCAGGAGAACTCATATTGAGTCCCTGTATTGTAATTCTCTGCTTAAAGGCACAATAAAACAAGGCCACCACTGAAAGCTGGACCGGAGATGTAGCCCTGGAGAATAGGGTGAACTCCTTATTAATTTCTTGTGTCTTTGTGTTTGCTTACTGTATTTATTCTGCTGTCTTTCCATTTTATTGTCTGTGTATTGGAAATCTGATCGATCCGTTGCTTCAATAACATAGAACACACACCAGCACATGAGTCTGTAATACCTTTAAACAATAAATCTTTAACTGATGTCACTCATAGGGTGAATATCAGATCATGATTTAACATAAAAATTGTTGCATCCAAAATGTCATGTCGTTAATCTAAATTGGGGATGAAGATTGGAAAGTATAAGTGAGAGGATCTCGAGGATCAAATTTTTACTCCTTGAGCTTGGACTTGGATCCCTAAGTACACTCGCATCAAGGGA
This sequence comes from Pinus tabuliformis, assembly GCA_031772625.1. NCBI lineage: Eukaryota > Viridiplantae > Streptophyta > Pinopsida > Pinales > Pinaceae > Pinus > Pinus tabuliformis. Next base: position 931,402,083 of record CM062814.1, read on the forward strand.
AATTATTCCCTCCATTATTCACCTCTGATGAAGTGCCCTTAGGCCTATTATCGAGTATCATGAGATCTTCAACTCTTGGCAAGATATAGGCAAAGGGAGGTTTAGAAGCCTAGGGTTTTATTGGAGATATATTTTTGAGTGATCTAATGAATGGATCTCTCCATTATGAACCTTTAGGCTCTATATAGGAGGAACTAGGATTGGGAGGCTTGCGAAAGGCGAGGGAGAAATGCATTAGGGGAATTTTCCCATGATATTCCAAGCGTGGAGAGGAAAAATACTTGGCTATAGAAAGAAAATGTAATATTATTTTATTTTATCTACTTGTCATTGATATATTTTTGAGGTTGTTTCATCCCCGTTGTTTCAGACATTGTCATACTTTTTACATTTGGGATATTATTATTAATATATCCCACAAAGAACCATTCAAGTGTCATCATGTTTTTATGAATATGTGTGGTTGATGTATCAATGGATTCTTAAGCCCTTGATGCTTTACAAACTCTTTTAATATTAATAAATAAATCCTTTAAAGTTATTAGGTGGCATGTTCATTTTATTTTCCTTTTATCTTGCAAAGTCATACTTGATTCTAGATTCACATTATTTTAAGACGAAGACAAAATTTCTATTGAGAGAAAACTTTGTATATAAAATATTTTGAGTTTATATTTATTACCTAATCTTTCCATGAATAATATATTGTTCTTAATGAGTAATTCTATTAAATAGGAGATTTATTGTAAGTTTTGTTGGGGTTTGTTTTTTAGCACTCACCCGTTGCATTCATCTAAATTCATAAAAAATATTCCATATATCAAGAGATGTTAGGCCCCTATACTACTAGTGTAACCCCTTATTGTTATTAGTACAACACCCTTATTATATTTTTGTACCCATGCAATCCCCATATTGTTATTATTGTGCTCCATAGAAGCCCACTATTTTTATTATTGTGCCCTTACATTATTATTGTTATGTCGGCTCTGATTATATTATGACCCCTTAGACTCCTATATACAGAAAGGAGGTCTTGTCATTTGTTTCATCCAAGAATTGTTCATTTGTGTAATGTAAAGGAGGATGTCCCCTCGAAGAGGCTGATTTCTAAGGTGTTCTTTTATCTTTTCTATCTTTTTGTGAGCTGGTTTCATAACATTTGGTATCCAAGCTTTGGATTCTAGGGTTTCGTTGCTCCAAACAGGTCGTCGTGGAATTTTCGCTATAAATTTTTCGCTACAAAGTTTCAGAACGTAAAACAAAAACCCATTTGAGAAGAAATCGGTCTGAACCTCGGCTCCAAATTTCAGATCCTGTCTCTCTATATTTTTTGTAATATAGTCTGAGTAAGTTAGGGTTTTTTCAGACCCTAGAATTACATTCCAAACAAGTCACCTTGGGAAAATCGTCATAACTATCTCTCTGAGCATCAGATTGAAATTTCGTAAGAAGTTACAGAAATAGGACAGACTGTAGTTTCTTGTGTAAATTTTTTAGATCAAAAGGTCAAAACAGTGACACGCGGAACTTCATACAAGTTCGCTCTTCTGAAAAGGTATATAATCAGGTCATCTTGGGAGATTGTGCATAACTCTTTGTTGGAGAATCCAATTTTGATAAGACTAGTGGCATTGGAAAGAGGACATAGAGAGCTACTGCAGGTCGTGCTTTCAAAACTAGAAGAACCGAAATTATAGAGTTACAGTCGTTTCAAGATCGAGCTCCTAAAATCAAGAAAAAACGAGATGAGGAAGTTTGATGGCAAGGATCCGGTAAATTGGATACTACAGATGGAGAAATATTTTGATGTACATGGTGTACCACTGTTACAAAAGGTATGGATTGCATCTTCATATTTAGAACAAGATCAATTTTTATGGTATAAAGGGCTTTTTTCTCGTAAACCACTTGTTACGTGGTCAATTTTCACGGAGGAAATTATAGCACATTATGAGGATACAAAGAGCAACACCTTCTTTAGAGCAACACCACAACAATTGGAAGAAAAAAGAGAAAAATGGCTTTGTAACAAATTGGAAAGAAAAATTATGGCAACAAGGAAGTCTACCTCACAACTATAAAGATGGAAGTGTTGTTTCTCCTAGCCTTCCACAACCTACAAGGGTTACACCACAACAATTGGAAGAAAAAAGAGAAAAAGGGCTTTGTTACAATTGTGATAGCAAATGCACTAAAGGTCATAAGTGTGTTGAGAAGAAATTATTTTACATAGAGTATGAAGAGGAGGAAGAAAATGATCAAGAAACATCAAAAGAAGAGGATATACACCAGGAACCAACCCCAGAGAAAGAAGAAATGAATCCGACCATATCTTGTAAAGCATTGGCAAGAATTACCACTCCTCAAACTCTCAAGATAGAAGGACATATTAAGAAGAAAAAGGTTCAAGAGGTGAAAGATCACATTGAGAAAGAAGAAATGAATCCAACCATATCTTGTAATGCATTGGCCGAAATTACCACTCCTCAAACTATCAAGATAGAAGGACATATCAAGAAGAAAAATGTTTAAGAAGTGAAAGATCACATCGAGAATCAAGAAATGAATCCTACCATATCTTGTAAAGCATTGGAAGAAATTACCACTCTTCAAACTCTCAAGATAGAAGGACATATCAAGAAGAAAAAGTTTCAAGCAGTGAAAGATCACATCGAGCATCAACAACAAGTTCTCCAACTTTTAAAGGATAATGCCACTTTGGTGTAGAATCGAATGAAACAATAGGTAGATCAACATCGCAGTGAAAAAAGTTTTAATGTAGGTGATTGGGTATTTTTATGGCTACATCTCAAGCAAGCTATTTATTGGAAGGAAATGTTGGCAATACTACATGCACTTAAGAAATGGCGACCTTACCCAATGGGAAGACACTTCAAGGTAAAAATGGATCATGATAGTCTTAAATACTTTGTAGAAAAAAATATAATCTTTAGAAGAACATAAAAAATGGGTCACAAATATGTTGGGTTATCACTTTGACATCATCTACAGAAAAGGGAATAATTTTTTTTTGCAGATGCACTCTCATGAAAGGATGAGGATGTGGAAGCATTGTTTTGTGCTATTTCTATTATCCAACCAGATTGGATAAACGAAGCAAGGGATGAATGAAAGAAGGACAAAGAAGTGTGGCCACTCATTCAAAAGTTGCAGAATATCCCAATTCAAACAATATTGCCAGAACTTGAAGAGGAAGGAAAAATCATATTGGAACCTGGAGTAGTCACATAAACAAGAACCCAACAGCTACGAAATCAATTAATTTCAGAGTATCTCATCAAGTGGAAGAACTTATCCGGTGAAGATTCCACATGGGAGGACAATAATTTTATACAGAAGCATCAAGAACTACTCAAGCGTTGAAGACAACACTTTTTGAAGGAGAGGGGCATGTTAGGCCCCTATACTACTAGTGTAACCCCTTATTGTTATTAGTACAACCCCCTTATTATATTGTTGTACCCTTGCAATCCCCATATTGTTATTATTGTGCTCCATGGAAGCCCACTATTATTATTATTGTGCCATTAGATTATTATTGTTATGTTGGCTCTGATTCTATTATGACCTCTTAGACTCCTATATATAGAAATGAGGTCTTGTCATTTGTATCATCCAAGAATTGTTCATTTGTGTAATGTAAAAGAGGTTGCCCCCTCGAAGAGGCTTATTTCTAAGGCGTTTATCTATCTTTTCTATCATTTTGTGAGTTGGTTTTATAACAAGAGAGGAGTACCACCTCTATAAAAATGAGGACAAATTTTCTTCATCACCACAAAATTTTGTATCAATTTTGGTTCTTTCTCTTGCCAACATTTTGGGTGACTATATTATGGAGATATTAATTTTTAAGAAATCTAATATTTTTTTAGGATCAAATTTTATTGAGAAAATATAATATGTGACCAATTCAATCACTATATAATTTTTCATCTATATCGATGCTTTGAAAGTGGAACATTTGGAGGAATCAACTTGCACAAGCAATTTTATTAGTGGGACCCAGTTTGGAGAATTTAGGTATGATACCTTCAGGGGTTATTTTGAGGCCTTAAATGATTTTTTTTGGGGAGTAAAACTTTCTCGCTTTAAAATTAGGCCTTTTGATGTTGTTATACACTCATACACCTTATTACCGCTGTAAAAATTGTGTCAATTGAAAGTTTGTATGCAAAAGTTATGCCTCTCAGAAGTTGACCTATTGTGTTTAACTACCGTGGCATGAGTAGATTCCATGTCATCCCCCATTACTCATGGAAAAGGGGCTATCCACTTAAATACTATGAAGAAGAACTCTAGAAGGGTTGAAGTTGTAACTCTAGTTAAGAGTTGAAGGAGTCAAACCTGACCCCTAGCTGGATGTCGGGCTATGTTATAATTGAACCATTTGGAGGAAAAGGGGTTCAATTCTATTTAATTGTATTTTGTCACATAGTACAGTAAGGAAATTAGGAGTGGAGAGAGAGCGAATAATAGAGGAAGTTAGTGTTTTGTAGTAGTTTATTACGCAAGAAGTATCAGGTGACTCCGTAGAGAATGCTTTCTCCTTTATACTTGCATTGTTTCAACTCCAAACAAAAGAGAGGAGAGTAGTCTCACCTTCCAATTGGGTTTTCTCCGGTAAGGGTTTCCGAGAGCATATCTTTGTGTTCATATTGGTTGGTGTGTGATTGTATGTTGTTTTTTTCTATTTTCAAATTTTATATATTCAATGCATAAGAAGAAAATCAATAATTAACAAATATGGAATCTACACGAATTTACCCTTCATAGTATGAATTTCAATTTATTTTAGTAGATCTATTATGACGAACTATCTAGTGGAATATCACAAAAGTTTACAGATCAATGAAATGCGTGAAGATGTTGTTGCTTACCAATTGTTTGTCCTAACTTTAAAAGGAAATGCTTGTGAATGGTTTTGTTCATTAATGCTTGGAACCATCAGTATTTGGGATGTTTTAGAAGCTTTATTTTTCAAGAAATATTTCCCAAGAAAATACCCATATTCTCTTTTCTTGGAGTTGCTTGAAATCTAGATGAATGAAAAAGAGAGAGTAAAAATATTCACTTTTGGATTGTTGAAGTCCTCCTTGAGATTCCTTAAGAATTGTTTCCAAATGATTTCATAATTTTCAACTTCTATGAAAATGATTTACGTACAAATCTAAGAATTTTATTGAAATAAGAGAGAAAGTACATTTGAAAAGAGTTAATGCAACAAGCTCAAGTCTTTGAAGAAAATATTCATGAAAGAAACACTGATCTCTTAAACTTTCTAATACAATTCTAAGAAAACATAAAATTAAAAAAAAAAAAAAAAAAAAAAAAAAAAAAAAAAATTAGAAGTGAAATATGATGAAAAATGTGAAATTTTGCATACAAAAGACTATGTTCCTAAAGTTGAAAGTGAGATCCCAAATGTATCAATTCGAGAAGAATACCATATGCTATATGCTACATGGAATGGAAATTCTGGCCTCCTGTATGTTCTATTTGAGATTAATGTTGACAACGAGTTTAAGGGTGCATTTGATGAACCTCCACTAGATGCGCATGAAGACTAGATGCACATGAAGATTCTATTCAATATGCTCATGGTCAAAATGTCGCAGTCGGTGCTCGATGGCCATACTGGTTTATATTAAGTCGTAGGAGGGATGCACATGGAATGAACAAAAGTGAAGCTAAGGAATTCAACTTCAAATTAAACTTTCAAGTAATTGATTTCTTGTTTGGATTAGAGTCCAATGAAGAAGAAATCTTCTCAAAATCGAAAAAACCTTTACGGGATGGTTTCTATATCTGCCCCAGAAAGCCTGCTGGAAATTCCTCAAAGAAATTTCGTTTCTGAAAGTGAAATTGGAATATGATTTTGTCGATAGTGAAAGCCCGACGAGATTTATTCTCTTTCCTCAGAGACATATTCCCGGTGCATCAAAAGAAGCGTTTTGGATGGCTTGGGAATGGAATTTGTGCAATACAGTGTTGATCTGTTGTTATCCAGCAATGACAAAAAACTACAACGATGTTCCAGCCATCCGAGGCCTCGTTACCACGACCACTGAACTATAGCAAAAGCTCGTCGATCTCGTTGGCATGGTTGCTGGGATTCAAGCCCAAGTCTCCACAAAGTTCGCCATCGGGGCTTATAGAACCCGAAGGTATCTGCCACTGCTAACGGTTTGATCTCTGTCAAGTTACTTCCCCGTATTTTGTGTTAAGCTCCATTAAGTTTTCTCTAACTTCTGCCTACAATTACGAAGTGAACGGTAGTCATTTCCTTAATTTCTGGAAATCAACTGCAATAATTTCCTTAAATTACGGAAATCAACTGCAGTTAATTAATTTTTTATTGGGAGCTTTTGAAGTGGTCCATTACTCCATCTGGAGTTCTCTACCATGATCTGTGGAACACCTGACACAGTCAACAGAAGCTTGATGGAAGCTTGGCTATATATATTTCTGTTTGATCCCCAAACTTGAATCTCAATCCCCTTCGGTTTTACACCATTAAGTTGAGAGAGCAGAGCTTGGAAGTGCCTTCAGATTTTCTGTAGTTTTTTTTCTTGTCTCCATTACGTTTCACTGTTTGATGAACAGGAGCGCTCTCTGCTTATGCATTTATCTCTTCTCATAACAGTTCTGCGATTGTCCACACAGATGATAGTTTTTTCTTGGTGAATTTTTTGAGTGTTGGAGCACTGGAAAATTCATATCTGCACATTGTATGTTAAGAGCTGAGAAGCAGGAATCCAATCGGGCCCTAGCTGAGCAGATCCTTTATCTATTGGGTGCAAGTACTTATTTGTTGTTGTGGCTGAAAATCAAATAATACAGCCATAACTTGCTTTAGAGGTGTAGTAATAGTTTGGCTATTCAGAAGGTATTTGACGCTTATCAGGCTCAAAATTCTCTGCAAAATTCTGGGGTTTGTGTCTAATTGTTTTTCATAATGGACAACATGAGAACGTGTTTCTTTCTTTGATTCAAGGTTGAATTGGGTTCCCTCGCTCCTAATATGAGACTTTGTCATTGCTTTTGGTCCAACCTTTAATTGTATTTTTGTTTAAAAGAAAATTTGTGAGCACAATTAGAGGGGCCGAGGGTTTCAATGTGTGCTGAACAATAATTTTTGTACAATTTGTATAATTTTCAAGAATTGGTCCTATTTAGAAGAAGTTCTGCAAATCTAAGGTTTTAATAAGCAAAGGTTGAAGGTGTGCCCAGTGCCAAAACGGGAAGGAGAAACAAAGACAAATTGTGAGCAAGCATCAATGGCTGGAGGTATTTTTCTTGGGCATTTAAGTTTTCGATTCTATGTTTATTCCGCATTATAGAATTTTTGTTTAAGCTAACATTTGGTATCAAAGCAATTTTATCTCTGCTTTGGTGTGTGAAAATTTACAACGGTGCTTTAATTTTATTTTATCTTGTGAGGAATTATTGCCGTCATTTATAGTGATGCTGATATTTAGGGTAGTTTTTACTCATACTCTGTCACTTATAGTTTTCTTATAGTTCTGATTATATTAGTGCGGAGTCATATGAAGTTTATTTAAAATGTCATTTTGACTTATTCTTTTCACGAAACATTGTTTTTGACTCTAGTTAAAGAAATGTTAATAATATTATAAGTAAATTCTTTTAAGTGTTTCGTCAGTGCCGTAATTGTTTCCGCTTTCCATATTTTTTTTTATATTGCTTCATATTAAACTGTGTATACACCTTTTCATGTAGCATGAAATGTGAAGTACTGTGTATATTTTTTGTTTATGCAATTTATAATAAATAATGTCTAGTGATCCACATAATTTTAATTGATTAGAGAATAGCCACAACATCTCTAATTAAATAAAATTATATGTTATGATTGGTTAGGATCACATAAATATTATTTAGACATTAATTGTAATTAATTATACTAAATATAATAAATTTTATCCCACATGAATTTTTATTATATTTATATAATTAATTAGGATAAAATATTCATAACTTACCCACATGAATTATGAATTAATAGTTTTATCATAAAGTTCAAAACTATGAATAATTGAATAATTGAATCTGCTTGAATTGAAAATTTAGCCCACACGCAATTTTTATGTCAATAGATTTAATTTTAAGCATGATTTACATTGGTAAAACATGAAATTTTATTTAGGCCTCAATTTTAACATAAGCATGTGATCTTTAATTTTGATGCAGTTGTACAACCTGCAAATTTCTCTGAAATTCGTTGTGATATCCCTGAACTTAAGGGAGATAACTATAAGGTCTGGAAGGAGAGAGTTCTTCTTCATTTGGGGTGGATGGACATAGACTATGCTATTAGGAAAGATGAACCACCAGCACTCGATAATACCAGCACTGCAGCGGATATCACACTTTATGAGCGATGGGAGCGATCTAATCGCCTAAGCATGATGTTCATTAAGACTAAAATTTCAGCTGGTATTCGTGGTTTTGTTGATCAGCATGAAAAGGTCCGAGACTTGTTGAAAGCCATTGATGATAAATTTGTCACTTCAGACAAGGCACTAGCAAGCACCCTAATCATGAAGTTCTCATCCCTAAGGCTCACCAGTGTGAAGGTGTGCGCGAGCACATCATGTAGATGAGGGACACTGTGGCTCAATTGAAGAAACTCGAGGTTGAAATATCGGAGTCCTTCCTGGTGCACTACATCCTGAACACCCTTCCGCACCAATACGGACCTTTCAAAATCTCATACAACACACATAAGTATAAATGGTTAATTAATGAACTCATGACCATGTGTGTTCAAGAGGAAGAGAGAGACTGGTGATGAAACTGGGAGAAAGTGCAATGCTGGAAACGCGTGGAAAGGGCAAATCTCAAGCCAATCGGAAAGGGAAAGGTAAAGTACCTCCCCACGCCGATATCAAGAAGGATTCCAAGTGTTTCTTCTATAAAAAGAAGGGACACATGAAGAAGGAATGCGCCAAATTTCAGAAATGGCTTGCGGACAAAGGTAATTTAATCTCGTTTGTTTGTTATGAATCTAATATGGTTAATGTCAATATTAACACATGGTGGATTGATTCTGGATCAACAATTCACATTTTGAATTCCTTGCAGGGTTTTCAAAACCTAAGGAAGCCAGTGGGAAGTGAGCAAAGCATCTTATGAGGAAACAAGATGGGCTCGCATGTGGAAGCTATAGGAACATGTTATTTAACTTTAAGTAGTGGATTTATTTTAGAATTAGAAAAGACCTTTTATGTTCCAAGTTTTTCTAGAAACTTGATTTCAGTTTCAAGGCTTGTATCTTTTGGATATTCCTTTAACTTTTCAGAAAAAATCTTTCAGTCTATTTTATAAATCTGATTATGTTGGGAATGGTATTCTGTCTAATGGTCTTTACCACATTAATTTACAAAACAATGTCACTTATGATTCAATGCATGTTCACACTGGCACTAAAAGATGTGTTATTAATGAAGATTCCTCTAAATTATGGCACCGAAAACTAGGTCATATCTCCATAGAAAGAATTAAAAGATTGGTAAATCAAGGGGTACTTAATACTCTGGATTTTACTGATTTTGAGACTTGTGTGGACTGCATAAAGGGAAAGCAGACCAACAAGTCAAAGAAAGGTGCCAATAGGAGTTCGGACATATTAGAGATCATACATACTGATATATGTAGTCCAGACATGGACTCACATTGTCAGAGATACTTCATCTCATTTATAGATGATTACTCACGATATATGTATCTTTACATGCTTCATAAAAAGAGCGAAGCATTAGATGCCTTTAAGATCTTCAAGGTTGAAGTAGAGAAACAATGCGGCAAGAAAATTAAGATCGTGAGATCAGATAGAGGTGGAGAATATTATGGTAGATACATAGAAGATGGACAAGCACCTGGGCCATTCGCTAAATTTCTTCAAGAGCATGGGATTGTTGCCCAATACACCATGCCTGGTTCACCCGATCAGAATGGTGTAGCAGAAAGAAGAAACCGAACATTATTGGACATGGTGCAGAGTATGCTTAGCAGCTCCAATCTTCCTAAATCCTTGTGGACTGAAGCACTTAAGATGACAGTGTGTATATTAAACCGAGTTCCAAGTAAGGATGTTCCTAAAACGCCATTTGAATTATGGAAAAGTTGGAAACCGAGTTTGCGACATATGCGCATTTGGGGATGCCCGTCTGAAGTGAGAATATATAATCCACAAGAGAAGATGCTGGACCCAAGGACCACTAGTGGGTATTTCATTGGATATGCTGAAAGGTCTAAAGGTTACAGATTTTATTGTCCATCTCCCAGCACTAGGATTGTGGAATCAAGAAATGCGAAGTTTCTTGAAAATGACTTGATTAGTGAGAGAAATCAAACCAGGAACATAGTTGCTGAGAAGGATCATTCAGAATCTCAACCTTCCCCCTCAAGTGATAGATTGGTTATTGTTCATAACACCCCTCAAGTACAAACTAGTGTTGAAAAACCAATTGTTGAAGTTCCACAAGCTGCTGACGACTGTTCAGTAGATCAGGTAGTTCAAGAGTTTCCAAGAACTTTTGAACAATAAGTTGAACCACATACTTCTAAGGAAGATGATGGTACAACATTAAGAAGATCTACTAGACCAAAGAGATCAACAATTCCTGATGATTATGTTGTGTATCTGCAAGAATTTGACTACAACATTGGAGCTGAAAATGATCCTCAGTCATTTTCACAAGCTATGAGTTGAAAAGAATCAGAATTATGGTACAATGCCATGAAGGAAGAGATGAATTCCATAAAGAGTAACGAAGTCTAGGATCTTGTTGAGTTGCCTAATGGTGCAAAAGCCATTGGATGTAAATGGGTCTTTAAGACAAAGAAAGACTCATTGGGAAACATTGAGAGATACAAGGCAAGACTTGTTGGTAAGGGATTCACTCAGAAAGAAGGAATCAGCTACACAAAGACTTTTTCTCCTGTATCTAAGAAAGATTCCTTGCGCGTTATTATGGCATTAGTAGCCCATTTCGACTTGGAGTTGCAAATGGATGTGAAAACGGATTTTCTCAATGGAGATCTAGAGGAGGAGGTTTACATGAAACAACCTGAAGGATTCCCCTCTAGTGATGGTGAGCAATTGGTTTGCAAGTTCAAGAAGTCATTATACGGTTTAAAACAAGCATCCCACCAATGGTATTTGAAATTCCATAATGTAATTTCTTCTTTCGGTTTTGTAGAAAACATTATGGATCAATGTATATACCTGAAAGTTAGTGGGAGTAAAATTTGTTTTCTTGTTTTATATGTGGATGACATTTTTCTAGCAACCAATGATAACGGTTTGCTACATGAGGTGAAACAATTCCTCTCTAAAAATTTTGATATGAAGGATATGGGTGAGGCATCTTATGTCATTGGCATTAAGATCCATAGAGACAGATTCCGGGGCATCTTGGGTTTGTCACAGGAAACCTATATTAATAAAATTTTAGAGAGATTTCGGATGAAGGATTGTTCACCAAGTGTAGCTCCCATTGTGAAGGGTGATAGGTTCAATTTGAACCAATGCCCGAAGAATGACTTTGAAAGGGAACAAATGAAGAACATTCCATATGCTTCTGCTGTCGGAAGCTTAATGTATGCTCAAGTCTACACAAGACCTGACATTGCATTTGTTGTGGGAATGTTGGGACGATATCAGAGTGATCCAGGTTTAGACCATTGGAGAGCTGCAAAGAAAGTAATGAGGTACCTTCAAGGAACCAAAGACTACATGCTTATATATAGACGGATGGACAACTTGGAAGTAATTGGCTACTCAGATTTTGACTTTGTTGGATGTGTTGATTCATGCAAATCAACATCAAGATACATTTTTATGATGGCCGGTGGAGTTGTATCATGGAGGAGTGCCAAGCAGACCTTGATTGCCACTTCCACTATGGAAGCCGAGTTCGTCTCCTGTTTTGAGGCTACTTTACATGGTGTATGGCTTAAGAGTTTCATTTCTAGGCTTAGAATTACGGATTCTATCTCTAAGCCATTAAGAATATATTATGATAATTCAGCTGCTGTTTTTATGGCTAAAAACAACAAAAGTGGGAGTCGAAATAAACACATCGACATTAAGTATTTAGCTATAAGGGAACGTGTTAAAGAAAAGAAAGTGGTCATTGAGCACGTCAGCACTGAGTTGATGATCGTTGATCCTTTGACTAAGGTCATGCCACCGTTTAAATTCAAGGATCATGTAATGAATATGGGACTTGGTTCCATTATGTAGTTTCTCATTGTATGGACAATGTTATTTTAATGAAATTCTTAAGTATTGTGATGTTTTTCTCATATTTATGTGCACCTTAATTTGATTTGAGAAAACTCATTTGTGTAGGACTAGGAATAAACATAAGGTTTATTCATTAAGAAATTGTTGCCACATAAATTATAATAAGAATAAATACATAGTAATACATGGAAGATAATACTCGTCATTAGAGGACTTATCGCCATGATTCATGTATCTATTACTTAATACAGATTATCAATGGGTTTTAAGATGAGACATTAAGATTGGAAGTATGGACCAAGTGGGAGAATGTTAAGCTCCATTAAGTTTTTCCCAACTGCTGCCTACAATTACGGAAGTGAACTGCAGTCATTTCCTTAATTTCTGGAAACCAACTGCAATAATTTCCTTAAATTACGGAAATCAACTGCAGTTAATTAATTTCTTGTTGGGAGCTTCTGAAGTGGTCCATTACTCCATCTGGAGTTCTCTACCATGATCTGTGGAACACCTGACACATAGCTAAAGGAAGCTTGATGGAAGCTTGGCTATATATATTTATGTTTGGTCCCCAAACTTGAATCTCAATCCCCTTCAGTTTTACACCATCAAGTTGAGAGAGCAGAGCTTGGAAGTGCCTTCATATTTTCTGTAGTGATTTTTCTTGTCTCCATTACGTTTCACAGTTTGATGAACAGGAGCGATCTCTTCTTGGGAATTTATCTCTTCTCATAACAGTTCTGCGATTGTCCACACAGATGAGAGTTTTTTCTTGGTGAATTTTTTGAGTGTTGGAGCACTGGAAAATTCATATCTGCACATTGTATGTTAAGAGCCGAGAAGTAGGAATCCAATCAAGCCCTAGCTGAGCAGATCCTTTATCTGTTGGGTGTAAGTAATTATTTATTGTTGTGGCCGAAAATCAAATAATATAGCCATAACTTTCTTTAGGGGTGTAGTAATAGTCTAGCTATTCAGAAGGTATTTGATGCTTATCAGGCTCAAAATTCTCTGCAAAATTCTGGGGTTTGTGTTTAATTGTTTTTCATAATGGACAACATGAGAACGCGTTTCTTTCTTTGATTCGAGGTTGAATTGGGTTCCCTCGCTCCTAATATGAGACTTTGTCATTGCTTTTGGTCCAACCTTTAATTGTATTTTTGTTTAAAAGAAAAGTTGTGAGCACAATTAGAGGGGCCGAGGGTTTCAATGTGTGCTGAACAATAATTCTTGTACAATTTGTATACTTTTCAATAATTGGTCCTATTCAGAAGAAGCTTTGCAGATCTAAGGTTTTAATAAGCAAATGTTGAAGGTGTGCCCAGTGCCAAAACGGGAGGGAGAAACAAAGACAGATTGTGAGCAAGCATCAATGGCTGGAGGTATTTTTCTTGGGCATTTAAGTTTTCGATTCTATGTTTATTCCGCATTATAGAATTTTTGTTTAAGCTAACATTTTGAACATAATGAGAAGCAGTTCGTCGGGTGCACAACAAGCCTTCGCGTCCACCATTTTCCAGATTTCAACATTGTGAACATACTCAAAAGTAGTTCGTTAGGTGCACAACAGGCCTTTGCGTCCACCATTTTCCAGATTTCAACGTTGACTGATATGAAGTCGGCATGACTGACTGCATTCCTTTTCTGGTCACGATGATGTTGGTTTGTTTTCTAACCAAGTCACTATAATTCTGCCTGCTTCTACTCCATTCTGATCTCCAAAACAATGAAGATCGAACAAGCTATCGCCCTGTCCCTTCCAAAGCAGACCTGCGGGTTACAAATGTGAAGCCTACATTCTACCCTAATGATATGAACGAGCTGCATGTATGTAATCGTTGTGGGATCATTGTGTTGTTTAATGCCCATTTTTTTTTAAATGGGTTAAAGCGCATGTCTACATGTTTAGTGTTATAGGTAATAACATAGATAGAATGCAACTTTGTGTCTGCAAAGATAGTAAAATATAAATAAAAAATAAAAAAATAGTGTTGGAGTAGAGTGATATGTTTGTTGTAAATTTTTATTGGATCTATAAAGGAGGGTGCCTCACACATTTATAGTTTCATTGTTAAATTTGTGAGATGATCAAGTATGTAGAACCACAAAGATCAAGCTAATTATTTAACAAACTAATGTGACTCATCATGCTTCAGGAGCATTAGTCACAGGTAGTGAGATGATCAAGTATGCATAACCACAAAGAACAAGCCAACTATTTAACAGACTAATGTGATCGGTCGTGCTCTGGGAGCACCGATACAGGTTATTTATATAAGGTAAGTTGTAGAATTTTCTATTGAAGACGTTTTGTACCTAGAATGGTATCCTGGATAATTTGTGAATATAGTGGAAGGCTATATATTCAATAGATGGTGGCAGTTCCATAGGATGGTTCAGTATCGACACTGACCCGTTGTGCTCCGGGAGGTTGAGAAGCGTCAAATTTGCAAAGCAAGCCAACAATGGTATGAAGAGGTTATGTCTTAAATGGATCAAGTGGGAAGCTCAAAAGTGTGGTGAAGAAAAGAGTGGAAACCATGAGATTTCAGAGTGGATATGAGTGCTAGTGATGACCATATCAAACAAATTTGACAAAGATTCATTCATTGTTGTAATTTCTATTTTCTGTATTTTTCATGTAAGCATTAAGGGAGGGTATTGGAAGTAATGCTTACATGACTTCCAAGTTGCAGTGAGTTGTAGTTGTGTGAGTTCCTAGGTTATTAGTTGTATTAACTATTTTTAATAATCTAGATCCATTCGGATCTAGAAGTATCATGTATTCCTATATATGTAATGTATGTGAGATCAATAAAATCATAGTGTGTTTGACATTGTGTTTAATCACTCTATCTGCTCTCTCTCAAATTTTCTAACAAAGTTTACCTAATAAGAATTTTCTAAATCAAAATATTTATTTGGGGATGAATCCATAGCCTGATGGAAGAGGAAAATAGTTTGTCTAGTGTTATCACCCACTAACAAGGGGCCACTATCCCATAATTGGAGCTAGATGTTAATGTGTTTTCTTGTCACCCATCAACTAGAGTGATTTTGATTCATACTTATCAAGTGAGACCAAATTTCAAAATTTGGTTAGTGCTAGATGAATCTAACCTATTGATCATGAAGACTCTCACATATTGATCTTGAAGACACCACAAGTCTTTAAGAATTCATAATCTATTTATGATGTTTCATTTATTCTTCAGTGAGGCCAATGGGGATGATTTTTCTTTTCATTAATATAACAATAAAAAATAATATTAAAAGAAAGGAAATTTATTGTCATCGTCCTCTCATTGGATAACTATATAAACCATCTTCATTTATTATTTTACAAAATGAAAAACATAGGTCATATACTTGAAATATCACCATTTTCCCTGCATCCATTTTTATCCATTTCCGATTATCCATTTTCCTTATCCATTTTATGGATTTTTGACTAAGTGTTATTCTCATAGTAATTTTATACATAGTTATTTTTTCATGGATTTTTACCATTTTCTGTACTTGTTCAATTTTTTTAAACTTTTATTTACTTTCACCTCTTCACATTATTCTCCACACTCACAATATTTTCAACACATTCCACATTTTCAAGTCTATGCATTTTGCCCTTTGCTTGCCCTTTCTTTGGCACACTCCTAATCACATATGATAGCTCCTTAAAATTTGGAAATGTGGTAGTGAAGTGGACCAATAGATTTGGAAGATATGGGTTGAACATAGAGTACTTGGTAGAGACTTATCATGATGATTAGGTGATGGCGTGGAAACCAAAAAGTACACCATGCACAAGCTACACAAGGCTCCATGGATCTCTCTATTTTACACAAAAACACTATGTGAGGTTATTTATATATAAATATGTTATTAGTAACCTCCCAAAATATGTTTGGGTTAAATAGGGTGAATTTGCAATTCAAGGGCCAAGATTCACGTGAATAATAAATTAATGATTGTTGAGTTCAAATATTCCAGAGTCCATAGCTTGGGTTTCTTATGTCCAAATTGAGAAAGTGAGATCTCATTGGAAATATATATACATGAATAACAACTTGGAAATGGTTTACATTGATAGAATGATAAATATTATTCCCAAAAAATTAAAATACAATTGTGACCATTTTTAGCTTGACAACAAATTATTCTTGAAAATTGTTTTATTAAAAGGAATTTTTGAATGTCCAAAGTAAGCCTTAGTTGGGGGATGAATATAAAAATTCATATTTACGAAAGGGTTTTTAATTCATTACACAAGTGTGAAATAAAACCTAACCATAAAGTAGTTCTAGGAGGATGAAGAGAAGATTATAAAAGAAGATGTCAAATGCATTCAATAGAAGAAGAAAGTTTGCTAGAAGCAAGCATTTTCTTTCCAAAATTTGTGAGTTTTCCTACTTGGATTTCTCCATTATATTTTATTTTGATTGTTTATTTCCATGAGTTTTACATATATGCTTTGCAACAACAGGGTTTAGATTGATAATCTCTTTGTATTCTTCCAGACATTTCCCATGGTATTCTAGGTCTAGAGGAGAAAAAACCTTACTTGTAGAAATCAAATGCAATGTTATTTTAGATTATTTAATTGTCATTAAGATTTTGTTGAGGATATTTCAACCCTCTTGTTTCATACAATATTAAATAGGTTACATTTGGAATATTATTGTCAATTTATCCCACAAAGAACTATTCACATGCCATCCTTTTTTTTTTTTTTTTTTTAATCTTGTCATTTTGTGTTTAATGTGTCAATGGGTTCTTGAGCACATGATGCTTTACAAACTCTTTTGATATTAAAAAAATTGTCGATTAAATTTCTTTGATGACCTGTCCATTTTATTTACTTTTCATATTGTTAAATCGTAGTTGGTTCTATATTCACATTATTTTAAGAGGAAGGAAATACATCTATTGAGAGAAAACATTGTAGATAAAATCTTTTCAAGTTATATTTATTCCATTTTATTTCCATGAATATGTTGGTGCGCTTGGCAAGTAAATCTGCTAAATGATAGCTTTATTAGAAGACTTGTTGGGGATTTTTTCTTTTTAGCACTCACCCATTGCATTCATCTAAGGTCATAAGAAGAATCTTTGATAAATCGAGAGAGGAGTACCACCTCTATAAAAATGAGGAGGGTATTTCTTGTTCCCCACCAGATTTTCTCTCAATGTTGGTTCTTTTCCCTTGTTAGGAAAAATTAAGCAATGGTAATAATAGTGATACAACCTCTTAGGGAAGGGAAATGACATGTTGAAAGAATTAAGGTAGGTGGTGACACTAGATAGTTCTAGCGAAAGTAAGAGAAAAGAGGAGGGGACATTAGCTTGGTGTTGGAAAAGGTACAAGGTGATATATATTGTCAAAGAGTCAACTTGAGCATAGGAGGAAATAAACATAGGTCTAAAATGTACTGCAAGAAAGGGAAAGGAGATACACTAATCTAATGTTATCGTGGTCATGGATGTTCCATACATTAATAAAGGATATAGTGTGAGTATGAGAGGCAGTATACATCAAGAATACTAGTGAGGGTGAGCGACATGGGAATGGGGATGAAAATATCATAGTGAGGGTGAGTGAAATGGGAATTGGGATGGAAATATCATAGAAGGGACTTCATATATACAAGATATGGAATGAAACCAATTGATGGTGCCATGTTAGGAGAGGGATCAAGGAAGTGGCTATTAATCCTAACTAGGGAGGATTCAAATTGAGTAAGGTTTTACTTGAGACAATGATCTACGAAGAATTAAGCCACCAAAAATATTACCAAGGAAAGGGATTAAAAGAAGTTAGATGCAAGACTTTTCCCAAGTGTCTAATTGATAAGAGAATTATAAAATTCAATAGAGTATAGGAATCCATGAGGGGTGGAAAGAAAAAATAAGGAAAGGAGGATCAATTGCTATTGAGGTAGGGGATGGCTAGTACTAATGATATAATGTCCAACATGGCCCTTCAAAAGTCCCATCTAGGATGAAGTTTCAACCAAATTTTTAAATCCATATTAAAATATGGGAACCTTACAAATTAACAAAGTTTTCTCAAGCTACTAGAAAAATACCACGTAAGGAGGTGATAGAGGGAGAGGAAGGGAAGGGCCATCAAGTGGGATTAAAGAGAATGAGAGGGGAAGAAGAGGAGAGTTAGGAAATCTAGAAGGTCTTAAATGAGGTACACATTCTAGATGAAGGTGGATAAGAGGAAGGAAAAGTAGGTAATGAGGAAATTCTAGTGGTCATTTACACATCATAGTTTAGGTGGGTCTAGAGAGGGCTTGATATCTAAGTCTTGTGCGTCATGTTTAGTACTAATTTTATGGTTAAAAAATAATGGTTATTACAAAATTAAAATTGACATAACACTTTATATCATTTTTGGCCTCACAATTGGTTGTAATTCATGAAAAAAACTCACTAATGTTGCTTTATTAACACTTAAATGTTGTATAAATGTGATTAATTTGGTTATTTTCCTTTAGCATTACAATAATCATTACTGAAATGTTTAAGATGAGAATTCGTATACCCACATATATGATGTTAACTTATCTATGTTAGGATGTCAATATATTGATGTTTTAACATTGATTCTATTGTATCCATGTTGAAAGAACAAGTGGATTATATATGTAATACATACTTATGTGGGTTGGTGTTCTTCTTGAGTAGATGTCAAATCAACAATAATTCTATAGGAATATTTTAGAATTATAAAATAATTGAAAATGGAATATTTAAAAGGAAATATAGTACTTAGGTTAAAAAGGAATAAATAAATACTAGAAAAATAGTACTTAAGTTAAAGCTCCCATTTATCACCATGATAGGTAGATCTATAGGATAATCTATATATAACACAAATCATAACTAATTCCCTTAGAACAAAGAAGATATAATCAATGCTAATAATATTAAGTGATTCCATATCTCATTATATTCTTCCTTGATCTATGCATTGGTCCACTGAGTTGGGACTACATTTGATCACCCTAACCAACTGGTTGACCTTTATAGTCAACTCCCAAGTTGAATTTCAACGGTAAATTGACTGTATTTAGAAATCCAAAGGTGAGATGAACCTATTCTTCCAACATTCCTTAAGATTAGTACAAAAATGGTTATTCATTGTGCTTGTGCTATAAGGAAACATAATGGTCACTAGGCTTCCTTCCAATACAAGCACAATAAATACTTTTTAAATGATTGAAAGATCCTAGGTTAATGGTGTTGTAAAAGACCATGTTGGTTTGTGCGAGTGATAATAACCCTAGGACCATGATTAAAAGGAAATTATGCCTATTATGAACTTGGTTGTGTTTTTGTTAGAAGAAAACCTAGTGGCAACTAGGTTTTCTTCTAGAACAAGCACAAAATATGTCTTTAATGGTTAATAGGTGTTAGGTTAAGATATATATGTACATATCATTAAAGAGTTATTTAGGAGAATACCCAACAAAATTGCTAAGGTACTTACCACCGAAAAACCTTAACAATCCAAGGACCAAGAATGAAATGAAACACGGAGTTGCTAGCCACCTATGGCTATTAGTTTCCTTGTTTTTCCATTCCAAAAGATGCTATTAGAAACTGAAATATATTGCTTAAAGATACAATATAATGTGCCAACTATATAAAATTGTTGTATAAGTTTTTATGATCTAGGATACCTTGAGATGAATATGGAGCTATTAATAGCTTTGAAATATGCTTATACTTATTATGAATTTAGTTGTATGTGTGCTTGTGCTAGATGGAAACCCAAAAAGTTGTTAGGTTTCCTTCTAGGAAAATAACAAGAAATGCACTTAAAATTCTTAATATATATTCGATTAATGGTGACACAAAAAGACAAGTTGGTTTTCTTCTAGAGTGAATAACATAGGACCAAGAACGAAATGACCTTATGCTTATTTTGAAGTTTGATTTGATTATTCTTGGGACAAAGGGAAATCTTGTGGCTATTATGTTTCCTTCTAGAAAAAGTACACGAAATTCCCTTTAAATTCTTAATGTATCCTATGTGAAAATGGATATATATATATATATATATATATATATATATATATATATATATAGTTTTTTATTTTAAGAGAATGTCTAACATAACTTCCTGTAGAAATTTCTAAATAGAAACCTTTGATAATCTTAGGAAAAGAAACAAAAACAACATTTCTATCCACCCATGTCTATTAGTTTATTTGTTTTTTCCCGTGCCTATCAATTTCCTTGTTTGTTCCACTCCAAAAGATGCTATGATAAACTGGAATAAAATGTTTCAATATTACTTCAATAAAAGGGAAATGGTTTAGAAATATACATGAAATGACCTTATACTTATTATGAAGTGGTGCCTATCAATTTCCTTGTTTGTTCCACTCCAAAAGATGCTATGATAAACTGGAATAAATTGTTTCAATATTACTTCAATAAAAGGGAAATGGTTTAGAAATATACATGAAATGACCTTATACTTATTATGAAGTGATTTTTTCTTAAGCTTGTGATAAAAAGAGAAGCCTAGTGAATACTACGTTTCTTTCTAGCACAAGCAACAAGTTGGTTATTCTTATGCTTATGCTAGAAGGAAAATAGTAGAATATATCCTAGTTTAAAGGTGCCAAAAAATTCCAAGTTGGTTTTGCACTAGAGTGAATAACCCTAGGACCCAAAATGAAAGAAAGTTATTCTTATTATGGAGTTGGTTGTGCTTATGCTTGTGCTAGAGGGAAACCTAACAACCACTAGGTTTACTTATAACATAGTGTTGACGGTACTAGACCTACCAACATGTCAGGGGATCTCCCCGGTAAGAAGTCCCAACTAGACCTCAGACAATTTGGTGTAGGAGTCCTAGTAGTGGGTCGTATGGTATCGCCTTGACCGCGGTTGCGCACAGAGGAAAGTGAGATGTAATTGTTGGTAGCAAGGGTGTGACATGCGCAACAAGCCAAGGAAGGTGCATGAATGGTTCTAACACATGGAATGTGGAATGAGTGTGCCCCTTGGAAACTTGTGTAAACACGCAGCTTGGAAGGGAACACACAAGAAAAGATGCATCACAAGCTGGAAGGAAGGTAAAACAACAATCCAAAGTGATGGTTAAACCAACAACACATCTTAGTAAGATTCATACACACATATACAAAAAGAGTCTATACTTACATGAGTAAGAAAATAGATACATATATCATTAGAGTAAACAAGTTAACTGAAATACAATAACAACATATGCATGAAACGTGTTGGCTCTTTTATATTAAGAAGTGAAAGTTCCAATCATATAGTACAACCATGACCAACCACTAGTCCCGATAACGAAACGTTACAATCACTGCCGCCTGCTCCTGCAAAGAGTTGTAATAGCTCTGTAATAGATTTGCACTGAAACTTGGCTGAAGCCTATGTACTTGACAATGCAAGACATGCTACTAAGGATGGTTGGTAGGGAGGCTCCAAAACGAAGCTAAGGAAAAATTTTGGAGGTTGTTGTAGCTGCTACAACACTTGGCGACACACATGTAGAACTCTAGCTCTCTGAATGGACCTTGTTTGTGAAAAGCAAGTCTAACACCTCCGAAAGTATTGTTCAGTTCTTGATTGTAAGATGTAGCATCTACCAAGCTCTTGGTTGGTCGACACACATTCCAAGCCAAGCCAGCACAATTGTTTCGATTGGGATGAGGGGTATACTGGTATACAAGCTTTATGGTCATCAGATTTTTAGTTTCATCTCTGGTGTTGCTCCGTTGCCAGCAGGCCTGGACAGTACCTCGACAGAGTCACACAGGAACACAAGCATTGCTCCACTGCCAGAAAGCCTGGTCAATACCCCAACGGAGTTACTTGCATCACCTCTCTGCGCAGGAAGCCTTTCTCTTCTTTCACCTTATTCATTTTTCATTTTTTTGAAAATTTTCACATTTTCATTTTCATAACTGTGAATAACACTTATTCATTTCAGAGGCGGAAGAGGGATCCCGACTTATTGAGAGCATAAGAGGTTGTTCCTTCAGAGAAGTAGTTTGTATATACCTCTGACGTGCTTGTTAAGGTTTCCCCCCTCACCTTACTCTACTTGACTGAGCTGACAAGGATTAACCCAAAAAAAACTTACTAGAGTAGGTGATACTAGTTAGCATGCAACCATTGCATTTTCACCAAGATTCAATTCGAACAAGATGTATTTTCCATTGATGTATCATGGACTGACGACAACAAGTTCTTGATGCAGATGCAGGACGAAAAATAACCAAGTATTGATAACTGCACAAGTCCTCTTGTACTTTACCTATTGTGTTTCAAGAGTCGTGCATGGTTTTTATGTGAAACTAACCTATGGATGTAAACAAGCAAGCAAACAATAAAACAAAGCAAAATCATAAGTAAATGTGTAAGCAAAGCGAGTAAGCAAACAAGTAAGCAAGTAAACAAACATGCAAAGTAAGAAGCAAACATGCATGCAAGCGAACAAACCAAAAGCAAACACTACTCCTACTCCTAAGCTAACGGTGCATGGGTCTGCTCACGTGAAGTGATACTTCCAATGCAGCGACCAACGCATTGGTCGACCCATGTTGGTGAAGGCATGGTTCGCGACCAACACATCTGTGCGAACCAGCAAACATGAATGATATAACAATGAAGACAAACACACTCCAGGATTAAGTGCGTCCACATAAAAGAAGTGAGTGGAAGCACATGACATGTACTTTGTGGACTTGCCATGGTGTTGTGCTATGCTACATGAAGATTTTAATCATACACATTCTCTTGACTGTGGCATGCAAGCAAACATGAGAAAGGTAGACCACTTACATTGTGCAAGTGTTCTTGTTATGTAAGATTCTTCCAATGCATGAGCGATGGGATCGTGTAGTTTGAGTGGAGGAAGTGAAATCTGAGTGTTAGATTGATCTTTAATGCATACATATGAGTGGTGAGGAGCCTTGGGTGTTTGAACAATTTCCTTACTGGAAGTGAAACCAACCTCAGGATAGTGAGGGCCTGACATAACCATCATCTCGGGCTAAAGTACCTCGATAGTCTGCAGGGTTTCGACTTCGTCGATAGATAGATCATCATAGACCAATGTCTTAGATAGATTAACAAAGATTGAATCAACATTGTGATCACATGAATAAGTAGAGAGATCACGAAAACCAATATTAGAAAATTCAGGATGGTTGTCAGCATCCTCGTGATTTGATGAATTGCACAGAGGGGTAGATGAGAAGCAAGAATGTTCACCCTTTGTGTTTCTAGAAAAAGCAGATGAAGAATCAAGTGGATGTTAAATGAATGATTTTTGCTCTCCCTGTCGAATGATGGATTGACATCCGGTGTGTTCTGTGAGTTATCAACAATAGGTGCATCCGTAGACGTAGATACATGAGAAAAATCAAGGATGGTAGAATCACTGAAGATGTCAGGGGATAGTGGAGGAGGCGCGGACAGAAGGGAATCATCCTTTGCCGCGGGTTGATGTTCAAGCTCCCATTCATACTTTACATGAATGACAATGCAGGTTGGTTGTGCAAAACCAACTCTGTCAATGGCTTGATCCTCGTTCACAACAGGTGTAGAGTTCAGAATGGAAGAACACAAGACAGTGCAATCCGGAGGATCAACAGAACGCGAAGACGGAGGTTGAGGTAAGACATGCATGTGAAAACCCATGGGCTTCACAACCAAATCTGCATGAAAACTGAGAGAAGTGATGTTGGGAGGCTGTGATAGTTGAACAGACGCATGTGCATGTTCTCCCACATTACTCTGCAGTGGTGAAGCTGTTTGATGAGGGGACAACAAACAATCACTCGTGACAGTGACCGTGTCCATCTATGATTGCGCAACTTCATCACTGAAGTATGCTGTGTGGGGCTTGAGCTTGAAATTATTTTTAGAATTGATAGATCTGGTAAGAAAATATTCAAATCTGTCCATGAGATACTAGAATTTCATCTGAATTTTTGGAGCTTGAGTGACTGCAACGCATGGAAGAGGTCCCAAAAGTCCTGTGATTCTTGAGGAGTCTTTCGTTGTTTCAAATTTGTTTTGTCAATAGGATCAAGATCAAAATGATGGAAAGTAAATTCAATGAGATCACAGAACTGCTCAAGTGAGTGCACATTGCTGGGTAGCAGACTCCAGCACCACTGTTGTGGGGATTCACAAAGTGTGTATGCAAGCAGCACATTGGCCTCTTCTGCATAGAACTCATTTGCAAGGAATGCATAGAAGTGATCTAAGTACTGAGGCAAGGTTACTTCGCCTTCACCATCATACGTGAAATTAGACAAGAGATCACAAAACTCCCTTGTGATGTCGAGAGGTTCGGAATGCGAAAAACATCACAGAGGGATGAGTTTGATAGTATCCATGATAGATGTGCGAAGATTCAAAACATGATGAGAGGACACAACTTGTCATCTGGCCCTTCTTCTAGTGCCAGAAATGTTGACGGTGTTGGACCCACCAACGTGTAAGGGGATCTCCCCAGTAAGAAGTCCCAACTAGACCTCAGATCGTTTGGTGTAGGGGTCCCAGCAATGGGTCGTACAATATCGCCTTGACCACAGTTGCGCGCAGAGGTAAGTGAGATGTCCTTATTGGTAGCAAGGGTGTGACATGCGCAACAAGCCAAGGAAGGTGCATGAATGGTTCTAACACACGGAAGGTGAAATGAGTGCGCCCCTTGGAAACCTGTGTAAACACGCAACTTGGAAGGGAACACACTGCAAAGATGCATCACAAGCTGGAAGGAAGGTGAACCAAAAATCCAAAGTGATGGTTAAACCAACAACACATCTCAGTAAGATTCATACATACATATACAAAAAGAGTCTATACATACATGTGTAAGCAAACAAATACATATATCATTAGAGTAAACAAGTTAACTGAAATATAATAACAACATATGCATGAAATGTGTTGGCTCTGTTATATTAAGAAGTGAAAGTTCCAATCATAGAGTACAACCATGACCAACCACTAGTCCCGATAACAGAACATTACAATCACCGCCCCCTTCTCCTCCAAAGAGATGTGCTAGCTCTGCACTGTGGACAAGTCAACACTCGTTACAATACTCTCCAATCTTTCTCTAAGATACTCCTATAGGAAGCTTGGCTAACCAAAAGCCTCTACAATGAGTTATGAGGTTCTATAAATAGCAAAGGGTGGGGTGACCCTTGACATTCCCCTTTGTGACTCTTCACCTACTACATGATTGTTGCATTCAACTATTGACACTTGGACTTTCACTTTACAAGATGTTACATACAATCTGCACATGTACCGATGTGAGACAAAATAGGCTTGAGCAAGCCATGTAAGACATCACTAAGACTTAGACAGTTGTGGGAAAACCAAGTCTTTGACATCCTTGCGATGATCAATGGTGGTGAACTGATGCAAAGCTTGGTCGTCCATGATAGTGCCTGCATGCTCAATGGTGACATCCTGTTGAAAGCAAATTCTTGCCTCCGTTGCATCTGGGTACACCGATATGGCTCCTATGTCCAACTCATTTGATAAAATGTGCATCATCGTCTTGAGTGCAGCTTGACCAACAACATATTGATGCATAGTGTCTATGCTGATCTCCAAGTGTGTGCCGGTGACCATGCACATCAACTTGTCAAAATACATGTTCATCTCTAGTCGGACTTGCTTCTTGTCTTCGCCTCGGTGAGTGTGCCAATGGGTGGGATCACATGTGTGTGCATAATTACATCCATGCTCCTGAACACCCTTGCATGTGATCGACGACACTGATCACCTTGTCTGCTCTGTGCTAACTGTTGGGTTGGGTATATAACCTATATGGGCGCAGTTTCATCAATCTATGGATGTTGCGCCTCCTGTTGTACCTGTTCCTGCTGCAACTCTGTCTCTTGTCTGTGAAACTCCTGTTCTTCCTTGAGTTGCCTCTTCAGCACCTACAACTCCTTCTTTGTTTCTCTCTCTGCTTTCGTGTGATCCTCTTGTCACGTCGTTGCCTCATAGCCTCAATCTCCAAAGCTACTCTCATCACAAGTGGATCTTCTTGAACTTGCAGCTTTGCTCCGCCTCTGCGCTGTCAACAACCTTCCTCTTGCATTTGTCGCACGCAGGTGTGCTACCTTCTACTACTGCTGATGGTGCTGCTCGCTGTGATGCTATTTCCATTTAATCTTGATATCCTTGTCCATGAACAACTTTATTTCTTCATAGATAGGAAAGTTCATAGACACTTGATCGAATGCAACCCCAGTTGCATTCTCAATGATGTCTTTGACTCTGCTCTCCTAGAAGCCATTGTACCTCTGATGCTGAGATGCAGACAAAAACCTGTGATACTTGGAGACATAAGAACACTCATGGCAAGAAATCTGTCAGTTGAAAACCAAAACAAACTAGAGGACTGACATATAACATACGTGTGTGACTGTCTGTGAAGATTGCGCAATTTTTACCAGGAGGCTGGGAGACTGATTTCAAAAATTGCGCAAGGTAAAATTCGAGCTACCAGGAGGCTGACTGACTATTGGAAATATGCAAAGCACAGTCCAGCCTGGCCTGTTGAGGATTGAAACTGTGTAATGTGCAATTTCAGTCAACAGTGACATGCAAACTAGCAAACTGCATTGTGTAGTTTCTGGGGCCAGCAAGGCACTGCCTTCCAGAATTGTGCAATGAAATCTTAGAGGTCAGTGGTGGGCCAGATTTGCGCAATTTTTGGAGGGATGGTAGAGCCTTCACTTCCAGAAATGCGCAATGCTAGCTGGGCAAGGCAAGGTACGAGCCAAGGCAGCCCAGACCCGCCGATAGGCGATTGAAAACATGAGAAATCTGAATGCAAGGTGAAACTGCATGTAAACAAGATTGAACGGTTATGCATGCAAATAGTAAGTGCAGGATTAATAAAATGGGAAAGCCTACATGTGTGTGAAGCAGGTCGCCGCAATGATGACCATCTGTGCAAAAACAATGTCATGCATGTGAAAACAATGAGATGCAAACAAAAACTGAAATGGTGCTTCTATAAGCTACCATACATTAAAACGACAACAAGCGATCATTGAAATCAAACAGACAACACTTACACGAAGTGAAACACAAAAAGTGACAGAAACGCAGTGCAAGACATGAGAAGTCGATTCACCCTGAGACTACTAAGCTGAAAGTGTCGAAGACTCCTGGATACAATGTGGGATGTCAGAACTGTAAGATCGATGTGAGGAATGAGCTCTGTAGTGTCTGGTTCATAAGTTTTGATAGGATCGAGGTGATGGGGCACATGCCACAAATATAGGAAAAAATGACAATTAGCGGGAGGTTTCCAGAATGATCTTTGCACGTAACCTCCAGCTGGTAAAAATAGATCCCTAAATCTAGGGATGCCTTTTGCATGCTTCCATTTGCTATTTTGGGAAAAGAAACCCATACATGCAAATCAATTTTGTTCGGTCCCGGAGGGAACCAGTCAACTTGAAGGCACATGCATCAGTTTGCGAGATTGGGATGAAACTTTGCGCAGTTTCTGGGCTGAGCTAGGATGGATGTATCTGAGGGATTATGCAATTTCTGGAGTCAGCAAGTGACTGTCTCCCAGAATTGCACAATTTTTGGGCTGAGTTGCAGTGCTAGGTCAGATTGCGCAGCTTTCTGAAGGAGGACTTCTTGATTGTTTTGTGCAATTCTGGAGCCCAACAGGTTTCCCAACTAACTTGTGTAATTTCTGGAGGGAAAGTTGGTTCCCCTCCAGAATTGCGCAATTTTCTGGGGGAGTGTCTCAGACAGCAAATAGTCTAAGTTCAGAATTTTGGCCTTTGGGAGGGGGACAAACAAGCTGACAAGCACAGATCGATAGGCCACTGAAACTCAGTTGAAGCCTATGTACTTGACAATTCAAGACATGCTACTAAGGATGGTTGGTATGGAGGCTCCAAAATGAAGCTAAGGCAAAATTTTGGAGGGTGTTGTAGCCGCTAAACACATAGGCACCCTCTAGAACAAGAACAATCACAATCAACTCCATAATAAGAATAAGGTAATTCCATTTTAGTTCATAGGACTATTCACTCTAGTGTGAAACCAACTTGGACTTTTTTGTCACCATTAAATAAGGATGTATTAAGAATTTAAGGATACTTTATTGTGTTCATGATAGAAGGAAACCAAGTGACTTCCAAATTCCCTTCTACTACAAGCATGAGCACAACCAAATTCATGTTTGGCTTAAGGATATGCCAAATCCTTGGGAATTAAAAGGCTTAACATATCCCCCATTTCTCCCATATTGATCTATTGGCACTACAACAAAATACACAATTTGCGCCATATTTAGCACCAGATTTTAGTGCATTTATTTTTTCAGATTTGGATGAGGACATTGGTGCTAAATCTAACTCTAACATAAACTTTTAAAGTGTCCTTTTTTGTGCTAGATTTGACATCTTTTTTTATTCCAAATTTTGTATCATTTTTAGCATTAGATTTTGCATCTTGTTTAACAACAAGTTTTCCTTCCAATTTTGCACCAGGATTTACTTCTAGTTTTACAACATGTTTTGCTTCTAGTTTTGAGCCAAATTTTTCATATGTTTTTGTGTCATTTTTGCTTCCAGTTTTGTGACATTCTTTGCTTCTAGTTTTGCACCGTCATTTGAATTGGGTTTGACACCATCTTTTGCATTCGATTTAGCATCAGTTTTTGAATCTAGTTTGTGCTAGTTTTTGCATCTAGTCTTACACCAATTTTTTCTTCTAATTTTGTACCTATTTTTGCATCTGGTTTTGCACCAGTTTTTGTACCTATTTTTGCACCATTTTTTCATCCAATTTTGCACCATATATTGAATATGATTTAGCACCAAAATTTTCACCCATTTTTGTGTCCATTTTTGCATCTTGTTTTGTACCACTTTTTACAAACAATTTTGCATTTGATTTGCCCCCTTTTTTGCACCCAATTTTGCATCATGTGTTACATCCAATTTTGCATCATTTCTAACACCATTTCTTACATCCTTTTGAGAATCCAAATTTTCATCTATATTTGCATCCTACGTTGAGCCATGTGTTGTGTCCACCTTTGCATCCCATTTTCTTTCTAATGTTACGTTCAATTTTGAGTTATTTTTTACGTCTACTTTTGCATTTGTTATTGCACCAAGTTTTGCATTTCTTTTTGCACCTCATTTTGTATCCAACATTGCATCTCAATCTGCAACCAATTTTGAACCATTTTTATGCCCATTTTTGTACCATTTTCTATGTCTACTTATGTGTCCAATTTTACATTATTTTTTACATCCATTTTTGCATCCTTTTTGGTGTCTAATTTTGCATCATTTTTTCCATCCAAATTTGAATAATTTTTTCTACCTCATGTTGAGTCCACATTAACATCTCATTTTGCACCTAGGTTTGACTCTAAATTTGCATCTAGTTATGCATTATTTTTTGCATCTAATATGGCATACTTAGTTTCAACATTTTCTTATCCCCATTTTGCATATTGTTTTGTGTCTATTCTTATATCATTTTTTGTGCCCAATTTTTCATCCCAATTTTACACCATTCTTTTCATCTAAATTTGCATCATTTTTTGTTTATTTTTAGCACCCAACTTGGCATCCTATTTTGCATCGAATTTTATCTCTAGTTGTTTGTCCTTTTCTACATTTAGTGTGGTGTTCATTTTTCGTCCCTTTTTGTGCCATGTTTGGTTACCTTATTTGTGTCTAGTATTACACCCTTTTTTACTTCTAGTTTAAAACCATTTTTTCGTCATTGTTTGCATCTTGCTTTGACGCCTAGTTTAACATCCAATTCTACTCCCAATTTTTCATCCATGGTTACACCACATTTATATCCACATTTGGCTTCTTGTTTAGAGTGTACATTTCTCTCCATTTATGAATCCCCTTATGGGTTCATTTTACTAATTTCAATTACATAGTGAAATATATTATAATTTATAAATATCATTAAAGAAAATACAACAATTGAAATTGGTAACCTAGTGTTTGTAAAGAAATTTAAGGGAAACTGACAACACCCATCCAAAAAATAGCAGTGTCATCATATATAATAATTCTCCATAAAAAAATCATTAACAATTTTCAATATACATATATGACTATCAAATCAATACCTATCACATATATCATTATTCCAAGGTAAATTCACAACATCCATCCAAAAATATTAATATTGTGGTACATAATGATTCTCCATCACAAAACATTGACAATTTTCAACGCATACATAAAGTAAAAAGATAATACTAATAATATCATCATCATCTTTAATTGAATCATCTAAAATTCAAATGTGTGATTATCAAATCAAAATCTTTCATGAATATCATTATTCTAAGGTAAATGCATAACATCCATCCAAAGATAGTAATATCATCATACATAATAATTCTCAGTCAAAATAATGTTGATAATTTTCAATATATACATAAAGTAACAAGATAATACCATCATCTTTAATCAAATCAAGTAAAATTCAATGTATGATAACCAAATCAAACTGTCTCATGGATATCATTATTCTAAGGTAAATTCACACCATCCATCTAAAAATAGGAATTTCTAAGATCATCAAGGTATCACTAGCTAGCACCACCAAGATCATAGTCAAGATCATCCTCAAGATCATTAATGTGATCATCAGTTTCGTCCACATCATCATCACCAACACTATCACCATCCCCATCATCATCATCTCTTATATCTGATCTACGTTCAACATAGTCATCTCCGAGGTCGTTACATCTCTTATATCTGATCTACGTTCAACATAGTCATCTCCGGGGTCATTACCTATAGCATTATTGAAAAAAAATATATTATTTGTTAGTATTAATTCCATAACTCAATACATATTTTGGTTACAATGCTAACCATAAAATGAGATAGGATATAATAACATATAATAGTACTAAAAAATAAAATGAAAATTTTGTTTAATATACATTGGAGATCCAACTAAGATTACGCTTGTAATTCACATAAGTAGTAGAAACAATTTCTAATGCATATGAAGTAGGTACCCAATTGTTCTTCATATTCTATTGTGGATATTTCTTATAATGTCCATGCACCATTGGTAAATTAATAGTTACTAGAAGTCTTAGCTCAAATTACAATTGTAATTCGAAAGTGCATAATCTTCTTCATCACAAATTATGAACATTCTGCACAATGGACTCACAACAAGACTTCATCACCATGCTTCAGGGTTAAGAATCAAGATGAAAACAATCATGTCATTCGTAATTTGAAAGGAAAGCAATCGACCTCAACTTCTATAATAAATTGGTAACTAATTCAAGTTATAATCAATCTCAACTAGTTTACATTATACAATAGATTACATGATACAATAGTATCAACCTAGAGAAGTTGTAGGATATTCAAGAAAAGATGTCCATGGAAATGCAGGTCACCAACAACGCAATAGGCAAATCGTACATTAAGGAGGTCACCATTCTAAATATTAGACCATGCCATGTATGAAAGGGTAGATCCTAATTATAGAGTATACAATTGTTTAAAATGGTTTGTGAATATTACTAGCCTAGATCCATCTAACTCTGGATCTATCATGTGTTGAGAGGGATCAAATCTCTTGAGGTGCAAACTTTTCCTCAAGTTCCACACTCCAAAAAGAAGGTTTACACATGAGAAATCAACCCATGATAGATTCAGAATTAAATGGATCTACACTGATTTTACTAATAAAGTAAAAATATTATCAACAAATTTTTTTTGACATATATATAAAAAACTAAAAACTAAAAAATATACCACATCTTTAAAAAAAAATATAAATAAAAAATTAAATATTATAACTACATATTTATATTATAAATATAACTAAAACTATATATAATAAGTTTAAAAACATATATATAATAACTTTAAAAACATATTAATGGGAAATTAAATATAATAAAACTCGTTCATTTACTAAAAAATCCCACACTAACGGTATAACTACTCTCCCACATTTTTAATTTACCACCGCACATTCTAACAATTTCGATTAAAAGAAAACAAAACCTAAGAGATGGAAAAAAACAACTAATCATTAAAATAATGATGCGAACAAAATAATCCGGATCATGCTCTATCTTTCCAGCGCATTATTATAACAATAATCCATTGCTCGACAGATTGCATGGATAACAAATTATTGATAAAGTGTTTTAATGCAATAAAGTCATAGGTTCAAAACCAGGTGAAATAGAATAGGTATGTTTTGCTAAATTTAGCAATAGATAATAATAACAATAATGCATAAGAGAACTGATCGCATTGGCCGCTGATTTCTCCAACAACGATTTTGTATCTTAGCGACCTTGGGAGGTCGCATAGTCGCAGCTGAAGGAACGGCGAGCAGGGGCGAGCAGGAGTAGAGTTTCTGGGGCTGGAGGAGTTTCAGGAGCAGAGTTTCCGGGCCAGAGAATCGCAGAGGCGGGGTTTTTGGGGCGGATGAAATTTGTCGGTTAGTGACTCCAGAGAAATCGCAGAGGCAGGGTTTTTGGGGCGGAGGAATTTTGCTGTGACACAAGCGGAGGGCAGAAGCAGAAGGGTTGCAGGGCAGTAGCGGAAGGGCGAGCAGACGCGGTAGGGCGAGCAGGAGGGCAGAAGCGGAAGGGCGAGCAGAGGCGGTAGGGCGAGCAGAAGATGAGCAGGAGGGCGAGCAGAAGCAGCAAGCAGGGGCGGAGCGTAGAAGCGGAGGGACGAGCAGGAGGGCGAGCAGGGGCGAGCAGGAGGGCAGAAGCGGAAGGGCGAGCAGACGCGGTAGGGCGAACAGGAGCGTGAGTAGGAGGGCGAGCAAAAGCGGCGAGCAAAAGCGGGGGCGAGGTGGCTCCCCTTGTCGCCTCTGCCCCCGGTGACGCCTCTGCTCCGATGGGTCTTCTCCTTCTCAGCGGCAGTTAGGTTTGTTCTGGCCACGACATATCTGTTGGAGCGTTGAGGGAATAGCGGTGCCTCTGCCCTGTTTCGTGCCGCTTCTATGGATATCCCCGTTGGTCTTTTCTGCAGGCAGATGCCGCTGATTGTGGCAGCGTTCTTCCTTTGTTTCTCGTCTGAATCGGGTGGAGAGTTTGAGGGGGCGGGGAAGGAGTGGATTCTTTTGCTGCTCTCTTCCTCATTTCGTGCCTCTCCCTCCATTTTGGGCGGACAGTTCTTGCTGCTCTTTCTTCAGATGCTTATCTGCTTGGTTTCTTGGTGCCTCTTCTGCACCTTATAGATGGATTGCCCTGTCTAGGGGGCAATATTGGCCGTTCGGGGCTTTATTTGGGATCTGTTTCAGCATATTTGCATGTGGCTCGGTCCACGTTTCTGCATATATGCTTCATGCATTTGCTCTATGTAATCTCCTTATATGAATGTTTCTGCATATGCTTCTTGCATTTGCTCTATGTAATCTTCTTATATGAATATTATTACGCTTTTTCTTCTTAAAAAAAAACAACTTAGTCTATACCGATTTGTATTGGAAAAATGTTTTTTGCATTGTGATTATTATATATATATATATGAACATTGAACTACTTTGATTTAGAAATAATAAAACATTAAAGCAAATAATTTTTAGTGGTTAACCACTAAAAATTTATTTGTTGTACTGTTTTATTTTTTTTCCATCTATAATAAAACAATAATAGTTTGTTAGACATCTCATTAATTAATATTTTTTTAATTCATCCCCTAATACACAAATTTCTGTAAAAGAATAAAATAAATAAAACAATAAAACAAATACGCTAATTTTCAATAAATTTTATTCATTTTAAAGCAGAACAAAGAGCAAACAAAAGCTCAATAAATGGATAATGATACATGGACATAAACTGAAAAAACAGGCAAAGGGAAAATAATATTCAACTCGATATCTACTGGAAGTAGGGAAAATAATATATACTCATAAATATATATTAGAGTGAAAAGTTTAGTATATACTCATAAATATATTATGGCATATTAATTCTATCCACACATTATGGCACCTGTTTTTCTTAGCCTATCATTCTTAGGATATAATGATCTCATTGCATGCATGACTACCTCATGGCAGTGTGTAGACTTAATCTCTTAAATTACAATTCCTAAATTTATCATAAATACCATTTTAAAATAAAAATAATTTTTTCTCAATACTGTTTTTTATTTAACAAAAAAAAAAAACCAGTTATGGATAGTGGATCTGATTTAGAAAAAATAAAATATGCAGAATGTTTTTACAAATTAACTTGAAAAAAAAATAATTTTTTTAATGAGATTTTATGTTTAATTGAATTTCTAAGATTTTATGATTATTTTTAAAAATATATATATATTATAATAATTTTGTGTTGTGTTTATTATATATTTGGTATAAATTAATATATTTTAAATTTTTATTATGAATATATTATTATAATAATAATTTAAAACTATAGTCCTAGAGTAACTTAATTGGTTAATCCGAGAAATGTGAAATCGTTGAAACTTGAAAGAGATAGTTCCCATAAACTATAACTTCAAAAATGGAATATTTACCTCAATGCATGTTCCACAAATAGCAAGGATTTAAAGAGTTATGTTATGGAAAAGTTTCGTAAGCATATATGGGGAAAAAAATTGGGTAGAAAGAAGAAGTACTATGTTCAAGAATTCAACCTCAAGTGTGATCTCTGAAAAAAGCGTACATTGGGGCTAGCATTCCACGAAGAGCAAAGATTCTTATTGTTCAATTAACAACTAACTCACATCAACTACGATGCCAAACAGGTTGGTGGAAAAGGCCTAAATAAGCTTGGGAAGAGCGGTGTGTAGTTTTTGCACTTTCGGGACAGTGGAATGGGAAAAACATTTCATTTTGGAATCTGATGCTTTTAGAGACATCAGAGACAGTTACAATAGTATGTTAATATGGGTTCCTTGGAATAGTGAGGGGACTGTTAGAAGATTGAGTCTACTCATCATTAATTTGAATAATAAGAGGATTGAATTGCAAAAGGTAAAAAGCAGGGAAGCTAGTGGTCCCATGGACTATATCTAGTCTGGTGGATGTTAAAATTTCAATCATTCATTCCCGTTTATGAACAAATCAAATTGTAACTTAGGTAGCTAGGTTTATGTGGGCTACAAAAATAAAAATAAAAATATTTTACAACTATAATATCGATGTTTATGAGCCAATCAATTTGTAACTTAGCCTGCTAGGTTCATCTAGGATACAAAAAAAATTTATATTTTACAACTATAACTACGATGTTTATGATCAAATCAAATTATAACTTAGTATAAAGTGAAATTTATGAAACATGAAAGATTTTCTATATAATAAATGTAATATTCTTTTTTTGATATGGTCAAAATGGACGGAATCTGCCCATGGTATTTACTGTGGTATTTGGGATCTTAAGGATAATGTAGAATACGACTAATGTTATCTAAAACCCATATGGCTTGTTGACTATAAATTATTATCATTTCATAATTATTATATGTAGATTTATTATGGCTAAATAATAATATTAAGATACATTAAATTAAATTTATTATTATTGTAATTTTATATTAAAAGATAGATTTTAAATTTTATGTTCTCTATATATGATTATATAAAAAATTGCACTAGCACTAGTAGAGGCTTGATGCTTGAGGAAACCACGTCTGTTGGCCACCTATATGCATTGAATGTTGTCCAAAATTTAAAGAGAGCTTTCATGACCATCCAAGCTACATTGGCGGTTTTATCTACTATAAGATTCATATTTAAACAATAAATGCTAGCCGACATTTAAACAAAATTCTACTTGAAGACCTGCTTCATTCATCTCATGAGTCCATCGGGGCAGGGGCTTTCACACTGGAGTTGATCCAAAAATGGATCTTGGATAAACCTCTAAGTCTAAAAGACTTCATGCAAGAGGTAAAAGGTGCCAAATGGCACAAATCCTTTGTAAATCAGAGGAAAATGAAAGTTGCAGGTTACTCTCAGAAATAGTCTCATTGCAGAGATCCCTCCATTCTGAATCCAACACAACTTAAATGGGCAAAAATAGACTTTAGATGGGAAAGCTATCATAAAATGAGGCTGCCCTTTTTCAAAGGAAAAAGAGGCAAAATCCCTTGATAATGGGTCTTAAAAAACCCTCTAAGTCTTCCAAATCTCCCAAAAGGGCAAAAATAGTGCAAAAGGAGGACCTTTAGAAATATCGAATTACATTATCGGAAGGCTGAAAACATGAGAAAACAACGAAAATGAGCCTATCGGAGGTCAAAGGAACAGTGAACAGGGATCGTCGGATCTGGCCAATCAACGGTCCAGATCCGATAGGCATATCGCATCGGCGGTGATAGGCGGATTGCAATCAGCGAACATAACGGAGCGCTACACAGGCCTAGGGCATGAGTGATTTGTGATTGCGACAAGTCGCATCACAATATCTCATGGCTGGACCCAACAGGGCTCTAGGCGGTAATCGATATATTTTGAAGTCCAAAAAAAGGCAGTTTCATATGTATTTTCGCATATTTCGTTTAATAAACGAAAAGTGAAGGGAAGCGCGATGCGATGTAAACCGGACTTGAAAGGGTCCCGGAATGGAAATATATAACATTTCAAATCTGCCCAAAGCCATTTTTTTGTTAATTTCACCGTTGTAATGTATTTTAAAATACAAAGGGAAAACCATGGATTAGGTCAATTGCGACATGTGATGGCGACTTACAAGCGGACCTGATAGGAAAATAAGGCGTAGTTATGAAACTTTGAAGTCCGGAACTGTGTTTTCTGCTGACTTTCCCGTGTTTTACAACATTCTCTGTGTAAAACAGAGAACGACTGTTTTTAAGGGATTTCAAGCACCGACGTCCTCATCCGTTACGGAACAGGTGGTTGCCTGCCCTAAGGGCGTTATGCAATGATTATTGAACGCTTAGAAGAGGGATTCGAGTGGACCCAAAGCCGGAAGATAGAGAGCTCGAAAGGGAAAACCAACAGACAGCGCCAATTTTGCTTAAAAGCCATGAATGTCAAACACAAAGGGCTGCTGGGTTGTGGATGGTTGCTGTTATTGATCCTTGAGAGGTTTGCTACAGAAGCAGAAGCCAAAGAGGAAGCCAAGGTGAAAGGGACAATATAGAAGCTAAGGGAGTCACTTGGAGCTCAAGTGAAAAGCCCAAAGAGAGCTGTAAACAGCGAGAGGGCCAAGAAGCCAGAGCCAAAGAGCCAGAGTCAGAGCCAAGAACCAGAACCAAGAGCCAAATAGCTAGAGTCAAAGCCAAGAGCCAGAACCAAGAGCTAAGAGCCAGATCCAAGAGCCAAATAGTTAGAGTCAAAGCCAAGAGCCAGAGCTTCAAGAGCCAGGGGATTAAATGGTGTCTGAACCCACTGTTTTAGTGTAAAAGCACCAGGAGTTGAGCCAAGAGCTTTTAAAAAAGACTTATACCATAATCCCAGAGAGCCTAGTTGAGTTGACTAGAGCTCACGGAGATGTAGCCCAAGAGTTGTGGGTGAACTCCTAAATAATTTGCTACTCATGTTCCTGCTTCATTGCTGCATTATATCTGCTTCTTTATTCACTGTTATATGCATTTATATATATGTTCAAGCACATTTAAATATCAGCATACACAACAGGTTTTAAAGCACATAAACAACAAACAATAAATACAAGCATATACCCATATTTTCAAGCATTTCTAAATTCTGCATTGGTTAATTAAATAGACTTGGGAATATGCAAGCTTTGGAGGTGGGAGAGGTTCTTGTAAGTTAGATAAGAAGCCTAAGTGCCCCATTTTCAGATCAGGTGGTATCGGAGCTTAAGATTGGTTAACCCCACCTTCAAGGAAGGTTATATCAAAATGCTTGATTGACAGAGCAAAGATTGCTTGTCTGAAAGGTGTTTGAATAGTAAGAGGTTGATTGTATGCTTGTTTTGTAGACTGTCTATTTTTTGAGATTGAGGAGGTAAAGGGAAAGCTGTTGATAGCTCAGTCCAGGAAGGACAAGAAGGAAGAAGGGATGAAGGCATTCTTCTATCCCAAGGACCTCATGGCAGTCCTTAAAGCACAAGAGGTTTGTTGCAAAAGGTTGCTGAAATAAGCTCTTTATTAATCTTGTTGAAGTTCTTTTGTTCATTGGTATAATGACAATTTCTACAAGTGAGTCCTTGAATTCTTCTTTCTTCATCACAAGATTCTTTGATGAAGACATGAAGCAAGAGTTGTCCACCATGATGGATATGGTGAGAGAAATTTATGAGGATGAAAGGAAGAGCAACATACTTAGAGAACAACTAAATTCCATGAAGGAAGAGAAGCAGTTGCGTGCTAACAAATTGCAGGAAATGGAGAAGCAACTTCATATTGCAAATATGAACTTGAAAAGGATGCATGAGTTGGAGTTACAGCTCTTTGTTGCCCAAGAAGCCTTAGTCAAGTATCAACTTGAAGAAGAGGTAAGCCATTCTAGTTTGTCTTCAAATTATTCTGAGAATGCTTGCATTGGTTCTTTTGAAAAACATACTAAAGGCATAGGCTCCAAGCTAATGTCCAAGATGGGCTATGAAGGAAAGGGCTTGGGAAAGCATGCACAAGGTATTGTTGAACCAATAATGGTTGAGGAAAGGTCCAAGTATTTGGGTCTTGGCTATGGACAGTCTTATGGAAGGAGTTCCAAAGCTGCCATGAATGCCATTGAAACAGTCCCAAGAAGGAGTTTCATTTCATGTCCTCTACCTCAGAAGTGTGAAGGTTGTATTCAAGAGGAATACAATAGCTTGAAACATCAATTGCAGGATGTAGGTAATCAGAAGCACACACTTGAACCAGAGAGTTGGGGAGACTCCAACGGCCTTGAAGAGATTGATGGTGTTCCAAAGGGAGCCACTTCTTCAATTGTGTAAATCATGATAAATTTCCACATAGAGATGGGGAAAGAATTGCATGTCCTTATGTGGTTTGGATAACCATGATGTTTCTAGATGTTGGAAGAGAATGGCCACATACAGGAAAATTTTGAAGGAAAAGAAGCAAGTAGCCAAAGGTCCATTGGACAAGGCAAATCATGATCTCAAGAGGATGCACATGCAGTGCACTTACTACCATAAGCAAGGACATCTTGTTGCAAAATGTTGGAATTTGAATCCAACAATACTTCCACAAAAGATGAAGAAAGTGGAAAGAGAAGATGGCAGAAATGGAAGTGAAGATTCCATGAATGATGTGTCTCAAAATGATTCACATGAGGATGCTGATGTGCAAACAAAGGTAGTATCTTTGAAAGGGATTGGTAAGGAACGGTTAGAGTTCTTATCCAATTAAGATTGCATTTCTATTGATGCATCTACATTATATTTCATTTCAGCTTCGAAAGTATAGTGTGCTTAAGCGAAAGTTGAAGGATGAAATGCATGCATAAGCTTGATATGCATGAACACAGGGATGCTGATGATTTCCTTGTTTTTGAACATGTATGTGTAATTAACTTGTAGGGTTGATTGCTTTGACATGTATGTGATGCCATGTTGACTTGGGAGAATTTAACTTGGTCTCCAAATGGAGACAATGATGAAAGTTTCATCTTTTGAAAAAGAGTCCTAATGGTCTTTTTCTACATGCTTGACTTGAAGGGTCATTGTTTAAAGGCATGTTTTGTGGGCTTGTTATCTAGTCCATCATTTGTATGAAGATTTAAGACATGGAGGTATTCACAAAATTTGAAATCTGTTTCTTTTGTTGAAGCAGTAGTTTAGTTCATCCAGTTGTTATCTGTATGCCTGTTGTTGTTGGCAGCCTTTCAAACAGGTACAAATAAAAGTTTTGTGGAACAGATGTACTTCACATTTGTTTGAGCCACCTTGGATCAATGATCAAGGCAAAGAAGCTCAAACTACCTTATGTGACCATTTCAGCAGAAGTTCTGCAGGAAGGCAAGGAGGAAGAAAGTTCTTCCCAAGAAAACTAGCCCATCTAAGAAGGGAAGTGGTCAAAAACTTTGGTTCAGAGGCACTATGCAAAGGCAAGTGTAGGGAGGCTAAAAGAAGAGGGTGAGTCACTCTCATTTACTGTTCAGATCAGTATATTAGTCTTTTGGAGACCAAAAGTTCTTTTATTGGGAAGGCGTGATCCAAAAATGGATCCTGGATAAACCTCTAATTCTAAAAGAATTCATGTAAGAGGTAAAAGGTGCCAAATGGCACAAATCCTTTGTAAATCAGAGGAAAATGAAAGTCACAGGCTGCTCTCAGAAATACTCTCACTGCAGAGATCCCTCCATTCTGAATCCAACGCAACTTAAATGGGCGAAAACGGACTTCAGATGGGAAAGCTATCATAAAATGAGGCTACCCTTTTTCAAAGGAAAAAGAGCAAAATCCCTTGATAATGGGTCTTAAAAAACCCTCTAAGTCTTCCAAATCTCCCAAAAGGGCAAAATTAGCGCAAAAGGAGGACCTTTAGAAATATCATATTACATTATCGGAAGGCTAAATACATGAGAAAAAAATGAAAAATGAGCCTATCGGAGATTGAAGGAATAGTGAACAGGGACTGTCGGATTTGGCCAATCAGTGGTCCAGATCCGATCGGCATATCGCATCGGCAGTGACAAGCGGATCGCAATCGATGACCATAACAGGGCGCTACATAGGCCCGAGGCATGAGCAATTTGCGATTGCGACAAGTCGCATTGCAATATCGCATCGACACATTACAATGGAGCAAGGCCACATATATATGTATATACGCGATGCGATGGCCAAACCCAATAGGGCTCTAGGCGGTAATCGATATATTTTGAAGTCCGACAAAAGGTAGTTTCATATGTATTTTCGGATATTTCGTTTAATAAACGAAAAGCGAAGGGAAGCGCGATGCGATGTAAACTAGACCCGAAAGGGTCCCACAATGGAAATATATAACATTTCAAATCTGCCCAAAGCCATTTTTTTCGTTAATTTCACCATTGTAATGTATTTTAAAATACAAAGGGAAAACCATGGAGCAGGCCAATTGCGACATGTGATGGCGACTTACGAGCGGACCCGATAGGAAAATAAGGCGTAGTTATGAAAATTTGAAGTCCAAAATTGTGTTTTCTGCGGACTTTCCTGTTTTACAGCGTTCTCTGTGTAAAACACATAATGAATGTTTTTAAGGGATTTCAAGCGCTGACGCCCTCATCAGTTACGGAACAGGTGGTCGCTTGCCCTAAGGGCATTATGTAATGATTATTGAACGCTCAGAAGAGGGATTCGATCGGACCCAAAGTCGGAATACAGAGAGCTGGAAAGGGAAAACCAACAGACAACTCCGATTTGGCTTAAAAGCCATGAATTTCAAAGACAGAGAGCTACTGGGTTGTGGATGGTTGCTGTTATTGATCCTTGAGGGGTTTTCTGCGGAAGAAGAAGCCAAAGAGGAAGCCAAGGTGAAAGGGACAGCGTAGAAGCCAAGGGAGTCACTTGGAGTTTAAGTGAAAAGCCCAAAGAGAGCTGTAAACAGCCAGAGGGCCAAGAAGCCAGAGCTGAAGAGCCAGAGCCGAAGGGCCAGAGCCAGAGCCAAGAGCCAAGAGCCAGAGCTTCAAGAGCCAGGGGATTAACTGGTACCTGAACCCACTATTTCAGTGTAAAAGCACTAGGATTTGAGCCAAGAGCTTGTAAAAAAGACTTATACCATAATCCTAGAGAGCCTAGTTGAGTTGACTAGAGCTCACGGAGATGTAGCCCAAGAGTTGTGGGTGAACTCCTAATTAATTTGTTGCTCATGTGCCTGATTCATTGCTGCATTATCTCTGTTACTTTATTCACTGTTATATGCATTTATATATATGTTCAAGCACACTTAAATATCGGCATACACAACAGGTTTT
Organism: Pinus tabuliformis; assembly: GCA_031772625.1. NCBI lineage: Eukaryota > Viridiplantae > Streptophyta > Pinopsida > Pinales > Pinaceae > Pinus > Pinus tabuliformis. The sequence goes on from CM062814.1 coordinate 931,444,285, forward strand.
AAAGCACATAAACAACCAACAATAAATACAAGCATATACCTATATTTTCAAGCATTTCTTAATTCTGCATTGGTTAATCAAATAGACTTGGGAATATTCAATATTTGGAAGTGGGAGAGGTTCTTGTAAGTTAGACAAGAAGCCTGAGTGCCCTTTTTTCAGATTAGGAGCCCGAGATTTCGCTTCTCTTCATGTCCTGGATGTTCTGTTCAATCCTGTTTACCGTGAGGTTGTTTCAATACAGTTGCATCTGGACAGATTGGATCTCCCTGTGCAAATCCTTCATACTAGGCTCAGCTGGTCTGGCATCCTCCGGTTCCTCTCCTTCCTTATATGTTGTCATTGCTTGGGCCAGGATATTCTTCATGACCCAGTACTGTTGAATTGTTTGTCAGAATAATGTTTGACATCCTCTGGTATTCTTGAGGTCTTTAACCATAGTTTCTCATTCCTCTGCCTCGATCTCTTGATTTTCTATACTGTCATTTAGCTCCCTCTCCCATTCAGATATTATTTCTTTCACCTCCAGCAGTGTTCCTACCACGTATGCATTTATTAGGTTCTACATACTCTCTTTCCCATTCTTACTTCCTCTTTTACTTGGTCCTCTACTGGAGGTTGCTTCCAACCATTTCGCCTTTTTTCCTGCCTTCCCCATTCCTCTATTTCCTCTCTTTCCCGCTTTGTTACCTTCCTTTTCCATCTCGTTCTCCTTCCGGCTTAATTCCACCTTTTCCGGACGACACACCTATTCCTGGGCTGGAGCACGATGTGAGTTCTGAGACTCTGGAATTCTCTGCACTCTGGTTGTTATATTACCTAAAACATAAACCAATGAAAAATCCTTATAAGTCAGAATCATTTTGAACAGAGTAAACACAGACTTCTCTGGCCTGAGCTTTTCCAATCACTCCCGGTTTGGAGAATTGTAATTGGCCTCATTAACACTCGGGTTCCCCCCCTCTCTCCTCAAGGAAACTGAGGCTTCTATCCTCCACTTCATTACAGTGGTTCTTTATTGAATTTTGAAGAACTCGGTTTCCTAGTGCCCACGGGGTCTCTCTGTTTCTCCTCCCGACTGAAATTGCGCCCCCCCCCCCCCCCCCTGATTATCACCACCCCAACGGGCGAGATAATGCTTCTCAGAATGAACAATTGTGAATGCATTCCAACCCTAGGTCCCGTTAGAGGGGCAGGACCAAGATTTTCTAATAGTTGTGTCCCTACCCTAGTTGCTACCCCTGATATTGCCTTTGATCCCACAGCCTTCGGCCATGTTTGGGCTCGGCTCAGGTTGGAAAATAAGCAGCCTTGCCGCAAGATCCAAGAAGGCGACTGACCCCCACACTTGACTATAAATCCTTCCTTCCCAGGCCACAGACTCCACCATAACAGTTCGACAGGTTTGATTCTACCTCCATTGTGAAAACCCCAAAAGACGTCGCAGTGGGCCACAAGACCTCGGGACCCATCTACTCTAAGACCCATAACATTTTTTCCAAACCCCCTTCCCCCAGTGGCATTCCAGACAAAATTTCTCCAGGTTAACAGGCTAGAGCCCCAAAAGAAACAAGAGGTCTCTACTATGGCTGCGTCTGGGGTTACCATTTCCATTAACCAATATTCCTCTGATAAAATCATATTTGCCAGGAAGTCTAGAATGGGAGCCGAGAGAACATACCAATTCTGGCTGACGAAACCTGGTTACAACTCAACGTCCTCCAGCCCACTTCCACCACCTTCTGCAGCACATCCCACCTTCTCACTCTACATGCAAATGCCTCCTCTCCTAACTATATTACCTTTTTGTTTCCCTGTCCAGCTACCTTGCCTGCTGTCCGAAGGACTCTCCATGTGCCTTCGTCCTCATTTCGCCGCCCATTCCCTGGTTTGATTTACTCGGGATGGAGTTTCCTTGACATTCCATAATTGTCCTTAATAACTCCGCTCCTACCTCTGGTTGCTCCTGCCATGGGATTACTCCGTCTGCATTTCCACTTGTTAGCTGCTCTTGCCTGCCCTCTACTACACTTGACACCTAGTCGCCTTCTCTCACCTCCGCCCTCATCCACATTTGCCTCTGCCCTGTACTGGCTGCTGCCCCACTGTGTTGTACTGCCTGCTGCCCTACCTGCTCTTGTGGCCTCACATCGTCCACTTCTTCCTCTACCCTTCAAGCCAGATGGGTGGCTGCTCCCACCTCGCCCCCCCATGTCCTACGACCCACCTCACCTTCCTTCACCTCTTCGTACCTTTCGCACCTCGATCGAGGATTTAAAATTAAATAAATTATGAATATATTAAAATAAATTATTTAAAATTATTAATTAAAAACAATTATTTGATATTAAATAATCCTACCATTCTCATTTACGAATGTTATAATACATTCAGAATTCATAAGGAATATAGTAAGATGCATGTATAGTGAAATAATTAAAAATTAATAATGATGCTTAAAATTTTTAAATTTAAAACAGAAAATTTAAGCAAAAGTTCGTGATTGAGGTTTCAAAATTTTAAATTAAAAATAAAATTTATTAATGTATATAAATTATAATTATTTGTTTTATTGGTGGGTTTGGAAATAATTATATAATAATGAAGAAAAACTTTTCAATGGTACTAAGTATCTCATCATTTATTAAGTTTATTATACGTTTTGAAATTGAAAGTATGGAATCACTTTAAGAATACTTTTGAATATTCCTTAGTTCGGGTGAGAAATGAGGGCGACCAAGTGCGGGGTGATCTTTCCATCCCATCACTTCATAAAAAAATTAAGAGGGGATGGGTTGGCTAGCTCTCCACATGCAAAAGAATGCAAACTTTCAATTGTGGAGTTATGAATATGGCAAGTTCAGTTTTTTTGTTCATCTATATTTCTAACATATTTTTGCTACAATTTTTATGGTGTTATTTTGCGCCTCCCTCATTGTAGGTGGGTTTTCTTGGGCCTTACCACTCATAGAAACCTTATTGAATTTTTAGGGACCTTCGTTCTCATTCTTTCAGCATGGTACAATTTTATCCTTGACCATGGAATTGAGGAAGTCTGGTTCCACATTTTTGTTGTTATAGTTTATGGCACCTAGACAGTCGGGGGATTAAGGTTCAATAGGATAACATCTTATCCAAACTAGGTTTTTATTTTGAATGTGTAATATAGTGGAAGATGCATCACTCTCTAGACCTAGACATCAAATTGACAATGAATGCCTCCCTGCCTTCACATTGATAGTTTTTGTAGCATTTGACAACCTGGGACGCGTTATCTGGGGTAAATTCAAAGTCTTTTGAGTTGAATTTTATCCTTTTTGGTGTCAATTTCATTGGATGTAGTTCTAGTTGGTTGGTACCTCTCTTTGGTGCCCAGATACATCACTTGTGGAGCTAGAGTCAAAATCTAAAATTTCACCTGGCTTAAGGGCGTCCCTCCAATCCCTAGGCTAGTTTGTTGTTGAGCTTCATTTATTAGAGTTCCTTCTTCATTGGAAATCAATTTAGCAATTTCTATATTCTCCTAAACATCATGCCTTGGAAATGCATGCAAAACTTCTGATGAGGGGGTGATTGCGAAGCACGAGGAAGAACCTGTTCCCAAGCCAAAGCAGAGGAGACTATGACTATATACAATTTGGTTACCCCCTTAGACATTCATGAAAACAACTGCCACCCTGAGTCCTTATCCACTGTAGATAGAGAAACATTTTCTGATTCTGATAGCCTTGATGAGGATTCCCAATGGGTTCATCATCCTAGTCACCAATAGAATATGGGAACAATACCTCAATTCTATCACCCTTCATTGGTAGTTAAAAACCCTCCTGGGAAAAGTTCTGAAAGAAAAATAGGAGGCGTAGTGTAACATATCCACTTCCTTGAATAATATCAATCATGCCTAGAGGTATCAATGTTTGTGCTTGGAGCATTTGGATACCATAATAGCTCACTTGGAGAGCCATCTTTAGTGCGATGAAAAACCACCAGCTCCTCCAAATTCTAGTACCAAAGATCTTGCCACTATAGGTTCCAGTGCCAAAGATCCTACCAGTGCTTTAATAGTGATTATACTTGCAAATCAATAGTAGATAGGCTTGACTATTTGTAGCCGTTGTTATATTTTGCTTAGAATTTAACACTGGCAGGTTGCTAATATTCCCTTGTGGTACAATGAGATGACCTATTATTGGGTCAATTGATGCCAACAATTAAACCATCAATGTTTTGCAATTATATTGATATTTTGAGGAAAATGCAAAATTAATTAAAAATGTAAAGAAAAAAGAAAAAGAGCAACACCTTTGAATGTATCTTTTTGTTTTCCCATCTTTTTATATGAAGGGTTTATTAGAGATGAACACAAAAAATCAAAACTTGAACATTTCATTTTCAAACATTGTAATTTATACACAAAGAGGGTCGAAGATTCTGTAGTGATTCCATTGAATGTTAACTATTTTCTACCTACAATCATTGACTACTAATTACAAAAAATTTAGAGACTGTTCCTCATGTCAACTATATAATAGTCGTCGTGATTATTATGACACCTCTCCTTAATCATGATGTATTTGTTAACTCACCTGTTGGTCTACGTCTCAACTAGGCTGACAACATAATTTGGATTTTCTACAATAAATAACTTACTTCTACAAATTTCAAATTTAGTCTTTCCAAGTCTTGGTTTGGTGAATATTTCAGCCACATTTTCATTTGTATTACAATATTTTAAGTCAATTTCTTTTGATTTCAATTTTTCTCTTACAAAATGATTTTGTGTTTCTACATGCTTTGACCTTGCATGATATACAAGATTGTTTGCCAATTTGATAGTACTTTGATTATCATACCTGATTAATGTAGGTTCTTGTTGTATTTCTCCCTCTTGGCTATCAAGGGTAGTCTTTATAATTGAATTTTGCAATCATTACGCAGTTGTCGGCCTAGACTATAATAGTGAGTTGAACTGGTTGAAAGCATTAGTGTTGCATATTATAGTAGGTAGTACAAAGCTAGTTGAATTGAATTTATTCCTATGGATTGGATTGTGGAAACTTGGTTGACAATTTTCAAATTGAATCTCTTGTATTAAAGTTATATGGTATATTATATATTTGTTATCTTGTCAATGGCTAATGCTTTAACATTGCAGATTGTTTCCTAATGTACTGTTATTTGGAATCTTGTCCTTTATATTATTATGAAAGGTGGATCAGAGTGTCAATAACACTTTTCTTATTAGAAAAAGGATACAGTAACCTCAACAAACCATAGGGAAAAAAATTACCCTAGAAAACTACACTTAGGCTAAAGGAAGATTATCTATGTTGGAATCGAGTCTTTCTGAGGCTACTCGGAAGACAAATTGGTACCTGTGGAAGACCTGAGAGATTGTTAGGTAGTAGGGGCTCCTAGAACAGATTTTCAGAAGAACTCTTGAGAAATTCAAAGGTAGAATTAATATCCTTAACTAGGACAGAGTTTTATTCAAAACACTTACACAGGTAATGACTATTACAAGGTAATTTGGTATTGTTTTCTCAGGCCAAGTCCAACGACCCTTGATTAAATTCCCTGTAGCTAGATTGGAAAACTGTACTGAGGCTATTCAGACATCTCTGTCGAAATCACAATATGATTACAATGTATTGATCAGTTTAAAGTAGTCTGGGTCATTTGTAGAAATAAAGGATACTTTTACTTGTTGATATTCTAGAATCTATACTGAAACTATTGTCAAAATTCATGGTTGAATTACAATATTAAATATTGCATTTATGATCATTGATGTGAATAATCTTGTTGGTTGGAAAGGAATTATATTTCTCATACATTGTATTGTTCATTTCTTCATTTTTTTTGTTGTAAACCCTCACTAGTTAGTGAAATCTAGGGCAAAAATTACCCTAGAACACTACATAGACCAATTACTTTGGAGTAGCATGATGCATGTTACAAATTTGAGATAGGTAGCATGTCAAAACGAAACCTACAAAAGAAACAATTTAGCAAGTTGTAAAGTAATTACAGGCGGAGAGCGATGTTGCACTTGCTATGAATCCAATGAAAAATAATTCGTCCCAAGAAAAAGTCAAGGTCTGCAAAAATATCCAAATTTTAGCGCAAATAAGCAAGATGACATGTTAAAGGCAAAAGAAAACAAACTCGGTTGTGAAAACTAGATATCTTGTGTTCATTGGGGGGGGGGGGGGTGCGGGATTCTAATACTTGAGCTATAAGAATGCACAAGTTATTCTTCATCATATCCATTTCCATGTTTTGATTAGAAAACATCTAGGCTTTCATATTTTGTGCTTGACCTTTAGGGACATGTAGAAGCCCAGTCTCCCGCAAATAGAAAAAATAATGCATTCATATTAATCTGATGTTAAGGGACTTTCCACACATTCCCAGATCCAACCTTAGTAGATTTTCCCACCATGATTTTTATGGTTTCAAAGTCCACATATATTTTGTTCAAATTAGGTCATGTTTGTGTAGAAGCAAGTTTCAGGGTCGAAGACTATAGAGTAATGGGTAAAACAATATAGCTATTGGGAAATCGATAAAATGAGAGAAAGCATTGGCCAAATATACCTCATGGTTGTAGTAAGTCCTACGTGCACGAAAGGACCTACCAGAGATCAAAGCGGTCATGGCTTGACTCTCATAACCAACTGCTTGCACTCCACCAAATCCAAAACCCTCGACTTTCTGAAATTGAAATAAAAAAATTTGGAAAAAAAAATGAATCGAGAGGTTTTATTACTCACCCTTCCTTAAAATTTTTAGGATCGGGAAGCTGCGATGATCTCATGATATTCGACACGAAATAGCGTAAGATGCCTATCAATACCATAAGCATAGAAAACGGGACCAATACCCAAATTCTGATCACATTGTCCAAAACCAAATCCTTAGCGATTGTTACAAATCACTGTGATTCGCACTGAGTTGGAAAGAGTGCAAAATATTCCAAATTCAAATTTATGATAACCAAGGGCTTTCATTTTTATTTTAAGGTTGTGTCAATTTTTATTTTAAATTAAAATCTTGTTAGGGGGAATTATGTTGATGTGAAATTCCATCATTATGGAAGTGGTTCATGTCCAACTTTTATAAAGAATTTTGATAGGATGAGTTTAAATGTTTTTCAATTTGGGTTTTTTTATGCCTATTACTTTTGATTTGTTATGCAATGTGCCAAAATAATGTATCTTACCACCATGTTGAGAATATGCATGCATGTACTATATAAATGTCTCTGAAATCTCATAGTTGACCAGACTGTGTTTACCTACATTAGAAGGTGAAAAACTCAAAGTTATGATTAATATTGGTTCGATACCATCAGTACATGATTTGGACACTGCCATTTCATATGTGGTAATTATGGAAGGAAATTTCCCATAAGTACATTGTCCAAGAATGAGAAGGTCTGAATTAAGGGGAAGATGGTTAGTTGGGTTGAACTACTTGTTTATGAACTCTTGCAACTATCATCTTGAGTTCACTTTCATTTCTGGTGAGCAATTCAAGTAGGTAGAAAACAACATTAATACAATATATTAAATAAAACCTTCATAAAAATGATTATAGTGTGTGCAACAGTTTATGTTTTGCCTCAAAGAGTGCAATACTAATTTCTTTAGAACTTTTGACTATCCCACAAGAGAATACAACGTCCTTACTCACATTGCAGTAGTTATATGTTGAGCGTTTTAAAATATGTACCTAGAATAAATTCCAGTGAAGTAACCACAATTTACTTAGGAAAGGATTTGACATTGGAACATACTCTATGCATTTCCTCCCAACCATTGGAATTTTCTATTGAGCTTCCACCCTTGAGTCTATGAAGGTTGTCCCAATGACTTGTTTTCAGTGGTATCATGGATTCTAGAGTTCAATCCTACCTCTACCCTCTTTTCCGACATAAGGAACTTTCTTGGGGATTCTAGAAGTCTAACAGATCTCTGCCCTTCCAACATAGATAAATTACTGAGGGGGTTCCATAGGTCTAGCCAACCTCTACTCTTTCTGCATAGAAAATTTTCTCATGGATTCCAAAGGTCGAACCCACCTCCACCCTTCCTTCTAGCTTAAGGAAATGTTCACGGGTTCCATAGGTCTCACCTACCTCCACCCTCACTAATTTCGAGGAATCCAAAGATGCATCTCCACCATAAGGTTATTGTTACACTAACTCCACCCAATGCAGGGATTCCAGAGTATCGTGTAGTCGTAAACATTCCATCAAGGAGAACTTGTTTAGAGCAACAAAGGGCCAAAACTTACTAGTTAATGGGAGATGTCAAGGTAAGACTTTAGTTAACATAATACACTAAAGCACCCTACTCAGGCTTCTAAAAACTATAAACCATATCTGGTATCCTTTTCTCAAGTGCTTCACATCAACACAGTAGGAAGGGAGTACAGTTTGAAGGTTTCTATACTTCATTAACGGGTTAGAGACTACTCCCATAGGGTCAAGCTAAGAATTTAAAAAAGTTTTTAATATTTAAACTTGTAACTGACCTTACTGTATTAGGAGCAAGATCTCCATTCAAATATATTTGACCAATGCCACAAAATTTTGATGAGCAATCCCATAAGAGGTTAAACATTACCTTAAGCAATCCGCTCTATTGTCTAGTGGTGTGATGCCTATTCTTTCAATCTTCTGCTACCAGAACACTCCTAGTTCTTTCTTTCCTTCTTCCAAACCCTCCCTACCTCCCTTCGCTCCTCCTTTTCTTCCTTTTACCTCCTTCCCCCTTACATCTTGATTCTTCTCCTTATCTGTTTATTCAATAACTAAACAAGGCTAGTTAGGGCCTTTCCCTAACTGACAAGTAATGTAAAATGAATTGGATAAGGTCTAACGGTTTGCATTATGGGTGAGCTTCATAATTGAATGGGAATCCAAAAGTATGTTAGTTAGAAACATTCTAAGATATATATTTCGATGACTGGGAGCTTCATAGTCTATGATAAATTCATATGTGAAAGACTCTATCCCACCTACTTTTATTGCTCTTTCAGATCATATAATTAGAATAAAAATGATATTCAACTTAAGACATCAGTTTATCAATTCTAAGGCTTTATGGGTATTGGGATGTTAGCTATTGTTTTAACAATGAAACCTTCAAGATACCATGAATCTTTGGACAAATATAATAAAAAAGGGAGGGGGAAACACCTACATGGTTGGAATAGCCAACTTCATCATGATTTTCAAAACATGCAAACAATTTATAAATTCTTATCATTAATATATTAATTAACATCAACATATATAAATAGAAGTTGTCAAGGTGATCAATATTTACACCACTGTAATTTAATCATGGAATAATTTACAATGATTATGCAAGCTTAAGGTCATCAGGACATCGCTTATACTATCAATGATTGGTAAAATCAACACACCAACTACATATGTCATAACTAAGGTTACTATCTATACAAATATACAATGACTGAAGTACAATATCTATGCACTTGAGAATGACGAGGGTCATTACAAAGTATTAGAATTATCATAAGAGACTGAGGAATTCTATGGAAGAATGTGTTACATACCAAAACGTGAAGCACTTAAAAGAAGAATAGTCACTTCAAAGGGGTCTTATTCCCGCTAAACTGCCCAGTTTGGAATCTTTTGTAATTGATTCCCTCAGCATCCATCTTCATCTAGTCAACCTTCATAATCCTCCACTTCTTCCCAAGATACTTTTTATAGCCATTCACCTACTTCTCTTGCTCAATCTAAATGGAAATTCGAGAGCTTGATTCATTGTTGAGTTTATAAAGAAGGTAGTATAATTTGATGTCAATGTTACCACAAGAGCTCGAAAAGATGACGGAGTTACATTCTCTTAGTTGGATTAAGGCTACGGTAACCCAACAAGAGTCCATTTATATACAAAAAGGAAACCAAGACCACTATCCCTCTAGCTCCTTATAAGAAACTTATCATATACTTATGGGAGGACCTCCCATGCAATGTTCTTTCCCCCATTCTTAATGTAGGAGCAAATTTGTCTAGCTAACATCTCTATCATGAAGTTGTTGTGAATTTTTCCCACCTTACATGACTCTTTAGTAGGGGAAATGTACTTAGCCTCCAGAGTTTATACACCTATATTCAATACAATTGAGCCCTCCTAGGTAAACCATGTTGTTACTACCCCTCAACCTCCTTCCTAAGTTGAGAAAATTTTCCCCTCTCCCTAGGAAACCATACCCATAACCTATATATCCATTGTCTTATGATCATTTCATCTTTGACCCTCTTAATGCACCAATTTGTAACACCCTCCTCCCACATTTACCCAAGTTAACCGGTCTGCTGGGGTAAACATGTGAGGAGAGGATACTAAAATATGATTCAAATCCCCATGTATGGTTAAGGAAGTGGAACTGACAGGACATAGACAACTTGACCCTCTACACCTACAACAGAACCCACAGGAGCCATCCATCCCCTCCAGGTTACTAACCCCTAAGACAAATTGAAATTTTGTTGCATTAAAGCCTTAGTTTCTCCCTTGACATGGGCATGCATGCATCTAGGGCCCTCCAGTCGCTCTCACAACATGTGGATGCAAGTGACTGTGGTCTTTTTCAACTAGTTCTGAGCCTGCAACCCCAGATCCTGTGACACTTTTTTAGGGCCATGACTCACGCCACTACCTAAAACTCCATGAGACTTCTAGGAATGAAAATTAGCATAAAAAAATGATACAAATGAAAATACTTGAACAACGATTTGGCTGGACCCCTACTAGCCATGACAGGCATTTCGTCAAACATGTCACAAATATGCATTCTACAGGTCATAACTACATATCTGAGCATATGGGTGTCATACTTATTTGAGAACCATTAAGAAGCATTGATGCCTTATCACATTAGCTGCATTATCATATATTAGGTCATATATTTATTGTACATTCATTTACAAATCAAAACATGATGAGAGCCATACATAAAACATGCTCATAACCAACATATAAGTAACAAAAATAAAAAGGATACATCAGCCATAAATGCCTCATATGAACCAGTACATTTGCTCATAAATACCAAGGAAAGGAACTCTTATTAATGAATGAAAAAGCCAACCCAATGTGAGACTACCACATTCCACCCGTCTACAGAAGTGGATGCAAATTAGATGCAAAATGAGATGCAAAAGTTGATGTAAAAGTGGATGCAACAAGGGATGCAAAAACATATAGTACAATATTCGATGCAAACTTGGACGCAAAAGAGGATGCAATTGTGGATGAAAAAATGGAAGCAAATGTGAGTTGCAAAGATAGGCACAAGATATGGCACAAATTGTGGCACAACAAAAGTGGATGTAACAACAAACACAGAAAAAGATGAAAAAATGGATGTAAAAGTGGATGCAAAAATGGGTGCAACAAGAAAAACAAAATTGGATGCAAACATGGGTGCAACAAGAAAAAAAAATTGGATGCAATGGAAGTAGATGCAAAAGTAGATACAAAACAAGATGCAAAACCCAATGCATAAACCTGACACAAAAGCGGATGCAAAAAGAGTCGCAATATTTGATGCAAAAAGAGTCGTAATATTTTATGCAAATATTGGATGCAAAAGACTATGAGAACATGGATGCAAAATTGGAAGCAAATGTGGGTACAACATAAAGTGAAAAACATGGTACAGATTGTGGCACAACAAAAGTGGATGTAGTGATAGATGCAAATAAAGAATCAAAATTGATGCAAACAAAGATGCAAAAAGGGATGCAAACGTGGACGTAAACAAGGGTGCAATAGTGAATATGAATTTTGATGCAAAAGTGGATGCAAAGAAGTTGATGCCAAAGTAGATGAAAAATGAGACACAAAACCCGATGCAAATCTTGACGCAAAAGTGGATACAAAAAGGGATGCAAACATAGATTTAAAAAATGATGAAAACCTACACATAAATGAGTATGAAAATGTGGGTGAAAAATTAGAAGAAAAAGTGGGTGCAATGGGAGATGGCAAACTAGGCACAACAAAATTGGATGCAATAGTGGGCACAATAATAGATGCAAAAGAGGTTGTAAATATGGATGAAAAACAAGATGAAAAAGTAGATGTAACAAAAGTGGATGCAAAGGTAGATGCAAAACTAGACACAAACCTCGACGCAAAACTTGGCGCAAAGGGGATGAAAAAAATGATGCAAAAATGGATGCAAAAAAGATTTAAAAGGATGAAAAAGATTATGCAAAAGTTGATGTAAGTGTAGGCACAAAAATTGGATGCAAGAGTAGGTGAAACAAAATTAGGTGCCAAACTTGATGCAAAACATGGAACAAAACTTGGTGCAAAGGATGACACGAAACTTGGCATAAAACCTGGTGCAAAACTTATTGCAATATCTGGTGCTAAACTTGGTGTAAGACTTGGTGAAAAACTCGGTGCAAATTTTGCATCAAGGTTTTCACCATATTTGATAAATGGATGCAAATAGCACCAAAAATGATCTCTAGATGCATAAAAGGAAGCAAAAAGGGATGCTAAACACAGGTTTTTGTTGTAGTGTAGGCTATTCCCCCATCACTCTAGGGCCCAATGAAATTAAGTATGAACCAAAAATTTCATTCTAAATTGAGGATTTGACTAAGAAATAAAAAAAATTATACCTAAGGGAAGAACTCTCTAGTGGATTCCCATTGGGTAGAAACATATAAAGAATCATAGTAATTTATGTTTGTAGCTTCTTGAAAAGAGGTTTCCCCATCTATGGAGGAGTGTGATGTAGATATTGATGTAAAAATAAATCAAAAACCAACCTTGCTAGTTTTAGATTCTTTTTGTTAATTTTGGCAGCTCAGGGACAAATTCCCTCCTTTGGAAGATATTCCTCATTAAGGAAGACCCCTACTAGCTCTTGGAAGAATTTAATTGGGTTAAGGAAAAATATATTTTAAATGGAAATCCCCATGCGCACAAAAAGGGCAGGTCGGACCAAAAGGAAATTAGACACACTTGGATTGTTATAAATACAAGTCAAGTGACCCTCATTTGGAGATTATCAATCATTCTTCTTTCTTTCTTTTGGCTCGCATAGGTCTGAGGTCAATTCACAAAAGTTGGTTTGCTCATGTTCGAAATTGTAACGTCTAAAGCTTACACATACGATTAAGGTTTTTTTCCTCAGTTGTAGGGTTTGCACATGATATTTTTGGTTACAACTGCTGGCATGTAAGCATATGCATGTGGCTAGAATGTTTCAATTGCATGCACATCTCTCTCTCTCACCATGTATTTGGAACCTAGGGTTTGATTTTCATAGTTGAGCGCAGTTTACCGCAGACTCTAACAATTGATGACAGTTGACCATAGGCTGGGAAAAGTTATCTTTGATTAGTATTATTGTTGGGTTCATCTTTGGGATATTGTTTGGTTGATTTTACTGGATAGCCTTGTGGATAAAGAATTGGGTTATTGTAATCTCTCTTTGCTGAATCATTCACTGGAAATCTAATAAGAAGAAGAATTTGAAAGGGTTTCCCCCCTTGTGGGGTTTTCCCCTAGTCTTCGACCAATCCAGGTGTCTCTACGCGTGAATGATTTTCTTCTATTGTTCCTTTATGTTTGGCTGCATTGATGATACTATTGTTCTTTCTATATAATTGCACATGTTGTTGAATAATGTTATGATGATGTGGAGTGACTCCAAAGAAAAGAAAAATATAGCCCTAAGAAAAATTAACATGGTATCGGAGCTAAGCTAAAGAAAAGTCATTAGATATCACCCCTATGAAAGAAACCATTGATGGAAGCAAGAGAAGATGGAGGATACCTAAGAGAATGATAAGGTTTGAAGGAAACCCTAGGAAATCTAGTTATTAGTTTTTGATGGTTATCTTGAGGTCAATGTTTGGAAGAAACCCTGGAGTATGATAAAGGCTTCATTTTTTGTTCTAGTACATGTGACAAATTTAGTGTAACCCTAGATGGGCTAGATTTAATTAGGCTTGATTGCTGATGACAATGATTGAAAATATTGAAGGCATCATTTTTATATGGATAATAGACATTGTTAACTCTTGAAGGAAGGTTCAAGAGAAAGATGATTACCTATCGATAAAGATAGGTAGATTTTAGATTTATGTTATTTCTTTGTGAGACTATTCTTGTTTTGACTTATTGTTTTGATTATTTCTTATAATTCTTGCATAAAAATTTGAGCATCTAATAACCTCTAGATAAGATGTGATAAGCATATCCTTTTGAGGATCATCTAAGGTGCAGGAAAAGAAAACTAATGCAGGTAGAAAAGAGTTGGTGGTACTTGATGAAAAGGTTTCAAAGTAGCATCCATAAAATACAATATGCAAGTGCTACAACTACCAATGACAAATAAGAGCTACAAGTCACACATGTGTATGAATTATACAAGGTATGTATGGTGTATTGTTTCAGTTGCAAGATAGGAAGGCAAGCTAAGCCCTAAGGTACGATGGAAATATCACTCTCATAAATGACTCATGCATGCATATTAAAGTAAGTATGATCTCTAGTATGTTTTGATATATATGCATTGATTTTTAATATATGATAGCTTGATACAATAGTTAAATGCTTGTGATAAGAATGGTAACCTTGATGATAAAAGTGTGAAAATAAGATTGATACTAAGGATATTCTTGTTGATCTTGGTTATGTTTTTGATAAGGTTAGTAAATTTGATAATGTGGTAAATATGGATGCCCTGACTTGATGGTTGAGTAATGTGATAAAGAAGTGATGTTTTAATTATGGTGCTTGAAGTATGATGATACACTTGTCAACTTCCCTAATTATATGAACTAACCCTTGATGAATGTTTGGTGTCATGTTCATATGTGATGATGAAGTAGTTGATGCTAATATGTTATGACTATGATGCATATAGTTTGACTTCATGATCTAACAGTTCTGCTGATGCATACAATATTATGATAGATAGGTTGATGTTTTCAATGATGATGATTGAAGTGGCTTCCCATTTAGAGGGAGAAAATTTCATGATATTTTAACACCTATTATTATTTGAAAATAAGACACTTGAATGTAGAAGGAATAATTTTGGTTATGAATAAACATCTAATGTTGTGGAATTTTTTTGTCAAGTTTTGATTTGAGCAAAGAAGGTTTCTCCTAGTCCAAGCCCCAACCGTTGGGAGCAAGACTTAAGGGTGTGGTTATAAGCCTCCCAAGTGCACGGAAGAAGGCCTATGGGTGCGGTTGAGTTTGTAGGATTCAAAAACTAAAATCTTATGCATGAGACCAAGAGTGCACCAAGAGTATGAAATACCTACAGACGTGGAGTGGATGATGGAGAGTTCTATAAGCAAGGAATTTTTTAATATATACATAATGTTTGACCTATTATAGAGAATGTGAATGTATTGGCTAATCTTGTGTTTACAAGGGAATGAAATATGCATATCAGTATGTTGTTTCCCTTGACTTGATAATTTGAGCTAGTATATGACAATATATGGTAACAACTGTAAGGGCTTGAAAAAATTTGACTTATTGGCTTGAATTAATATAGATGAGAAATATTAGAATTGTGAGATGATGCTTTAAAATTCATAGATATGTTTTGACTTATTGATTGATTGAAGTCACAATGATAACAAGTTAGGGCTTTGAACAAATTTGGTTCTTGATAATGATGATTTTCCTTGATGAGGAATAACAATTCTATGTAGACATAATTGATTCTGTATTGGCATCATTGGCATTTGGAAAATTAATTGTATTATAAACAATTGTGATTCAATATGCATTGATTTTTATTGCAAAAATCTCACAATGAATGGATGGAACTTATACGACTTATCCTTGATGTATATAATTCATATCATGATTATGTGGATGGCCTAATGAAGTTTGATATTGCTTGATGAGAATTTCTAACATAACAAATATATAATGTTGTAGCTTGGTATTGGGGTGTGTGCTCTTCCCAACACCTGGTCCGAAGAGTTTTTGATATTGGAAGAAACTTTTATGGCTTTGATATTAGTTTTGGTATGATCAACATACTTAAATGCACATTATTAATTTGTTTAAGGCTGAGCATATTGGTATGGTCAAGTATTATGTTTTTAGAAAAAAGTGTATGTTTTGAAGAAAACTCCAAGCTTGGTATGTCTGCATTTACATTTACTTGGTAAACCCTAGGAGGTGTGTCGATCCAAACCTCTACTCCAAAGTGGTCCAAGGTATGCCTTTGATTTTAGTTTTATATGTTTATGATCTATTCCTGACATGTGACAAGCTTCTTGGCCTCAGAAGTTCGAAGTGAATAATCTTGGCATAATGAGTTACTTTATGGTATTAGAAGTTTTGAAAAGCAAAATATATCGTAGAGATTTTGGAAAGTGGAAATGAAAATCCTTAGACAACCCGATGGAATTGAATTTAAAGAAATTATGCAGAGATATTGCTAGACTTGATTTAGCAGCTAACAATTGATTGAAGCATTGATGTTCCTTTTGAACATCCATCTAGATATATGTTTCGTAGAGAACAACTTGAGTCAATTCATGATTGACCCGCTTCATAAACGTTGGGTTGCCGACGATCACATTTTTGAGATATTTGCATGGGACGATCAATCTAGGTCTGAGATATACTACAAGTAATGTTCAACTACATGGATACACTGATGCTGATTGGGATGGAAATGTTATTGACAAGAAAATCACATCTGGGTGCTTCTTTAGCTTGGGATTTGCCATTACATTTTTATGAGTATGAAATAGAAGTTCGTAGCTTTAAGCATGACTAGGGTTGAGTACATTGTTTCTAACATGGATAGTTGTGGGGAAGTTTGGTTGAGGAAGCTCTTTGGATAGCTATTTGAGCAGGTTTGGGATATGGCAGTGATATATTACAAGAGTTGGATCCGACTGGAAAAATATTCTAATAGTGATACTGTATGAGACAAGCTTAAGCTTGTGGTTGCTACCTCCTTAAGAGGGAGAAATGAAGAATAAGGTATCCTTTTGTGACATATTTTTTATTCTAAGATACTATTTGATTTGATGAACTGCATGAACAAGAAAATCAGAGGATTTCTGCTCTTGGTAATGTATGAGGCAGTATGAATGAACTCTTCATTGAATTGTTTAAGCCGATAACAAATATGAGCAAGTTGATATGTTTCAAATCTATAGAGAGTAGTATGGATTGATGGATGTGACCCTCATGGGTAAGGGTCCAAGCTGATTAAAGAAATTAAGCCAAATATTCCCCCTTGTCTAAGCTCACAGGGTGAGAAATTGAGACGTACATCTCCCGGGATTGAGGGATATCTGGAAAAATAGGGTATCACCCTTATTTGTCACCCATAGGGTGGAAGTTGTTGCTCCCCTATCTTGGTCTATGCAAATTATACCCCATTTGGAATTTGTATTTCCCACCCATCTAGCCAATAGGCGTTGTCTGCTTGAGTTATCCACGATCATGTTGTCACTACTACAACACCCTCAAAAATTTTCACCACATTCGAATTTGGAGCCTACTTCATTTTCATATCAAGTGTCACCTCGTTCATTAAGTGTTTTTTCATGCTTATTTACATGTCATAAGTTTTCTTGAATGACCTTAAGTTTCATCGCATTGATTAGAATATCTCTAGATGAATTTCATGGTCGCAACATGTTTGTGTTGTAAAACGACACTTTCGGGTTGCAGTCGCACACACTTCACTTGTTATACTTGGGGAATGTGTATAAAGTGCAATTTTTATGTATATTCATTGTTGATAAAGATTGTCTAAGTTCTCTTGATGAGTTGGTATGTGTCACATGTGGTTTTATGTCTAGAACTCATCTTGTTCGCCCCTTTCCTTATCACCCAGACTTAGACAAATTTCAGTTGCAAAAGGAGCTCATTAAGGCTATGAGCACATGAGTGCACTCTGTAGCCTTGATGGGAGACCTTTCATTGTTCGAAATTGTGCCCTTCGCCATCCTTGAGAGCTAGGTGCACTTCCAAATCACAAATACCCTTCCTTGTTCTGAATTATGCCCTCCAAAACCAAGCCTTCCTTTGGAGCACTTCTTTGACTTGAAGGAATGTGCCCTCCTTGGGAGCACTCCTTCGACCCAAAGGAATGTGTCCTCCTCATAGCACTCCTTCGACCCGAAGGAATCCATCCTCCTTGGAGCACTCCTTTGACCTGAAGGAATGTGGCATTTTTGGTTTCTTGAGCACATGAGCGCACTTTGAAGGCATGAAACCTCATCATTCAACCTTTAGGAGTGCACCTTGTGCCATCTTTCTCTCCCTTGAGTGCACAACACACTTGGGAAGTCCATAGCCTCCACCTTCATCCTTCATACTTGCACCATACGCCCTGCCTTGACTGTCTCCCTCTTTTGAGCACATGAGTGCATGCCAAAGCCACGAAGCTTTTCCCCTTCATCCCTTTAGCCTTTCAAAGTGTGCACATGTGCCCAGAAGCCCCTTGTGTCCCTCTTGAGCGCACTAAAAAGGCATCAACAAAAAATATACATAAAACATGGTAGAATAGGAAATTTGTAGGCTGATCGTTGATTTTCATGAGTGATTTCATACATAGTTATTCTAGGGACCTCATGGCAAGCACACATGAATAATATTGGGAAAATAGGATAAACAAAGGAAGCATGAAAATAACTAAGAACACACTTGAAACTTGATAATCGAATAACCCCAAAGATGCCACGATTGAAGAGCCTTCAGAGGGTGAAAGCGCCATGATCAGAAGAAAAACAAAGAGCAAAGACAAAGTAGCAGACATGTCACCACTGGAGAATATCCATGTCATCAGTCGCTATCGGTCCCAGTCATCAAAGATAGTGACATGTCAAGTCCCATCATATGATGATGTGAAGGTCATGATGTAGTATTGTAATCATTGTAAAATACAAATAAGTGGAAGTCCAAGAGTCATATGTGGAACATGAAGAGTCACATAGTCATCAATGGACAAAGATTGCATAGAATTCCAAAATTTATTTAGAAGTTCAAGAATTTCTTAGAAGTCCAAAGGACACACTAGGAGTCCAAGAGTCATGGGGGTAATCCAAGAGTCACGAGGATATGAAAGTTCATTCTTCTTGTTATAAAAGAAACACCATAACTCAAGAAAGGGGATTTTTGGAGGCTTAGGCTTTGGAGAGCTAGTCTTGGCTTCTCTACTTGACATAGGAGAGAAAACTATTCTTTGGAGAAGAAAGACGTGACTTAATGTTCCATTATTGGAACTAGCGTTCGCCATTGTAATTGATGTACTTGGATATTTCACCTTAGAATTGAAGCTCTATGATCCAACACATTTTCATGCATGTATTACAAATGTTTTATGACTATTCTTGGGATGTTTATGATATATGTTGTGTTCATACGTACTGGAGAAACTAAACTATTTTGGTGGCTTTGGTACTTACCTTGCTGAATTTTTGTTGCATTTTCCTTAATATCATTGTGTGAACTACTTCGCTAACAAATATTTTCTTTCTCTTGTGTGTCTCTTCTAGGATAATACTATTAATTTCCTCTTAGAGACTCACTTTTCTCTCGCCTTGTGAAGGTTTCATTTTACATCCTGCAATTGGTGCTTCACAATGTCATCTTACTTGCTTATTCAAGGTTTATGTATATAATCTCTTATTTTATGCATTGAAACCAAGACGAACCTTTGTGTTATGCTGGCCAAGCCAATACTTTGTATGGGGCTCTTACTCCATACAGTGTGAGGTATAATTGGGACTTCACATTGGGGAGACCCCCTATATGTTGGTGGTATCCAACACCATCAACAAATCCTTACTTCTTATGGTAAGTAGCATCCTTCTCAAGTTAGAGATGCAAGTGTTATACCACATGACTATTGCGTTTCATTGTTGGGAAGATCAACAAGAAATATTATGGTTAGGATCTTGCATGGTATAGCAAGTGGTAGCTCACCCATTGATTGCATAATGGGATGGTTGTGATCCTTGCTTGGTAAGTGGTATCTCACCTATTGCTCGATATAGGGTGGTAGCATGATGCTCTTCTATATGAGATGACTTGGGGTGAGAGTGGCCCATAGGAACTTCCCCATTGGCATAGACATGAGGTGAGAGTGTCACATAGGACCTTTCTCATTATCATTGGATTCCAGGTTGATATGTGCTCCCCGATGTGGTTCTGGGATGAGTAGGGTTGTGTGATGATAAGCTCTTTGATGTTTCTCTAGTGGTAACATTGGGCTCCCCACTAGAAGTGATTCCTGGTGGTAGCAATGGCTCCCTGATGGATAGATGGTGGTAGCTTAGTCTCTCCTCTGACGTCAAATCATTATTCTTTTACATTAAAGAGTATTCAACATATGAGCAGAGATACAGAGACATGCAAAGATAAGAAGGCATGAGAAAATATGAGCAGATATGAACAAAGATGAACAAAGATGATATTTGATGCTTGAGACATATGTTGCAGTCAGTAATTTCTCCCTAGATGAGAGGGAGTGTTAATTTTGGCAGATTAGAGACAAATTACCTCTTTTGAACAATCTTCCTCATCAAAGAAGACCACTTCTAGCCCTTAGAATATTTTAATTTGGTTAAGGAAAAATATATTTAATATGGAAACCCCCATGTGCACAAAAAGGGCAGGTGGGCCCAAAAGGAAATTGGACACCCTTGGATGGATATAAATAAAAGTCAAGTGGACTTCATTTGGAGATCATCAATCTTTCTTCTTTCTTTGTTTTGGATTTGCATAGGTTTGAGGTCAGTTCCCGAAAGTTGATTCGCTCAGGTTTGAAATTGTAGGGTTTGAAGCTTGCACATGTGATTAGGGTTTTGGTTCTCAGCCATAGAGTTTCCAAAATATATTTTTGGTTACAACCGTAGGCATGCAAGACTATGCGTGTGGTTGAAACGTTTCAGCTACAAACACAACTCTCTCTCTATGTAGTTGGAACCTAGGGTTTGATTTTGACAGTTCATTGTGGTTGACCGCTCACTGTAGTTGACTGCTGACTCTGATTGTTAATGACAGTTTGCTGAAGGATAAGAAAAGTTATCTTTGATTAGTATTATTTTTGGGTTCATCTTTGGGATATTGGTTGGTTGATTTTGTAGGATAGTCTTGTGGATAGAGAATTAGATTATTATACTCTCTCTTTGTTGAATCATTCAATGACAATCTAATAAGAATTGTTTTTTGAAAGGATTTTCCCCCTTGTGGGATTTTTCCCTTGTTTATGTTTCACTACATTGATGATAATATTTTTCTTTCTTTTATCACCATCTCGCATTAAGACCTCTTCAGAGAAACGAGATGAGATGTTGTTCACAAAAAGGTGGCGAACGAGGTTTGTATCAAGCACCTTATCCTAAAAAGTTTAAGTGTAACATGTACGCATGGAGAGAGTCCAAAGAGCCAAATTCAGGTGATGAGCTAAGGTTCAAACTTGTGATTTGAGATGGGTTGTTATTTAAATATTATGGCAACTAAGGGCATAGTTCCCCCCCCCCCACGATATAAACCTGCTGACATCTAAGTGTAACTCCAGCAGTGAAAATACAACCGGGTTAGCTCCACTATAGGCCCCCAACATTGAATGGTTAGTGCCCAATGAACGTCCTAGATCCATTCTGGCACCCAACAAAGGTTGCTTCCGCTCCATGTTATGCTCCGCCGTAACAGGTAGGGATCGTCCGATAGGTGGTTTCCTCTCATTCATTATTCAACGATGTATGTATTAGGTATGATGGTAAAGTGTAAGTGAGTATTGAAATGTGAAATCGCCCGCTTCTTTGTATGAGCTCGTCCCTTATCCTCCCGAACCAACCAGCGAATGTCATGTGTCTTCCCCTCATGCCTTCATCTCCTACTACCTGGGCACATGTCCTTGTGTTTGCATAAAATACCTAAAGCCCTAAAGTTATCACCCGACAACGATTATTTAACCTGGTCAAAGAGACTCTCGCCTAGACAGCAACACAGGATCCCTCTGTACACTCTCCCAAAGGTCACGGATGCCCTCCCAAGTCACTTTCATTCCCCCACAGGCTCTAGGTAACCCAAGACCCTAACCTCCTTGTTTTCTTGCTTTTGTTTTATTCAAAGGGATGAAGCATGCGACACCTATAACCCCCAACACTCATGATTTCAAAAACATCGATGCCGGTATTTTAATGGACATTGAATCCCACATTTCTGACCCTATCTTCCCCTTTTCTCTTGCAGACCTTCGTTACGAGATATTCTCAGAGCATGTGAGGAACGAGGACCCATGTAGGGTTGTGGTTTCTGGGTTATACTATCAAAGTTCCCCTCCAATTCATCATCTCCTTGAATTCGTAACTTGGTTGGCAAATTCTTAACAAAGTGAAAAGAACCATTTTGTTTCTCCTTTAGGAATGGTAATCGTTGAGATAACCCCTCTTTTTATTCAGAGAACCCTCAATTTCCCCGCATCTCCATCTATGTGTACCTTTACTGATTCAACCCTAGATGGGCATTTTACGGAACTCCTAGCGAAAGAGCCGCAAGACTTCCTAGAGAAATTTCTCACTCTCGCGGCCAAAACCCTACCTTCAGACATTCAGCTCCCATTAACTCTTTTTAAACCTGTAGTTCAGTCAATCTTAGCTGCTATTGTTGGTCTTTTGGGTGGAAACACCACCCTGCAATTAAGCAAGGTGCCTCTCGGGTGTTTGCATAAGATGAAGCAACCTAGATGCCAGCTAAACATCCCAAAATACCTCTCGGCCTCCATTCACTTCCAATTCATCTATCTTAGAGTCTCCTCTTACTTCCGTTACTACTCATTGTTGTTTTACTTGTTTCTCTATACCCATATTGAAGAATTCCAATGTCTTCACCTAGATGTGTTTACCCCTGATAAAGAGAGAAATTCAGTCTTTGACTGGAATGTCTCTGTAAGAAAGAGGCCCGGTTTGGGAGGATATTCTCAATTCCTCTCATCCTTCATGGCTATTGCCTACCAAATCATTCATGGAGTCCCACCCCCCATAATCTTCCCTGAGCAAAAGGAACTCCTCCAACTCCATGAGAAAGTTTCCATTGGAGACTGGTACCTCTATGAGGACTATACAGAGATTCGGGTTTATGGGTGTGAACTTCCTCCTAATCATTTGCCAATATTTCTTCCAATGAGAGTTTTCGCCCTCTAATTCATCAAGAAAATCCTCAGTGTTGTCCCACTCCACTTTGTACTGGCCAAGAAAGGTTACATCTTTAAAATGGGATAGCCAGTAGGTCCTTATGTGATAAACACCAAGAAAACCTTCAAAATAGTTGAGGTCATGCTTAGAGAAAGGACAAATATGGCATTACGATCCCTAAGGTCTCCTTGGTCGGAGAAGGGAAACGATTAAAGCCTCAACTTATGTGCGTGATCCTAAGCCTGAGGTTGAATGGAAAGCTAACTTTGATTCCTAGCCTCTTAATACAGACATGGAGACTGAGTCCCCAGCCAGCACGAACAAGGCACAAAAAAGGGTTGTTTACACTTCAGGGAAAACTAACATGGAAGAAGGCCTGACTCATAAAAGAGCCAGAAGTCAAGGGTATGAACAAGAACATGAAGAGGAAGAGGAAGAACTAAGCATCTAGCTCTAAAAGAAAGTGTCTGAGAACCCAGGATTTCAGGTTAATTTGGAAATACCTCCAGTGGCATCATCAACATACTCGACTAAGGTAGTTATTCCAGAGTCCGAGGAAAGTCTTAATGCCGTAGGAACATGTTTGTCACAGGGAAGGAACATCCAAGTACGAAACAAGCACACTTGTACATTAGCTGCAATGGATCTATAGAGAGAAGAGATGAAAATCAGGTTGAAGCACCCATATGTCCAAACCCTCCCTTCGAGTTCCCAGTTTGAGGATCTAGATGTGTCTCTAGATTTGACCAGTGTCCCTCTGGCAGACAAAGTCAACCTACACACGCAGGTGGGAGAAATGTTATACAATGACATCAATAATAATGAGATGACTATTGATCAGGCTCAAGTCTATATAAACAAAATTTCTGAGAATGTAAAGGTTGAGAAGGTCAAGTCTCGTGCTCCTTTTAAACAGAAGGAGTATTATAAAGAAATGATCATGAAAATGGGACTAGATCCTGAAGATGACGTAGCAGTGGTAGCAGTACTAAAGGAAACCAAGAGGGATAATTTAGAGTTGAGACGGTAGCTAAAGATGCTTGGAGGTGAGCATATTCAAATCCCTGAGTTAATCCAAAGTGAAAAGGAAAAGGAGGTGGTAATGCAAGAATTGAGTGAAAGTAGAGAGAGAGTTGCTGACCTGGAACAGATAGTGGAAGATTTACAAAAACAGATCAATTCTCATGTCTATATTGTACTCGTCCCTGATGATTCTCAAAACCCCACCGATCACCTTACTAAGGCATTAACAAAGATTAATTCTGAGGATGAGTTGATGAAAATTCTAAGGGAGTTAGATGTAGCTAAAATCCAGGTGACCCAGAAAGAGAAACAACTCCAAATAGCTAATACAAACATTGGTAAGTTCAAAAAATATTTACATAGTGCAACTAAATAGACCAAGGAGTGAAGACCAGACTAAAATGAAATTTGACCCTCATAGAATCCAGGTAGGTGGTGTGGGACAAGATCATCTAGGAGGTTAATCATAGCTGGGAGAAAGTAGCTCTGATACATGATCAAAAGAAGCTCTGCAATAAATATTCCCCTTATCTCCAAAATGAAAAGCAAACCAATATTAATAACTCCAAATATGCTAAGAAGTACATTCAATTTTTGACTGAGAGAACAATCAGGGAGTTGAGGCCACTTGACATATATGATAGAATGGAAACATTAGCTGAGATTTCTAAGGTTATCTCGAAAGAGGAAGTTAGGGCTAAGGCAGAACAAAGTATGACAAAGCCACAAAAAGAGGTGTCAAGCTTTGATGTCAAGTTCAATCAGCTTCTCGAGGCCAGGTTACTTAACTAGTGGGGAGTAAATGGAGAATTTCTCACACAGGAAGTGTACAACTAGAAAATGAGTGAGATTAAGATCAATATAGGTGAAAATCCCGAGATAACACCAGTCCTTAAAGGAACAACCATAACAAACTTCTTGGAGAAGGAATTTCACATTCTAGAGATGGTTAAAGGTATCTCTCAACAAAAACTAGATTATGCAGGGGTGATCAATCTCCGATTCCACTATTGACAATTCAACTCTATTCCACCTCCTCCTCTAGCCATGTTGTTGCGATGTAAGAAATTTTCCAACCCTCCCATGCTTCAAATGGTTTGCCCACGGGGTTCTATAGCTTCGCACCAAGCATCCATGTCGTCTCGTCATCCATGAATATCATGTTTATTGCACTAGTTATGGCCTTTGATTTTACTTTTTAGTTATTTTTACCTTATGTTTGTTATGCTTTTAACAAGACATTCTATTATGGTTAAGAGGGTTGTGCCTTTGCGCATGCTCTAATTTTGATTTGTGATTTTTGTTATGATGACAAAGATCAAGAAGGAATATCTCCATAATGGCCTATGCTTTAGAGGCCTTTGTATAAATACGTTCCTGAAAAAGGAAAAAAGGTTCAAAATTCGGTGAAAGAAACTCTATGTTATTTTTGAGAATTTTGTTTGATTTTTTCGAGAGGTATCTCTCAGAATATTAATGAAAATCGTGGCGATTCCTTCGTTCCAGGATTATAATATGTTTTCTCTCTGTTGTAACTCCATTATGTCCATGTTCTTCTCTGGTTTCACATCATGCAGCTGCAAAATATGTTTCATGTGCTTTTACAGATTCGCCTGAATTAAAATATTGATGCAAATGCATGTATAAGTCCTCAGAAGCTAACTCTTTAATTGTTCTCTGTGAATCATCGCATTCGTTCCTTTACTGATCCATTATGTCTTTCTTAACTCAAAAAAGTGTAGAGTTCTTAATATCTTGAGCTCTATGTGATGGGTTATTCTTCCTCTTTTATCAGCTTACATGTATTTTCTGAAGTAATTGATCTGTAAATCCTCGAGCTGCTAGGCCTTCATGATCTATCTTCAATATTTCCAAGTGTTATATGTGTATGAGAATATACATGAAATACATGGACTATGTCTTTCTTTGATGAATGAACCAATCAAGTGATGTTTATGGTATGTGTGTGTGTGTGTGTGTGTGTGTGTGTGTGTAAGGGAAACTATGTGTGACGTCTCCATTCTTTGAAGAATTACCTAAGATCTAGATGTTCTAGGCACTGGTCTCGTAGAAATCAAAGGTTGTCTCTAGAATCGAAAACACTCTCTATATAATTTCATATGTTGTTGAATACTATTATGATGATGTGGGGTGAATTCAATATGTAAATAATGAAATGCAATTATCGAAAGCAAAGAACAATATATCCCTAAGAAAAATTAACACTTTGTTGGTTGCTTCTTTGGAAAATGTATTAAAAGGCATCATTTGGGTAACTTGTAGCCTTTTCTCCTTAGTGGATGACCAAAAGAAATTAGTGTTGTTAGAATCTTCACTAATTTCCAATCAATAGAAGGAAAGAATAAGGTAGTTCATCAATTTTCATAATATATATCTAAGGCTTATAAAAGTTGTTTCATGTCACCATACTAGGATTAGAAATAGAAAATGATATTAAAAGTTGTACCAAAAAAGGGAACCTAAGTTATAGTGACAATATGGGATTTTAATTTAGAGCAACATATTGGGAGAGGAGTTCAAGAAAGGGTTTTTGGAATACGTTATTTAATATATAATGGAATCAAGAGAATTATTTAATATAAAAAAAATACGTCTGTTATGTCATAGGTTCATTGATTCAAACCCTCGTTCACATCCCATGTGAGAGAGTCTTATAAAATTGTTGAATTCTAGGTAATACTTTATGTGAGCAACTAGTGCAAAAGCTTGTAAAGTAACTACTAAGAAAAATTGGCATGTTTGCATTGTTGGAAATATATATTCTTCAAAGTATTATTTTTGTCAAAAAGAGCAGATTTGGTTGAGGGGATTTGTAAATATTATAGCATCAATGATCCAGATTGATGAAGGAATGAAATGAAATATAGATTTAACAAAAACACAAAGATACAATGAAGCAAAACTTCAATTAATAAATAACAATTGTTGAAAATTGTTTACATATAGAAAGGAAACAAACTAGCCTGGGCGATGGTAGCTTATCTATGAGAAGAGATGTGATAGCTACATGCCTTTTGAATTGAGTTACAATGAGGTTCTTAGGAATTTTTATCATGAAGAAACAATGGGAAACCCTAAACATCCAAAAACCTAACCCTAGGAGAGGAAGCACCAAAAGCTTGTGGGCCCCACTAGGGTTAGTTGGAACGTCAACTTCCTAGTGTTGTAACTTTCGCATACGATATCCATTTGGCACACATGATAGTCCTTTAGAAAGGTCTATCTAGGGAACAAAAAAAATTGACTTCAAATGTAGCATTTGGCCGACATTTTCCTGTTTCCCCAGAAAACACCGTTTAGGGCCTCAAAGTGGCTCCAGAAGTTCAAGGCCTGAAAAACTACCAAAAATAGAAAACTGTCGATATAGGAAACTGTGATGAAATTATGAAACTTAAAAGGAAACAATGTTGGGGGCCAAAGTGGAATAGGCAAATGGCCACCAATATCCACCTGGATTAGTCCTCCCCCCTTGGGAAGCAATGGTACCCATTGCATTGAGTGTGTCGATGAGATGGGGAAACTTCTACTGAACTCGGTCATTAGTAAGCCACTTTCGTTGGTGTAAGAGATGTCCGGATTTGACAACCCAATACAACTAGATCCTCTGGTGGCGGGTGTTCTTAATCTTTGTCTCCATGATTCGATCAGTTGTGGCTTGTTCAATGCAATCTGGATTGAGCTTTGTTGGTGTCAGCTGCTTAATAATGTTTGACGTGTCCAATAATTGTGGAAAGTATGGCTGAAGGTGGTTGACATTGAATACTGGGTGTAGACCAAGGAATGGGGGGATAGTTCGATCGAAAGCATTTCCACCCACAACCTTGGTGATGGTGTAAGAAACTATCATCTTGTTGATGACCTATGTCTAGCCATTTGTATGGGGATGGAATGTAGTTGACTTGGTGAGCTTGGTATCCAACAACGACCAGAGGCTTGAACAAAATGCACTTAGGAATCTGATATCCCAATCTCTATGTGATCCAAAAATGTACGCACACTTGTTCGAAGAAGAGTTTGGAAATATATTCCTTTGTGATACTCTTCTTGCGGGGATACAATATGGCCATCTTCGAAAATTTATCAACAAACACAAATACACATTCATTACCATGCATGGTAGAAGGAAGGCCAGACATATAGTCCATGGAGATGGGTTCCCAAGGCTGACTAAGAGTAGGAAGATGAGTGTACATGCCTTGTTATTAATGGTTGGCTTGGCAATGACACAAGTAATGCAGGATCTAAAATATTTTCCAACATACTGTCAAAGTTTTGACCAATATAAATACTTCTATAGTACTGCCATTATTTTTCTCCAAACCAAAGTGTCCTACAACCTGATGGTAGTGCGCCTCCTAAATTAGCTTGGAAAACTCACTTAAAGGAAAACAAATGTGCCCTAGGTAGCATAACAATGCGTCTGGTACTTACTTGCCATCCATTAGCATCTTGTATGTGGTGGCGAATTCTAGATCATTTTCGTATAGCCATGACCATCCAGAAGTCTCTGCCCACAAGAGTTGAGAATAAAGGTCAGTGCCACAACTAGGGGCCAACTGAGGAAATATGCAACGTTACTTGTGCTTCCCTTCTTATATTTAATGTTCAAATGGAATTTTTGTAGATATGTGGACCATTTTTTATGGAAATCATTCTACAACTTCCCTTGTGTTTTTAAACTGAAGAGGTCGGTGATCTATGTGGATGATTGTCTCCTTCCCCAGAATGCAATGTTCCCACTTCTTGCAAGCCTGCACGATTGAATACATCTCCTTTTTGTAGGTAGATTATTTCCAAATAGTATCAGAGAGCGTGTCACTGTGACAGGCCATCAGATGCCCTTGTTATGTGAGAACTGCACCAATAACATAATCAAAGGAATCTGTCTCAATTTCATATGGTTATTGCAGGCCTAGAAATGTGAGTACTGACACAGAGAAAAGACAGTGTTTTAGCTGAATGAATTCCTTTTGTTGTGACTCAAACCAAAAAAACTTTGCTTTTACTCTACCCCTAGTAACTTGAATCAAAGGCCAAGTGATATGAGGGAACCCCAACACAAACCTTCAATAGAAATTGAAAAGGCCCAAAAAGCTACAAATATTTGTTAGAGTTGTCAGGGCTAACCAATCTCAAATGACTTGGATCTTAGCTGGGTCCACATGCACACCTTGCTCATCGATTATGTAGCCTAAATTTTGGACCTGGTTCATGCCAAAAGAGTATTTCTCCAAGTTGGCACAGGGTTTGAAGGACCTGCTGAATATGTTGCAAGTGCTCTACCCAACTATTAATAAAGATGAGGATGTCATATAGATATAAAACCAAAAACGAGTTGGTGAAAGGCCGCAAGATGTCATCCATTAGCCTCATAAAAGTTGCAGGGGCATTTGTGAACTTGAATGACATGAACAACCACTCAAATAGGCCCTCGGATTTGAAGGCGGTCTTCCATATATCTGTGGGTTCTATTGGAACTTGGTGATAGCCATACTTTAAATAAATATTGTTGAAGTACTTGGCCCCCTTGAGATGGTTCAATCCATGGGATCGGTTATCTGTTCGTGAAAATGATTTTATTCAGTGCCCGATAATCAATGTAGAGTCTCCAAGTACCATATTGCTTTTGTACGAGTACAATTGGGTTCCCATAAGGTGAGGAACTTGGTTGAATGTGCCCTTTTTGTAGCAATTCCTGGATCTACCACTTGATTTTCTCATTTTCTAGAAGAGAGGGACGATATATTGGCCCATTGGGTAGATGTTCCTGTACTCTTCCACGACCTTATCAACTTACTTTTGTTGCATAGAGGAGCCCTTTATGGGGGGCATGGATGTGGCCATGATCTTCCCCTTACTTTGAGAGTGAATTAGAAAGGAAAAAAATTTCCTAGTCTCAGAGATGATCTTAATTCATTGCTTAGTAGAGATTAAAGAAATGACAATAGGTGGGGCTGCCTCTAGTATCTTGTATAGTTTTCTACCCAATGTAATAATAAAGTACGAGGTATGGACTCATACGCAACATGAAATTTCCACAAGTATGGTTGGCCTAATAAAACAAAACACACTTCAAGGGGAGAAGCAACACACAATACCTCATCCATGAAGGGCTTCATGCTATAGGGAAGGCGACACTATTCACTGACGTGGAAATCTCGCCTTTGGTGGAGCCACCTGATGGTGTATGGATGCGAATGTGGTGTGGTTGACAGGACCAACCGCTTAACGACCTCTTCTAAGATTAGGTTCTTTTGGATCCAATTGTTGACAATGAACTGCAACGGAGAACCCATCACCCACATCTATGAGTGGAAGAGACACTCCCCCTCCTCTTGATCTTCAGGCTCAATCTTCTAGACCTTGGTAGTGGAAACAATGGGACTATGTTCTGCATCAATAATTTATTTCCCCTTGTTGGTTTCTAGCTGAGAGTCAGAACATGCATCTGACTCTGAAGCTTTTAGCTCGACCACTAGTGATTGTTTGGCGCAACACTCATTTCTGTTGTGGGTGGGGTCATTGTGGAACTCAAACCACTTTCTTGTGTCCTTCCTCATCTTCATGGCACTATTCTTTGCTTGTGGCTTTAATGGGTTGTCCTGGGTCACTCCACCTTAACTATGTCCTTTGTTCCATGGTTTAGAGGTGCCTTTTCCCTGCTTTAGATTCATAGATCCAAAGTCTCGCTTCTTTTGTTTAAATTTCTGCTTGATCTTGACAACATATCAGTATGTTGTGCCAAGCAAGGAGATGCCCAGGAACTCCATTTATACCTGGATTTATTTTTGCAGACAACCACAATACTTGAGTATTGAATGCTGCTTAGAATCCTTGATACCAAAATTCATGTGTAGGGTATGAAAGACATTTGTGAACTCCGACACATCTTGGTCCCTCTCCTGCTGTACTATGATCCATTTTGTGTACTTATCTTCATAGCTCCCAACAGGGTAATATTTCTCCTTGACAAAATCTTAGAAATAATTCCAAGAGGTTGCAGCTGAAAGTAGTGAGGGTTACTCCTCATCCCTCTGCTCACAACAAGTTTCCCACTAGTCCTTGACATGGGGGGCGACTTTGAGGAGTGCAAATGCAATATTTTCCCTATCAGAAAAATTATGGACCAAAAAATATCCTTCAAGTAGATTTAAAAATCTATCTAGAGAATCTACGTATATATGTCCTTCAAATATAGGAATGAAAAATTTAACTTGTACCTTAAAGGAGGCGACGCCTCTGAAATGACTACTGGATGAAGATGCTTCGCTGGTTGATACTCGTCGAAGGATCTGGGAAAAAATATCCAACATCTCGTTCCTTTGTCACTCGAGGGCCTATTCAAGCAATAACTTGAAAGGATCTCCTCCTACCTCATCTTTCTTTTCTTCTGCCATGGGAGGCCATCGAGGTTGACGAGGCCAGGCTTGCAAGGGTTCAAATAGTTCAAATCCCAACTCCTTATACCTTGACCTCGTTGGGAACATGCATAAGAAAACAAAGAAAGGGAAAACTGCTCTAATACCATTAATATAAATTTATGAAGGAACAAAATGAAATACATATTTAACAAAATCATAGAGATACAACAAAACATAACTTCAATTAATAAATAGCAACTGCTAAAAATTGTTTACATCCAAAAAGGAAACAAACTTGCTCGGGCGACGGTAGCTTATCTTTGAGAAGAGATGTGATGGTTGCATGCCTTCTGAATTGAGTTACAATGGGGCTCTCAAGCCTTTTTATCATGAAGAAACAATGAGAAACCCTAAGCGTCCAAAAATCTAACCCTAGGAGAAGAAGCGCTAAAAGCTTGTGGGCCCTACTGGGGTTAGTTGGAATGTCAACTTCTCGTGGTCGCAACTTTGGCATATGATCTCCATTTGGCACACATGATAACCCGTTAGAAAGGTCTATCTGAAGACGACAAATTTTGACTATAAATGTAGCTTTTTCTCATACATTTGCTCATTTCCCAAAAAAACATTGTTTAGGGCCTCAAAATGGCTCCGGAAGTTCATGATGTGAAAAACTGCCAAAAATAGAAAACCACTGAAATAGGAAATTGTGCTAAAATTAAGAAACTTAAAGGAAA
This sequence comes from Pinus tabuliformis, assembly GCA_031772625.1. Lineage (NCBI taxonomy): Eukaryota > Viridiplantae > Streptophyta > Pinopsida > Pinales > Pinaceae > Pinus > Pinus tabuliformis. The sequence goes on from CM062814.1 coordinate 931,476,639, forward strand.
CAATGTTGGGGTTCCAAGTGATATAAGTGGGTGGCCACCAATATCCACCTTGATCAATCAATGAATAAGAAGACCTCCATGAATCAAAGACAAAGAAGAATAGGCTTTTTTTAATTCAACATACATATTATAAACATAATTTAACAGGTAAAGGCATGTCTTTCACTTTTATCTAATCCAAACTTTACTAATTTAGTAATGTATGGCCTAGGTAGTAGCCATCAATAATTATCGACCAACTTGTATTTCATAAAAAAATTTCCTTCTTTCCTTTCAATCTTTTAACCAAGTTTAGAAAAAAGGTTTTTAAGATGAAATTTTGCACTTTATGTAAAGTATTTCTATTAATAATTATAAGATTTAAACCCTTTAATAAATTCTCGCATTTCTTCCACTATCTAAATTGTTTTTGATAGAGAAGAAATAAATGCCTTTCTTGAATAAACTCGTAATCGTGAACAAAGCTATTTAGTCTCAAGCTTTTCCTTATGTTGAATAGTTGCATACCACAATATACAATGGGCATTGAAGGAGATGCCTACCCTTAGAATCACTTTCCCAAAGAAATTTCTTCTTACAATGGCCACCCAATCTTGTTACATGTTTTTTCTAGAAAATTCCCCTTCATCTTAACAAGGAATGGGGTAAGCATAAGATTTTTGAGGTTCACATTGCTCCACATCTTGTGACCATAAGGGAATACAAGTTAGAAATTTGAATTTTTATATCATAAAAGCTTTGATATCATATTAAATTTTGACCAGAATCACACAAGAATATAATTGTAAAAAATAAACAACACTTACATTTCTTGCAAGCTTCAAACAAATTAGAAACAAGAGAGAAAATGAGAGACTAATTCAACTAGAGACATGAGAGACGAGAGAGAGAAAATAGGGTAAGAGACCAAAGAGTTCAACCTAAATTCATGTTATTACATCCAATGCCATGAGTACATATTTATAATACTCTCTAGGAGATAAGATCAAGGCACAATAGCATTAGGATTCCTTATTGCATGCACAAAAGCAAAATGCAACTCCCCCTTAGTTTTAGTTAGCTAGCCCAAAATGGAGTTATTTACTAAAAATGGAGTTGTTAATAATAGAGTTGACAAAGGATAACATCAACCATAAAGAAGTGATAACTGAAGAAAAAATTGGCATATGCGACTCTTAAGTCAAAATACAACTAAACTCCAAAATTAGGACTAAATCTCTAGAGATAAGGAGGAAGACAAGGATAAGGAACCATGTCATTCCCTAGTCATTTCCTAATCATTGCCACGAGGAAGACAAGGATAAGGAACCATCTCATTCCTTAGTCATTTCCTAATCATTGCCACATGTAATCCTAGATGACAACACTCACTAAGAATATAAATTATTGTAGATAGATGTCCTCCTAAACATAGATAATGTGCATGTATTCTAACAATACAAAAGTGACACAATTTCTCAACAAGCTCTTCTAGGCTTCATGGCCCCTTTCTAATCTAATGACCCATAATATGGATGAGGAGGCATGTGTCCTAGTTTCTACATGTGGAAATTCTCATTCATCCAAAAATATTTAGATATAAAGTCTTTAGTTTTATTATTAACTCCATGTAACTCTTTAACTCCACAATGAATTGGTAACTCAATGGAGTAATTTGGGTGAGGCCAGATCAAACCTAGTAATTGTCACTATAACAAGAATTAGTGTCTAAGCAAAAGCCTAGACTCCATGAGAGTGAGAGTAACCATGAAAATGGTGGGGAGCCTACTCCTTATATCCCATTGAATAAAGAAGATAAAACATCCATATATAATTATCATCCAATATTTTTGTTTTAGAAATAGAAACATTGCTTATTTCACTAATACACCTTCTCATATATTTTTATATTCGATTCTTTTTCATCTTTAGTATTTATATTATTTATTTGTAAATCATTATTAAGGGAAAAAAATAAATTAAATCTATTCCAATTATATTTTAAGTTTAAAAAAAATAAAAATTATTATTTAAAATATTTGATCACGAATAAATAAATATCTGTTTTGAAATTAAAAAAAAATAGATTGATTTTTTTTTTCAATAATTTTATTATTTAAAAATAATGCGATCACTAGAATAAATAAACATCTCTCTTTTTGGAAAAAAAAAAAAAACAAAAACACGGTTAACTTTTAAGTATTTTATTTCTGACTGAAAATTCCATTGTCTTTATATATTGCTAATGCCCTTCATCATTCATTGTTTTCAGATTTTGTATCTGAAACATGCATACATAAATTTATTGTGATAAAGCAGCTTGTCAGAAGCACAAAACCTAATTCAAAACTCATTAAAAGCAGGAACCACATGTAAGTATGTTAAAGTTGAGAGTTAAATTTATCGTGATAAAGCTACTTGTCAGAAGCACAAAACCTTCTTAAAAGAATGGATAAGAATTATTTCCAGAGCTTGCATTATGATTGCTTGCGCCATGGCCCTCAATGGTTTTGTTAAATACACATTTTAGATTGTTAATTCCAGAACTGTTTTTCCCACAAATGGCAATTTACTCTTTTTTGTTTTTTTGGTAATTTTTAAACTCAGACCGTATATAAAATATTTTATTGCACTTATTATACTTTTGTAAGGAAACACCTGTTGTATTTTGAATGTGAAAGTGAATAGGATGCATTATTTAATTATATATAATGAATTTTACAATGATACATATCTCTGATCTCAGATTGTAGCAGCATGGCATATTGGTGGAAACAATTCAACATATTTTTCAATAATATAATATTTTTTTACTGAGTTGTTTTTAGTAATATTTTTGTAATTTTTTCAAGTTCTGGTTTAATTTTTCTAAAATCCGGAAGGAATTTATTGAAATCACAAGTTTGATGGGTAACCCCTCTACAATCTAAGTGCATTAGGGGGTTTTCAGGGTGCTGAATCTATATATACAGTTAAAAAACCAGTTTAAATAACACAAATCATGATTTTATCTCAAATTTTTCCTACCGAAAAACCTAAAAAATCTCACTAAAAACAACTTTATTTTTTACACTTTTCCATTATAATTAAGATTTGAAAATTTGAATAAATAAATAAAAAATTATCCCTAATAAATTTAGTTAAAATATTTTTGTATTTAATAAATTAATGACAAAATTAAGATTTGAAAATTTGAATAAATAAATAAAAAATTATCCCTAATAAATTTAGTTAAAATATTTTTGTATTTAATAAATTAATGACAAAATAAAACTCACATATAATTGGGTTTAAGGTAATTTAAAAATTCACATATAATTTAAAAATTATAAAATAAGATGTATATTTTAAATTAAAATAATCGTAATTGTAATAATAAAATTTGGTTATTTTACAAAATAACAATAATAAAAAAATTAAATCATTTTATTAAAAATTTAATAAAATTAGAGAAATAAGTTAATGTACATAATATAAGGTACTAAATCAATCTCATGTTAAAAGCATAATTTTTGAAATCTTATGTTAAAAGCATAATTTTTGGATTAATTTCAAATTAAGTTTCAATTGAGCTATAACATCTATTAATTGCTATTAACCATAACCATGTCATTATTACTCTTGGATGACCAAATGAAAGGGAAGACAATATTGAAATATTTTATCTCATTTTGATTGTGCTTTTCGATCTCTTCTTAATATGAAGCTTAATTTAAATGTTTCCTCTAGGTCGAAATAGCTAGATGTGCAAAGACTTGTTCAAGATTCTTTCTCACTTATGCATCACATATCTTGAAGCTTGACAGTTTCTATATAGGTATTCAACAAAAAAAAATAACTATTTTCCATATGCACATACCTTATGTTATCATGTAGCCAACATCATGACTTGAGACTAAAAACAACACACCTGATACTTAAAAGACCATAACTTTGCACACAGACTAATCATCATAAAAATAAAAAAAGGGTCAAACTATTTGTTATCACTTTAAATGTGTATGTGCAAAGTTGTATTGAATCTCATGAAGTTTGGAGAATGAATAACATTAAAGGATTCTCACCTATCAATGTGGTCTTTAAAATTGGTAGAATGGGGCTAGCGTTTAATTCACACTTCTTATCAAGGTTGGGATATCCCATAGAATCATTTTACCACTCATGGGTGGACTTTCGATGTATGCAGGTTGTTTCATGTAATTGGAACCATGTTCAAGTCCTATGAAAAAATGGTATAACACATACCCCACACCATAGATTGATTGGAACCATGTTTAATAGCTATGAAAATTTGGTATAACACATACTCCATACCATAGATTCACCACTAAAGGTCAAATTGGGAAATTATCATTTCATTAAAAAATGGGTTATAGTCAATTATCAACAAGCTTGTATGAAAGCATTCACAATTCCTAAAACTTGGGTTTTGATCTAGTAGTTTCACATCAATGTTAGGTAGTCCTTAGTGTGGTTATGAATATTCAATCCCTAATTCTCACAAAACATGTTTGAAGATCAGAAGTTTAATTCTTACATACTTCCTTTGAAGATATATTTGAAAATACAGTGGAAATATATAGAGACAAAGGGAAATTATCACACACAAGGAAGATCGACCAACCTTCTCAGAGGAACCCTTGGTAATTGTGATTAGTGTTGGAAAGATGGGTCGGGTACATGGAAGGAGGGTTGGCTTCACTCCTTCTTTGGGAATAGATGAGGCTCCCCCACTAGTTAGCCAATGATAGATTAATTATGATCTTTCCTCACAATTATCAAATTTGAAGGTCTATTCTTAATTTTAATTTGGAGGGATGTATATATATGTTCAATTTAAGGGTGGGGTAGGGGGTGAAATTATGCAAAACATAAAATTGTATAATATCTTCCCCCTCCCCACCCTCATTCACATTCATCTCAAGAGTGGGGGAGTTATCATGCAAAACATAAAATATATTATGTCTTCTCCCACCTCCATCTAATTCAACTAGCCGGTGGGATTGGGTGAAGATATTATGCACAACATAAAACATATTATGGCTCTTCCCACCCCCACACTATTTACTAAGGTGGGGTGGGAAGAACCATAATATGTTTTATGTTTTTCGTAATGTCTTGCCCCACTCTCACCCTCACTCTCTAGTTTAATGTGAATGAGGGTGGGGTGGGGAGAAACATCATGCGAAACATAAAACATATTATGTTTTGAATAATGTCTCTTCCCATCCCACTCTTATATTATAAGGGGAGGAGGGAGACATTATGCAAAACATATTGTATTGTGTTCTTTGTTTTACATAATGTCTCTCCCCACAATCATGTCCTTGTAATATAAATTTGGTGTGCACGGAGACATTATACAAAATATAATATGTTTTATGTTTTGCATAGTGTTTGCCCCCATATTGACTTTCCCCCCATCAAACATAAACCACTTTATGTTTTTCATAATGTTTCTTTCCACCCCACCCTTATTCGCATTCAAATTGAGAGTTGGGGTGGGGGGAAACATGATGTGAGGGTGGGAGTGGGGAAACATTATGTAAAACATATGTTTTATGATTTGCATAACGTCTTGGCCCGCACTTGTGTTGAGAATTCAGTAGGGCAGTGAATATGTTAATTCTCTTTAACTTGATAATTGTTTGTGTTACCCTTTATCCTTATTATCTTTGTTCCTTATAGTTATAGTGTGAGATACATAAAAAAAACTACCAAAACAATAAGAACAGTGCCATAGTATATAGGCTGCAAACTAGGTCCAAAACCCCTCCTCTTGAGGTGAAAACCCTTAAATCTCTTCACTTCTTATAGATCCTTCAATCGATGAATAACAAGACCTAGTGACTTAGACAAATGCCCTCGAAGATCAAGATCAACTCAGCCTCTTGCTACAAGAACTTCGACCTCCTACTGCAGATCCAAAATTTTGTTTGCTCGAGAACTATTGTTGCCCCTCTTGAAGACATTGATCTTCTTCGCAGAGCATCTTCTTCCCTTCGCTTTCCTTTCCTTGAGACTTAGGGCAAGAGAGACACCCAAAGTGACCTTCACTTGAATTCTTTCCTCTCTTCCTTCCAAGATCGAACCAAAGATAACCCTAACACAAAAACCCTAGCTTTGACTTGGACATGGGAGAGAGAAATATCCCAAACACTTCAACTTCCTTCAACCTCTTCTTCGTCCTTTTTCTTCGACCTCTTCTTCATCCTCTTCTTCACATAGAATGAGAGATGAGTGAGTGATTATTTGGAGGATGATTTCCTCTCTTTATACATGCCTCTTCAAGGGGTAGATGTGGCTCTTCACTTAGGAAAACTTGACAGCTTCTAGGCCGACTTGATCTTGGAGGGAATTTCGACACTTTAAAGATAATTTTTTTTACTTTACAAGATACAATGTGCTCATTGGGGTCTTCAATATATGACAATGACTCTTAAACCTATGACAAACCCTAGAAGCACTCAATGGGTGCTTGACCTATAAAATAAAAGAACTTGAGCATGAAACCCATGCTCCAATAATAATATTTTCTTTTCATTTTACAATTTACAAGTATACATTTCATACTTATGAAGACCGAACCTAGTTACACATTTTTCAACACTCCCTGTTAACTAGTGAGGTATTCATAAGAGGTACATGGTCATTCTCAATCTTAAGATATCTCATAAAAAGAGTCGGATTGGTAACCTATCTGTCTAGCATCATATTAACCAGCATTTTCACATAACAAGGCCTTGACTAACAACTCTATCTCTCCACAAGATCATAGCACAATGCTGGCATATTGTTTGCAAGTATGCATCCATTCTAGCATACCATGCCCTTGGTGATTTCTTGAGGCCATATAATGATTTCTTCAATCTACAAACATATGCCTTCCTATCTTTAACTTTGAATCCCAAGGGTTTCTCTATATAGACTTCTTCATCTATTGTGCCATTTATAAAAGCAGTCTTGACATCCATTTGGTGGTTGTTCCATGCCATCGATGCTGCCAGAGAGACTAATGAATGAATCATTGTATATCTTGTTGTTGGAGCAAATGTCTCTTTGTAGTCTATGCTTTCTAGTTGAGAGAAGTCCCTAGCCACAAATCTTGCTTTATACTTATCTATACTTCCATCTGCCGCATGTTTGATCTTGTAGATACACTTGGAAGTTACCACAAATTTGTCTGCGGGCCTAGGTACGATCTCCCAGACTCCATTCTTCATTCTAGATTTTTAATCTTCATTCATGACATCTTTCCATCCCTGATTATTTACAACCTCTTCAAAAGTTGATGGTTCTGCTTCTATTAGTTTTGTTATGTATGTAGCATACCGAGAATATCTCTTGGGTTTCTTGCCTTATCTAAATGATCCTTTCGTTTCCCCATGACCTTCTGCATCTAGTAGTGTAGATTTCAACCAATTAGGTATTTTTCTTATTTCAGGGATGGCCATAGGTTGAATGGGTTCACTAGGACCTTATTCTTCATGGTGTGATTCTTTTTCTTCCTTGTCAACTTCTTCCTCAAATACCATAATTTCTTCATCATCAGAGTCTATGGAAAGTTCCTTTGATTTCTTGAAACCTACACTTTAATCAAATATGACATCACGACTGACTTCAATGTGATGTCCTTCTTTCATGTAGATCCTACAAGCTTTTGATGATTTGTTGTACCCAACAAATGTTCTCTTCATGCCTGAAGGATCTAGCTTCTTTCTTCTTTCCTTTGGTATATGGATATATACATGACACCCAAATATCCAGATATGATTTAAAGATGGCTTCTTTCTAGTGAACACTTCCTCTAGAGTTTTGTTGTCTAGGGATCTATGGGGACTTCGATTTTGAATGTAAACAAATGTCTTCGAGTCTTATCCCCACATAAACTTAGGTAGGTCCTGATCGTGCAACATTGCTTTTACAGTTTCTTCAATGGATCTATTCTTCCGTTTTGCAACTCCATTTTTCTTGGGATTATATGGGACTATCAATTCCCTATTAATCCCAAACTCCTTACAAAATGCTATAATCTCTTTGGACGTATATTCTCCTCCATTATTAGATCTTAGTATCTTGATTCTTATTTCTGTAAGGTTCTCTACCTTAGCTTTGAATTCTTGAAATTTTGTAAATACTTCCTCCTTGGTTTTCATTAGTTAAACCTAGGTCTATATTGAATGATCATCTATAAATGTGACATAATATAGATGACCTCCAAGTGATTTAGGAGTCATAGGGCCACATACATCAGAGTGAATGAGATCCACGATTTCTTTTGATTGTGAAGCACTACTTCCAAATGGTCTCTTGGTATTCTTACCTAATGCACATCCCTTAGATACTCCTTTATGATCTTCCTTTAGATCAGGAATTCCATCTACTATGGAACTTAGAGTTGGAAGGATCTTGAAATGTAGATGACCAAATCTTCTATGCCAGAGTTCACACGGGCTAATTTCAATGTGAACTAGGGCTTGGGCCATAGGAGATATCAGTCTGTAGAGTCTTCCTTCTCGAATGCCAATGAATTTAGCTTGTTCTATACTTGAGTCTTTACTCCATACAATAACCTTTCCATCAATTCTAGCTACTCTATCACCCTTATCTTCTAAACTTGAGATGGAAAGTAAGTTCTTATGCAAACCTGGAACAAATAGAATGTTGTTGAGGTGAATGTTGCTTCCATTCTACAGCTTTATAAAGGTCGATCCAATACCCTTTACAGGATATCTCTTGTTATCTCCAAGTTACATTGAATAAGTGGATTTTCCTTTTGATAAGGTCTCCAATCATTTAGAATGGCCAGTCATGTGTCTTGATGCACCACTATCATTTACCCAAATGTCTTCATCTTGGAATGTGCTAGAGAGAGCCGAGAAGAGACCTTCATCCTTTTCCTTGATTGATACCTTCTTTGATGAAAATAAGAGACTCCATACTTCCTTTCTACCTTTCTTGAGATGGCTTTCTATCTTCTTTATGAACTTCTTCACTGTAGAGGACATCTTCATGATGCCCTTAGATAACCTTAGCTTCCATACCATGTTGGGAATTCAATAGGGCAATGAATATGTTAATTCTCTTTAACTTGATAATTTTTTGTGTTACCCTTTATCCTTATTGGCTTTGTTCCTTATTATTATAGTGTGAGATACATCAAACAACTACTAAAACAATAAGAATAGTGACATAGTATATAGGCTGCAAACCAGGGCTAAAACCCTTCCTCTTGAGGGGAAAACCTTTAAATCTCTTCACTTCTTATAGATCCTTCAATCGACGAATACTAAGACCTAGTGACTCAGAAAAATAACCTCCAAGATCAAGATCACCTCCACCTCTTGCTGCAAGAACTTCGACCTCCTACTGTAGATCCAAAATTTTGTCTCCCGGAAACTGCTGCTACCCCTCTTGAAGACTTTGATCTTCTTCGTAGAGCCTCTTCTTCCCTTCGCTTGCCTTTCCTTGATACTGAGGGCTAGAGAGACACCCTAGGTGACCTTTTCTTGACTTCTTTTCTCTCTTCCTTCTAAGATCGAACCAAAGATAACCCTAGCGCATAAACCCTAGCTTCGACTTGCACATGGGAGAGAGAACTAGCCCAAACACTTCAACTTCCTTCAACTTCTTCTTCATCCTTATTCTTCGACCTCTTCTTTGTCATCTTCTTTACATAGAATGAGAGATGAGTGAGTGAGTTTTTGGAGGACGAGTTCCTCTCTTTATATAGGACTCTTCAAGGGGTAGACGTGGCTCTTCACTTAGGCCGACTTGAAAACTTCTAGGCCGACTTGATCTTGGAGGGAATTTCGACACTTTAAAGACAAAAATATTTTTTCTTTACAAGATACAATGTGCCCATTGGGGTCTTCAATATATTACAATGACTCTTAGACCTAGGACAAACCCTAGAAGCACTCAATGGGTGCCTGACCAATAAAATAAAATAACTTGAGCATGAAACCCATGCTCCAATAATAATAATTTCTTTTCATTTTATAATTTACAAGAATACATTTCATACTTATGAAGATCAAGCCTAGTTACACATTTTTCAACACCTTTTACCCTCATATTTTGTTTTATGTTTTTCTTAATGTCCCCCCACAACCTCATAATATTAGGGGTGAGATGGGGAGAAACATTATTAAAAAAATATTGTGTTATATGTTTTAGGGGAGACATTATTTAAAACATAAAACACAATATGTTTTGTATAGTGTCTCACCCCACCCTCATAATATGAGGGCAGGATGGTAGGAAACGTTATAACAAACATATTATATTATATGTTTTCATTATGTAAAACATAAAACACAGTGTGTCTTTTGTTTTTTCCCCAATCCTCATATCCTAAAAATATGAGGGTGGGATTATGGAGACATTATACAAAACATATTGTGTTATATATTTTGGGGGATACATTGTGTAAAACATAAAACATAATGTGTTTTTTATTTTGTTTCCCTCCACCCTAATACCCTCATAATATGATGGCATGATTATGAGAGACATTATACAAAACACATTGGGTTATATGTTTTGAGGGAGACATTATGTAAATAATAAAACACAATTAGTTTGGTATAATGTCTCCTATACAAGCCATAATATGTTTTATGTTTCATGAGGGTGGGGTTGAGAGAAGACATGATATAAAACATATGATGAAAAGTTGAAAAAGTAGTTTTACTTTAATTAATAAGATTAAATTAGGTACGCATTTCAAATAAAACATTGATTATTTTTTAGCTAGACCCATGGGGTTTTGAACTAATGATCTTAACACAAAAAAGTGCCTTAACAATACACTCTATTTCCTACTATTCTACACCTCATTGGCATAAAATATTGTTGTTCCAATTATTTAAAATGTTAAAATTTAATGAACATGAAAAATAACTAGTTGAAATTTCAATAAAAAGCTAATAATGAGCACACTTTTTAATTTCAAATACAACATTTTGATGGGTTATATATACATTGATAATAATCAAAATTCATAATTGTTAGGCCAATGTTTTTGGAGGAATTTCAAAGTGTTAAAAATGGCAACTTAAAACTTAAAACATAATAAAAAATCAAATACTTTTTGTAAACAAACATATAAGAGAGGATGTAATCTATATATCCATATGATGCATGAGCACTACATCTTATATTTATATTTTGAGCATATCCCAATCTCGTTTAACTATGGGAATCATGATCATTCTAGGTCTCATTAGAAAAGAATATATAGTACTAGACATGGAGGCTTTTCTTGAAGGGTGATAATTTTATCAATTACTATAAAGAAAACAAAAATAGCCTTTGTGTTATAGGCCTCTAGGAAAATGACAATCTAGCATCAATGCATCCATTTCTTCTTCTTTAGGATAATAAATTTTTTATTTGGAGTTTCTCAAAATGCATAGAAACATGAAACTAAAGGAAATTGCTCATTAAGACCACCAAGTATGTTATTTTTATTGAGGATATTGATTATTCACTTTCTCTCAAACCATGAAAAAATGGATGAAAGAGTGGGATGTTAGAGCATAATCCCCAATTTCTAAGTTTGAAAATAATAAAAATTATGTTACCTTCTAATTAGGTTCCTTAAGATTCCCACCCAACTTCAAAATGTTGTTTCAATCATTAATGCTACAAAGGATGTGTCCCCTTGTTTTTGGGTTTGGGATGAGGTAGGGAGAGAGAAAACTACGAGGTACTTTCAAAATATCTATAAAGTATCATTACATTGATGTCAATGTTGTTAGAAACAAGAAGAAGAAAATGAAAGAGCATGATAGATAATGACACATGGAATTTGTAAAAGGGAATGATGATTTTGGAGAAGAAAGAAGTGGGGATTCGATGATGATATAAATTGAATGAGCATAATCATAATTGTCATTGCTATAATCACAATTTTATTTTTTGTGATGTTAACAATGTTCATTTTGTGCAAGTTAATATCTGATCTTAATCAAGACCATAACAGTTAGAAATTTTCATCAAAATTCAATAGAACTTTTAATCCTAAACATAATCATTAAAAAAATTTATGCAAGAAAAAGAAGGAAAAAAATGCATTATCTCTATGATGAGTTGAACCAAATTTATACAAGATTGGGAGATTGTTAAGAAATTTACATTCAATTGTTAGTTATGTGATTTGTTTCAATTATCTTTTGTATTAGTGGGATGGAATGAATTTCATACTAAGTGGTTGAGAGACCTGCCAATGTGTTGAAATAATAAGCGTATTTAATACCAAAACTATAATTGTGCCATAATTTTTTACATGCAAACACACAACATTATGAATGCAATAAAATAACCATCAATCAACATTCTTGATACAATTAATGAGATGGAATACACAAACATGAAAAACTACAAGAGATGATCTTATTTACTTGGGCTTGCTCAATGCCTATTGTCTATTTGTTGATAGGCGGAAAAATTCCTCCTGCAACAAGGGAGTTATCCCCTGATTAGGGTCCCAATTAGACCCATTTTCATTTGGCATGGAAACTCTCTGAAATAAATTCCAAAGTTCCTATGCTACTTTATCCTAAAGAAATGATTACAACTAAACTAAAAAAGGAAAATATATGACATAACAACTTATTTACAATAATATATTAACAAAATTATACAAACTATTGTGTGTAAGATGGGTTTTAGTAATTCAAACAAAAAGGGAAGGGAGAAATCATCTAAGTGTAGTCCTTAAGAAGTTTTGCAGTTGTTTGGAATAACAATTTTCTAGACAGATACATGGACTAAGTCAACCACCTAATAGGTTTGAGCTCTTGTTAAAAGAGATTCTTACTAATTGTACACACACACACACACATGTATACACATATACATATGCATATACATATATATAAAGTTTTATTTGCATGCTATAATCTGAACTACTTTAACGCTGAAATTCAAACTATCTCATGAATGAGAGAAAATTTGTAGGATATTGTTTAAATATTAGAAAGGAATAAAATCGATATAATTAAAGCTTAAAATGAATGTCTAAATACATAAATAAATCGTTAAGATTTTCATTTCGAAAGAAAAGAAAAAAACACATTCAAATATTCAGTTTTAGAAAATGATAAATGAATGAAAACTATGATATAAAATACCAATTATACATATAAACAAACTATAGAGGAATATGGTATTCCAAACATGGAGTATGATATCCCTTGGTTAATATTTTCCATTGTAAATAAAATTGTAATAAATTTAAGGCTGAGAGAAGGGACACATATTCTAATTTGCTTGGGGAGGGAAATTGCTTGAGGGAATTGTTGTTTTAAATATCAGTCATGGTTGGATGAGTGGTTTTAAATGGGATAACTAGGTAATAAATCTAATTGAATAGAAGAGGACATGCACAGTGTCCTTTAAGTCCCAACATCAAGCAAGAAGAGGGAAAATTGTTAAAGGAAATTTGGGTTGCATTTCCCTGGGAAATTAACTACATGGAGCAAGGAAAAAGACAAATGATTAGTTTGTTTGGGAGAGAAAAAAGAGATGCATATGCAGATGCAAAAAAAAAAAAGAAAAAAAAGAGGGGAAGACACTCTCGCATCCTCTCGCACATAGAAACATTGAAGGGATAATGCACACTAATGATCCTCTCGTGCATACACATATGCAGTGGAGGAGAACACTAGAAAATACAGGGACAACAGGGATTAGAGTTGGAAATTGTTTAGCTTTGAGGGGAACGAACCAGTTGAAGAACCCTCATAGAGGCTTGCTATATAAAAGGAATTACAAAGAGTAGTGACTTTCCTATAACGCTGAAGAACCCATTGGAAGCTTGTAGATTTTGAACCTACTAGTTTGGAAAGAGTCACTCAAGTGCTTGTGAGGGATGTTGAACCACTAGGAGTTTCCTTCGGGTTGAAGGTCTAGTGCTTGACTCACTAATGAACCACTTAGAGAGGTGTCCTCTTGCCCTTCATTAGCTTATCCACTTATGAACCTTATTTAATGTGGACTCTCTCGTCTCCTAAAAGTGAGTTGAAACTCTTTGTTTTGTGGCTTCCTGCTATGGATGTTAGTTATGTTTAAAAAGACTAAGTGGAAACTTTTGTAGCTAGTGGATGAAGATAGAGTGGCTTAGTGACAACTTATTTTAATTGTAATATTGGAAAATTTTCCCTTAGTAGCACTCCACCTCAAGCACTGGAATTTGGCTCGGGGGTGACAACTGCAAGTAACTGTGGTTGTATCTTGTCTATGGTTGGGTGGAGAGTTAGAGTCCCTCTCTCAGTTGTGAGATATCTTATAAGATAAGTACACTCTTATATTTTTTACTTGTTAATATTACATATATGACTATTTTTTATTCCATATATGATTTTTATGTCAAATTATTGCTATACTAATTCGTGAGGAGTGATGTCACTTGCATAAATGAGGAATGCATAATTCCCATGTTGAAATGTTCTGGAATATCCACCTTCATGAACAATTTATTTATGCAATTATCCTGAGTCTATTGGTTGGTGTATGTGGTCTGCACATGAAGAGGTAGACAACTTATGTTAATTAGTTGTGTTTAAGCTCAAGAGAAATAACATTTGGATGTATCTATGTATATAAAATATATGTACAAACACACACACACACATACACACACACATATGTATGTATGTATATGTGTGTGCGTGTGTGTATACCTACAGGCTGAGGAGATTTCAAACCCATGTATGTGACAGGTCATATATCAGCCTCAAGTTCTAGTTTCATTAGAGCCTCTGTAGCCAAGACTTGGGTTGTCATTCAAAAAAGTGTTGAGTTCGAGCCATGAGTATATCTATGCACACATGCATTAGGCGAGGGCTGAGACTCAATGGCGTAAGGGCTCCGGCACTAAGCCATGTGCAAAGCGAGATGGACTAAGATTGCCACGTGGGTGCCATATGGCAGGTTGGTGAGGTGGCACTAATTAAATGTCTAATCTATGGATCTCCATATCTTGGAATATGGGAGTCAGATCATAGCAAGATTTATACCATTAGAATTGTCTCTATGAAACGAACCCAATAACATCATTCATTTTAATTTTTAAGAAATTAAAATAAGGGTAAAAAATTTAGACCCCATTTCCATAACGTGATATTGGAGGTTGGGTCTTTATGGTAACCATCTCCTCCTAAACTTATGTAGAAATTCCTTGTAGATTCAAATTTCTTATGTAATTTTCTAAAAAAAAAGACTTGAATCTACTTTACTCATCAACAGATACAATTAATCGATCAAGAAATCACAAAGCATACAAGAGAAAGAATTCAATCAACACATTACACAATGATTTACTGGGGAAAGCCACAGGTAAAACCCCCTGCTATCTGTATATTGCATTAGTTAGAAAATATGAGAATATTATAATGCTTTGCTCAAGCCTGAGCAACCTCTGCACTATCTCTATCTGTCTCACAACTTCCTAGACAAGCCTTGGCCAATACTTAACCAATTTTCTACTTTCCCAAGTCCCTATTTCTTTGCATTGTTTCCTTGGGAATTAACCCCTATTAATTAGGGAAATTTATAAATTGGAATTGTGCAATCCATCATAGGCCTTCCTTTGACTGCATGCACCACCTGTACAATTTGGATGATTATACAACTGATAGTACACTTCCCTTGAACTCCAATCTCAATTGGGTAACTTAGATCACACATGCATGAGTTATTTATGGCTAAATTATCAGTTAATTAGTTGAACACATGAAGCAACACCCCACTATTAAACCTCCTACTATTTCCTCCATCAGTTGGAACTAGTTTAACTAACTTTAACTTAGTTAAATTGAATTAATTAATTACAAATCAAAATAAACTCAACCAGGGCTCCTATAAAGTAGGAGACACTCTACATGACTCAAGTTAAACCCTCAACTCAAATTAAATGAATAAACCAAGTCAAATTAACTTAGTTAACTCGTATAATTTGTCTTATCATGTGGAATTACAATTTTTATCCTAATTTAATTCAAGGGAAAATTAAATCAGGATTTTCTTGTTGCATTTTCAGCACTCCCTCTCAACAAGAAAGGGATTACCAAATACCCCAATCCTTCCTCTATAAAACTCAGATTTGTCTCTTGACAGTGCCTTAGTCAAGATGTCTGCATCTTGTTCTTTTGTAGGAACGTACTCCAGCAACATGATTCTCCTTTGCACACAATCTTGTAGATGGTGATGTTGGATGTCGATATGCTTGGACCGATCATGAAAAACTAGATTCTCAGAGAGTTTGATACAACTCTGGCTGTCACAGTAAATCACTGTAGGATTTTGTTGAAATAAGTGTCACTAATCCCTGCTTCCTGCTGTACCAAGAAAATGCTGCTGACCCAACACTAAAGATTCCCCCTAATGTTCTCTTCATGTTTGATGGACTCCTCGCCTAATCTGCATTTGTGAAGCCTTGAAGCTTCACTCCCTCTGTTCGTTTGTACCAAAGACCAAACTGAGTGGTGCCTCTAAGGTATCTCAACACATGTTTAGATGCATTCCAATAAAGTTTGGTTGATTAACCATTGCTTGCTAAGCTATTTAACTACAAAACACATGTCTGGTCGTGTGTTCACCAAATACATAAGTGAACCCACAAGTTGTGTGTAAATAATAGCCTCCACTACTTCACCTAAAGTAGCATCTTCCTTCCTCCAATTCCCTGTTGGAGGAGTCTCCATGGGTTTGCTGCTCTCCATGTGTAACTTCTTCAGTATCTCATTGCCATACTTGCCTTAAGAGAAAAACAGTTCCTCATCTCCTTGCCATACTTCCATACCAAGGAAATAATGCATGAGCCCCACGTCCTTCATCTCAAATTCTCTTGCAAGATCCTCTTTGAAATATTTTACCAACTTCTCATCACCTGTTAGAATTAAATCATCGACATATGATGTTAATCAATAATTTACCTTCAACCACAATATGGTAAAGGTTTGCATCTGCTTCACTTTTGGTGAAGCCCAACCTGGTGAAATAGTTTCCGATCCTAGTGTACCAAGAACAATTCTTGTTTCAATCCATACAACGCTCACTTGAGTCTACACACATGTGACTCTGTATCGAAGGTCTCAAATCCTTTTGGCTACTTTATGTACACCTCTTCCTCAATCACTCTGTTGAGGAAGGTGTCTTCACATCCATATGATGTATCTTCCATCCCATCTACACTGAAAGTGCTAGAATAGATCTGATTGAAGAGTACCTTGCTACTAGAGCAAAGGTCTCCTTGTAATCAATTCCCTTCACCTGAGAGAACCTCTTGCCCACAAATATGGCCTTGTGCTTCTCGACACTTCCATCTGTTGCTTGCTTCACCTTGTAGATCCACCTGGAACCTACTGCTGACTTGTCCTCTGGACTTGGGACAACTTCCCAAGCATCGCTCCTGATAATGGATTCATATTCCTATACCATGGCATCAACCCATACTGGTTGCTTTACTGCTTCTCGAATGAGGATGGCTCAGTGTATACACTCTCGCTCATTAGAGCCATGTAGCCAATGTACCGATCTGGTGACTTCCTCTGCCTGCACTATGATGAGGGTGCTCCCACATTCTCTCTAGAATCATGCATCAATATGTCAGCTTCTTTGGTGCTTTTCCTTCCATATCTGAATTTCTTTGCATGAGTGGGTACTTCCACTCTCTGCTCCTCTGCATGTGGATGCTCCACATCATCCTAAGGTTCTTCCTTTTGGAGCTAAAATATCATCATCTGCATGTAACTAAAGCTCCCTCTCAAGGGAACATCTCATGGCATTCTCTTCATTGAACTTCACATCTCTACGAACAATTGTCATCCTGTGAGATGGTAGGTACACTCGATAATTGTGAGGTGTATCAGTGTACCCCACAAATATGCCCAACTCAGTTGTCATCTCTAGAATTTTCCTTGCATCCTTGGTAACAAGACAATAGAGTGATGAACCATATATCCTTAAGTGTGACACATTTGGTTTCTTCCTTGAAAAAACTTCTTCTAGTGTACTCATCCTGAGAATTCGATGAGGACTCATGTTCTGCACATATACCACTATGTTGCATGCTTCAACCCACAAGTGCAACGGTAGGCCCCGATAATGTAACAACACCCGTGAAACTCCCACAATACCTATGTTCTTCCTTTAAACAACCCCATTCTGTTGTTAGTTATGGGGTGCTATTAACTCTCGTCGAATGCCTTCTGATGCACATAAGTTCATGAACTCATTCGACACATATTCTCCACCATTATTTCTCTTGAGAGCCTTCACTTTCCTGCCTATGTCTTTCCCAACAAGTTATTTAAATTCAATTTTTTTTGAGAATGTATGGTATTTCTTCTGCATGAAGAATATCCAACACTTACATGAGAAATCATCTATAAATATCACATAAAACCTATGCTTGGCTACGGAGGCTATCGAGGACGATCCACACACATCAAAATAAACTCTTTCAAGGATTGCTTGCGCTCGAATCTCCTTATCATGAAAGTTGGATTTGTTGTACTTCCCCAATATACAGCCTTTGCATGTATCTTGCTTCTCTATTTCTCCCTTGGAAGTCCTATATAAATCTGTTACATGATCTTCAATGCTCCATGGTGCAAATGGCCAAATATTCTGTGCCATAATTCATTGATTTCTCGGCTTTGCACCTTCTCTGCTTTCATGCTCAAAGCAACACAATCTTCTACATCCAATTTATAGAGGTTCTTCACCCGAACCCTGATCCACTTCACTTGTCCTATGGCTATGTGACAAAGGAAAGCATTTCCTTTGCTAAATATCACATCGTATCCACGATTTTCCAACATAGCAACTAAAACTAAATTCTTCTTCAGACCTGGAACATACATGGCATATTTTAATGTGAGAGGAGAACCATAATCCCTCTGGAAAGTAACAATATTGATGTCGGTCTGGCTATACCTTCCATCATCTCCCATCTCGATGTGCATCTGGAGGTCCTTGTCCTACAATTCACTGAAAAATTATTTGTTTCCCATCATATGCAATGACGCTCTACTATCCAGATACCACACACTACCCATCACAAATGTCACCATGCATGTAATGAGTGTGAAATACAACTTGAATTTTGAAGCTAGAGCTTCACCTGTCATTCCTCTTAAGGGATTCTTGCCAACCTTCTTATGCAGACACTTCATGGCATAGTGTCGTAGCTCATGGCAGTGAAAACATTTAATCTTCGATAAGTCCTTCTTCTTGCCGCCCTGACTGGAGTCACCTTTGGATTGGGATTTCTTCTCTTTCTGCTTCTTTTCCTTTCCATCCAAGTCATATTCCTCCTCATCATCGTGCTTGGATGGGATTCCATTTACCGAATCCTGGTAGTTGTTCCAGCTCTTGGGAAGACCTAGAAGTGCTAGGCTAACTAGATCATCTTCAACAATTGTAATACCAATGCTTCCAAGCTCATCTCGACATTGGGTGAACCTGATCAAGTACTATGGTATTGTATCTCCTTTCTCCATTTTTATCTCTCGAAGCTTGTCCTTAAGTGCTAGCTTCCTTTGGTCACTGTTGTTATGAAACAAGTCTATCAAGGGTTTCCACATTACATATGGTGTATCCTTCCCATGGATATTTGAGACAATATGATCTTGAACTCCTTCTAGTATGATCCTCCTCGCCTTTGCAACATATTTCAATTAATGAGCCAATATCAGATGCCTCAAAAGAGGGTTTCACTTGAGATTTTATTCTTTTCCTCTTATTTTTCCTTTTTCCTTTTTCCATTTTTTATTTATTTTTTCCATCCTACTTTACTTGGAAAACAAAATCTCTTTCATGTGTAATAATACTTCCAATGGAGCCATGTGCACATCAAGATGACATATAAACTCACGTGTAGGCTCAAAATATATGCTCTGACATGTACCTGAATGCGAGAGACAAACTACCTTGACTGAGATGAGATTAAGAATTGTTGAAGAAGAGTGTGTTGCTGCAACTTATTGATTGCTTGATTTCAATATAGTTGTGATGCCCTTGGTTCACTTGCATATTTGGATCACTTTTTGTGTCCTCTTCTACCATGAAATTCAAATATTCTTCTTTTTTCTTCTTAGCCTTTTGAACACATAAAGAATCTGATGATAAGCATAACATAAATTCTTCATTCTCAGACTCCAATGGCTACTCTCCATTAAATGTGGTCCATGATTCCTTGGTCTTCTATGTATCTTCTTCTTCCATATGATTTTCTTCAATGGCATCAAGAGAATCTCTTTTTTGCAATAAACTTCTCGATCTAAGTTGAATACCATTCACATCGAAAAGAGTTGTTTGGAAGTATTGTACCTCAACATTGCAAGTGGGTTGAGTTACTTCATTGTTTGGATTCAGAAATGGTGGTACAAGTAGTTGAGTGGGAGTGGATATTTGAGATGGATGTGGTTGGGGTTGTGGTTGTGGTGGAAGTGGATGATAGCATGGATTTGGGTATGGAGGATATTGTGGATTTATCCCATAAGGTCCTTTCCTACCTTGTTGGCAAGATTGGTTTTTGGGTTGAGATGGCCAAGGTTGCCAAGGAGAGGGTATGTTACAATCACTTTGAGATGGATATGAATAACCTTGAAATTGCGAATTAGATTCTTGAATCATACCAGGTTGACTAGGATGCCATGGTATTCTTGGAGCTACATAAGAGAACTGCTTTGGTGATTGATTTTATCCATTGTCCTCCTTGTAAAATTCCTTAAACCTAGGTAATGACGGGCAATATTTAATAACATGTGATTCTGCATGGGTAACAAAAATATCAACATCTTTTTGCTCATTTTTCATTCTTAACATTTCTACTTGTTTGCTTAGATTTTGAAGAATTTTTGTTTTAAAGTTATCAAGGAAATTTCCAAGTTCAAATTGACTTACTGATCTCGATGTTGATTTACTTACTCTTGCCCTTCCTCTTCATATGCTCTTGCATGTTTCAAAAATTTCTTCAAATGACAATTGGTATACATCATCTCTACTCATGAGATCCTGGATATCAATCCACGCATCTCTAATTGTTCTAAGTAAGATGGTTTTTAGTGTGCAAATCCTAAATGATGTAATTTTCCCCTCTTAATATTATACATAAATATCTCTATTAGATCCTTAAGGCTCTCACAATTTTTTGTATACATTCTAAATATTTCTTCTTTAAGATCATGTTCTTTATATTTTTCTAAAAATATAGTTTGCATATCATTCCATGATCTTATTGAATTAGTCCTTAAACTCATGAACCATTTAATAGCTCTATCCTTCAATGTTGCTAGAAACAATCTCAATTTTTGAGTGTTTAATAAGTAACATAAGATCTACAAAGTATTTCAAATTCAAAGAGAAAGGTTTATGGATCCTCTGACCACATACCATGGAAGTTAGAAAGGAAATATAGAGGAATGTTGTTCATATGAGCACTAATATCAGTGTCTTGAATGGGAAAATCCAAGAGGACCTTCTTCATTGTCATCACCTCCATCCATTTCTTCTACCTTCTCTACTACTTTTACTTCATCTACTTGCAAAAGTGGATGGTGATGTGGTTCTTACTGCACCACGTGATGAAATGGGGGGTTTGGAGAAGTATATATATATATAGTATATATATATATATATATATATATATATATATATATATATATATATATATATATATATATATATGATTGAATGAGTATGCTAATGCAATGTAATTTTTAGTTGTTGAAATGAAAGACGCCTAATGCAATTTTTTTGTATTTGTTGAAAGTAAAAGAAATGAATCAACTAGGGAAGAAAACAATGCATACTTTGACACCTCCCCGAAATCAACACCAAAAAGTGATGAGCCTTGGTATTGTAACAAAAATTTTGCAACTAGCAACCCAAGGTTCATACAAACTTAAGAGGTGTTGACACTATATGTGTGACATACAATGCTTCCTTCTTTCGTTGATCTGATGCAGTGAAGTGAATGTCGTAAAATCAAAGCGTAAACTAATTGTAGAAATGGAAATGCTGCTCTATTTGCAAGAAATGGAAATGATGATTTCTCAAATGTA
Source organism: Pinus tabuliformis (assembly GCA_031772625.1). Classification (NCBI taxonomy): domain Eukaryota; kingdom Viridiplantae; phylum Streptophyta; class Pinopsida; order Pinales; family Pinaceae; genus Pinus; species Pinus tabuliformis. The sequence continues at coordinate 931,498,697 of CM062814.1, forward strand.
AATGCTAATCCTAATTGCAAAAATGTAAAGGCTATACTACTTGCAAAAATGTAAACATTAAGCTACTTGCAAAATGTAAATGTTGCATTGAAAGGAAACCTAGTCTATGGAATGGAAATAATAGTGCTTGAAATAGAAACCCTAGCTTAAGAATAAATAAATAAAACTAATATAAATTGCATGAAAGAAAGAAAATGTAATCAATCATTTCATTCCAAAGAGTTTATATCCGTTGACAGAGTTCATTGGAAGTGGAAATCAAGAAAATCATTATTGTGCTATCCAATTCATAAATCTGCCCACTAACCCAAATTGTAGAGGTGAATTGCAATTACTTAATCATGGATTCAGAGTATAGGGGTCATTATTCAAGCCTAAGAGACAAAAAACAAGCTTTTGGAGCAAATCTAGTCAAGTTTACACGTGTTACAAGATTGCTACTCCTCGAGATAACTTGTTGAATTCCCAAGAAAATCAAATGCAAATGAGATGGGTTTTTTTTTTTATTATCAAGTAGGATTTCTTAGGACTTCGTTCCAATTAGAATCACTCAAAAATACCCGTGTTAGCATGTGTTAAAAAATAATATAAAATTACTACTCTAAAAACCGGAAATTCAAGAATTAGTGAGCTAGTTAACTTATCAAATGCCTAACATGATCAAGTGAAAATTCTATGGGGTAAATTTTGGTATTAATTGATTTTTTTATGACTCAATACATGTGGAATGAACTCAATTGAATCTCACTAACATGTTCTAAAAATACACAGAGAATTACTACTGTTTTGCTACAAGAGACTTCTAGAAATTATTCTTGATTTGTGAACTAATAAACCAATCCAAGTATATCAATGATGAATATGATTTTTCAAAGTTGTTATATGGATTAATCATGTTTTTGACTCTGTAAATAACCTGCAAAACAAATCACTTCAATCCTTTAACCAATGTAACCTACAACAAAAGAAGCATGAATAGTAAATGTAGAAATAAGAGATGCAAGTGAAAAAGGCATTCAAAGAAAATAAAGAAATTCTATAAGAGGGATTTGAGGTTCCTGGGATTACCAAGGCCAAGGATATTAGAGTACTATGAAAGAAACCAAGCTTTAGATGCTAAAAATGACACCAAACTTCATTATTTGAATCAATCCAAGTACATCCCTGCTAGAAATGAAAGTGGAGTTGCTAAATAACAAGTTTTCATGCTCCTAGAGGAAAATTCGAATTCGTACTTATAAAAATAGATGGAGAACAATCCTCCTTGAAAGGAGGCAAATTTCCCCTCCAAAATCCCCTAAAAAGTGGATCTGGTACCCAACACTAGGAATCTTCATTAATGACAGGGAACACATTCCTAGATTTTCTTAATAAGTGGAGCTCAAGAATTTGTCAATAATTTCATGATATTTTGTTCATTTATTATCCAATCTTGGTCCATCATGTCGTAGGGAGAAATTCCTTATATTATCTCATTCAAATTTACTCAATATTCTCTCAATATTATGCAAAACTAAATAATATTAGGCACAAATATGCAATTATCTCTAAACCTTCATACTGAACATATTAAAGCTAAAAACATGTCATCTAATACAAAAAGAGTGGTTTAATGTGCTGAAGGATGGTTAGATGGGCCTTAATTTTTGTCTAATTTGGAGGCCCATAATAGATTTAGAAAGAGGCACCGATTGTCCAATGAAGACACTGTGAAAGGAGGCATTCTGTTAACCACTCCTAAAAAGAACTCAAGCACCCATGAGAAACAATATGAGGACACTCATTTAAGGCCACCTCATCATCACTATAATCATCATCATGGGAGAAGAAGGGGAAGAGAGTATATATTAGAGCTATTTAAAAAGGCTAAGCCTACTACTTTTGATGGAGAAATGAGGAAATCAGAGGATGTAGAAGCTTGGCTGCTAGGAATGAAGAAGTTTTTCTTAATCCATGATTATTCAAAAAAAAATGAAAGCAAAGGTGGCCACTTACAACCTAAGAGGAAAATATGATATATGAAGATCTGAAAAATGTAAAGGGCATAAGGGAAGAATAATTGTCATGAAAGGATTTTGAGGAATATTTCAAGAGAAAATACCTATCAGAAAGATACTTTGATAACAAAATGAAGGAGTTCTATGAGCTTAGATCGGGGAAGATGACAAATGATGAGTACACCACCAAGTTCTTAGAACTTATAAGTTATGTTCCATACCTTAAGGAAGAGAAGGCAAAGATTCATATGTATGTCAACTAGATGCCACAACCTTTCAACGAAAGAATCGAATTTGATGAACCCAAGTCACTAGAGGATGCAATCTGGAAATTGAAGCACTTCTATGAGTAGTCTAGGCACAAACCAGAGTATAAATTGAACTAGAAATTCAAAGGAAATGCCAAGTTTAAAGGAAAATGATAGAAAGAAACCAAAGGAGAAAGTGTGACTCATGTTAAGAAAGAGCCTCAACAAAGGTCCAATGCTGCAAACAAAGGTTTTTCTACCCAAGATGAAGCTAAAAGTTATGGGAAGAGTCCATATAAGTGCTATACTTATGGAGAAAATTACCTAAGGAAAAAATGCCCACAACACATGCATGATGCCCTGAGATTGTATAATGCAAAGGAGGCAAAGAAATTCATTAACATAGCTCAAAGTATACCCATAATTTACACAACAAAGGATAATCACCAAGATGATCATCAGGCAACAACTATAGAAATGGAAGGCATGCTTTGAGACCAAAGCATTTTAGTTTTGATTGACCCTAGTTCAAAATTTAGTTACATCAATCTTATTATTGTTGAGAAATACACACTAAAGAAGGAAGCCCATGACAAGTCTTGGCTAGTTCAATCAACGACAAGGACGAAAAGAAGAGTGGAGTGTTGGGTGAAGGCTTTCCCAATCGAATTAAACAAGATGCCAAGGTTGCAAATATCAATGTGCTGCCATTGGGAGCATATAGTGTATTGTTGGAAATGGATTGGATATATGCACATCGAACCAAGGCTAATTTCTTATAGAAGAACATCAATTCCCTTGATGAAGTCAGAGTGTTGGATAAGGTTTTCATTGATGTCAATAGGATGTCAAGCTCTAGAATTGTTGAAGAAAACCATAGGTACATGGAGGAAGCCCTAAGCATCATAAATGAAGCCTTAACAATATATGCTATGGTGCACAAAGGTTGAAGAAGATTATGGGTTTGTTATGAAGATGATTTGAAGAGGGGATTGAAAATTGGTATGAATGGACATTTTGTAAATAGGAGGCTTGAACACTTTAACAATAAGAAAAATTAACAACAAGGGATATGCCTACCTTGTCTATTGTACTATTTTCTGAATGCTACCAAAATCATCTGTTAGGAAAGGTGAATCGATTGATGAACGTGTGGCTTGTGTGATCTAGAGTTCTTCATTAGAATATTGCCATGAACACATTTAATGTTACACTAGTGGATTCCAAAATTTGAACAACCATTTGGCCATTGTCAGTGACTACGAAGGTGCAAATTGTTACCTATACTCCAATTGTTTCATCTTCAATAAAACATTATGGAAATTTAGTTCCTCTAGATGAATTTTTCAAAATAATTGGTAGCATCGGCACTGGGCATAAAGTAAGGTTGCAAGAAGGAATTATTATTGCTGACAACAATGCCCAAATCAAGACCAACTTGCATTGATTCCATAGTTTTCTTTGCTTAAGAAGTGATAGGAATATTAAATTTTATGCACATGTTGGCTCAATGGTTAGGTTGGCACTCCCCAAAGGGACATGTCTCTTCACATAGGGAAAACACGTATAAATAAGAGGATGGGCTCTTCAATATGGACATCAACTTGGATCATAAAAAGAATACAAGGCTAGTAGAACATGGGAAACATTTTCAGATCTTAGAAAAAGTGAATCTTGAGACCAATTGTGAAGACAAAAATGAATTTTTTCTTTAGGATTTTCTATTCATAATTTATGGTGGTTCGTTTGGGATTGGTGGAGAATAATTTGTTGACTATTATGGATTAGACTTTATATATCTTGTAACTGAGATTTCAGAATTGTAAAAGGCATGTTACAGATCCCTATCCTTAGTCATTTTTTAGATGCATGCTTTGGATCTATGGAAATATCTTTGCAAGGTTAGCCCTATGGGACACTATAACTCAGACCTATAGAACTATAATTAAGACTTGTGACATAGTAACTCGGACCTGTGGCAGAGGAATGTGAGATGCATGAAAAATGTTGGATCTATGACGTCTAAAATGTTTGCATATCCAAAAAATTTCGGGTCCCCCTCTGCTTGCTTGTTGGCTTGATGGGCGTTGACCCAAGTTCAACATTAATTAGCCAAGCAAATGCCTACACTACTGGCCCTTTCGGCATCAATCCATGGAGCATGGACTGAAGTCTCACTCAAAGAAGTATGGGGGGATGCAAGAAGCAAGTTTCCACACCCTAAGATAGTTGTGATTTCATTTTATATCCTAACCCTTCCTTCGCGCAAACCTATAAGCTCCTTAGGGATTATCAATGTACTTCTCTTATCCGGCTTTGAAACCTTCGTGAAGGTCTCCAATCGTCCTTCACAGACCCTAAATAGTCAATTCAGACGCTTACGTGCCTCTGTAATTATTCTTACTTCTGTGTCTTCCCCGATTAGCTTAAGTATTGGCTAAATTCAACATGCATTATTATTATCTTCGTGTAAACATATATTCTTGCTTGCGTTCATATGACAAAGTAAAACACATAGATTCATGCATCAACATAGCATTAAATCATAAACCTAGTGTTCAACATAACATAACCGCAAACATTCATGACAGAAGTAAAATAGGTTATACACAAATATCTCCAGAATAATTCTCTTTATTGATGGTTCAGATCTCTAGTACAACTCTAACTTCCATGTGCACACAGCTGCAGGGGTCTGCGCACTCAGCTGCAAACTTCTACCCTAGGCCTCTGTGCACTCAGTTGCAGAGCCTCTTCCTACGCTAAGACTCTTCGCTCTTAGCTCTCACAGACCTATTGCATTGATCAACTGCCCAAAACTTACTATGAACTGAACTTCTAAAACTGCCTTAGACTCTTATAAGACTCCCTTTTTATACATTCCCATGGCTCGTGAACCAAGGGCGGATCTCATCAAGCTGACACAAGCTACCTAAACTAAGGGCGGAAACCATTTTTTATTGTTTACACCTTCGCGCTCCGTGACCAAAAAATGCGGAGACTTTAGATTCTTTATACAAAACTTTGGCTTTAGCCCCAAAACTTTGGATTTTAACCCCAAAATTGACCCTAGGGGACCCGTTCCCAATAGGCCGCCAACACAAATCTGGTGACTCGCCCCGAGTCACTCAGCTGGTGCGGAGATCTTGTCACGAAGACCTCCCAGCTCCACTTGTACGACTGAAACCTCGGTGCTACATTGCGTCGCCGCCTGCTTAACCTGCTCGACTAGCTGCTCTTTCGTTGGTTGATGTAGGAGCATCCATCTCAGGGAAAAATCATTGTATTTAGTAGAATAGGGGGTCTTGTGTTTAAAGGGATTTGGTTCCCAAAAGGATTAAATTAATGTAATTTTAATATTTTTGAATCATTGATAGGATATTTGTAAATGTTCTTGAATATAGGAGAACATGAGGAATTAGTGAGGATTGAGAGATTTTGGAATATTATAAATATTTAGATTAGGAAATGGTTTCATGATTTTTAGGATTAGAGAGAATCCTTAGGAAATTAGTTGAGTCAAAAATAGATTTAGGAGATATTTAGGATTTTGTTGAGAAAACTATGGATCTGAACCAGAAATGGTTCCAGAAACTTTTTGTAAGCCTTAAAGGCATGAGGGACAGAGAATTAAAAAGGGAGGACTAAATTAGGTCTACGGGCAGAGAGATGAGAATGGCCAAATAAACATAGATCAGGCCTAAAGAAGAGTAGACAAAACACGAGATGTTCTGAACTTATGTAAATATTGTTTATGAATGAAAGGAGGGTTTCATTGTGTTCAGAATTGTTCCTGTGTGTGACCATAATTGAATGAGACCGATCTCTGTTTAAATGAATTTCTGTACATGATTTCTAATTGAATGAAGAAGTTTTTCTGAAGGATAAAAGCCTTAGTTTCAGGATATAACTGGTGTGATAAATGATTTGTTTTGTGAAGGAAATATGCATGATAAAATCCTGTAGTGGAGTTAGCATATGATGGATTCCTCGACAGAGATTTGATTGTCGAAACTCTAATTAAAGGTAGATCAGAGTTAATTTATGAGAGAATTCTTCTTGATCACAGATAGGATCAATGCTGATCCAGTTGAAATGAGGTTGAAAAGGGAATTCAACATAGTTTTGCTGTAGTTTTCTGAATACATCGAGATCATTTGTTCGAGTAGATCTCATGAAATAAATTATTTGGAAAACAGTGTAATTTCTTCTTTCACTCTGGTGTAATGACTTAGGTCATATTCTGGGAGGTGGTGAATTGAAGATTTATCCTTCCAAATTTAATGTTATTGTGAATTGGCCTAAGCCCAATGTTAGGGTCCTATAATTTATAGGATAAATTGATGATTATCTGTTGATTTTAATGTCATAAGATGTTGTAAATAATGTTTCATTCTGCAATTATTTTCAAAAAGAAAATAAAAAATATATATATATATGTATATATATATATATATATATAGAAAAAAAATAAAATATAAAGGGTATGTAAAAAAAGATATCTATTAAAAGAAAAAATAAAGGAAAAAATGATGAAAAATCCTTAGAAAAAGTGAAATATATGATAATAGGAATTCTGATTATTCTCAAAATCAGAATTTGGACAAAGATAATACGCATTACACAGATGGCACTGGAATTAGTAATAGCAATCAGGGTTTAGAAAGCGGTTCCGAGAATGGAAGAAATCAGTCTTCAGTTAAAACCTTTGAGACAAAACAAAAAAGAAAAGTAGTTAATCTGTCATCCCAAGAATTAGATCCCGAAATCATTAGTGTCCTCAGCAAAGGTTTGGGATTTGTAGTTGCTCCTAAGAACCTTCCGATTGAGAATTTGATATGTAGCATAGAGGATGGGATTAATAACCTTCCTTTGGAAGATAAGGAAACATTAAGACAAGAGTTTTCCCTCATTATGAGAAAGGCCAAAACTCCCAAAAGTAATTTGAGTAAAGAAGAACAAAGAGCCTTTAAATCCTTGCGAAATAATGATAAAATTGTAGTTCTTAAGGCAGATAAGGGGGGAGCTGCTGTGATCTTGGATAAAGAAGACTATATATGTAAAATGAATGAACACCTCAAGTGTGGCAGTTATAAGAGGCTGAACAATAATCCCATCCCCAAGATTATGAAGGAGGTAAAAAAGACAATTTTAGAGTCCAACCTTGAAGATAAATTAAAGAAGAAATTAATCCCTTCGTGTGAAACTATCCCAAGAATTTATGGGTTACCCAAGATCCATAAAGAAGGGGTTCCTCTCAGACCAATAGTTAATACCATTGGCTCCCCAACCTATGAACTCGCTAAATATGTCGCTAAAATCCTTAAGCCTCTTGTAGGGAATATTGACTCTTTCATCAAAGACTCCTATGATTTTGTGAAACTTATTAAAAATGAGAAGATTGAACGTGATGACATCCTTGTTAGCTTTGACGTAGTGTCCTTATTCACCAAGATCCCTCTTGATGAAGCCATTCAGGTTATAAAAGATGTTACTGATCCAGGAACTGCAAAATTGGCTGAAATCTGCTTGCGATCAACTGTTTTCACCTTCCAAGGAATATATTATGAGCAGACATCTGGTGTGGCAATGGGATCACCCCTTTCGCCAATCGTGGCCAACTTATACATGGAATACTTTGAAAAGAAAGCCCTTGAATCATACCCTTTGAAGCCTGCTTGGTGGAAATGATTCGTCGATGACACCAATATAAAATGGACACATGGTAAAATAGAGCTTGACAAGTTTTTTATTCACTTAAATTCTATCTCTCTAGAAATAAAATTTACTATGGAGCTAGAAGAGAACATGAGCACCCCATTTTTAGACGTTCTCATCATTAGAAAAGAAGATGGCTCGCTAGGGAATAAGGTTTTCAGGAAGTCAACCCACACAGAAAGCTACCTCCATGTTGATTCCACCATCACCCAGCTCAGAATTTTGGTGTTCTAAACACTCTTGCTATCAGAGCCCTTCGAATTTGACCCTGAGCATCTGAATGAAGAGAAGAAGCATTTAGTTTCAAACTTTAAGAGTATAGGCTACAGAGAAAAAGAGATTAAAAGAGCAATAGAGAAAGCTAAAATAAAGGTGTTATCTCATCAACCTAAGGCTCAAGACCAACCCCAATGTGGCAGGGTATTTCTCCCTTATATTCATGGAGTAACAGATAGGATTGCCAAAATCCTAAGAAAGAAAAACATAGTCACGCAATTCTCAGCCCCTGGAACTATTAGGCAGGGTATGAGGTTTGTCAAAGATAATATTGATAGACATCAGCTTAAGGGAGTCTATAAAATAGACTGTTCATGTGGAAAAAGCTACATTGGGGAAACAGGTCGCTCCTTGCAGACAAGACTCAAGGAACATGGAGCTGATATTAGGAATGAAAGATCTCGTACTTCGGCCTTGGCAGAACACTCCTCTAAAACTAAACACCATGTCTGCTTGGAAAGCGCCTCAATTATCGCAAGGGAAGAACATCATCATAGGCGAAAGATTAGAGAAGCTCTTGAAATTATCAAACATCAACAGAATCTCAACAGAGACAATGGTATTGAGATTAGTGGAAGTTGGATGCCCTTAATCAGAAAAATTAAGGTCACCAATACTCAGGTATAGCAATCAGTAGGTAGATTTTCCTTTCTAATAGTTAGTAGTTAGTAGCTGTGCTATAACAATTTAAGTATAATAACAATAATAATTATTAGTTTGTAATTACATCATTTATATCTACAACATTTAAAATAATAATAATAATAGCTATTATAAGTTATTATAAGCTATTATTATAAACTATTATTATTAAATATTAATTAAGATTTATTAATAAGTCTAGTAATTAGTTAAACCATTTTAAAAAGGTAAACAGTTACTAAGTCAATGTTCATAATAATGATTACTAGTGTAATTATCACTATTAATTATTAGGTCTTGATATTAATTATTAGATTATTCAATTAATTCTTTATTATTAAGTGACTATTAATTATTAATATTGATTTCTAACATTATCAATATTTATTAACTTTAATATATAGATTATTACTACTTTATTAACTTATTAAAAATTTTAATAAGTTAATAATAGTAATAAATTTAATATTATTGGATTAATATTAATATTATTAGATTAATACTAAGAATATTAATAGATTAATATTAATATTAATAGATTAATATTAATATTAATAGATTAATATTAATATTATTTTATTAATAAATTAATATTAATATTAATAGGTCATTACTATTATTAACTTATTAAATTTTTTTAATATTTATATTGATAATATTAATAACTAATATTACCAATATTAATTAATTTTAATACATAAATTATTATTACCTTTATTAACTCATTAAAAATTGTAATATTTATACAATGTAATAATAATTAATTTTAATACATTAATTATTATTAATATTAATGAAAAATTTTAATACAATATTATTGATTAGATACTATTCAATAATAATAATAATAATATTTCTCTTCAAATCTAAAATTCTTAAAACTAAGTCTGACATTCATCTCATCCTTCACTCCACTTTCCTCACAACTATTTATTTACCTCAGTTAAGCTCTTCTACTACCAGCATTCAAGATAGTCCTGATGATGGATCCCAGTTGGGATTTGAAACGTTCAGGGAAAATGGTTTTTACTGTGGATTCTCCGGTAACTATGTCTAAAAATATATGATGCTAACTCAAATGACGCATTAGTTTTTAAATAAATGAGTTTAATTAGTTAAATCACATTGTTTAATCGTGATTAGATTAGTTGTTAATAAAGTTATTTGACATGACTATTTTTGTCGTATGTAATAAAATTCACGCTAAAAACGACGGCCGTGATATATCCCGCCCAGATTGATGACTCCCGATGGTTTCAGACCCCCTTTGCCCCTCCGACATTTAATCACAAGCGGGTCCGAAAAGTGGACTCTGTCAATCCCGCTTTATCAACGTGTCATCCCCTCAACAATTTCGGAACCCCCTCCACTGAAACTTCTTACAACTCGTCCCCCCTTCAAAATCCCCCTTCCTCCTTCCCGCCTAATAGAAAACTATAAAACCTACAACCTCCACTCCAACTCTGCTCTCGCTCCTGTCACATCCCCCTCACTTATCATTAATCGTTAAGTATCCATTCCAAATTATGATCATTTCCAAATTAATGACTCTACTCCATGAAATAGACAACTTTCAATGGTAAATGATCTCGCTCATAAAACAAAGCAAAACCCCATTCAGTTGTCCTTCCCTCTACTATTCCAAGACACTGAACGACATAACCTACTACTACAACCAGTTATCAAGCCACACAATATTTCAACCGACCAAATCGCGGGTAATTAGTGTTTTCCATTTTATTTATTTGCAACATGTCTTCAAAGAGTAAATTGAAAGCCACAGTGGAAAACCCTATGCTTGCCCCCAGCCCTTACTAGATCAATAGTACAAGATCTTTGAAATCAATTGTGAGTTTGATCTCTAAGAACTCCACAATTGGTTAAAACAAAAATATGTTGATCTCAGTGACAAATTGAGTTAGTGGGACTTCTTCCTACCTCAATTTGTCTATCCTCAAACCCATCATTTTCCAGAATTTGTTTCATGGTGGCATTTCAGGTACATACCCAGTCAAAGAGAAATTGTACCCCAGAAAAATGACATCCTATTCACAATTACCCCTGAATCTATATGTCAGATGCTTCATATCTAGAATCCAACCTCTCTGAAATCCTTTTCAAAAGATTCCCTCATGGAACTCTACAAAAACCTGATTTTTCCCCATAGAGCCAAAAATTTTGAGACATTTCTACCTAAGAATGTCTAATTTCCAAAATAAAACCCTCGTTATCCCTCCTCACTGTTTCTTGAAATGAAAAAACAAGTCATTTCTATAGTTTCTTGTTTATTGGTCTATCAAACCAAGTAATGGGTTGATGAAGCCATTATAGGGTTTTTATCAGTGTTCTCAATAGGAGAAAAGCCTTCAGTCATTTTTCATTACAATGAATTCTTAGAAAAGTCATCCATGAACAATTCCTCAAGATTTCTATAGAAGGAGTCTTCAAGCATGCTTAAATTTTAGTTTACTTGTTTTTATTCCATCAAGTAGATAGATTTCAGTTTCCACTACAGAAACTAGATGAACAAGGAAATGCACAATCTATGATTCATTGGACTTCCTTCGTAAGGAAGCATGCCAATGAATTCACATTCAATGATTATATGGACCAATTTTTGTATAAAGTTTCTTTCCTACTTAACAATGATGTTGAACCTAGAATTGGACCTGAGATTAAGAGAATTCTACATCTCGGTGAACAAACAAAGACAAGTGATTGGTACTTGTATCAAAATTACACTAGGATTAGAGTGTATGGACGCAAATTTCCTCCATATAGATTGCCTAAATTTGTTCCTATAAGAATTTTTGCATTAGAGGATATTAGGAAAATGATAAATATGGATGATCTACACTTTGTGACAACCAAAAATAAATCTCAGTCCAAAATAAAAACACAGGTTGAGCCTTTCATTTGTAATTCCAGGACAACAAAAAATTAAGCATATCTTCTCCTCAAACAAATGAAATTTAAACTCAGTTTCACTTGGTCATATTATCCTTTGGGAATAATCTCAAAATTGAGAGTATAGCAGAAAAATACTCCTTACACTCATACTCCCAGACCTGAAATTGAACAATATATGAATCACGATCAATGGAAAGAAAATACTTCGCAGGAGGCAAAAGAACATGTACTTTCTACTACGACATCACAGACTCCAGTGCCATAAGAAAAGCAGGATAAAATACCAAGGGAGGATGTTTCTCCTTTAGTCACAAAAATTCAGGGAAGAGAATTCCAAGTTTACCAAAAGAGGTAGAAAACCAATCCAGCAGAAGATTCTTTGCACAAGGAAAATGTAAAACCTACACTAGTCTTGACATGTCCTTATACTTCTACCTTCCCTCGAAATGAAGACATTTTAATACGTTCACCATCATCTTCAGCTTCTCAAGAACCACTGGAAACATTTCAATAAGGAGAATTGGTCCATGATCAAGTTGAACCAAATATATTTGCAAGGTATAAGGAAATGAAAAAGAAGAATGAAATTATGAAAGCAACAACCTATTCAGAGTTCTCGAAACAAACAACTTCATCACATCACATACTTCTCTCAACTTTTGATACTGAGAAAGGAAATATGTAGATAACTTTCCTTCGAGCTGAAGTTCCTTTTCCTAAAACTATATAAGACTACAAAAGGTCTATCTTTTCTTTTAACATTGATAAAATCCATCATATTGATCACATGTATTTGCACATGCAAATAGGTGACATGTTGTATTCTACCTTGACAAACTTAGCAATGGAAACATCTAGGCTTCAGGCTTTAGTCAACAATATTCAATCTCAATTAAAATTAGAAAAAATATGTTCTTTAGCTAAATACACTAAGATAAAGTCTTTAGTGATTAAACTGGGATATGATCCCAGTAATGTAAAAGTTGTTGAGGAGATCATTAAGAGAAAAAATGCTGACATTGTAGCCCTAAAGAAGCAACTCAAACTTCCATCTATTGAAGATCCACAAACAAAGGAAGTTGATCAACTAGAAAAGGAAAAAGAACATATGTTCAAAATTATCATTGAACATAAGGGACAGATTAAAGAAATGGACACTAAAATAGAAAAATTGCTAAAGGAGAAAGAACAGTCAACTCAATTAGCAGTCATTCCTCTCACAACAGTTCCAGTTACAGGTACATCAACAATAGGGGCTTTTGCTTCAACATCTACTACAACAAAGGCACAACCTACAGATACATTAGGAGAATTAATCAAAGCTATGGAAGACTTGTCTATTAGAGGGCAGGGATTGAAAAGATGAAAGCTCAACTTGATAATATCCAAGAGAAAAAAAAATAAAAATTGATAATGTGTATTTATCAGAGCTTCAAAAAACTTAAGATATTAACCCAGAGAATTGAACTTTTAGGGAATGAATCTTCCACGGAACAGACAATTTCACAAGAAAAGGAAAACATATGGGTAGAGATTAATGAAGGTATGACTGAAATTTGGCCTTCCATTGAAATTATTTTCATGCAGGAGGAATTGGTGCAAAAATCAAAAGAGTTCATAGAAGATATAAAAGAAAATTTGGGTCAGAAACGAGGTGAAGCTAATGTCTCAATAAGAGTTTTGAATTCAAATACAAAAGAATAACTGGAAGAGTATGAGATTGAAGACAGAATTGAGACAATTCTTGAGGTAAGAAGAGTTCTTACAAAAAGGAATTTAATGCTACAGTTAGAGAATAAATGTCATAACTTGGAGGCTAACATTCAAAAATTCCATAGAAAGTTCAATATATTGCATCAAAAGGGGATTCCAGGTTTAAAGGGAATGGGAGATAAATTAGTTCAGCTAGATGATTATCAACAAAAGTTATATTCCATAGCAAGAGATAAATCCAAATTTTCCACCATAAAGGGAACCATTACAGGGAAAGATTTCATGGAAGGTTTGAAGTTCAACTTACTTATCAAACATGAAATAAAACATCTGTTTGTAATTAAGCCCACTTTTCAGAAATATACCGAGGTGGATGAAACCTATAGAAATTTAATCAAATTTTCCACCCCAGTTAAAGACAGATGAGATAAATTATGCAAAATTCTAGAGTAAACAATTATTCATCTTAAACATCAAAGACACAACCTTTTTAGGCCAAATCATCACCACAATCCTCGAAGTCAGTGCCAGAGAATTTCAACAGTTTTAATTTCCTATATTGTTGTACTATTTTTGTAAACAGTTTTTTAGGATATTTTGTAGAAACATCTTGATATTTTAAATCAAGATATTTTGATGAATTGTATAAATACTTCATATATCGAAGTACAAAGGGTTGGAACTCGTGTGAAGAAATCAAATCTTTGATGTAAAGTTGTACATGTAATGAAGTGATCATTTCCATTAATACAAAAAGTTTGTTCCAGGATTCCCGTGTCAGGTAATTGGTGAAGTTTCCTCTTGTAAAAATTTTATTTTTCCAGTTTTCCATATGTTCTTTATGTCTCTATTGTTTAAAGAAGATTAAGGGTTGCTTTTTTTTAAATACACTATGTTATGGCTTATAAACAATATCTATGTTTTCAATCTAATATTAAATATAGAATTCATCCTAGTATTATCTATGTTTAATGGAATCTAAATATTTTCATCCCATTCATTTCATAAATGCTCTACAGATCCAAAACCTTTCCTACCTTTCCCTGTTACATCTGTTGTTGGGACAGGGTCTGTTAGGGTCCTATAATTTATAGGATCAATGATCATTGAGTATTTTATTTCAGTATTTTAGATGGTAAATAATATATATTTCTACAAATGATTTCCAAAAAAAGAGATAGATAAATGAAAATAAAAAATGAAAAGAGGGTATAAATACAAAAAATAGAAGAAAAGAGAAAGAAAATAAATGATAAATGAACCCCACAAAAAATGAATAAACCTGAAATGGTTGCTAGTTCAAGTCCCATTACTAGCCTTTTGGCTTTGTAAAAGAATAAATAGATGAAATTGTGTGCAACTTGTTTAAAATGCCACAATCCCTTTCTGCATGAGACATATAGTTTAATCATGCTCAGGTTGTTTTTAGTTTATGTCAATTAGGATAGAATGAATAACTTAACCAAATAGTTTAACCTTGGTTAAGATTAGTTAGGAAGAAATAGGTGAATAATGTTAATCCAACTGTTTAATCTAGATTAATTTAGCTTATTAGATTAGTTTAGTGTTTGAAATAAATCGCCTTTATATCTGAGAATAAAACTTGAAGGGATTTGCATACCCAAATGCACCCACATTCACCTTTATAACATTAGGATAGACAAATGAAGATTTCATGTAATAAGGTTTGAAGTATTTCATTATCTAAAGTTTTCACTTTGGGTTATGTTTCATGCGCTCGAATAGAGGCGGGACCCTCGATGCTTAAACCTCCCCTTACTCACACATCCCCAATCACTCCCTGCATACATTTGACCAACCATAATAGAGTTCAGACCCCCCAAAGCAGCAACATTTAACGATGAGGGGGGGGGGGGGGGTCCGAAATGTGGTTTACTGCCACCTAACGTGGTTCCCCCAGGTGAGTTCAGACCCCCCCTCCATAAACTAGATACCACCACACCCCCCCTTTGAAAGAGGTATCGCCTTCCTACCTAACTTGCCTTCCCACCAATGGTTGCCTCCACGTCCCATCACTACTACCACTCCCATCGTGCCACCTCACTCTACGTCCCATCACTCCCACCAACGGTCCCACTCCACTCATCCCTTAATCCTCAGACGCCACGTCTAAAACCATTCCAACCTCATTAATATCCTATTCATTTGCCCGTGCCATTGCAAGAGTTAATGCCCCAAAACAGACCATTAATCTAACGGTTAAGGCATGTTCACTGCAGATAAATATGGAATTTTACAC
The DNA here is from genome assembly GCA_031772625.1 of Pinus tabuliformis. Classification (NCBI taxonomy): domain Eukaryota; kingdom Viridiplantae; phylum Streptophyta; class Pinopsida; order Pinales; family Pinaceae; genus Pinus; species Pinus tabuliformis. The sequence goes on from CM062814.1 coordinate 931,514,461, forward strand.
TCTGATTACACTTTCTTTCCCCGCTCATTGAATAGTGCTCCCACACCTCTGTGCTGTAATTTCCCTATAACATTTCCTTTGCCTGTCATTGGTCAATTGACAAAGTTATGCCATTCTGAATTCCGCCATTATTGGGCACAAAATAATTTTCTTACTATCACAGTCTTTGATTCTCCATCTTGCAAATCACCATGGCACCTAAAACTGCCCATGTGATCAATCCAATGCTTAATCCCCCTATTGATCTAGACCATACCCCACTTGTATATCAAGATTACAAAATCGTTGAAACACAGTGCGAATTCGACTTGTTCAAATTGTGCTGTTGGTTCCGAGATAACTTCCTTGACCAATCTGATGAGATACATCTCTGGAAATCTAGACTCCCTCTATTTTTTGTTCCCCAATCCTATCATTTTCCTGATCTTTTCTTGAGATGCCAATCCTATTACCTTGAAAGCAAGAGGAAAATTATCTCCCCAAATGGTGAAATTCTCTTTACCATCATAACTGATAGCATTAATCAAATGTTGTTGGTTCCCCACTGTGATTCCCTTTCCCCTTTCTCCATTGAATCCCTTAGAGAAATTTACTGGAAGTTAACTTCCCCTAGAGAGCTACCATCTTTGAAATATTCCTCCTTTAAGACTCTCAACTCCCTAAGAAAAATCCCCCATATCCCTCTTCTATGTTCCCTCAAAGGACAAGACATATTATTTCTATTTTGTCTTCCATTCTTGGTTACTATTCAGATGAGTGGGTAGATGAGCCTATTCTAGGTTTTCTGTCCACCCTTTCTTTAGAAGAAGGACCATCAGTCACCTTTGACTATGGTCACTACTTATCAAATATAATTAATGAAAAATTCCTTTAGTTTTTAACTAAAGGAATGTTCAGATATTCATCCATTCTTATGTATATGTTTCTATTTTTCCAAGCATATAAGTTTCCATTCTCATTGCAGAAATTATATCAGCAAGGAGAGACATAGCCAATTGTTTTTTGGACTTCCTTAGTTAGAAAACAATCACACGAGTACAACTTTTCAGAGTCTATAGATCAATTTGTATATCCAGCCACTTGTGTGTTAAGTGGCCAACAAGTTCCAAGGATCAGTGAAGAAATTCAGAAGGTTCTGCAGCTCAGTGAACATGTTAAAATAGGGGATTGGTATCTTTACCAATCATTCACAGAGATTAGAGTGTATGGTTCAGAGATGCCACCATACAAACTGCCCAAATAATTGCCCATGATGATATTTTCCTTGGAATATATCCGGCAGATAATTCATTCTGACAATATTCATTTTGTGGCAGCCAAGAAGAAATCCCAGTTCATGTTTGAAGACTTTGAAGTTGGACAATGGAACTACATAATCTCCATTATCTTCCTTAGTTACAAAAGATATTCCAGCTACTGTCCCTCAAACACCTTAAACTTCTACTGAGCGGAGACAGTTGGACATTTTTCAGAGATACAAGGAAATCAAATAGAGGAATGAGGCCATTCATGACAACATATCATCTCAGTTCAGAAAACAATCCTCCTCCATTCAACATAGACTCATCTCCGCATATGATACAAAGAAGGGAAGAATGCATATGGCATTCTTGCAGGCCAAGGTCCCTCAACCAAAGTTAGCAGTATATTTCAAACAAACCACTTTTGAATTTGAGGCAAATGATGTCCATCATTTGGATCAAATAGATATTCACAGATAGGCAGTAGAGATGGTATATTCAACTTTCACTCAAACTGCCATCACTGCCTCAAGACTATAACTTACTCTTAATAATGTGCAGTCTCAACTCAAATTGGAGAAAAACTTCTCACTTTCCAAAGTTAACATAATCAAATACTTGGAGGAAATGGTGATCAAAGAAGGCCTTGATCCAGATAATGCAAAATCTACAGAAGAAATAATAAAAAGGAAGAATGTTGATATTGCCACATTAAAGAAGAAATTGAAGGTGCCAGCAATAGAAGACCCCCAGGCTAAATAACTTGGAGAGACATAGCTACAAAAGGAAGAGATGCTAAAGCTACTAGTGGAGCAAGGTGCCCATATTAAAGCAATGGAAGCAGAAATGGATAAGTCTATAAATGAAAAGGAGCAGAGTTCATAGCTTGAAGTTGTTCCTCTTGATGCAGTTCCAATTGCATCTCTGCTATAGACAGGTGTCCCTAAAACAACTACTACAACAGGAACATCATCCTCAATAGTGCTTCCCACATCAGTTGTGGATGACTCAGTGAAATTAGCTCAGTCTATGGAAAACATGACTATACAAGAAGAAGAGCTAAAGAAATTGAAACTAGAGATAAAGGTTTTATAGGAGCAGAGTCTAAAGTTTGAGAATGCTTATTTAACAAAAACACAGAAGACCCAGACACTGTCCCAAAGAGTGCAGAAAATGGAAGAAGATTGTGCCATGGGAAAAACATTGGCACCGGTGAAAGAAAATATCTGGAAACAATTAATGAAGACATGGGAGAAATTTAGCCTTCAATCCAAATTATTTTTTGAATAGAAGGAACTTTTTGAAGGGTCGACTGAAGCCATTGAGTAGGTTAGAAAGCAGCTAGGAGATAAACCAAATGAAGCCACTGAGCTTCTTAAATTTCTAAATTCAAAGAACAATCAAGAATTGAAAGAATTAGAAATTGAAGACAAGACTGAAACAATTTTGGAAGTTAGGAAAGTGTTGACTAAAAGGAAACTGTTGAGACAGCTTGAAGAGAAGCGAGGAAACATGAACACATGCATACATAGATTCTTTGCCAAGCTGGAGCCTCTCTATAAGAAAGGACTTCCAAACCTATTAGTTATTAATGAAAAGCTCAATATGTGGCCAGATTACAGTGCACAGAGTATGAACAAAGCAAGAGACAATTCAAAAGTTATAGCAGGAAGACTCAGCATGATAGGAAGGGTGTTCCTGGAAGCACTATCGTTTGATCTTAACATCTAGTATGCAGTTCCAAACTTGTTCATCACCCGACCGACATTTTCCAGGTATACCGAAGTTGACGAAGTGTACAAGAAATTAATGAAGATGAATATCCCAAGCGAGCAACATTGGGATAAACTCTGTGAATTACTAGAGTAAAAGGTAATTCAGTAGCACAGCTCAGCGTTACAGCACATCCAGTTTTTCAGCACCAGACAACCAGTTATTCCTTCATTTCAGTGCCACCACTTCAAGCAGTTCAATTTTCCTCATTTCATTGTAATAAGTTAGCTTAATTCAATCCTATCATTTTGTAGATACATCCTCGTCATTCAGACAAGATATTTTTCGTAAATTAGTTATAAATATTTCAATTGTTGAAGTAGTAGAGGTTGGTTTTTGTATGAAGAAACACTATGGTATATCTTTTGTTGAAGCATCAACTATTTTTCCAAAGTAATACATAAGCTCTTTCACAGGATTCATGTGTCAAATTGGTGTTGAAGTACATCTATCTATTATATGTGTTGATATCTCTCTATTTATAGCACATAATTGTTTTCTAAAATCTGAATTATTTAATAGATAAATAAAAGGCAGAATTTTCTTAAATCTACGCTCTGCACTTGGCTACAAATAATTTCTATGTTTTCTTTTGATATTTGAATATAGAATTCAGGTAACAATTCTCTATATTTTAAAGTGACTTTAAAGAATCCAGTTGGTTTGGCTACCTTGCCTTGTGAGATCTATCTGTAGATACTCTAGTTAATCTGTATTTTATGTAACAGACTCCATAGCCCAATGGAAATCTAAGTTATCAACCAACCACTCAAATACAAATCAAACCCCAAACTTAATAACTAGCCTAATATTCAATCAAACAAAGTTAAATCTTACAGAGAGAGCCCTCTTTGAAGCTGGCAGGGCTAGATCCCAGCTTCCAAAGTTGGTTTGTGGTTACCTTGGTGATTTTCTTCTGCAACCTCAGAAAATTACTAAGTGCTAACATTCTGGTGACCATACTGGGGACTAAAAATAATCCTTCATTCCACCATCACAAGATTATTTCCCTAGTTTGTATATCCTTATTTCAAGAAATTTAATGATTAAGACATTGGGAATAAAGGATTGGAGGTTGTTTTACTTCTAAAAAACAAAAAACAATTGGCTCCAAAAATAGTTTTTACTCGAACAAATCTTGATCCATACCCACATGAAATTCTAGACAATCATGAAAGAATACTCAGAAGGAGAAGTTTAGCTAAATGCAAAGGAAGCAATAGCCCCCTTTCAAGGGCCAATTCTCTTCCTGAGAACCTTGATACTATTCACGATATTCAATTTGACCTACCTTTCAAATACAATCTTTTTAGGATTAGTTCTGAATCTTTCGTTGATCAGATAGTGGTTGATGAAGCCATTCTTCAACCATATAAACCAATAAGACCATTTGTTGAACCTAATTCAGATCAGCAAGCCCTTCAGGACTTTGACAAGCTACAAGATCTTGATTCGACCCTTGATCAGGCTGTACATCAAGCATACATACAATATTCTGTTGATCTCTCTACTCTTACTATTGCTGCTTCTACTTCATCCTCCCAATTGGTTCATCCAACATCAGTTGTCCCTTCCTCTTTTGTAATTTCAACTACTCATCTAGTAGTATCTCAAGTAGTCACTTAATTAATTCCCACAAATCCTATATCTGCTCCTCCCTTAAGACCAAATATCATGACTGCTCGTTATGCACCTCTATTTCTACCTACACAACTGTATAGTATGCCCCAAGACTATTAGACTAGGATACCTAGTTTGATGGTACTATTCTTATTGTTGCACAACAACACATTGATAGGATGAATGACTTCTTCGATCTTCACTAAGTAGATGAGAATGGTGTGAAACCGAGGCTTTTTTTTGAGAGCTTACGTGGAGAAGTCAAAAAGTGGTTCAAAGGCCTAGCAACAGGTAGTACAAATGACCTTGCTATTTTTCACCAATCTTTCCTAACTAGGTGGGAAATTAAAAAGAGTCCTCTGCAAATCCTTGATGATTATAAAAACTTTAGAGAGGTCCCAATGAAATTGTAGAAGAGTACCGTGACAGATTCAATAGGGTTTATAATGCAGTTCCCATTTCCATTAAACTACCCTCGGGCTTGGCCCTAATACATTTCCTAGAAGGATTCGATGTCGATATGGCCTATCAACTAAGAGAAAGAGATCCATCCACCCTAGATGGGATGCAAGCAAACACACTTAAAGTAGAGGCTAATTTATTAGCCAAGAAAGCTAACTTAAGGGCTGAAAAAAGAGTAATGATAAAAGAGGAAACTTCATCTTTTGTTTCTGCTGATTATAAATTAGATAGTTTGCTGAGAACAATAGAGAAAATGATGGAAATAATCAATATATTTGATAGGAATCCTCAAAGAGAAAATCAAACTGGGAAAATAAGAAAATCAAACTATCGAAGAAATCAACCCTTGAATAAACAAAGAGGCCAAAAGGATCTAGACCAGTAGGTAATACCTCCTTTCCAGGAAAATTATACATATGAGGAGACTAAAGTAGCTGATGATACAGAGAATACTCAAATAAATCTATTAGGAGTAAATGATAATGACTATATTTTTCTTATTGAGGAAGATGAAGACCTTTTTCTGTTATCCCAAAATGAAATAGAACCTGAAGAAACAAAGGATTACAAAAAAGGCTTTGAGAATGCCATTATGGAAGTTCATAAGCAGTACAACCTCAAGAGTAGAAAAGTACTTGATAATCCTCCAAAGAAACCAGCTGAAACGCCTGCCAAAAAGAATGTTGAGATTCTTACTGGAAAGAATCCTGATGTTATAATCCAAAAAAACCTGACACTACGTCCAAAACAATTAAAACAAATGATCCCTCTACCATCCAGTCGAGAGATATGCCCCAAAGAGATGTGACTGATAAACTAGAAGCTGTCAATTCAAATAAAACAGACATCATTTAATATAGAAAACGAATTGGCAAAACTCAAAATCCCTATTCCTTTGATAGAATTGATTAATAAAACTCCTTATAGATCCCAGGTAATGAAAGCATTGAGCATATGAGAAGGCACTAATACAATTATTGTATAAGATGATCAGCCTGAATTACTATTTGGCCCTGAAGTTGATGGAAAAATTCAAGAGGGAGTTGTTCCTCCCTTTTAGGTTAGTCTAAGTATTCATGACAAAATCTGACATAATGCTATGCTTGACTCAGGGCCTCCCACAACCTTATGCCGAAAGTAATTATGGAGAAGTTGGGATTAGGTATTACTAGAAGGTACAAAGAGATTTATTCATTTTATTCTAGTCAAGTTAATTGCCTTGGACTTATAAAATATTTATGTGTAAGTTTAGTCCAAATCGCTACCAAAAATATACTTATGGATATAGTTGTTGCCGATATTCCACCCAAATATGGAATGATGCTTTCCCATTCATGGGGAGTCAAACTCCAAGGAACTTTACATATGGATATGTCCTACACAACAATCCATGTCTTTGATTAGAACATAATACTCTATAGAGAGAAACTTATGAAATTCATGGTCACCACTCAGGATAGGCCTAAAAATTATCCTATATATTCTGTTCATTCTGATTTGGACTCATTTATTATTTACAATGACATAAGCACACAAGAACAAATTCAAAACCATGGTACTGACTTTTGTCTCAATGGTTATGGTTAAACATTAATCACTACCCAGGATAATTCAGATGAAGTCTCATGGAATTTGGGTTTTGATGGATCAGTGAGTAAAGAAGGACCTGGTGCTGGTGTATGGGTTTCTAATTCATATACTCATCACTCAGAAGGTCACTCCTACAAATTAAATTTTTAGTGTTCTAATAACATTGCAGAGTACGAAGCCTTACTCTTAGGTTTACAACTCTTGAAGAAACTTGGTGCTAAACGAATTTCCATTCATGGATATTTTGAGTTTGCTATAAAACAAATCAAAGGAGAATACTCTGCAAAACATCCTAGGATGAGAGCCTATATAAATCATGTGTTATAATTTCTTCATTCTTTCACTGAATATAGTTTGTCTGCAGTTTCAAGAGATCAAAATATACTACCTAATGGTCTTGCTACTTCGGCAAGTACTTGTAAATTACCATTTCGTCCTACTCATCCATATATAGTCGAAGTGAAGAATAGACCTACTGTACCTGATAACATTAGATACTGGCAGGTTTTTGGAGATGATGCTCATATTGAAAACTTTTTGTAGTCTAAAGATGAATTTGAAGATACTAATATAGATGTAGAATTTGATATAGAAGATACTATACATACTAGTGTAAATAAATTAGAATTACATGAAATAAATGAAGAAAAGCAAGAAACAAATATTTTACAACTGAAAGACAACATCCTGCCTAGAGGGCTTGTTCCTTTAGAAGATTTATTTGATTTCAATGATGTGGCGAAGAAGCCCAAAATTGAACCCACTGGAGTTGGTGTTGAGGAATATAACATTGGGACTGAACTTCAACCCAAAATCATGAAATTGTCTAAATCCTTACCTCCAGCTGAAAAGATGAAGTACATTAAATTGTTCAAAGAATACATTGATGTTTTTGCCTGGATTTATGAGGACCTGAAATCATATGACACCAATATCATACAACACAAAATCCCATTGAAAGAAGATCATAAATCCTTTAAACAATAATTAAGGAGGATTAATCCAATGCTTATGCCTCTGGTTGGAAAGGAGGTAAAGAGAATGTATGATGCAAAAATCATAGTACCTCTGAGATATTCCAAATGGGTGTCCAATTTTGTTCCCACTCAAAAAAAGACTGGTGAAATCAGACTCTGCATTTCTGAATTTAAATAAAGCCTCTCTAAAAGACAATTACCCTCTACCTAAGATGGACCACATCTTATAGAAGGTAGTTGGATCCAACAAGATTTCCTTGTTGGATGGATTTTCTGGTTATAACTAGGTCTTAGTACACCCAGATGATCAAGAAAAAACAACGTTTACTACACCTTGGGGCACTTTCATGTATGTGAAAATTCCTTTTGGTCTAACAAATGCTGGAGAAACATTTCAGAGGGCCATGGATTTTACTTTTGCTGATGAAATGGATCATTTCATAGTTATATATCTGGATGACATCACTGTTTTTTCAAAAACAAATGAGGAACACTTAAATCACATGAGAAGAGTTTTTGAAGAATGTCGAAGATTTCGCATTTCCCTCAACCCTAAGAAAACATTATTCGGTTTGCAAGAAGGAAAAATGTTGGGACACATAATTTAGAATGAAGGAATCAAGATAGGTCCCAGTAGAATAGAAGCTATATTGAAAATTAACCCCCCTAGTAATTTAAAAGAAGTTCAATCTTTTATTGGACAGATAAATTTTCCAAGGATATTCATTTCGAATTTGGTTGAAATTTTAAAGAATATTACCAATATGCTAAAGAAGAATACTGAGGTGAAATGGAACATGGAAGCTAGAAAATCATTTATCATTGTAAAGCAAGCTTTAACTCACACACCTATGTTAATTAGTGCAAATTTTACTAAATATTTCATATTTTTTTTGTTTTCTTTAGAACACACCATTATTGTAGTTCTCCTACAAAAGAATGATGAGGGCAATGAACAACCCATTGCTTTCTTCAGCGAATATTTGAGAGATGCAGCCTTGAAATATGACATTATGGAAAAACAAGACTTTTCCCTGGTAAAGGCAATAAAAGAATTTAGAGTGTATATTCTGCATTCACACATCATTGCCTTTGTCCCAAGTGCAGTAGTTAAAGATATAGTGACTCAAAATGATCTAGATGGGAAATGGGTAAGTGGATTGTTGTTATACTAGAATATGATATTGAAATTTGACTCACTAAACTCATCAAAGGTCAAGGGTTAGAAAAATTAATGGCAGAATCTAACTTGCATGCTTTAAATATAAATTTTCCGACAATATTTAATGAACTAGATGAGCTAGCAACTCCAATGGTAGCAGAAGTTTTTGATACCTCTCCCTGGTATGAAGACAGTATTTATGTGCTACATAATTTACAAGATCCTACTGGTTTAACCAAAACAAAGGCTAGATTTATTAAATTTAAAGCTGTTAAGTTTTGTATTTTGAATGAAAATCTGTACTGGAAAGTTGTTGGTGGTGTTTTACTAAACTGTTTATTGGAAAATGAAGCAGATAAAGTCATGCAAGAGTTCCATGAAGGAGACTGCGGTGGACACCTGTATTGGGAAACTACTGCAAATAATATTTTAAGGGCGGGTTTTTACTAGCCCAACCTATTTTTTGATATCCAAAAGAAAATTAATTGATGCCAAAATTCCAAATATTCGAAGGTAAGAAGAAGATGTTGCATTTACCCTTGAGGCCTATATCTACTGAAACTCCTTTCCAACAATGGGACCTTGACTTCATAGGAGAAATCCACCTTGCTTCATCTGCCCAACATAAGTGGATTCTGACAGCCACTAATTACTTTACAAAATGGATAGAAGTCATACCTACTAGGCAAGCTTTTGATGTAGTCATCATTAAGTTCCTAGAAAACAATATCCTTGCTAGATTTAGTTGCCCTAGGAATATTATTACTAATAATGTTGCAGCTTTCATATCAAAAAGGATGATAGATTTATGCAATAAATATAAGATAAAATTGGGACATTCTACAACCTATTACCCTCAGGGAAATGGAATGCTAGAATCCTCCAATAAAATCTTGGTTAACATTATCAAAAAGTTGTTGTAGGACAATAAAAAATCATGGCACATCAAGCTAGTTAATGCATTATGGGCATACATGCTTACTACCAAAATGTCAATAGGCATGTCTCCGTATTAGCTAGTTTATGGGAGAGATGTTGTTTTTCCAACTTTGTTGGGAATTACTATTTTAAAGATGATGCAAGAGTTGGAGGTGGAACCAAATGATTTACAAAGGAGAATAAACCAGACCATCCATTTGCATCAGACCAGAGAAGTAGTTCATAACAAAACTCAGTTGATCCAAGACAACATCAAGAAAACATTTGACCGAAGGAAAAAAGATGCTGGCTTTCATATTGGTAATCATGTTCAGAAATGGGATTCCAGAAGGGAAGAAAAAGGAAAGCATGGTAAGTTCGACAACTTATGGATGGGACCTTACATTATTGATTCTTACCAAGGTAACAATGCCTTTTTTATTAAGAACACAGATGGGACAAAAATACCTGGAGGACCTGTCAATGGCAAGATGCTCAAACATTATGTTTTTAAGGACTAACAAAGTTCTTTATCACAATCATTGTTGATTCCATTTACATTTTTACTGTCATGAGTGGGTAGCTTATATCTCAAAGTTGAAGCCCATGGAGAAGGCCCTGAGCTTTGAGACATTTTTCCACCATAACTACAGAAAACAGAAAAAATCAGATGCAATAAATACTGAATATAAGGACTCAAGGCTACTGGTCTACGATGTTCTTGACACTTCACCAGGAAGTTCCATCCCCAGCTGGATCAATGATAATTGAGTATTTTCTTTCAGTATTTTAGATTGTAAATAATATAGCTTTCTGCAAATGATTTCCGAAAAAATAGATATAAAAATGAAAATAAAAAATGAAAAGAGGGTATAAATACAAAAATAGAAGAAAAGAAATGCTAAATGAACCCCACAAAAATGAATAAACCTGAAAGTGATGCTAGTTCAAGTGCCACTACTAGCCTTCTAGCTTTGTAAAAGAATAAACTTATGAAATTGTGTGCGGCTTGTTTAAAATTCCACAATCCCTTTCTACTTGAGACAGACAGTTTAATCATGCTCAAGCTGTTTTCAGTTTATGTCAATTAGGTTAGAATGAATAACTTAACCAAATAGTTTAATCTTGGTTAAGATTAGATAGGCATAAATAAGTGAATAAAGTTAATCCAACTATTTAATCTGGATTAATTTAGTTGATTAGATTAGTCTATTGTTTGAAATAAATAACCTTTATCTCTTAGAATAAAAATTGAAGGGGTTTTCATATCCAAATGCACCCACATTCACCTTTATATCATTAGGATAGACAAATGAAGATTTCATGTAATAAGGTATGAAGTATTTCATTATCAAAAGTTTTTCACTTTGGGTTATCTTTCATGCACCCGAATAGAGGTAGGGCCCTTCGGTGCTTAAACCTCCCCCTTACTCACACATCCCCGATCACTCCCTGCATACATTCGATGGCCCATAACAGTGTTTGGATCCCCCTGAAGCGACAACATTTAATGATGGGGGAGGGGGTCCGAAAAGTGGTTTACCGCCCCCCGACGTGGCGCCTCCAGGTGATTTTGGAGCCCCCCCTCCATAAACTAGATACCACCATACCCCCCCTCTGAAAGCGATATCACCTTCCTGCCTAACTTGCCTTCCCACAAACGGTTGCCTCCACGTCCCGTCATTGCTGCCACTCCCATGGCGCCAACTCACCATATGTCCCATCTCTCTTGCCAATGGTCCCACTTCACTTATCCCTCAATCCTTAGCTGCCACATCTAAAACCATTCCAACCTCATTAATCTCCTATCCGTTTGCCCACGCAATTACATGAGTTAATGCCCCAAACATACCATTAATATAATGGTTAAGGCATGTTGATTGTAGATAAATTTACACTCTGATTACACTTTCTTCCGCACTCGTTCAATAGTGCTCCCACACCTCTGTGCTGTAATTTCCCTACAACATTTCCCTTGCCTGTCATTTGCCAATCAACATAGTTCTGCCATTCTAAATTATTGCCATTATTGGGCGCACAATAATTTTCTTACTATCACAGTCTTTGATTCTCCATCCTACAAATCACCATGGCACCTAAAACTGCCCCTGTGATTAATCCAGTGCTTAATCCCCCTATTGATCTAGACCATACCCCACTTGCAGATCGAGATTACAAAATCATTGAAACACAGTGCGAATTTGACTTGTTCGAATTGCACTGTTGGTTATGAGATAACTTCCTTGACCATTCAAACGAGATACATCTCTGGCAATCCAGACTGCCTCTGTTTTCTGTGCCCCAATTCTATCATTTTCTTGAATTTTCCCCGAGATGCCAAGCCTCTTACCTTGCAAGAAAGAGGGCAATTATCTCCCCAAATGGTGAAATTATCTTCACCATCACAGCTAATTGCATTAATCAAATGCTACAGGTTCCCCATTTTGATTCCCTTTCCCCTTTCTCCATTGAAGCTATTAGAGGAATTTACCAGAAGTTAACTTTCCCCCAGAGGGATGCCATCTTTGAAATCTTCCTCCCTGAAGACTCTCAAATCCCTAAGAAAAATCCCCCATATCCCTCTTCTATGTTCCCTCAAAGTACAAGACATATTATTTCTGTTTTGTCTTCCATTCTTGGTTACTATTTAGATGATTGGGTAGATGAGGCTATTCTAGGCTTTCTGTCCACCCTTTCTTCAGAAGAAGGACCATCAGTCACCTTTGAATATGGTCATAATTCATGAACAATTCCTTCAGTTTTTAATTTAAGGAATGTTAAGATATTCATCTATTCTTATGTATATGTTTCTATTTTTCCAAGCAGATAAGTTTCCATTCTTAGTGCAGAAATTAGATCAATAAGGAGAGCTACAGTCAGTTGTTTTCTGGACTTCCTTAGTTAGAAAACAATCACAGTAGTACAAATCTTCAGAGTTTATAGATCAATTTGTATATCCAACCACTTGTGTGTTAAGTGGCCAGCAGGTTCTAAGGATCAGTGAAGAAATTCAGAAGGTTCTGCAGCTCAGTGAATAGGTTAAAATAGGGTATTGGTATCTTTACCAATCATTCATAGAGATTAGAGTGTATGGTTCAGAGCTACCACCATACAATCTGCCCAAATACTTGCCCATGAGGATATTTGCCTTGGAATATATCTGGCAGATAATTCATTCTGACAATATTCATTTTGTGGCAGCCAAGAAGAAATCCATGTTCAAGTTTGAAGACTTTCAAGCTGGGTAGTGGAAATATAGAATCTCCATCATCTTCCTCAGTTACAAATGATATTCTAATTACTGTCCCTCAAACACTTGAAACTTCTACAGAGCAGAGACAGTTGGGCATTTTTTAGAGATACAAGGAAATCAAACAGAGGAATAAGGCCATTCATGACAACATATCAACTCAGTTCAGAAAGCAATCTTCCTCCATTCAACATAAACTCATCTCAGCATATGATACAGCGAAGGGAAGAATGCATATGGCATTCTTGTCGGCCTAGGTCCCTCAACCAAATTCAACCACAGATTTCAAGTAGACCACTTTTGAATTTGATGCAAACGATGTCCATCCTTTACATCAAATAGATATGCACAGATGGGCAAAAGAGATGGTATATTCAACTTTCACTCAAACTGCCATCATTGCCTCAAAACTACATCTTACTCTAAATAATGTGAAGTCTCAACTCAAATTGGAGAAAATCTCCTCACTTGCCAAAGATAACATAATCAAATACTTGGAGGAAATGGTGGTCAAAGCAGGCCTTGATCCAGACAATGCAAAATCTACAGAAGAAATAATTAGAAAGAAGAATGTTGATATTGCAGCATTAAAGAAGAAATTGAAGCTGCCAGCAACAGAAGACCCCCAGGCTAAAGAACTTGGAGAGACAAAGATACAAAAGGAAGAGATGCTAAAGCTGCTAGAGGAGCAAGGTGCCCATATTAAAGCAATGGAAGAAGAAATGGATAAGCTTATAAAGGAAAAGGAGTAGAATTCACAGCTTGCAATTGTTCCTCTTGATGCAGTTCTAATTGCATCTCTACTACATATAGGATTTCCTAGAGAAACTACTATAGCAGGAACATCATCCTCAATGGTGCTTCCCACATCAGTTGTGGATGACTCAGTGAAATTAGATCAGTCTATGGAAAACATGAATATACAAGCAAAAGAGCTAAAGAAACTGAAACTGGAGATAAATGTTTTACAGGAGCAGAGTCTAAAGATTGAGAATGCTTATTTAACAAAAACATAGAAGACCCAAACACTGTCCCAAAGAGTGCAGAAAATGGAAGAAGACTGTGCCATGGGAAAAAAATTGGCACAAGTGAAATAAAATATCTGGAAAACAATTAATGAAGACATGGGAGAAATTAGGCCTTCAATCCAAATTATTTTTCAACAGAAGAAATTTTTTGAAAGGTCAACTGAAGCCATTGAGCAGGTTAGAAAGCAGCTAGGAGATAAACCAAATGAGGCCACTGAACTTATTAAATTTCTAAATTCCAAGAACAGTCAAGAATTGGAAGAATTACAAATTGAAGATAGGACTGAAAAAATTTTGGAAGTTAGGAAAGTGTTGAATAAAAGGAACCTGATGAGACATCTTGAAGAGAAGGGACAAAACATGAACACATGCATACATAGATTCTTTGCCAAGATGGAGCCTCTCTACAAGAAAGGACTTCCAAACTTGTTAGTAATTAATGACAATCTCAGTATGTGGCCAGATTATAGTGCACATATTATGAACAAAGCGAGAGACAACTCGAAATTTATAGTCGGAAGACTCAACATGATAGGAAGGGAATTCCTAGAAGCACTATCGTTTGATCTTAACATCTATTATGCAATTCCAAACTTGTTCATCACCCAACCGACATTTTCCAGGTATACTGAAGTTGACGAAGTGTACAGGAAATTAATGAAGATGAATATCCCAAGCGAGCAGTGCTAGGATAAAATTTGTGAGTTAGTAGAGTAAAACGTAATTCAATAGCACAACTCAGCATTACAAGATATCCAGTTTTTCAGCACCAGATAGCCAGTTGTTCCTTCTTTTCAGTGCCACCACTTCAAACAATTCAATTTTCCTCATTTCATTGTAATAAGTTAGCTTAATTTAGTCCTATCATTTTATAGATACATCCTCGTCATCCTGACAGGATATTTTTTGTAAATTAGTTATAAATACTTCAATTGTTGAAGTAGTAGAGGTAGGTTTTTGTATGAAGAAACACTATTTATATCTTTTGCTAAAGCATTAGTTGATTTTCCAAAGTAATAAAAAAGCTCTTTCACAGGATTCATGTGTCAAAGTGGTGGTGAAGTACATCTATCTATTATATGTGTTTATATCTCTATGTTTATAACATATAATTGTTTTCTAAAATCTGAATTATTCAATAGATAAATAAAGGGAAGAATTTGTTTAAATCTACACTCTGCACCTGGCTATGAATAATTTCTATGTTTTCTTCTGATCTTTGAATATAGAATTCAGGTAACAATGCTTTATATTTTAAAGTGAACCTTATTCTGTTCTTCTTCTCCATTTCACAGACTTTAAATAATCCAGTTGGTTTGGCTACCTTTCCTTGTGAGATCTATCTGTAGATACTCTATTAAATTTGTATTTTATGTAACAGAGCCCATAGCCAAATGGAAATCTAAGTTATCAACCAACCACTCAAATACAAATCAAACCTCAAACTTAATAACTAGCCCAATATTCAATCAAATAAAGTTATATCTTATAGAGAGAGACCTCTCTGAAGCTGGCAGGGCTAGATCCCAGCTTCCAAAGTTGGTTTATGGTTCCCTTGGTGATTTTCTTCTGCAACCTCAGAAAATTACTGAGTGCTAACAGGGTCCCTAGGGTCATTTTGGTCAAGTTTTGGGTCAATTTTGTAATATCTTTTTGTAACGAATGTAAAGTCTCTACGAAATGTGGAAGCGGAGCGCGAAGCTAATACAAGTCAAAGGGACTTTAGTCCCTTGGGTGGGTAGGTGATAGAGTGGTTTGGAGACCTGCCCATGGTCCGCGAACCATGGTATTGTAAAGAAAATGCTATATATAGATGAGTCATAGTGAATCTTAAAAAGTATCAAATAGTGAAGAATCATTCAAAGGGAAAGGTATTATAGCAAGAAAGGTTTGTTTCCTGTACTTAGGTGAAAGGGGAAGGCTCCTGCAGTTGAGTGTGTGAAGACCTTGGTAAGTCTGCAGGATGAGTGCGTAGGCCCCTACAACTGAGTGCATAGGGAAAATAAGTTTGTATCTAAATGATTATACTTAATAAAGATTATTTTGAGCCAATTGTGATGCATCTGTGTCTTAATTATTACTTTTGAAAAGTTTATGTAGCTTCACTACATGTTATGATTTGTACAAATTAATGCTTATTTACTGTGCGAAACTAGTATATATGTACTCTTTATGCATGTTAAGGATAATTAAGGACCTTCGTGAAGATCTGGAAGTCATTTAGATAGATTTACAATAGTTTTTTGTTCAGAAGGGTTAAAGGTGCATGAAGGTAGATCTAATCCTTGAGGACTACAAGAACACATCACACAGGCCTCTGGATGCAGAAACCTGGTTCTAGCATCCCCCAATATTGCTTCAGGTGAGACTTCAACTTGCACTACATGGGTTGTTGCCAAAAGGGATAGCAGTTAGGGTTTTTTTGGTTGACATAGATAAAGCTGAACCTAGGTTAGGCCCAATCAAGCCAACAAATGGTTCTGTTGCCAAGACCAGGATCTGTTCGAGGAATATGTGGTGTTGAATAAGTGGTTTCCTACTAAGAAGGAAATGCAGAAGTGGATCGATTGAAATTTTCACGTGTTTGTAGGTCAGGATTAAAAAAACCCAAAGTTATCCAAGGAATAGTGGTTGAATAGATAGCTGTCCACAGACGAGGCATAAGCCTTCTTCTGTTTCTTCCCTTGCAAACTACACGAGTCGCTTTCCAGACTAGAAAATAGTTAGGGTATGTGAAGGCTTGACTACCCTATTGTGTGGAATCCAGAGCTGGTACAGCGCCTAGAAGCTTCAGAAAATAACATCGCACGGGTTGTGATCACTAGATTGATCGTATCTTAGGAGGATTCGTCATTGAGCTCGCGATTGATATGACCATCAACTATAGCGAAGTAGAGCGCAGGTTCTTCAAGGGACTGCAAGGTAAGTATTTAAAATCTCTAAAAACTTGGATTTAGATGTTGTTGTATGAAAAAATATTTATTCCATTACCTTGATGTTTGAGACTACACGACGCGAAAAACCATTCAAAAGGAACGGAGAGTCAGGCTCTGAATACAGTCTGCCGTTAGGATCCTCTTCTAGGGATGGCGAAGGAACTATTCTAAATACATTGTGAAGTGCGTTGCAATTGGTAAGTCAAGATATCATTGGGATACCTCTTCCATCCACTCCACCTCGACCTCCACCTCCACCTCCGCATCAACCATTCAACACGACGAGCACCATGAAGATGCCAATATTTAAAGGAGTAGGAAGCAAAGACCCCGAGAAATTATGGTTCGTTACATATGTCGTGTGGACAACACAAAAAATTAATGATAATAATATAAATAAAGCATAGCTGGTCACAGCACTGCAGGATAGGGCACTAACTTGGTATATCAAGTTTTGTCAAGATAGGCCTAGTGTGACGATGGCAGAGACTCAACAGGTGTTGAAGAGTGAGTTTAAGAAGCTTAAGTCTCAGGCGCAGTCTGTAATCGAGTTTAAGGAAATTCAACAGAGGGTAAATGATTCATCATGGGATTTCGATCAGAGGCTAAAATTCCTAATCGGGCAAGCTAATATGAAGATCACGTATGATCAACATAGAGACTAGTACATTGCTTCGTTGTTGCCTCATGTGAGATTACCATTATCACAGCAGAAGATAGGAATGAAATCAGAAGCCATGGAGATCATGATGAGGTTGGAAGCCTCACTAGTTCAAGATACGAATGTTGGAGTACAACAGATTTAGTTGTAGCTTGCAAGTCTGCATATGGAGTTGCAAAGTTTGAAGATAGGAAAGGATGCTCAGATCGAGGTGCGTGCTGAAGTGTGGTGCATAAAATGTAAGGATAAGGGATATGATAAGGATCATTTCCCTGTTTATCAGAATTATTTGATCGGAGGAGGTCGTGTGCCTTTGAAGCTTGAAAAAATTGTGGGACCAAATGCAGGAGTACCCTTATGGTGCACTATTTTCTAAATAGTTGGGAAACACGTAACTGACCATTGTCACATTTTGAAAAAGTTTGTTCAGACTCCGCAACAGCTGTTTTGTACCTTCTGTAATTCAGTTGGACATGATGATATTAATTTTTGAAGCTACAAGTTAATGATGGAGCGAACCCCTACGTATCGAATGTAGGCAGAAAATCGGCCTCAGGATCAGGGAGCAGGTGCGACCCGTGGAGGATTCTAAGGTCGTGGAAGAGGAAGAGGAGGAGGGGTTGGCAGAGGTCAGGGAAAAATCATTTGTTACAACTGTGGTGAAGTAGGACATTTTGTGCATGACTATCAGAACCCAAAACATCCATATTGTCAGTATTGCAGACAATTTGATCATGTGATAGAATATTTCCCAACACTGATAGCCAAGATGCAAGATAAAAAGATGAAACAACTTACACAAAACATACAAATGATGACGACAGAGCCTCGCAAGGAAGATCACAGCAGTAATATAGTGATGCGAAGTGGTATGGCCACAGGGGAAGATAACAAAAAGAAGCCAGAGACCGAAGGATGGGTGCACACGGATGCCTAAAAGGAAGTCAAATTTGATCTCAACTGGGCTAGAGAAACTTTTATGGTGGCCAAGAAGAATTTTTCTGAAGCTTCTACATCAGGGAGCAAAGAGAAATCGACTAAAAACAGTGAAGTGTAGGATGTGGATGCATTGCTATTAGCCACTTTTTTGAAAACTTGTATGAAATTTTTGAGAGATAAGAAGGCAGTGGAAGGGCTCCAGGAGCTGATTGATAATTGTTCAAGAAAAATTAAGATTCCTTTAGAAGAACGCGTTGTGAGAAAGTTGGGTAAACATAAGAAGCGGATAGGGCATGAGATGAGGTTGATCGCGTAGATTGGAGAGTATGAAATGGATCAAGTTATCTTGGACTTGTGATTTGATGCGAATGTATTGAGTAGACATGGGAAAGGATGGGGATACTTGCGCTACAATGGCCTCCTATACAACTATGCATGACCAATCAACAAAACATCATTCCTATGGGCCACTTGTATGGGGTAAAAGTAGACATTGAGGGAGCGAGCTCTCTGGTTGATTTTAAGTAATTGAAATAGTGGATGACAACAATCCTTACCCTGCGCTAGTAGGAATTGATTGGGCCTTTGACATGGATGAAGTAATTAATATGAAGAAGTGAAGAATAACATTTTAGAAGAAGAATCTTAGGGTTATTGTGCCATTGGATCCTGCTAAAGGAGCACGCTACACTGAACCAATCCACGACTATGAGGAAGATGATGATTTGGATCAGATATACAAGATTATTGCACACGATGAAGATTGGATCAATCCCACTACTGATGGACAGATTACATGGGATAGGGATAGCTCATGTGCCTCAGATTCAGATGAAGAACTTGAGCACTGGCAGAATAGGCTACATGAAGTCTCTACACTATGTTGCAATATGATGACAAAATCGTTGCAGCGTGTATCCACAGAGGTAAGGAATCTTCCACATTATGTTGGCCTAGATGATGTTAGTTTATTTTTGGATAAGTTTGAAAGGGAGGTTCCTGAAGAACATCAATTCCAAACACTTGATATGGCACTATGTGCTATGCCTTCCCATTAGTGGGGTACACATAAGGATAGCTTCGCTGACTGGAAGGAGTATAAGAGAATGATGAAGCTAATGTTTGGATACTCTGATACTCATATAACTAAGAAATATAGTAGAAAGGATGATCCACCCGAACACTTAGCTCGATGGACTAAAGATTGGGGAGAAGAGCCTCAACCCAAATGGGTACATATCTTTTGTCATACCCTAGATACTATTCCCATGAATTGTTACTTGGAAACAGAGCTACGCCATGGGACGACTGAATGGGATATCCTAAGGGAAAGTTTCTTGTTAACTTTCAGCTTTGGGGATGGATTTCATTGTATTGATGAAGCGCTCTAGGAAATCAAGGCCACAATCTTTAGGACACCTGAGGAGTTGGTAGAATGGGTCCAACAAAACTAGAATACACAATTGTGCCATGCATTGGAATGCTACAATGCGACTGTAGAAGAAGGAGAGGATCCACGAAATATCAACATTCCAGAGGCCGAAGGACAACGTGAGGTTCAAGGACCTAAAGTAGTGAACCTTGATATAACAGAACCCCTAAGGACTAGGCAAGTAAACATTGGATCCGACGCACAACCTAAGCTTGCAAAGATAGGTGATTATTGGGATGAAGATACAATTGATAAAGTTGTGGAGTTGTGAAGTTGTTGCGCAAATATCAGGACTTGTTTCCCACCAAGTTCTCGGACCTGAAGGGAATTATAGGAGATCTGGGTGTAATGAAGATCACTCTAAAGCCCGATGTGAATCCTGTGAAACAAAGAGCCTGTCCTCTAAATCCTAAGTATAAGGAGAAGGTGCGTAAAGAGCTGGACAAAATGCTGGAGGCCAGAATCATTGAGCTAATAGAAGAGTCTAATTGGGTAAGCCCTATGGTTGTCCAGGAAAAGAAGTAGCAAGGTGAAATTAGGATATGTGCAGATTTGAGAAAAATTAACGAAGCATGCATTCATGACCCATTTCCAACGTCATTTGCAGATGAAGTTTTGGAGAATGTCGAAGGGCAGAAACCTTATTCGTTCACTAATGGGTTCTTAGGGTACCATCAGATTAAGATCACGCTGGAGGATTGTAGCAAGACTACCTTCGTAATGGAGTGGGGATGGTTTCAGTACACAGTGATGTGATTCGGGTTGAATAATGCGCTTGCGATCTTCTCTAGGGTTGTAATTGCAATGTTTAAAGAGTTCATCCATAAATTCTTAGAAATGTATTTTGATGACTAGAATGTGTTTGGATTGGTAAAACGCCACGTTGCAAGTCTATGCCTTATGTTGGATACTTGTCACAAATACCAGATTGCCCTGAACTTTAAGAAATGTATATTTTGTGTGCCTTATGGGATCTTGCTAGGCCGTGTGGTATGAAGCAAGGATTGATGGTAGACCCTGTAAAATAGTAAAACAGTTGCGCACAACGCTAGGCCACACCAGCTACAATAGAAAGTTTATCAAAGATTATGGGCAGATAACTACACCGATGGAGAAATTACTAATGAAGGAGGCGACTTTTTGTTGGGTTGAGGAGTGTCAACACATTTTGGATGTGTTAAAGGAAAAGATGGTGACTATGCCAATTTTGGTGTTCCCAGACTGGAAGAAAGAGTTTCATGTACATGTGGATGCCTCCTATATTGCGTTGGGCGAGATATTGACCCAGCCAGGGAAAGGCGAAATTGATCATCCTATATCCTTCGCAAGAAGAAATTTGTCAAAGGCCAAGAAGAACTATTCACCTACAGAGTGCGAAGGACTAGCGATGGTCTACGCGCTACAGAAGTTTTGAAATTACCTATTGGGTGCGCATTTTAAGATGTATACAAATAACTCCACTCTCAAGTACATAGTCAACAAGCCTTTGTTGGGGGGGAATATCTGTAGGTGGTTATTGCTCTTTCAGGAATATGATTTTGACGTGATTGTGAAGCCTGATCAATTGAATGCGAGATCGGATCATCTATCCAGAATTGAGACAAGCGAAGAACCTACTCATTTGGAGGAAGTATTTTCAGATGCACAAATATTTGTTGTACGTGTACCAAATGATCATTTTTTAGATATAATTCAGTTCTTAACCACTGGTACAACCCTAGAAGGATATTCTACACAATAGAAAAAGGAATTGGTGGTCCACACCGTTGATTTTTCTGTAATATATGGACACTTGTATAAAATGGGCAATGATGAAATACTACGTTGATATGTCCTCGAGTTTGAACGATCCAGCATCCTCGCCAAAGCACATGGAGGAGTGGCGGGAGGACACTATGCAGGCAGGGAAACCACACAGAAGATTCTGTGTGCAAAATTGTTGTGGCCAATGGTGCATAAGGATTCTAAGGCATATTGCAAGGCATGCGATACTTGTTAGAGTATGGGGAAGCCATCACAGAGGGATGAACTGCCCTTGAACCCAAAAAGCTCATTGCAGGTATTCAACAAATGGGTGATTGATTTTTTGGGTCTGATACAACCACTAAGGAAGAAAGCATGAGCGCGATATATTATTACTACGACCGAATACTTGACAAGATGGGCAGAAGCACAACTAGTGAAATATTGTAGCGCTACTACAGCTGCGAAGTTCCTATTTGAATATGTGTTGACAAGGTTCGAGTGTCCTAAGATACTGATGAGCAATAGGGGTACACATTTTCTAAATGAAACTATTACCATGATGCTCGAAGAATTATAGGTTGTTGTGGCCAGCGACAACCCCCCTTCTTATTGAGTGTTATTCCTAATACTAAATAAGTGGGGACCCTTAGTTAAAAAATCTAAAAAATCAAAGTAGTGGTTAAATTTCCTTTTCAAATAAAATTACCATCATAAGCTTAGGAAACCTCCCTTGGAAAATCTAAAAAAGCTAAGTTTTATGATAAGGTAAAACGCAAATCTTTCCTTAGGAAATATCGCATAAGATAACGGAATGCCACCTTACAAGCACAATTACAACATTTGCGAGATCGCGATATGCGATAATAAATAGATATCACATCGCATTTAGTACAACTCACATTGAAACACTTCAATTTGCCAATATGCGATGAGACCAATCGCCAGATCGCATTTCGCAGAAAATAGGTTAACAAAGATTGTCATGCATAACATTTTGCGATTTGCGATATTGTGATTTCGCGATATAGCGATGCAACGATAATACGATAATGCGATGTCATGAGTAGCTAACTTTGCGATTCTGTGATTTTGCGATGTTGCGAAGCAATCGCAAAATCGCTCCATCGCAGATCTTTCGGGCACACTATTCAAGAAAAGTATTTTCCATAAGCTGACACCTGGTTATGCGCTTTAATGCTAATAAATGAGTTTGTTGTTAGTTATTAATGGAATGTGGGTGCATGCTTTTCAAAGAATCATTTCACGTAAGGTGGTATACTTGGTATGTCTGCGGCATTTAAAACTTTCCCATCACCCTTCCTTGTCATTCATGTTCGCTTCATTTGTGAATTGCAGGAACGGAGAATAGAGGCCAATACAAAGCAATACGCAGGATCAAATGGGAAAGAAAAGCAAAGCCCTGAGCTCAGAAGAAAAGGAAATGGCGCCCTTATATATAGACACAGCCTGTAACAAAGACGTGGAAATAGCTACGTGGGAAGGCATGTATAAGTTGCTCGAAGAGGAGAATCCCAAAGTAATGGAAGTAGTTGCTACCGCGGGCTCAAATGGTTCTTCTGAAGCATCTCTCACAGAGCTAACTTGCTCATTCTTTCACCGGATATCAGAAAGGCCTAAAATTCTCCCATATACAGACATGGTGAAGTGGATACCAGACAACGTAGAAATTAGAAATAGGCAGTTCAAAATTCAGGGTCAAGGACTCATCAGTTCATTCGCTACGCAGGATTTAAAGCTCATGTATCATCTACCGGAGCCACAAGAAACTTATAACAAGCAGTTTATGGAGAAATTTGTAAAGGAAAATCAGGACCTGGCAGAAACCACCAAAGACTGGTCTAGGAGGGACGAAGCGCTGAAGAAAGATAAACACGGTATGTATAGTACTGGTTCTCTTACCTCCCTATATTGCTTTGCTGCTGCCATGCTCTGTATATTGTTTGGAATGCCAGATATCAACAAATTTTCATCAGAATGGCTACCATTATTAGATGCCACCACAAATGCCACCATTGTATATTGGGCCAAAATCTTGTCTGATAACCTAGTCACGGCCATTGTCAGTTACCGGTCCAAAAGAGCTGCAGCTCAGAGAATTTATCCTCCTTTTTACCTATCTGCCTATGTAATGGATGCGATATGTTATGTTTCTAAATTTCCTGTTATGGGTTGGAAGTGGACAACTCAAGACCCCTTACCCATCCATGTCTATCATAAAGAGTTGTGGGACTCTCAGTTCACTCCATACTTCTACCAGATTTGTCATGGAATTATGCTGCCCTTGTACAGAATGTTATATGATAAAGATGCTCTGAGATGCTCTCTTGAAGCAGAGGTAGACATCCTCCCTGTCGCAAGATGGTTCAGGGAAGAATTGTTTACTTATGTTAGCGTATTTGGAAGTTCTGCTTCCTCTCATGTCCTACCTTTGTATGTCCCTGATAAACTGTTAGCTCGAGAGATTGCCTATCAAACCTGTGGGGAAGGCGGTCTAACTAAAGATTTGAAAGACAAAAAGAAAGTTATATGGCCACAGTTTCCTATAGCCTGTGGGGCCTTTTTGCTATTTGATGTAGGCCACGCATTTACAGAAGTAAAGAATATGACGTGTTTACAGTTATTCAAATTTTCAGGAAGACCATTTGACCCTAATGAGGTTGCCCAAACTTTCACCACTACAATCAAGATAAAGGTGTTCTCTGGAGAAAAGGATTTATTCAATGATATATTCCAACAGAAAAGCACACTTGAAGAAATTCTGCATGCAGCCCAATTGCAATTCTCTCCAGAAGAATTTCAAAAGTTCAAAATATACAGGGAAAGAAGGTTAGCCAGTATTCCTTTAGAGAAACTACGCCTAAAACCCGCAAGGGAACCAACTCCAAGCATTAGTCTTAGCGGGAGTTCAGGCACTAACGGATCTAAATCCAAGTCTGAAAAAGAAATGTCTAAACATTCTAAAAGATCCGGAAGTGAACAGGATAAGAGCGAAGGGTCAGTAAAGGATACTGCCCAGTCAACAAAATTTCTACAGCAACAAGTTTTTGCCTCTCCACAAAGAGATCCTCCCCCTCTCGTCATTCAGCCACCGCCAGTCACAACCGAACTAGACAAAGAATGGGAAACCTTCAATGACCTGATCAATCTTGAAGGGAAAACCCTAAAAACACCTGTGAGCGATGCACAGGTAACAATAGAAGTAGTCACAAGAACAGTGAGCGATGTCTCAGATATGGAGCATATTCCTATTGCCCCATCCTCTGAGCTTATGCTCAAAATAGAAGAAATTCCTCCCCTTGTTGTGTTTTATAGCCCACAACACAAAGTAATAGTAAGAAGACAGAGGAAGAAAAGGAAATTGGAAAACGTGCTCCCTCAAGACACAGAACAATT
Organism: Pinus tabuliformis; assembly: GCA_031772625.1. Lineage (NCBI taxonomy): Eukaryota > Viridiplantae > Streptophyta > Pinopsida > Pinales > Pinaceae > Pinus > Pinus tabuliformis. The sequence continues at coordinate 931,539,610 of CM062814.1, forward strand.
AGATGTCTTGTGGCAAGATCCCACTAGCAATCCTACTGAGAATCTCACCAAACTATCTCAGATCGCAGGAGCATATGCCTCTGCGACTATTGATAAAGCATCTAAGGTACAGCAAGCTAACGCCAACAATGAAGCATAGAAATAGCTTGAGAGGTTGCAGCAGGACTTCCAGCAAATGCAGATAGGATATCAGAAAAGTTTGGATGAGAAAGGAAAGCAGTTATAGGATCTACAGGAGATGCACAAGGACAATCCTAAACTTACAGAATTTATCATAGAGTCCATTTCCTTGAATGAACAATTACTACAATAGCAAGAAGCATTGGGCCAAAAGATATCGCAGTGGAACTATTATTGTGAAATAAGTGATAAGATCACTAATCAAGTGGTAGATTTACGAAGTGACTATCACCTAATTGATAAACAGGTGACTGAATACTTGGCTTGGCAAGAAAAAGACAAGGGAAAAAGAGCAGGTGCACCAAGAATCAATGAAAACCACAAAGAAATTCTCTTTAGCAAATGGGACGAGCAAATCAGGGAGGCAGAGCAAGCAGCAGAAGGAGCAGCCACGGCAGCAAGCAGTATTATTGATTGTGTAAATGAAAATTTGCACAGGGCAAATTTGATCACAGAGACCACTCCAGGATATTTACCTAACGCACAGCAACTAGAGGCAAATTGGAAACAGAGAGCTCAAGAAAAGGCAAAAGCAATCCAAGGGTTAACCAAGTTGAACTGGGATTATTACAGGGCATACTTGGTAAAGCCACATAGCCAGTGGATGACTGTTAAGTGTATCATTAATTCAGCCGAAAAAAATGGTGCCAGCTCTTGTCGATTATGTTTTCTCAGCTCAGCTAAAAGCGGAAGTCAGCCAGCCAACTCTTCTCAAATAGATGCTGCATGGGTGCGATTTTAAAGACCAAATACAGAAGTAGTTTAATTTTATATTCAATTTTAGCTTTAATTTTGTTTTATTTTCTTGAAAAGAGGACGGTCATTTAAACCGCATCCTATATTTTTGTACTAATTTATTTTTAGAATTAGTTAGTAGTATTTAAACCCTTCTCATGCATTTAGAGAAGGGTCTTGAAATTTATCAAAAACTTATCCCCAGAACATGCACTTCTGTACCCTCTGAGGACTGGTTTTGATGAATGAATGGAACAGGATTTATCGATATTTGCATTTGATTTGATGTTGCACTTTTGTACTCTTAGTGGATATTTGATCAAGGAGAAATAAATCGTTATCACTTGAAGCTCATGAGTAGGACTAGTTATAAATGGTATTTCTATCTCTTAACTATTTTTGCCTTGTGTTAGAGTGATTTCCAGTTCAGTTATTTATATATTAATGTATGAATGCCTCAGTTATCATTTGGCACTTTTGTACAGTGATAGCTATTTATTTATGCTTAGTGTATGAATAGCTCATTATGCGATATGTTTTTCACAACTGTTTCGTCTAACTTTTTATACGAAGTGGTTCATCTTTATTGAATTCTTTTCTCATAATCGCTGAATGATCTTTATTACCAGTTGTTGTTTGAAATCATTTTAGATCGCATAGAAGAAAGATCACACCCCAGGTTAGCGTAGATTTACATATTTTTGTTTATTAGAATATATTTTCCTTATTATTAGATTAGAATTAGAGTAGAAGTATTCCATTTAGAAACTATTAGAAATAGAAATATTCATCTTTCTCACACACACGGAAATTGAGAAACTGGTCCCATATCCCCAGTCGGACCCACTATACCAAACGGAAAAGGAGCTGCCAACCAAGGTCTGGACCGGGCGGGTATCCCCCTTGTTGTAGACCCGATTTTTGGGGCTTCAACACAGGTCTATCATCAAAAGAGTACGCCCTATCATCCTCAAGCAAATGGTACGGTTGAAGCATTCAATAAAATCCTAGAGAACACATTAACCAAGGTATGCAATGCACAATAGCGATTGGGATGTATGCATACCCGCGGTCCTATGTGCATATAGGACGACGTGTAAAAAGTTGACAAGCAAAACTCCATTCAGATTGGTCTATGGGATAGAGGTTGTGATGCCCATGGAGTATATTGTGTCGAGTCTGTAGATTGCAGCATTGAATGATATGGCGGATCGTGAGACTATGGAGGAATTCCTTGCGCAGTTGTTGGAATTAGAAGAAGACCGATTTCTAGCAGGATTTCACCAACAGGTGCAAAAAGAGCGTGAGAAGGCTTGGCATGATCGACATATTAAGTTGTGCACCTTCAAGGTAAATGATTTAGTCCTACTTTATGATAGAAAATTCATGAAGTTCCCTGGGAAGTTTCAAATGCATTACCTGGGACCCTATGTAGTCAAGGAAATTATAGATGGTGGTGCAATTCAACTTGCGAAGCTGAATGGGGAATTATTTCTAGGTAAAGTTAATGGAAGTCACTTAAAGTTGTAAAAAGGGGATCTCACCCTTGTGTAATGACTACATGATGGCGGGATAGTCTTAGTACTCCAGGCAGTTGCAAGGAAGTACGAGACTATTAGCTACACTACCCAAGAAGTGGAAAAACGATGTAAGGGGGCTGCACGATGGAAGTAAGGGGGTTGTGTGATGGAAGCAAGAAGCGCGCCAAGAGGAGCTGTGCCAAGAGGGCTGCTCCATGAAGGGTGGGGGCGAGGAGAAGAGAACTTCCTTTAAACTACAAAAGTTGACCAAGGAAACGACTTCTAGACCTCAAAAGAAGCAAAAATCCAACAAGGATTCACACGTTGATCCAATGGTCCTCACAGACGGGGACTTGGATGAAATCAGAGATAAGGTCTGCGACACCACAATGGAAATGTCGCAATAGTTCGAACATATGTAGCAGCAAAAGTATGACAAGGTCAAAGTGACAGCACGCACCGTCGCCATCACCCAGAGGTTGGCGAAGCTACAAGGAGCAAAGGCACTGAAGGAACAAGTGGACACAACACAAAACAAGGAGGAAATACTGAAGGCCAGATTGGGGCTTTGGATAGATGAAGCCTATGTGCTCACAGCCACCATTGAAAGAAAATTGGCTAGTCTGTAGGAAACACAGCAGAAAATACAGGCACATAGCGGAGGACCAATGACGGAGCAGCTGGTCGAGCAGGTTAAGCAAGTGGCGACGTAGTGTACCGTCGAGGTTGCAGTAGTACAAGTGGAGCTGGGAGGTCTTCACAACAAGATCTTCGTGCCAGTGGAGTGACTCGGGGGCTTGTTAGGAACATGTCCCCTAAGGTCAATTTTGGGGTTAAAAGCCCAAGTTTTGGGGTTAAAGGCCCAAGTTTTGTATAAAGAATGTAAAGTCTCCGCATTTTGTGGTCGCGGAGCGCGAAGATGTAAAGAGTCATCAAGGGTTTCTGCCCTTAGTTTATGTAACTTGTGTCGACTTTATGAGATCCACCCTTGGTCCGTGGACCATGGGATTGTATAAAAAGGGAAGTCTTAGAAGAGTCTAAGGCAATTTTAGTTCAGTTCATATATGTTTTGAAGAGTCATTGATGTAATGGGTCTGTGAGAGCTAAGAGCGAAGAGTCTTAGCGTAGGAAAGAGGCTTTGCAGTTGTGTGCACAGAGGCCTAGGGTAGAAGTCTGCAGTTGAGTGTGCGGACCCCTGCAGCTGTGTGCGCAGGGTAGTTAGAGTCTGTAAAAGAGATCTGAACATCAATAAAGAGAATTATTCTGGAATTACCTGTGTATGAGCTATTTTTCTTCTATTATGAATGCATGCGATTATGTAGTGTTGAATACTCGGTTTATGACTTAATGTTGTATTGATGCGTGAATCTATGTGTTTTACTTTGTTATATGAACGCAAGTAAGAATATATGTTTACGCGAAGATAATCATAATGCATGTTGAAGTGATCCATTACTTAAGCTAATATGGGTAAATACAGCAGTAAGAGTAATTACAGAGGCGCGTAAGTGTCTGAGTCACCTATTTAGGGTAAGCAAAAGACAGTTGTAGACTTTCGCAGAGGTCCAGAGGACGACTAAGGGAAGTATATCGATAAGCCCTAAAAGGATTATTAATCTGCGCGAAGGAAGGATTAGGGTATAAGCAATATCACTGCCATCTCAGGGTGCGGAAACTTGGTTCCTGCATTCCCCCATACTGCTTCGGGTGAGACTTCATTCCACACTCCACAGATTGATGCCGAAAGGGCCAGTAGTGTAGGGTTTTTCTTGACTACTTAACATTGAACCTAGGTCAGGGCCCATCAAGCCAACACCCACCAAAATGGGAGTTTGGTACATGGATCCTTCTTCCATGGTCTACATCCGCTCCAAATTGTTCCTTGTTGCCTTAAAAAATAGTCTTTTCCCGAGTGCTGATGGATTAACTAGTGTGCATCATATCGGGAGAAAAATTGGGAACCGCTGATGGATTAAATGTCAACGTTGTCTTAAAACAGAGCAAAATCCACGTTGACAATTTAATTGTCAGCACTCATCCAAAATGAAACAAAAATAGCATTGACAGATTGATTGTCTGCACTTTATCAAAATGTTTCCAAAACATTGCTTCCTACTATGCATTTGGTTGTCCATATATTAACACGAACCTTGCAACTCTTACTATGAAATCTGGATACGAAACCCTGGGTGTTTGAATGGCCTTATACTTACCATGATGACTTGAACATGACCAATTCTGAGCTATCCACACAACACACTTGGGTGCCTTCCCTTTTAATAGCTCACAGGAGGGTTATAACACACACACACAGTGTTGCATTTATTTTTATTATTTATCTTTTATTAGCTCGCAGGAGGGTTATAACACACACACAGTGTTGCGTTTATTTTTATTATTTACACCGTAGGATATATCCCACATCGATTGTGTAAACAATTTTATTGCTTTTTATATGTTCCAACGCTCTCAATCACCCTCAACACATAGTGCAACGCCCCTTGTGGGCTCGACCCTTGGCTTTGATGCTTGGCTTGTGTTGTGACTAAAGATGAGTGCTTGACTCCTATGTGTTGGCTTGCAAGTTTGGCACTTGGTGCGTGGTGGATTTGAAGAACAATTAGGCCTTCGAGCCCCTTAAATTTTTTAAATAAGAATTAAATAAAACCCCTTTCAATTAGCCCTAATTCCATAATTTTGTCGTTGACAAAATTATCACCAACAACTAGTTTCAAGCACTACGAATTGGCCAAATTTTTAGGCACTACGAAATAACTTGGCAATGCCCATGAGCCTGCATAAAATTTATATAGTGCTAACAAGGTGTGTGCCCTTATTTTGTGAGTCTATAGCCCCCTCTGGAAGGGACACCTCACTCAAGTTCTCATTTGTCTTATCTCATCTCAAACCTTTGATCTAAATACAAAATGTTATAAACCTAAGAGCATTTAATTTTCACATTCCCACCTCTACCCCTTGTTTCCTCCTCCAAGGCATCCCTCTAGGGAAGTCTTATTGTCACCCTAGGCAGTTTTATGTATCACTTCAATTTTCCCAACAACACTTTCTTTTCCCTAGGTAGATCTTATTTATATCTTCTTCTTGTCTTTTATATAGGGTCAATTTGTGCTCCTCCAATATATGGTTATAATTGTAATTAGCACTCTGATTGACCTATTTATGGTTATTTGTTGGACAATAACATTTTTTCTTATCTTATCCTATCTCTTGTGAACGACATCTTTCTCATAGGCACACTTAAGTATTTCTATTTTTCAACACTTGTTATTGAGTTTCGCATTTTATCTCTACCACCTTTAGACCTATCTCACTCTAGTGCATTTGTGAGGAGGCTATTTCAGGATTTGGATGAAATTTGGCCCCATCAATTATTTTGTTGACCCTTATAAATCTCATCTTCTTATTGACTACCTTCTTAGATTTGTAGAAAGCTTGTGGGAAAATTTTAGAAGTATCATAAAGGCATTCTGAAATATGTATTTGATCATATCCTTCAATGGCCATCTATAAATGCCACATATGCCACTCTATCTACAATCTCGCATACCAAACTACAAAATTAAAAGAGGTCCGTGAGAGAAGAACTGTGCAACATATTGCAACATGGCAAATCCATTAGGACACTTAGTTAAGTGTAATCTCCAAGTCAACATAACCAAATACAGCTTTTGTCAATTATATATGTTATTTAAGTTTTCCTTTGACATTTTAGCTCTTGAAAGCTCCAAAGACGTTTGATATATGGATATATGATGATGGTTATCTCCTTTATGTGAAGTTCAATTGTAAAGTGTTAAGAAGAGGAATAGGAGATTTGCCCGATCGACAACAAACCATGATGCCTTGAAAAACTCAATAGATTTCCAGTAAAAGTGGCAAGGTAAAGTAGAGGAATAGGAAATTTGCCCAACAATAAACCATGATGCCTAGAACAGCACAATATATTTCTAGCATATGATCATGCGTCAACAATTATATCCTCTAAATGAAAAAGTGCTCATAGATGAGAAACTTTAGGGAGTGAACAATTTGTTGAATTGCACGTCATCCAAGTGCAGTAAACCACGACATCTAAAATGGCTAAGTTTCATATCGCACTGTCTTTCTTTTAGCACTAAACGTCCTTGACAGCTTACATGATAACCATGGAGTTTAAACTGAGTGGATTATAAGATCAACTATAAAACTTAGAATTAGTAGAGTCCCGAAAGAAATGGTTTAGAACCAGACGATGTGCAAAGCTTAGACACTTCCATCCAGTGCCCCAGTGGCTCAGTTATACTACGAACATATTGATCTAAATGAACACCTTGTATGTTGCACTTTATATTTGATGCCTAAATCAGTTACTTTAGAGAAAACTGGGGGACTGAAAAATCCCAGAAAATGTGAGGAACAAACTTGTTAAAACAAATTATGTAGAATTACAGCAAATGAAACGTAGTTACTATTAAGGGTAATTAGGCCCAACGGAAAAGTCCTTGTCTTTTTATTTATCTTATTTGTATTTAATAATTTCCCTTCTCACTGAATATATATTATAAACGGACTAATAGCAGCCAATAGAAAGATGCCCCTTTAAACCATACAATTCAAAACAGGATGATAACTGTCCAAACATAGACCAAAAAATTCAAATTCCATATTGCATATTCATATATATATGTCAGTTGGATGTAATTTGGTTGGTTGGGAGAAATGTTGTTATCTTCCCCACCCATATTCAATTCTCGCATGTGACATGTTGAGCTCATAATTAGTAAATCCTTGTAATGGCTTCAAGCCTTGTTGTCTGAGAGCCCCTCAAAGACCAAAACATGTAGATTACTTATTTATATATATATGAGAGCATAATAATTAATGTTAAATAAGCCTATCATCTTTCACCAAAAAATGATAAAACAAATTCATAGCATTCACACTATGGGCAACATTGCTGTGGGAGATTGATAAAATACTTGTCTTTGTAGTTTCTTGACATGGATTTCCTCGATAATTTTACAAATTATTTCCAACCAAAGTGTTCAGGAAATAAATTGTTTATAGAGATAACATAAGTTCATCCATAAGACACCATGCTACATAGAAGCTTTTTTTCCTAAAATCTTAATGTTATCGACCCAACTGTGCAAATGAAATTATAATAAACACAACAATATGAAGGGCTAGGATATACACAGCAATCAAGGAACGGAACAGCATAAATCTCCGATGGCCTCCTGTTTTGAAGCAAAAAGCATCCACTGCCTGTGTAAGCTTGCTTCCACTCTCTAGAAATGCTTTAACCACCCTTGGACAGATTGCAGTTTTTGAAACTTCAGAATGCACCTTTGATTCGCTGATGTCATAAGTTCCACTTGCAGGGGTCATTGTTGATATTATCCCAGAACTCCCTATTTTGTTTCTCTTAAAGTTTGTCTCCGCATTCACAAGATGCAATTGCCTTCTTGTCTCGTTTGCTGCTTCTAACTGGAACTCAAGGGCATTCCTCTCGTTCGCAAATGCTTCTGCCTGTGCCTGCCACGGTTACAGTTTTTAATGAGATGCTATACACTTCTATATAGGAATCCAAGAAAGCCTTTAAATAGTTGAACTTGCTTAGTATTTGGATTTCTTATGATCCAGTTAGCAATTCTCCAAAAAGGGGGTAAGAGGAAAACACAATAGCCAAGGTTGATTTCTTTGCCAACAAATTGCAGCCATTTATTTATGATTTCTGATTATCAAAGGCATGCCTATTTTGGATTTCCACATCAAACTTATTAAATAATAAGCAGTTCAAACTGAAAACTGAAAACTGCAGGTGAACCAAGAAATCTATACTTCATCAATGTATTATCACCACCAAAATTTAGATACATTATGAACCCGCCCTTCCCGTGACAATTTTCTCATCTCTGGTTGACATGATATGCTATTACATTTTCTCCTAGGCCCAGTTTCCCATAGGCACAAAATGTCTCATCAGAATGGAACCTTGGCATCCCTAGGGGAAAAAGTTATGTTCTTCATTGGGACTAAACTCGGGAATTATAGTTGAACAGCTGTGAACAATATCTTCACATAATCCTCTGCCCACACAAAATGACTGCTTTAAAGCCTTCTGTTAGATTATTTGTAAATACCTGCTTGGTCACTAGTTGCTCTGTCAAGCTGCGCAGTCTACGCTCCAACTCCTTTTCCCTTTGTGCTGCATTCAATGAAAAAGACAGGCTTATATTGTACATTTCAAAAGACAGAAAATAAAGTTTAAAAAATAGATTTCACTGTTAACTTTAATGTAAAATTCACAAGGTAATAACTAAGACCAATAAGCCTCCTATAAATGAGGGAGAGAGAGATATCCTCATCGTAAACATCAACCATACCTGGTGACAGTTGTTGTGCTAGATTATGCTGCATGATTGTCCACTTTTCCTCTAGTTCTATTAACTTTTCTTCCCACAATTTCTAGAGAAAATATCAACCATTGCTTAGGCCTGTACTTTAGTGTTGAGAGTAGAAAAAAATGCATATGCATCCTACTTTTGTTTTTTAAATATCTTACATTAATAATGCTAGACAAGAACCTACCAGCTCATTTCTCTTGTTTTCTAGATCCTCTAACTTCACTGTTACCAGAGATGATAAATAGAGTGAATCTTGTTCACTGTCCCTCTTGGGTTCATCTCCAGGTCCATTATTTTCTCTTTCTTGAAGTAAAGCTTGTAATTCCTCTAATTCATTTCTTTGATTCCTCCCGAACTCATCAATGTCCTGTGGATTGTGCACATTTAGAGGTGACACAAAATAAACTTTCAAAGAAAACTTCTACCAGGAAATTAACAGTATTTACAGGATCACACAACAAAAAATTTCTAGTGACAGAAAAGGTAACTTCCAACAAAATGCATAGCAAGGGAGAAAATGAAGATATTAACTGACAAGATTATACCTTAGCTCCATTGTGTTTAGTCATAAAATTCTTCGATGTCTCAGAGTACTTTGGGAAAACTGCAGCATGAGCTTTTAGATTATTTCCACTTTGCCATATACAGAGAATGGCAATAGTATTTTGAAAATAAGAAACTGCCAGCAATTGTCATGGCAGACTTTATCAGAAGGCCAGTCTATCACCAAATAAACTGTTGGCCCTCCCACTCTAATGTGTGGTAGACAATGAATACCTTCAGGATAACATAGTAAGCTTTACCCAATATTATGTGATCCTTGCAAGCAAGTCAATAATTCCCAAAAAATAGTCCACTTTCAGCAGAAACGATGTCGGAAGATTGTCATTTATAAATTTTCCTTCTTAACAAAATGAACAGGACTCGTTTTCTTTGTCATTACCAACATCCTAATTCCTTTGCAAAGACATCAAAGTAGATAAAATCCACTAGCATGAGGGTGTTAGAAATTATGGTCATACTTAGGCCATTATTAAATGTTCTCTTCTTACATAATGAAGTCATAGTAAATGACTAACTCCCTTCCTTTGATGACTAAACTGAGAAGCTAGGTATTTGGGAGTTATCAAATCTACTCTAAATACATCTCCCATGTTCACTATATATTGAAACACTATGCATGAATGAATGATCCAATATATACTCTGTCCTGTTTTGTCTTGTTTATTATGCCTACGTGAGTATATATAAATATGATACAGTATCAATATCAGAATGAATAGAGAAGTCAGTGAAGGAGTGGACCCAAGGGACTTGTTACCCAGTGACTGTTGTGTTGATTTTTCAAGTGCAATAGATACAAGCACTAATTTCTGAAACACTGATAATTACTTCTAATGATATAGATATTCTTTTAGCATTTCCAGTTTATCATTAAGCAATTACATTTCAGAAATTAAACTACAAATGCATAAGGACAGTAGAGATCACAATACACAGAGAACACGAGATTTACACTGGAAAAACCCAGAAACCTTTTTCCTTAGAGAAATTATTCAGTTCAACAAGAGATACACCTAATACTGCTAGTCAACTATGAGGTCAAACTGACCAAAAATGCTATGGTCAAACCTGGTCAAAAAGCCCTCTTGTCAAGTCAATCTTCTGCTCTTCAACTTTGGCCCTCTCTGATCTACCTAGGCTGAATTTCAGTCTCCCAGAATATGCCCAGAAACTCAGCCCTGCTGCATGTTGAAATTTGGCAGCTCAGAGAGAAATTCCCTCCTTTGGGAAGCCCTCCTCGCCCTCTGGAGACCCTGCTAGCCCTTGAAAGAATTTAATTTGCACAAGCAAAAATTATTTTAAATCTAGAACCAAATCATCACAAAAAGTACAAGTCGGCCTGGGAAAGGAAATTCGTCATCCACAACAACATATAAATACACCCAATGTCACATCACTTGGAGGCATCACATCATCATATATTCTCTTGATTGATTCAATTAGCTCTGAAATCGCAGGTCTGAGCTCACACATGCGAAAAGGAGAGGAAAATATGTTGACTAGCATTGACTTCTGTTTGGGACTGTTTTGACCGGCGCTGACTTTGGGTTTTTGGCTTGGTTTGAGTTGGGATTTGGATCTGTTCTTGGAGGCTAAATTAAGGAGAGAGAAGGATGAGTGTTTCTGGGCACTTAGACCAGATACCTGAGGCTGCCATTGACCACAGGGTTGACTTTGACTTTGACCAATTTCAGCAGCATATTTTGGGACTGTTTTGACTGAGTTTGACTGAGCTAAGGAGGCTGAGTTTTCTGCTGCTTTGACGGACTTTTTGGAGCAGGTTTGAACATTGACCAAGGGCTGGTTAGGGCTGTGTTGACTGCTGCTGACTTTGAACAAAAAATAAATAATTCAAGTTGGACCAGATTTGACTCTTGGGCTCATCTTTGACTGAATATTGGATAATTGGTTTGGATAGTCAAGGATTTGACCTTTGACTTGTTATTGATGTACTTGGACATTGTACCTCTCTGCTGAACATTTGATGTAATGTCCCTTCCTAGAATAATTTCCATGAGTTTACTTTCACAATTTTCGCAATTTTGTTTATTATGGGACCCACGAAATTTTGGACTAAGACTTAGGAGATGGAGGCCGAAAATCTTTTTGTTTGTGGGATGTGGGGGCCACACCCACATGAAGTACGCATTTCCTTAGAGGGAAATTCGATTTGCTAAGGTAGGAGGTCGAAATGCTTGATGGAGGGGCCCACATGGGAAGGCAGCTCAAAAATTATAAATAGAAGGGGCCTAGCAGCTATTGGGGTCTTTTGTCAATCTAATATCTCTCTTGTTGCTCGAGCTACTTAGCCGGGTCACAGTGTTGTTCAGCACAGAGCTTTCCAAGGGGAGAGCTCACCCTTCTTTCGGTGGAATACGAGTGCCACACTAGGAAGGTAAAATCATGTCATTTTGGAGGAGGATTTGTGGAGCTCGGGGTACATCGTACAGCCATTCATTCAGCCAATTTCGTGCTCCAAGAGGACGCAGTAGGAGTAAATCATACAACTTATTTCAGCTATCTTCCGGGTGGCATTTGTTGGGAGAAATTTTGCTTAGCAAGTCTAGGGGAAGTCCAAGCTGGGTGAGGAGTTTTGGGGCCAGAGATTGTTGCATTAAGGCAGGACGAATTCTTCTTACTCAGGGCCAGTGTATGAGCTAATGTCTGGGCACACGTGGGAGGTTGAGGTCCGAGGAGAGGCATTTGGGAGCTAGGTTGTCCTGGGAGTTTGACGAAATCATTCGGGGAGTAGAATTCAGCATTTTTGGGGTGACTGGAGGGCTGCTTCAGCAAATTTCCAGACAGGCCGTATTTTCCAGCCAGTTTGAGGAGGATGTGGTATTTGGGTTCAATTTTCGGAGGTCAGAACTAGACCAAACCCTTTCTAGGTTTTGGTGGGTTTATTGAGAAGAGCCCAGGGCTAATTTTGCAGAATTTTTTGAGCACCGGAAGTGGGTCTTTCAGCAGTTCTTTTCCAGCAGACAGTGCAGTTCCTCTTGGGCAGCGCAAGGCATTTTCATGGCAGCTCATTCTAGCATCTGAGCGTTGTATTCTCCAACCTGGGTCTTGTCTAGCTTGCCATTGAGACAAGCCCAAGTGCACTCCTTCCATACCCATTGTACTATTGCACCAAATATATAATAAAATGGCTTAGTTGGATGGTGTTTTTTGGTGATCACATGGGTGTTTACTTATATTTTTGAATTTTGTGAATGCATGTCAGTGATTGCTTTGTTTATCATTGATTTTCCTAATTAGGAACATTACAGTGGCATCGGAGCTCCATTCTTGGCTTAGTCGTGGTTGATCTCTCCTATGAACGAGGAGGATAGGAAAAACATTACCTATCAAAAGCAGAGATACCGGAGCAGGGAAAGGGATTGGAGATTACACCCGATACTAAGACACCCGGGAAGGCAGTAGTGGTGGCAAATATGGGAGTAAGGAGGAAGCAGCATTTGACAGCCCCTTGAAGGTCATGAATGATCTAGCCAAAGGGCAGAAGGAGATGCTGGAGGAACTCAAGCAGCAGAATAGGGGCAAGAGCATCCATCGTGAGTTCCTATTTGGGGAGACTTCAGGAGCCTCACAACAATATGACCACCCTTCACCAGCCACCAGTGGGCCAACCAGGACCACACTGCCTACATTTTTACCTTCAAGACCGAGTGAGCAGGGTGGGTCAGATGATCAGATGCCCATGGGGGATTATTTCAGAGAATGGCAGTCCATGGGGGAAGATTTCAAAGCAGCCTTGTCTTTCAGGGATTACTGCCAGCTCAAGCAGAACGAGAAGGGAAGGTACAGTGGGGGGTCTAACCCGCAGAGTTCAGAGTTGTAGCGTACCATTGGGACGATGTATTTTCCCACGTATGATGGATCTACCAAGTGCACAGCTCAGGCTTGGGTGGAGAAGTTGGATACCTATTTCTAGCTTAATCAAATGTTAGTGGAAGCCATCAAAATGGCTACCTTGCACTTGGAGGGAGAGGCACACAACTGGCGGTTTCATGGCTTGACCATTCTGGGGCATGCCAGCATGACCTCTTATGAGGACTTTACACAGAGTGGTGGAGCGTTTTGATAGGAGGGATCTGGAGCAGTGATGCGGAGGAGCGCCCCCCCCCCCCCCCTTCGAACCCGCTCCCGAAGCGCTCTCCGGGCGGGAGCGGGTCGGGAGCGCGCTCCCCAAATCGCTCCCGGACGGGAGCGATTTTCGGGAGCGCGCTCCCGTAAAAAAATTTGCGCTCCCTGGTCTGTGAGGGAGCGCTTCAGGGAGCGATCGCTCCCGCGCTCCCGGAGCGCTTTTTAATGCCCGAGCGATCGCTCCCGGGCATTAAAAAACGCTCCGGGAGCGGTTCGGTGGAAAAAAATTCCGCGGACCCGAAAAAAACAAAAAATTTAACTAATTTTTTTGGGTTTATAAGCCCAATGGGCCAAAACAAAATCATTTCAATGAGATTGAGCTTGAGTTTGAGAGCAAAGGAGCAAGGAGCAAGAGCTGAGGAGCAAGGAGCCAGAGCTGAGGAGCGAGGAGCAAGTGCCAAGGAGCGAGGAGCAAGCTTGCAGAGGTAAGTAACTTAATCATTTAGTTAGTTTGTTTAGTTTAATTTACCTGTTTGAGTTTAAAGATCATTAATTTAAATTAAATTAATAAATTAAATGAATTAATCCCAATAAACTAAATTAATTTGCAGATTCAAGACTCAAACCCTACAAACATCAAACACGATGGACCTGGGGATTTTTATTGGCATTTTCCTCTTCCTGGTCCCTTTTCTGGTTATTATGGTGGTGGAGAGTAGGAAACGGAGGGGGCCTGAAACTGAAGAGGTGGATGAAGAAGCCGGAGGAAGTCAAATAGGTGAAAACCCCAGTGAGGAGGATGTGGAGGGTGAACATGAGGGTCAAAAAACTAAACAAGACCAAACTCCATTGTGGAAATATGTTCAGAGGCCTGAAACAGGGAGAGGGGGTGGAACCACTAAATTTCATTGCCCCCATTGCAACAATGATTTCACAGGCTCATACACCCGTTTGAGAAGACACCTTTGCGGGAAAAGGGCATGGGATGGAGAGAAACAAATAGGAATCAGAACTTGTGACGCGGTGTCAACAGCAGATAGAGCCAAATACATAAAGGAAGAGGAGGACACCCAATACAAAGCAAAAAGATCAAGGGGTTTCTTTGAAAGCTCACAAAGAACTCCTTCAGCATCCTCCCAAGGCAGTGGATATGGACATGGAGGCTCAGGGTCATCATCTTTACGCCGTAGAACCATATCAGATTTCCTTGATGAGGGGTGTAGGAATGATGTGGATTCAAAAATTTACAGGTTCCTCTATGCAAATGGGATACCATTCAATGTTCTACGCTCACCTTATTGGCACGAAATGGTTTCTGCCATAAATGATGCCCCTAAAGGATACAAGAGCCCTGGGTATGACAAGGCAAGAACAGTTGGCCTTGATCATGAAAAAGCAAAAATATCACATTCTTTGAATAAAATGACAAGTTCTTGGACTGACAATGGGGTGTCCATTGTATCTGATGGATGGACAAATGTAAAAGGCAAGTCATTGATAAGTGTTCTTGCTGTGTCCCGAAGTGGTCCCATTTTTCTAGCTGCACATGATTACTCAGACAAGTTCAAGACCGCTATCAACATTGCAGAAGCATTGCTTGAAACAATTGAGCGTATTGGCCCATACAATGTCATCCAAGTCATCACTGATAATGCTCCTAATTGTAAGGCAGCGGGAGCAATTATTGAGGATAGATACCCGAACATATTTTGGTCTGGATGTTTGGTTCACACATTGAACCTTCTGTTGCATGATATTGTCAAAAACAAAAATGAACAATACCAATGGATTGGTGATTTGTACAAGAGAAGAAAAAAAATGATAAAATTTATTACAAATCATAGCAATACCCATGGCCTTTTCCGCAGTCACTCGAGATTGGAGTTGCTGAAGATTGCGAGGACTAGATTTGGTAGCTATTACCTCACCTTCAGGCGCCTTTTGAAGGTAAGAGAGGGTTTAGCTAGCATGGTATCAAGTCCAAATTGGCAGGTGTTAAAGGAAAGGGCTACAAATGTAGCTGACATTGCAGGTTTTGAAACGGTGGAGGAGGCCGCTCTTGATGGGCAGTTTTGGACAACTGTGAGACAGGTATTGGATTTCACCAAGCCAATTTATAACATGATTCGGTTTGCAGATACAGACAAACCAGTGATTGGCGAGGTGTATGAGCAAATGGATACCATGTTGGGGGAAATAAAAGACATTGTTAATAACAGAGATCCCGACTTGTACAATCTGATTCACGATTGTGTGTGTGAACGGTGGAAAAGGCTTAACCTTCCACTACATTGCTTGGCGTATATCCTTACGCCAAAATACTACTCAGATTCTTGGTTGGGCAAACCTGCAGCAGGGGGTGGTGTTAGGACCAAACCCCATTTAGATCGAGAGGTAACTAAAGGATATCTGGATGCATTAGAAAAGTTGGTGCCTTACAGGGAGGAATGTGCAGCTGTGCGCCTTGAAATAGGCAGATACTTCACTGGCAGTGGTTTGTATGGTAACTTCCATGCAATGGACGACAAAGATAAATTTGATTCTCTCACATGGTGGGAAACATATGGCGGCGACGGACTTTTGCGAAAATTGGCATTGAAAGTTCTTGCACAGGTTGTAAATTCTTCTTCTGCAGAGAGGTGTTGGAGCACCTACAGTTATATACATAATGTGAAAAGAAACAGGCTCAACGAAAACCGAGCAGAAAGCTTGGTTTATGTGCACTACAATTTGAGGTTGTTGAGCCATTACTGTGATCGGGCTAATGAAGATCCCACATATAAAATTTGGGACAATCACCCTGAGGACGACAATTTGGAGGATGGCATTGTACATATGGAAGAACTAGAAGATGAGCTTGTACGGGATGAAGCTGAAGCAGCTGCAGCAGCCATGCCACCTCCACCTCCACCATCCAGTAGCAGTTCTCGGGGCCCGAGTCTTGTTCCATTGCTGTCGCCACCTCCATCGACACCCTCGCGTGGAGGCTCTAGTTCTGGTCGTCGGTCTGGGCGGGAGACTCCTAGAAGACCGCCAAGACCTACTTATACTCCTGGAGACTCTCGTGGCAAGGGCCACTTGTAGATTTACAGTTTACTTGTCTTTTTTAGTTTCTATTAGACTTGTCACTTTAGTTTTCATAACTGTTCAGTGTTGAGTTTTGAGTCCTTGACTCTTGACTCTTGACTCTTTCATATCATTATGACATTATGATATTTTTTGTAAACATTATATCACTGTGACAATGAAAATTTGAAGTTTGAAGTTGGGCCTTGGCAATTATAACTCATTGGTAATGATTGTGAATTATGAATATGATGCTTTGTGAAAGACTAAAGTTGTTTCATTTCATCTCATTATTCATGTTTCATTTTATAAATTTTTAACATTTCATATCATGTTAACAGTTAGAAGTTAGGACTTAGAAATATCTTCGATATTACTTCTTGTAATGGTTAAACTTGGCTTACAAGTACAACTTGTTACTTTGGTGATCAATGATGATAAATGTTATTGAATTGAATGTTATTTTAATTTATTATTTTACTAAGGTTGATGACGATTATAATTTCTAGATGATTGATGTGATATGGTTCAATGATCAATTTATGTTTTTTTATGTTTTTTATGTCTATTTCATCATTCTACATGTTTTTGTTGACATATATGTATCAAAAATTAAAAAATATAAAAAATATATATATTTTTAAAAAATCACTCCGGGATTCGCTCCCAAACCGGGAGCTTCTGAAAATGGTCGCTCCCGCTCCCGCTTCCGCTCCCGCTCCCCGCTCCCGCTCCCGCTCCCAAGTAACACTGATCTGGAGGCTCATTTCAGAGAGTTGACCCAACTTAGGCAAATTGGCCATCCAGAGCAGTATATATCAGATTTTTTGAGGGTCTCAGTCATGGTGCCAGATTTGTTCGATGCGAGGAGGGTGTACACATTTGTAGAGGGATTGCTTGATCCATTGCGTGGACTGGTGAAATCTCGCAGACCCACTACTTTGCAAGAGGTTGTGACTTGTGCTAGGGATTTGCAAGGGGCAATCCCCAAGACTTGAGCACCCATACCATCACGGGCTCCCTACCCACAAAAGGGGCATGACACGAGGCCCCCACCACAACGAGCAACCAGGGGCATGGGCAGTTAGATGAGGAGACCAGGAGAGACCTCCGGAGGAGGAAGCTATGCTTCACTTGTCAAGAGCCTTGGGCACTAGGCCATAGATGCACGGTGGGCAAGGCCCATTACATTAAGGTCTTCTCTGATAGTGACCAGGAGGATGATGTGGAGTTGGAGATAGGTGGGGGTGACAGCGAGACTCGTGCAGAGAGGGGACCACCACCACCACCACCTGGGGGAGCACCTTTCGCACCATCTGGGGGAGTCTTAGCTTCTTTGCGTGGGGTTCCCAAATTTTTTACCCTGAGGATCAGAAGCACAGTGGAGGGGCAACGTGTCTCAGTTTTGGTAGACAATGGGGCCACCCGCAATTTCATTAATGCACAGATGGTTCAAAGGTAGGGTATCACTACAGAGGAGTTTGAGGGGTTTTCGGTCCTAGTGTTGGGGGATAGGACCATGCAGTGTACCCGATATGTCCCCGCTTTGACAACGACCATGGGGAGTTACTTAGTAACAGATCATTTCTTCGTGGTGGATGTACTGGACACCAATGTGGTGATGGGTGTCCAGTGGCTCTACTCCACTGGGTGGGTCACTACGGATTGGACGAAGTTGGAGATGGAGTTTACCGGGTCGAATGCAAGTTGGTTGTTCTTCAGGGTATGCATTCATATCCTCCACAGACAGTTTCAACGCACAGGATGGAGGCTGACTTATGGGGACATAGCATGGGCAGTGGAGTTGAGGATTTCAGAGGCTGGGGGACAGCCCAAACCACCACACCCCCGACATACAGGCCATTGTGGACAGGCACCCGGTAGTGTTTGGGGACATACCACCAAGGCATCCACCTAACAAAGGAAATGAGCACACGATTGAGCTAGAGCCGAGGGTACAAACGATTATTACCACTCCTTATAGACATCCCAAGGCCTACAGGAATGAGATTGAGCGAGCCATTCAGGAGTTGTTGGCACTTGGGCATGTTAGGCATAGCTCTAGCCCCTTTGCTTCATTAATTGTTCTGGTGAAGAAGAAGGATGGGACATTGCGCATGTGCATAGATTACAAGAAGACCCTGAAGAACCGCTACCCCATTCCACGCATTAATGCGCTGATGGATGAGCTCAGAGGAGCCAAGTACTTCTCTAAGATAGACTTGCGTTCGGGGTACCACCAGATCAGAGTGAGGGATCAGGACATCCCCAAGATGGCCTTCAGATGCCACTATGGGCATTTTGAGTTCTTGGTTATGCCCTTCGGGCTAACCAACGCACCTGCCACCTTCCAGTCCTGCATGAACCATGTGTTCCACGGGCAATTGCAGAAGTTTGTATTGGTATTCTTCGATGACATCCTGATTTACAGCAGGACCTAGGAGGAGCACCTACAGTACTTGGAGGTGGTTACGCAGTTTATAGGAGCAGCAGTTCTACACCAAGTTGTCAAAGTGCGAGTTTGGGTTGACAAAGATGCGTTATTTGGGGCATATTATTGGGGAGGATGGAGTGAGGGTGCATGAGGAGAAGATCAGGGCCATCCGGGATTGGCCAGTGCCTCAGAATGTGACTGAGTTGAGGAGCTTCGTGGGCATATGCACCTATTACAAGAAGTTCGTGAAGGGCTTCTCACAGTTGGCAACTCCCCTCACAAATCTAACCAAGAAGGTGGCCTTTGCTTGGACAGATAAAGCACAGTCAGCATTTGACCGCCTCAAGGAGGTGACGAGCAGTTGTCCAATATTAGCACTCCTGGATTTCACTCAGCGCTTTACCTTAGAGTGCGATGCATCAAGTGAGGGAGTTGGTGCAGCACTATCAAAGGACGGTCGCCCCATCGCTTTTGAGTCGGAAGCTCCTCCCGCATGAGAGGTGGTATTCTATTTACGACAAGGAGATGTTGGCCATTATGCATGCATTGGCCAAATTCCGATAGTATCTAGTGGGAAACAAATTTAGAGTGAAGACTAACCACAATAGTCTTCGCCATTTTATGGGGCAGCAGGGCCTCAATGACAGGCAGCAGAGGTGGGTTAGCAAGGTCCAAGCCTACGATTTTGATATTGAGTATGTCAAGGGCAAACATAATGTGGTAGCAGATGCATTATCCAGGAGGCCTGCGACACTTTCACTCATGAGCATCTGTCATGATTGGAAGGCACAGCTGTTGGTGGAGTACTCCAAAGATCGGCAGGCGTGTGAGATTTTGGAGGGTGCACATGCTGATGAGTGTTACAGGGTGATGGTTGACGTCATATACTACAAAGGACGCATATTCTTGGTGTCGGGTTCACAGTTGAGGGAGAGGATTCTCCACATAGCCCATGACTCTCCATTGTCGGGACACCAAGGGTTCCGAAAGACGTACATGACAGTCAGAGAGTGCTTCACATGGAAAGGCCTCAAGGGAGATGTGTTGAGGTATGTGCAGGAGTGTGAGGCTTGTCAGAGGAACAAGGGAGAGTTGACCCATTCGGCCGGGTTGTTGCAACCACTTCCCATTCCTGAGGGGAAATGGGAAAGTATCTCTATGGATTTTATCACAGGCCTTCCTATGGTGTAGGGCAGAGATTGTATATACGTGGTGGTGGATCGTTTGACCAAATATGCACACTTCTTTGCTATCCCAACCCGGTATTCTGCTTCACAGGTAGCGGAGCTGTTTTTCAGAGAGGTCTTTCGTTTGCATGGTCTCCCCAAGACCATAGTCAGTGACAGGGACAGTCACTTCATGGGAGCATTTTGGCAGGAGCTTTTCCGATTAGTGGGCACTGAGCTCACCCCTAGCACCAGTTACCACCCACAGATGGATGGCCAAACCGAGAGAGTCAACAAATGGTTAGAGGGCTACCTACGAACTATGTGACCGGACAACAGAGGTCGTGGATCTAGTGGTTGCATTTGGGCAAGTATTGCTACAACACCACCCACCACATGTCCATTGGTATGTCACCTTTCCGCGCTTTGTATGGTTATGACGCTTTGTCTTTTGCTGACCTTGTTTTTGGAGACAGTCAGGCCCCAAAGGCCAAAGATTGGATCCAAGAGAGCCAAGACATCCTCAAGGCTCTCAAGGACAACCTGCTGACAGCCCAGAATCAACAGAAAGTGTATGCAGACAAGCACAGGATTGAGAGGCAATTTGAGGGGGACTTAGTCTTCCTGCGGCTACAGCCATATAGACAGTCTACGCTACAACAAAAGGGGGACGAGAAACTACAACCCTGCTTTTATGGGCCATACCGGGTGATTAGGAGAGTTGGAGAGGTGGCCTATGAGCTGGAGCTTCCACTGGAAGCAAGATCCACAATGTCTTTCACATCTCATGCCTCAAAAAGGTGTTGGGACAGCAAGTGACAGCAGCCACAGAGTTACCTCCAATAAATGATGAGCGACATCTTGTGTAGTCGGAGGCCATTTTGGAGACTAGAGAAAGGAAGTTGAGGATCATAACCATCAGGGAATATTTGGTACGCTGGAGAAATTTACCAGATGAGGATGCCACTTGGGAGGGTGAGCACATACTTCAACATCCAACATTGCAGTTGCTTGGGAACAAGAAACATTTGGGAGGGGAGGACTGTAATGTCCCTTCCTAGAATAATTTCCATGAATTTACTTGCACAATTTTGGAAATTTTGTTTATTATGGGACCCACAGAATTTTGGACTCAAACTTAGCAGATGGAGGCCGAAAATCTTTTTGTTTGTGGGATGTGTGTGCCACACCCACATGAAGTACGCATTTCCTTAGAGGGAAATTTGATTTGCTAAGGTAGGAGGTCGAAATGCTTGATGGAGGGGCCCACATGGGAATGCAGTTCATGTTAAGGTTTCTAAGTTTACTTAGTTAGAAACCCTCCATGCACTTTATCTGATTTATTCCTACCTACTTGTTATTTTCCTTAACAAGTTATTTACAATGTAAATACTGAAAATAAACACCAGTGCATGCTCAACATATTACAGATCGGCAACTAAAAGAAACAAGAACAAACACACCAAATGACACCATTATTTTTGGACCAATGTCCTCGGAAAAACCTAATGCGGGAAAACCGGTGCAGTTATCTGAGGGTTTTCTTATTAAGCAATATCAGAGTACAATCTGGGTGCCGTAACTGGCCTACCCAACAAAGAATTTCCTTAGCAACTATACCTCACATTTTGAGAGAAATCTCCAGGTTGAAACCCCAGAAAACCTTTCCGGCAACTCCTCAGCACAAAACTGCTCCTGCAACCCCAACGTCTACCCAATCTGGACTGCGGCAGACCCTCTATGTCTCACGCTAGCCCTGCGTCAGCCCCAGGAGGCCCTACGTCAGCTTTGGGAGCCTCTGCGTCAGCTACGCTGGCCCCTCTGGTGCTCTGTGCAGCACTTGGCTGCCTCTGCATGGCCCTGCGTGAGCCCTTGCTGGCTCTGCATCACCCTCCTTGGCTGCTGCGTTGCTCTCCCGGCACAATCTCTGCCTTCTCTGTTCCTCTGTACTCAATGCCCCTCAACTGCTCTCTCGATCACTGATTCTATCTCTCTTAGCAAACCTCGCTCTAGAGAATAAAATGACTGATCATCTAGTGTGCTCTCCAAGTGACCCTCAAGCCTCCTCTTATACTTTTCCTGTTGACATCTCAACGACCAAGATTAAGTCCCTAATCAACGGCTAAGATTAGATCTGGCTTGATCCATGTCTTTTGGACCACTCTAACACAAATTCATATTAATACACATTAATATTTTATTTTCCCTAAGTTTAGACTTAGGGACTCCATTAAAAATATTAATTATTTTAATATCTCCTAATCTGTTTAAAATCTGCCCAAACCCTTTCTGGGTATTGGAGATCTCATGTGCCCCAACCTCTCCACCAAATTTCGTGGCTAGAGCACATCCGATGCTACCCCAAATCAACACTCCCTCTTAGTGAAGATTGTGCTCTAGCAATACTCCTCACTGAGTATTACTCTGATCATCCGACATTGGTACCTGTGCTGATGCTAGGCCTTCCTGCCCAACATCCTCTGCACTGTTGCCTCCTGTACAGCTGCCCATGGTTCTGCCACTGCCACTGCTGCATCTGTACGACAACTCCCTTTGCATCCGTGCTGCTGCTGGTCCTTTTTCCCAGCACTGCATCCGCACTGCACCTCCTCTCATCATGCTGCATCGTGTTGCCCACTGCTGCACTGCAACTCAGTTACTGAGAAGTAAGTAACTGATCTCCCAACTGACCTCCCTGTTGGGCTAGAAACACCCACTGATGCTGAAACTCCCTCTGCCGCTGACAAGTGCTCCCTCTTTGACCTCTCCGCTGCTACAACAACTCCTTGCATCTCGCACCGTTGCACACCTCTCTATGCTTTCCTGCACTGGTGCAACACTCCTGTGCCTCTTGCACTGTTGCAGCCTGCTAGCTTGTGTTGTCTTGGGACTCCTACACTATAGCTCTCTCTGTCGCTCCATCCGCATCCATCTCTACCCACCCAACCAGTCCTGCTACTCCTCGTCGGGGCTCCCATAGCAAGGTCTAATCCAAGAGATTGGATACCTCGAGGATCCTACCCCTCATCGCCTGTAGTCCGCCTGACTACAGCTCGATGTCTCCCCACTTCCGCTCAAGTGGTGCGTGTGCACTCATGGCACAGTCATCGTCTGTCAAAACTTCCTTCTCTGCCCGTGCTGGCGCTGCCTTAGTCTCGGAAGACTCTCCCTTACTCTTCTTCCTTGGGCACTGGGTCGCATAATGACCCATCTCCCCACAGTGGAAGCACTTGATCTTGGAGAGATATTTCTTCTTCCGCTTCTCCTGCTTTCCCTCAGATGCTAGGGCCACATCCTCCTCCTCCTGCTTGACCTTGATCCCTTTGCTGCTGCTACCTGTCTTTGACTGTCATCTAATCTCTTCCTGGCGAAATGCTACCCACATCTCATCCCAAGGTAGGAGAGTCCCTCTGCCCAGGATGTTCTGGACAAACACTTCCCACTCTTCTGAGACAGCATTCAGGGTTGTCCTCACCATAAGCTCCTGATTCGGTGTCGCTCGTATAACAGTGAGTTGATCTCGGATCTCATTCAGTCCTCCAAGGAAGGAGTCAATCATTTGACCCTTTTTCATCTGATACGACCTCATCTGGTTCTCGAGCAGCATTCTTCTTTACACAGAAGTATGCTGCTACAGGTTCTTGAGAGCCTCCCACATCTCAACTGTCGTTTCCTTCTCGGCTATATGTGGTACCACAT
Organism: Pinus tabuliformis; assembly: GCA_031772625.1. NCBI lineage: Eukaryota > Viridiplantae > Streptophyta > Pinopsida > Pinales > Pinaceae > Pinus > Pinus tabuliformis. The sequence continues at coordinate 931,563,470 of CM062814.1, forward strand.
GATCCTTAACCCCGTGAAAGATAATGCACTTGGCTCTCGCCATCACCTCCTCGTACTTGTCGTTATCATTGGGGTCGACTGGGATAGCTATAACCTTCAAGGCGAAGTTCTTAACACGATCCCTGTCAAGCACTGATAAGATTCTGGTCTTCCAGACTGCGAAGTTCGATGCTCCATCCAGTCTATCCTGGTCTCTTACCCCGTGTAGTGCCATGACGCTCCTCTACTTCCCTCCTGGAAGTTATTTGTTCGACTCCTCTGAGTCTCTACTTCCCGTCTAGAAGTTCTCTTCTGGACTCCCTCTGAGTCCTGATTTCCCTCCTGGAAATCCTTCTGTCGCTTGTCAAGATGCCCCCTACTCTGATCGTCTTGTGCAACTGCACTGCTGATCAGGGTTCCTCGGCTAGAAACCCTTGGTAACAACTCCTTTGGCCCTGCTCCGCCAGGTATTGTTCTGACTACAGTACCTCACCAGCTCCACTCTGTAATATTCCTACAGCCTTCTAGACCCCAACAACTGCCTCTCTGTGAACTGCGTCAACCCCTCTCTGCCTCACGTTGCCTCTGCGTCACCCTAGATGGGTCTGCGTCAACCCTAGGATGCCCTACGTTATCCCTTTGGCCCTCTGCGTCAACAATGCTGGCCTCTCTGAGGCACTGCGTAGTTCCCAACTGCTTCTGCGTGGCTCTGGTTGGCTCTGCGTCACACTTTCTTGGCTTCTGCGCTGCTAGAAACAGCTTCTGTCACCTCGGGATAGTGGTTTTCCGTTGTTATTACTCTGCTCCGCTGATGTCTTTTAGTCCTCCTATGATCTGCAATCATGCTCTGATACCATGTTGAGGTTTCTAGGTTTACTTAGTTAGAAACCCTCCATGCACTTTATCTTATTTATTCCTACCTACTTGTTATTTTCCTTAACAAGTTAATTACAATGTAAACACTGAAAATAAACACCAGTGCATGCTCAACATATTACAGATCGGCAACTAAAAGAAACAAGAACAAACACACCAAATGACACCATTATTTTTGGACCAATGTCCCTGGAAAAACCCAATGCGGGAGAACCGATGCAGCTATCTAAGGGTTTTCTTATTAAGCAATATCAGAGTACAATCTAGGTGCCCTACCTGGCCTACCCTACAAAGAATTTTCTTAGCAGCTATACCTCACAGTTTGAGAGAAATCTCCTGCTTGAAACCCCGAAAAACCTTTCCAGCAACTCCTCGGCACAAAACTGCTCCTGCAACCCCAGCGTCTGTCCAATCTGGACTGCGTCAGCCCCTCTCTGTCTCACGCTGGCCCTGCGTCAGCTTTTCTTGGCCTGCATCAACCCCAGGAGGCCCTGCGTCAGCTCAGGGAGCCTTTGCGTCAGCTACGCTGGCCCCTCTGGTGCTTTGCGCAGCACTTGGCTGCCTCTGCATGGCCCTACATGAGGCCCTTGCTGGCTCTGCGTCACCCTCCTTGGCTGTTGCGCTGCTCTCCTGGCGCATTCTCTGCCTTCTCTGTTCCTCTATACTCAATGCCCCTCAGTTGCTCTCCCGATCACTGATACTATCTCTCTTAGCAAACCCTGCTCTAGAAAATAGAATAACTGATCATCTGGTGTGCTCTCCAAGTGACCCTCAGGCCTCCTCTTATACTTTTCCTATTGACATCTCAACGGTCGAGATTAAGTCCCTAATCAACGGCTAAGATTAGATCTGGCTTGATCCATGTCTTTTGGACCACTCTAACACAAATTCATATTAATACACATAAATATTTTATTTTCTTTAAGTTTAGACTTAGGGACTCCATTAAAAATATTAATTATTTTAATATCTCCTGATCTGTTTAGAATCTGCCCAAACCCTTTCTGGGTATTGGAGATCTCATGTGCCCCAACCTCTCCACCAAATTTCGTGGCTAGAGCACATCCGATGCTACCCCAAATCAACAGCTCAAAAATTATAAATAGAATGGGCCTAGCAACTATTGGGGTCTTTTGTCAATCTAATATCTCTCTTGTTGCTCGAGTTGCTTCGCCAGGTCACAGTGTTGTTCAGCGCAGAGGTTTCCAAGGGGAGAGCTCACCCTTCTTTTGGTGGACTACGAGTGCCATCCTAAGAAGGTAAAATCGTGCCATTTTAGAGGAGGATTTGTGGAGCTCAGGGTGCATCGTACAGCCATTCATTCCGCCTATTTCGTGCTCCAAGAGGACGCATTAGGGGGATATCGTATCACTTATTTCAACTATCTTCCGGGTGCCATTTGCCGGGAGAAATTTTGCTTCGCAAGTCTAGGGGAAGTCCAAGGTAGGTGAGGAGTTTTGAGGCCAGAGATTGTTGCATTAAGGCAAGGACGAATTCTTCTTACTCAAGGCCAGCGCAGGAGCTAATTTATGGGCACGCGTGGGAGGTTGAGGAGAGGAGTTTAGGAGCTGGGTTGTGTTGGGAGTTTTAGGAAATCATCCAGGGAGTAGAATTCAGCATTTTTGGGGTGATTGGAGGGTTGCTTTAGCAAATTTCCAGACAGGTTGTATTTTCCAACCGGTTTGAGGAGGACATGGTATTTGGGGTCAATTTTCGGAGGTCAGAACTACACCAAACCCTTTCTGGGTTTTGGTGGGTTTATTGAGAGGAGCCCGGGGCTAATTTTGAAGAATTTTTTTGAGCACCAGAAATGGGTCTTTCAGCAGTTCTTTTCCAGTGGACAGTGCAGTTCCCCTTGGGCAACACAGGAAATTTTTGTGGCAGCTCATTCTACCATCTGGGCATTGTATTCTCCAACCTGAGACTTTTCTATCTTGCCATTGAGGCAAGCCTAGGTGCACTCCTTCCATACCCATTGTACTACTGCACCAACTATATAATAAAATGGCTCACTTGATGGTGTTTTTTGGTGATCACATGGGTGTTTATTTATATTTCTGAATTTTGTGAATGCATGTCAACTATTGCTTTGTTTATCACTGCTTTTCCTAATTAGGAACATTACATTTGATGACAATCTAATAGAAAAAGGATTTTCCCCCTTACTGGGTTTTTCCATTGTCTTTGGCCAAATCTTGTGTCTTTATTGTTCTTGGTTGTCTTTATTGCTTTTGGTTCACTGTTCTATCGACAATTGCTTATTATTACAGGAAGATTGAATTGCTATTGAAAGAAAAATTGTTATAACCTATAAGTGATTGTTACAGCATAGAACACTGGAAAATTAGCATGGTATCATAGTTGAGGTGAAGACAAGCCCAAGGAGACAAGAGACAAAGCAATCACCTTTGAAGAGATCCTATTTGAAGAAGCTCATTTGACTTGGTCAAGATGTCTACTTCTTTCTTCAAGGACGGAGAGAAGCTGAATGACTCATCAAATTTTGTCGCTTGGAAAATCAGGTTGGAGGTGACCTTGGATGAGAATGATGTCTTGGAATATGTGGAAGGAAAGGTACCTAAACCTCCGAAAAATGCTTTGCTACTGTCAAGACCAAGTACAAGAAAGGTGAGATAAAAGCAAAGAAAATAATTATTGATTCTTTGAGAGATCATTTGCTAACTTATATTTCAAAGTCAAAGAAATCCAAGGAAATCTATGATAAGTTGGTTGGGATGGATGAGGTCAACAATTTGAATCATATTCTTTCCTTGAAGAATCAACTCAAGGACATCAAAATGAACAAGGAGACTATGCAATCATACTTCATGAAAATATCACAACTCAAGGATCAACTATTGACCATTGATGAATCTATATCTGATAAAGAGTTGGTACTCATAGCTCTTGGAAGTCTTCCTCCAATTTGGGAGACATTTATTACTACTATTAGCAATAATGACAGGTTCCCTTCATTTAATGAGCTCATTGGTAAGTGCACTCAAGAGGAGACTGTGTAATGTCCCTTCTGAAATTAATTTGTTACAGGTTTATTTATTCTACAATTTTGACAATTTTGGAGGCCATGGGACCCATGTGATTTTTGGAAAAGACTTAGGGAGGAAAAAGGGGTCGGAATGTTTTGTTGGCATAGCGTGGGGGCCACCCACATGAGGAAATACGCACCACCTTAGAGGGAAGTTCGAATGACTAAGGAGGGAAAGTTGAATTGCTAGTTGGAGGGGGCCCACATGGTAGAAGAGGCCCCGAATTATAAATAGAGGCTCAACCTCATTTGGCGTCTTTGGACATATTGAACTCAACCTTAGTTGCTCGAGCTGCTTAGTCGAATCACCCATTGTTTAGCACGAGTTCTCCAAGCAGAGAACTCACCCTCTCTTTGGTGGACCACGAGTGCCACCCTAGTGAGGTTTCTTTCTATCATTCTAGGAGATTGCAAGTGGATATTCAGAGCTCCCAACTCAGCCATCATTCAGTCAGTGCGTACTCCAGAAGGACGCAGTAGTGGAATACGCAGTAGATAATTCAATGGCCTTCCAAGGAGCAATTGTCAGAGGAGTTTTGGAGAAGGAAGTACAGGGGAAGACTAGCCTTTAGGAGGATTTTGGGAGCTGGAGATTTCTGTTTGGGAGCAGTGTGATTGCCAGCACTCAGGACCAGCGCAGGAATTCATCACTGGGCACACGTGGGGGAATTCGTGGGTCAGTTGTGGAGTGAGTATTTGCCGGGAGAGATAAGGGGAAGTTCGGGGAAGATTATCTCAGCCATTTTGGTGTGTTTTGGAGGGCTTATTCTAGAGATACAGGCAAGTCGTACACTTCAACAGTTGGAGAAGGGCGTGGCTCTTGGGAGGCTGAATTTTCGGGGTCAAAACTAGGCCAAACCCTTTGTGGGTGTGGGTTTTGGTGGGTTTTGGTTGAGGAGCTTGGGGCTAATTTCACAGAATTTTTTGGGCAGATTTGAGGGGTTAAACAAGGGTCCCAACTCAGCGAACAGCTAGAGAAGCTAAGGTTGAATTTGGCCCAAAATTCAGAGGTCAACATTTGGCCAATTCCTTCGTGGGTTATTCTATGTATTTGGTGGAGAGGCCCAGGTTAATTTCCCGGAATTTTCTAAGCATCGGAGGTGGGGTTTCCAGCAGCATCTTTGCAGCAGACAACATAGTTTCACCAAGGCAGCATAGGGCATCATTGCAGCAATGATTTGTGCCATCTAGGCTTGACATATTACCATCGGGGCTTGATCACGCTTGCCATTGAGGCAAGCCCAGGTACACCACTTCCACATTATTGTACTTTTCTCCCAGATTATAATAAAATGGCTCAGCTGTTGGTTATTCCTGGACTCTTTATGGGTGTACACTGAATGTTTTAATTTTATGTTGTTGTTTTTATTGTTTGCTTTGCATAGCACTATTTTTCCTAGTTTGGAACATTCCAGTGGTATAAGAGCATGACCTTAGCCCAGTTGTGGGTAGCCAGAAGATCAGGGAAGATTTGGGTGTGAGTGCACAGTGGCGGGTAAAACCGTAGAAAAACCCATCACTCAAGGGAAATCTAGTATGCATAAATTCTGGGGTGGATTCCATTGGGACAATGAGAGGTTGGCCCAGTTGAGGAGGCCCGAGGGTGATAGACCAGACCCATCCCCACCATTACAAGAGAGACGCTAGAGGTGAGCATGTCGTGGGGGTGCATCCATCTACATCAAGTGGGGAAAGTCAACAGAATTAGGGCGCTAGATCTCCTGAAAAGGAGCAGGCAGGACAGGGACAGTTAGAGAGTGAGACCAGGGGACATTTTTGCTGGTGGAGACCTGGATTTAGATATTAGGAGCCTGAGGAGGAGGTTGAGCATGATGTTGAGATCCCACAAGATGGTGAGGACTACATCGATCTACCCAATGTGGCACAGGAGTCACCATTATTCGAGACCTCTTTTATAGCCCCAATTCACACCTTGGTGGAGAGGAAAGAGCCCACACACATAGAGCCATCCGTTGAGGAGATGCCACCCATGATTGAGATGTCGATAGTTGTTGAGGTGTCCAAGCTGTGACCGAGTCTGCAGGTGATAGATATCCACAGCAGTTTCATCAAATCTAGTCCAGCCTTTTGGCATTGAGAGAGAAGGCCATGACAGTACGAGAGTCCATTCTACAACAAAAAAAGGAGTTGAAGGGCATGAGAGTGGTTTGTGTTGAGTCAACAGTCGAACTGACTTGGGTTGGGGTATGGTTGGATTCCCTAATGGTACAACTAGAGTGCACTTTAGAGCATCATAGCAGCCCTCTGCAGACATACATAGATGGGGCTTGTAGCATTAGTAGTTTACCTCTGCACCCCGGAGAGAGAGAGGCAGAGCCACCCCGACATATTTTATGTGTTAACCACGCTAATGAGGTGAGGCGACATGAGCAGTGCAGGGTGCAGCATCTGCAGGATGGAGGGCTTGCCCTGCGTATAAGAGTTCGTACATTCAATCCCTCTCTTGGGGTTGGATGGCAAGAGATTCTGAGTTGGTACCAAGTGGAGTGGGCTATGGAGATGGTAGTGGACCCAGGTGGAGCTCAGCAAGAGTTTCCAGGCTCTGGGGATGCCGAAAGCCCCCACTGGCATTGGGATCCGGGACGGACCACCTATCATTTCCCATGTATGCCAGTTGACTACAACCTGGATGGTATAGTTGACCTAGTAGCTAAGCACGTGCATTCGCTAGGGGAGTTTGGGTGAGCAACAGTGGCCAACCACCTTATGGGCAGACTCCTTGTGTTGTCTTGGTATGACGGTTATGAATGGGATCACAAGAAGATCTGACTACTATGGCAGGAGTTTGTCGGAGGAGGTGGCATCGGCAGGCCACCAGACAATGCCTTGTATGGAGCTGGAGATTCCTCACGCTTGTGTAGGGAACAAAGGACACAGAGGAGCAGAGCAGTGGTGGCATCACTACTGGTACCTACAGAGATTCATTTCTTGGGCCCCTCAGGGAGGATTTGGAGGGGAAGTCCCCTCATCGGAGAGCATGGTGATGCAACGGTGGAGGTGATGATACGAGTTGGATGCGAGCCGACGCATATGGATACAGTTTTAGGCCATTTCGTTCAGGGATGGGTAGGAGCATCTAGTGTGGAGCAGTGGTCGACAGATGGACATGGAGACGCATGGGGTTGTGTCGTGGTATGTTGGACTGCGTTGTGGAGCGGGAGTGCCTCACATCGCACTGAATACGTGTGGGGAGTGATAGGTGTAGTGACACAGGTGGGACACAGGACAGTACAGGATGGCATAGATGTAGTCGAGGGTATCCAGTGGTGTACATGGGTAGGCCGCGGTGTACAGTTGCATGTCCAAGGGTGTTGGCATGATTGGTGGTATGCAGGGGGGTATGGTGTTGCACAGCGAGATCTGGGAGTGTTGCCTCCAGGGAGACCCATGGACGAAGACACCGAAAATACCTTTGGGTGTAGTCCACCTAGGATCGACGGGGACATAAATGAGTGATACTTGATGGTATCTGTGGGGACTCACACGCCTAACCCTCTTCTACATCCCCCACGGGCGCAGTCGATTTTGTTGTTGACTTTTTGCACTCTGGGCATGAGCAGCGGGGGACGAGGCACTCACCCGAGATATTTAGATGACACTCAGCGCACTAGGGGAAAGACTTCTAAGTAGTGGCATTAGGTTGGAACGTCAGTTGACCGCCACAGGTTGGCGGATGAGGTGATCATCTGCAGGGGTGGCATATCGTTCATCACCGAGCCTACGTCTGGGGAGCTAGTCACAAGGGAGACATGTGTCACTCTTTCCTTAGGGCATGTCGGGACCATGCATGAGCAGAGGATATCGGGTACGGCTGAGGGAGTTTCCCAGTATGTGTGCGGGCTCTAGACATTATATTGGTACATTATCGAAAGGGTGGATGGTAGACCCAAGAGAGTTGGTTGGCAAGGACAGGAGGGATCAACATACCCTGGGTCGATTACGAGTATCGGATACCCATCTATTGGTTGCATTTAGGGGTAGCTATTTGGCACACGTGGCTTCTAGCGATCATCGGTACTACACAGTGGCAGGTACAGGGCAAATTAGCATGCATCAGATTAGCCCACGATATATGGAGCCTATATATTGATCACATGCAGGGACTAGAGATGAGGCATGGATGGATTCCTGTAGTTGTCAGAGCTATGTTGCAGCAGGCCCAACTAGGGGATGCAAGGATTCAGTTGGTTGATAGATCACTCTATCTCGTGATGGTCAAAGTCATGGCAGAGAGCGGTCTAGTTCACTCTGGGGTTGGCATATGGGGGTACACAATGGCCTTCATCGGATGGCGAGGCAAGCTTTCTTTGTGGTTGCATCGGTTCAGAGTTAGATTTAGATGGGTATACTTTGGCGTTTGGAGATGTCTGGGCAGGATGTGTCTCACCTCTATCAGTATTCCACCATCGAGTTCTGGATGCAGTGTACACACGATGGGCAGTCAGCTAGAGCCAGAGTGGTGCAACGACAACATGGTGGCACTCTTCTATGGCTAGCATGGGACCCAGACATCACAGTACTAGACAGCTCAGCGGCCATTAGGGGTGAGTCGGCTGCAACAAGGCGGAGTCACTCAGGTCTTCCTTTGGGATTTAGTGAGTCACCGATGGCGTGGAGGACTTTAGGTATTTATACCAGACAGGATAGTGAGTGGAGTGATGGGAGCTTCAGTTGGAACAGGATGGATTGGGATCCTGGTATTGAGGGATTTTGTCATGTCAGGACAACGCAGGGACCTAGGATGACTCAGTGGCACATTTGGGACCTCGATATTACTGATGGTGATCAACAGACAGAGGAGGCGCTTGTTCAGGCATTGTTGAAGGACAAGCGATTTTTGGTGCATTGGAGGAACTTGCCAGATGAGGATGCCACCTAGGAGGGTGAACACGTATGTGAGCATCCGGTGCTGAAGTTGTTTGGGGACAAGCAACATTTAGGAGGGGAGGACTTTAATGTCCCTTCTAAAATTAAATTGTTATAGGTTTATTTATGCAACAATTTTGACAGTTTTGGAGGCCATGGGACCCATGTGACTTTTGGAAAAGACATAGGGAGCAAAAGGGGTCGAAATGTTTTGTTGGCATATCGTGGTGGCCACCCATATGAGGAAATACGCACCACCATAGAGGGAAGTTCAAATGACTAAGGAGGGAAAGTCGAATTGCTATTTGGAGGGGGCCCACATGGGAAAAGAGGCCCACGAATTATAAATAGAGGAGGCTCAGCCTCATTTGGCATATTTGGACATATTGAACTCAACCTTAGTTGCTCGAGTTGCTTAGCCGAGTCACCCGTTGTTTAGCACGAGTTCTCCAAACAAAGAACTCACCCTCTCTTTGGTGGACCACGAGTGCCACCCTAGTGAGGTTTCTTTCTATTATTCCGGGAGATTGCAGGAGATTGCAGGTGGATATTCAGAGCCCCCAACTCAGCGATCATTCAATCAGTGCGTACTCCAGAAGGACACAATAGCGGAATACGCAGTAGATAATTCAGTGGCGTTCCGGGGAGCAATTGCTGAAGGATTTTTGGAGAAGGAAGTATAGGGGAAGACTAGCCCTTAGGAGGATTTTGGGAGCTAGAGATTTCTATTTGGGAGCAGCGTGATTGCCAGCACTCAAGACCAACACAAGAATTCTTCATTGGGCACACGTGGGGGAATTTGTGGCAACTTCTAAGTAACCGGATTCGTTATATAGGGGCCACGTGTCCGAATCCTGCGAATCGGACACGATTCACTGGGGATTTGAATCCCAGAAAGGGACACGTCATGTCCTAACGGGATTCGTACGAATCCCGTTAGGACACAACGTGTCCCGATTCTGCAGGACATTAAGGCTGATCTCATCACTTTAAATAGATATTATAAGACAAGAATAAGTGATAAGTATAAGACAAATGCAACCTGCAAGTGAATTAGAAAAGCTCAAAAATCAATGAGAGATGACAAGGATGGATGAGATACAACAAGCTATCAAGAGATAAATGCAAGAGGAGATCACAATTAGGATCTGCTTTAATGAAACTGCAAATGTGAAAAGTGTTTGTATCTACTTTAACCAAATACCATTTGTCAATCAGGATTTCAAATAATAAAACGGTGATAGCAATACTTCCCTCTTGCCTATGTGTGCTTTATTAGGATTTCTCTTTTACTTACCAGATTATCAAGTAGAACAAGAGAAGTCTTCAAGATTTCTTAAGCACAATCAATAGGATAAGCTAATCATGTAATGAAATGCAAGAGAGAAGAAATGTGCAATTCAACTAGTGAAGAAATGTGAGAGGGACAAATAGTAATCCAACAAGGCTATCTTCGAGAATCAATGCAATCTGCTATCCAATATATTTTCAACATGTCACAATAATGCATGAGAAAACCAATGGCAATGAAGGACTAATGAATGCACCAGACTTTAAGATATACCAATGTTAGTCCACTGTCAACAAGAGATCAGACTGCTGCAGTTTATTGCCAAGTATATAACAGTCAATTAAATGATGAGATCATCCTTAATGATGACTTAATGAGAAAACTACAGTTGTCAGTGTCTTTATCTTACTATCTTGTAGTTGTAAGTTGTCTTTCATTTATGAATCATGATTTATGTGACCACTGACATGTATTTGAATTTTGTATGTACTATGCATGCTATAGATGAAGATCTATGTTTGAAATCAATGAATTTGTATCGTTAATTAGAATTTGTGTAAGAATTATCTAATTTTTAATATATATATATATATTTAATAAAATAATATATAATGAATCCTACGTGTCATATTCCGGGGGGTCAACATGTCCAAATCCGACATTCGAATCCCCGTATCCTACGAATCCCGAATCCCCGTGTCAGGGGACTTAGGTCAGTTGTGGAGCGAGTATTTGCCGGGAGAGATAAGGGGAAGTTCGGGGAAGATTATCTCAGCCATTTTGGTGTGTTTTGGAGGGCTTATTCTGGAGTTACAGGCAGGTTGTACACTTCAACAGTTGGAGGAGGGCATGGCTCTTGGGAGGCCGAATTTCCGGGGTCAAAACCAGGCCAAACCCTTTCTGGGTTTTGGTGGGTTTTGGTTGAGGAGCTTGGGGCTAATTTTGCAAAATTTTTTGGGCAGATCTGAGGGGTCAAACAGGGGTCCCAACTCAGCCAGCAGCTAGAGGAGCTAGGGGGGAATTTGGGCCAAAATTTCGACTTCAATATTTGGCCAATTCCTTTGTGGGTTATTCTAGGTATTTGGTGGAGAGGCCTGGGATAATTTTCCGGAATCTTTTGAGCACCGGAGGTGGGGTTTCCAGCAGCATCTTCGCAGCAAACAGCACAGTTTCACCAGGGCAGCGCAAGGCATCAATGCAGCAGTGATTTATGTCATCTGGGCTTGACAAATTACCACCTGGGCTTGATCACGCTTGCCATTAAGGCAAGCCTAGGTGCACCACTTCCACATTATTGTATTTTTCTCCCAGATTATAATAAAATGGCTCAGCTTTTGGTTATTCCTAGACTTTTTATGGGTGTACACTGAATGTTTCAATTTTATGGTGTCGTTTTTATTGTTTGCTTTGCATAGCACTATTTTTCCTAGTTTGGAACATTACAGACCGGGATGATATCTAGAGGGAGAATTCAAAAAGATGAAGAAGGAGAACCCTCTGCATTTATTGCTCAAGACAAGAAGAAGAAAGGAAGAGGAAGTCCATTTAACTCAAGAAAGGTTGCTCCAACATCCAGAGACTCTAACAGAAGAACGTAAAGGGACAAGGAATTGTTATATATTCAATGTTTCAATTGTCATAAGCGAGGTCACTATGCCCGAGATTGCCCTGAGAAGAATGATGCTTCTAGATCTTATAGCAATAATCATGGCTACAACAACAACAAGTTCAAAGATAGAAGAAAAAGAAATGCTCATGTTGATCATGATGAAAGCCACTGTCCTCAAAAGAAATCAAGGAACTCAAGGTATGAAAATAATGCAGTTGCTACTCAATTTGAATATTTTCTTATTTCTTCTCTTTCTAGTTCCTCTCCTCCGGATTCGTTTGATAGTTGGTTGGTAGATAGTGAGGCCTCTAGGCACTTCACTGGTTACCATGAAGTCCTCTCAAATTTGGTTGAGAGGGAAACAAATTTAAAGATCATCCTTGGGGACAATTCTACTTATCCTGTGAAGGGCTTTGGTTATGTTTCATTTCATTTGGATTATGGGGAAATTATACATCTACAGGATGTTCTATATGTGTCAGGATTGAAAAAGAATATTGTGTCTATATATGCCTTGGAGAACAAAGGGATGAAGGTTGCTTTCATAAATGGAAAGTTTCTTACATGGCCTATGGAATCTCGTGTCATGTTCCTTTTTTTGGTTTCCCTTACGGCATGGTCAAGATGGACTTCCAGGGTTGGAGGCAGCTAGGTCACAAGAGTTAGTTTACACTATCAGCGGGTTCGGGGCTTTTGGAGGGGTTTTGAGGAGTTTATATGAGGTCTAATGGCATTCGCTTGGTATATTCCATCATCCGCACAGTTTGTCTTTCATTCTGGTGCATTTCGACAAATTTAAAAAAACAGAGTTATTAATGGGTCTGACTCAATTATTACACTTAAGTTGGCATTCTGGGAGGAACACTTGACATAACACCTTATCGTAATAGCTCGTTGGAACCGAAACGAGAATATCTACAGGATGGGATGGTTAGAAGTGAATTTCAGTGGCCTGAGGAGGCATGGTGGCCAATTTACCCTTTTCCCACATTAAAAGGATACTTTAATTGAATTAAAAAGAGAGAAATGTATCTGAGGTCAAGAGTTTCGTTGGGGCAACATAGTACCAGAGGAAATACATAGCTTCATTTTCAGCAGTAGCAGCACCACTAGACACCATAACAAGGAGTGACAAGAGTTTCAGTGAGGAAAGGGTTAGCAAAAGACCTTTGCTAAGTTGAAGAAAAATAGCCAAGCATCGATTCTTGCAATATCAAACTTGCAGTAGCCCTTCAAAGTGGAGGCAAATGTGAGTGGATATGTTATTGAAGCGATCTTGATGCAGGGAGGAAGGCTTGTGTGCTATCATTCTAAAGTAATTCATGAGGCGATTCTCAACTACCCTATCAATGAAAAGGAGCTTTATGCCCTAGTACAAGCTCTCAAAAAGTGGAAACACTATATGATGGGAAAGGAGATAGTAATCCACACAAATCAACAGCCATTATAGTACCTCTTGAATAAGTTACAAGAACCCAAGCATTAGAAGTGGATGGGGTTTTTACAACAGTTTCATTTAGCGATCAAGTACAAGAAGGGCAGCACAAACAAGTTGGCCAACATGCTTTCAATGCTACCACATCAAAGATCACAGCTTTGGGAAATCTAATGCACATGGAGCCTTTCACCCATGATGCATACAAAGAAGCATATACGAAGGACGAGGACTTCAAGGAGGTGTTGATGAGAAATATAACTAGTGTCGATCTTCATAATTAAATAATGATGTAATGTATTTGTCAAAAGAAAAATAAATTTTATTGTAAAAGAAAATTTGACTTATTAACGCATGGTTTTCATGCTTGGGTCAATGGTCAATAGGTCAAAGCACCAATTGAGTGCTCTAGGATTTTTGTACTAAATCAAAGTCAAGATATATTGGACCGTTCTTGGGAAAAGAAAGTTATTTTTATCTGTCTTGTACTCCTCCATCAAGTCGGCCTCCACACCTTTCAAGTCGGCCTCACACTATTGTCAAGTTGGCCTCTTTGACGGCTCACGTCCTCACTCAAGAAGAATATATATACTAGTGCTATTCGACCTATTGAGAGAATACATCACCATCTGCAATTCGAAAATCAAGAAGGACGTGCGAAGGTGACAAAATAGAAGTCTTTTGTCATCTCTATGAAGAAATTATCATAGCGAAGAAAGGAGAGATTCTTGGAGCCGAAATTTTGTCTCAAATGCAAAGAGAATAATAAAGCTGCAGGGCTGAAGATCAAGCTTTAGAAGTATGGATCAGATCAGCACTCTTGTTGACTCGTTTTGGAGAAACAAACTTTGTTGACTTGTGAAGAAAAGGAAGGAGAGATACTTGACTAGGAGGCTGACTTGGTGGATGGAGAATATCTATGGTCCTAGTTGTCTCAATCTGATTTGAATCTACTAGTGGAAGAGTTTGACTGGGTTTTCCCCTTCATAGGGGTTTTTCCCTCGCTGAGTGCCTACATCTTGTGTCCTCTTTTGTGTTTTTCATGTTTTTGGCATTTATTTGATGATAGAGAACACTAATATAATCAACAAAAGATAGACATAATATCACAAATAAATGTCATGAAAGAGAAATCAAAATAAAATTGCCCTAATGGATTTCTCAACATGGTATCAGAGCTAAGGTCAAATGAATCAAGGAAGCTAGAAATATCAGTGTTGATTGGAAAAAAAAAAAGTTTCAAGTCTACCTTTGAAAGGCTGAACCCTTTAGAAAGGGAACCAAACTAATGTGGCACATTTCTGGGCATGATCATAAATCCTTATCTCTGCAATTAGGCCGCAGACCTGGGTTGAACAATGAAGGAACCGAGGAGCATGTTAGATGTCCAAATTGCTAGACTACTTGTCTATTCAAGGTCGAGTTCTTTGAAAAGTAAAGCAAAGTCCTGAGCATAAAAACACTTCTGAAATCCAAAGGACCTGTGTTCCAAAATGACCGAATTCTGAAGTCTAGAAGGACTAAAGATAGTTCTTGTAACCAGCAAAAGGTTCAAGAATTAAAAGCCCAGGGACCTAATTATTTAAAGATAATATAGGTCTGTTATAAAATCTCAGTCACTCCAAAAAAAAAAATCAACGGAGTCGAGACCATTGTAGAAAAGGGACGAGCATCTGTGAAAACATATATAAGATCCGAACTTCAATAGTGACATAAAAAGTCTTCTTGGAGGATCTTAGTTCTTGACATTATAAGACCTATTGTGAGAAGTCAACTTCAGTGAAACAAAATCCATCAACCTTGCAACATTGAAAAGGGATTGAGGCCTACATTCCTAGTAGATGTCTAACCAAGTAGAAGAAAACATTTGTTAAGCAAAAGGAAGTAAGCCTATTTGAAGATACCTGTGCATAGCAAGGCTGAGACCTATAAATGACAAAGAAGCCAATCTCTGTTGTACAAGACATTGAAGAAAGGAAGACCTTGATAAGCAATCTTAGCATCCCTGTCTCAAGAAAGGAAGAAATCTACAAACTTGTTTGTCTTACACCAGCTTGTGGAAGTAGATTTGAGGATCTCATCAAAATTATGTTATAAATTGTTTATTTTGTTTCTTTATGTCTAATTCATCTAACACTATGACTACAGTTTGCAAGAAGAGCAATAAGCTCAATGAAGCATCAAACTTTCAAGCATAGAAGGCTGAGTTATGTAATCTTGAGGTATGTATAGAATAATCATTTGTTAAAAGGTCTAGCATGAAATGTTTTAGGGTTTGATTACTCATAATTCTAGGGTTGGCTAGTTTTTATTGTAATGAAGATTGTTAATATTTAGGGATTATAAACCCTAGATAGTACATATGAAAAACCCTCACCTTATTTGCATGTTCCCTCTATCTAAGAATTGCAGGTATATGACAATCCTTTGCAAAATAAAATTAAATGATTGCTCTTTAGAGATATTTAGGGTTTGTACTCAAAAATCCTTAGGAATTCATTATCATCTCGTTCTTGTACTTGTATATTTTGGTTGTGCTTGTTAATAAATATTGCAGGTATATATTGAAGGAAGCAAAGATAAGGTAAACACGTTGATCTTAGGAATAGCAAGTTGGCTGTGTGGGCACATGTTGACTCATATGGAAATAGACCATGAAGATGCCAAGAGGGAATCCTTCAATTAGGAAACCCTATAAGGCTTGTAAAAGAAGAATCTCAAGGTATGTATAAAGATTTGTAGCTAAACTTTTTCATTAAAAGGTATGATCATTTTGAAATTTGCCTTGTATTACTAACTTTCTTATTTTTAGGGTTTTGAATCATAAAGATTCTTGTTAAGGTGATTAATCACTAGATTAAATCTAACCTTGTCATATTATCTCTTATCATTTGTTCATTTTGGTGAAACCCTAACCTTTAGGGTTCACTGTAAAACCTTAGGCTTTTGATGCTTAGGGTATGTTAATAATGAAACCCCAGCCTTTTAGGGTTTGTTGTTGTTGTCTATGAAACCCTATATTTTTAGGGTTTGGTGAATTAAGTTTTATGACAAAACCCTTGAACAATTAATGAAAGATCCTAGGAAATGAAACCCTGGGTGTATGTGCTTATGTATGGTTGAAACCCTAGGTGTATGTGTTTTTGTATGTTTGAAACCCTAGGTTGGTCAAATTGTTGTATATCTAACATTAAATTTTGTTATTTGTATCTAAGGTTTATGATAAAAACCCTAGTAAGAGATTGATATAAGGAAATATTAATGAAACCCTAGATATGAAATGCTAGAATGCTAACTTGATTGTTGATATACATGATTTAGTTTTATTGATGAAATCTAGGGTTTGTAACATAATCCTAGTAGAGTTTGACATGAAATTCTAGGGCATAATATTGAAACCCCAGATGTAAAATGTTATGATTGCATTAGTTGTTGATATCTAAGGCTTTAAATCTTGACGATGGAATCAAGGGTTTGTGACAAAATTGTCGAAGTCTAGAATATGAAAGATATAGCCCTTGTTGATTGTAAAAGAAAAAGAAATTTTGTTGTAAAAGGTCAATACTCAATGGTCAATAGGTCAAAGCACCCATTGAGTGCTCTAGGATTTTTGTACTAAGTCAAAGTAAAAATATATTAGACCCTTCCTGGGAAAAGAAAGTTATTTTTATGTGTCTTATACTCCTCCATCAAGTCGGCCTCCACACCTTTCAAGTCGGCCTCTTTGAAGGGTCACGTCCTCACTCAAGAAGAATATATATATACTAGTGCTATTCGACCTATTGGGAGAATACATCACCATCTGCAATTCGAAAATCAAGGAAGGAGGTGTGAAGGTGTCAAAATAAAAGTCTTTTGTCATCTCTATGAAGAAATGTTAAAATTGGAAACTAGGGCCAACTTCCACCTTAGGACAGCTCATATGATGGAGATGATTATTGCATTGGATTCCTTTTTTCGAGAGGTACAATTTTGATAACAAGATCATCTCATTCTGACAAGCGGAAATGGAATTTTGAATTTATTATTTTTCATGGACAAATTGTCAAGGTCAGTCTCAGTCAAGTATATGCTCATGAAGCCTAATGGATGTGCCTCCTCACCCTCAATGAAGTGTATAAATAGAAGTGACCCTTCTCTCATTTGGACATCAACTCATCACATCATCTTCTCTCTCCTCTCTTGATTGGTCCGTACACCTTGGAGGCTTCTATACTTCACACGTGTAGAAGAGGACGAATTTCTAAACTGGTTTTGGAGGCTGGAAATCTCAGAGATTAGGGCAGCGTAGACTGGGGTTGTTTGACCATCCTTTGACTTCGATCTGGAGGACAAAATTCCAATTTCTGCAGGCTGCATTCTTTGGCATGATTTTCAAGGTGTTTGGGGACTGTTTGACCGTGTTGACTGCAGCATTGACTTTCTGGTTTGACCGCAAAAATTACAGCAGACTTTGACTGGGTTGACCGAGCTGTTTTTGGGTTGACTTTGACTCCCTTGGCAAGCCGCATTCTTCTGCTGTTGACCGAGCTGCTTGGAGGACATTTTGGGGCAGCTTTGACCACTGTTGACTTTTTGGTTAGGGCTGCATTGACTGCTGATTTGGCAAGACTGTTTTGGGCATGTAATTCTGATATTTGTACTCTCTCTGCTGAAATATTGAAGAATAATAAGAATATTTGATCAAAGGGTTTCCCCACATTGGGGTTTGTCCCTAGCATCTGCCACATCTTGTGTCATCTTGTCTTGGCTTGTCTTTTGCACATGTTTTTATGTTCTATCTGCATTTACTATAATGTGTTTAAGTTAATGTGATTGCTACTGGACATAATTGGAAATTGTCATTGGGCTGATAAGGAACATTGAAGTAAATTGTGCTTAAGCATAGAACATACCATTGTTATCTAAAATTAACAAGAAATTATCATAGCGAAGGAAGGAGAGATTCTTGGAGTCGAAATTATGTCTCACATGCGAAGAGAATAATGAAACTGCAGGGCCGAAGATCAAGCTTCAAAAGAATGGATCAAATCAGCACTCTTGTTGACTCGTTTTGGAGAAACAAACCTTGTTGACTTGTGAAGAAAAGGAAGGAAGATACTTGACTAGGAGGCTGACCTGGTGGATGGAGAATATCTATAGTCCTCGTTGTCTCAATCTGATTTGAATCTACTAGTGGAAGAGTTTGACTAGGTTTTCCCCTTCATAGGGGTTTTGCCCTGGCTGTGTGCCTACATGTTGTGTCCTCTTGTGTTCTTCCGGTTTTTGGCATTTATTTGATGATAAAGAACACTAATATAATCAACATAAGATAGATATAACATCACAAATAAATGTCATGAAAGAGAAAGTAAAATAAAATTGCCCTAATGTTGCCCTAATGGATTTCTCAACAAGTGCTTCTGCAATTGCAAAACCAGAGTTATGTGCACGATGGCGACAACACAATTGACTATCATCTCCAAAATGGGTACTCTACAAGTTGGACAAGTTATGTGTTCTTAAAGTTGAATTGTTGCAACTAATGACAAAGGCTCACACCTCCAAGGTTGCAGGGCAATTTTGTGTAGGGAAGACAATGGCCAACTTACAGAGGTATGTGTACTGGCCCAGAATGCAAGAAGATGTAGCTAGGTTCATAAGAGGATGTATGCTTTGTTGTACCAGCAATCCTAGTAATAGGGAACGGGGTCTTAAACATCCTTTACCTATACCCACTCCTCCTTAGGAAAGCATTTCCCTGGAATTTGTGGGACGTTTACCAACAACCAAGAATGGACATGACTACCTGTTTGTGGTAGTTGATAGGCTCTGCAAGATGTGCATTATCATGCCCTATAAAGAGAGCATCAGCAGGCAAGAAGTAGAAAATTGTTCTTTTAAGAGGTCTGGGTGCACTTTGAGATACCAAGGAGCATCATTTCAAACAAGGACAGACGCTTTCTCAGTGCATTTTGGACTACATTGTGGGAGATGATGGACACGAAGTTGATGGGGTCTATAGCATCCCATCCACAAACAGATGGGCAAATAGAAGTAGTTAACAAGACTTTGGTGTAGCTTTTGAGGGGTTACAAGCAAAAGCATCTGAAGACTTGGGATGACAATCCAGTATATATATAGCACTCTTATAAGTATGCACTTCTACTAGTAAGTCCCCATTTGAAACTTGTTTTGGATATTTTCCACCTTCACCTTTGGATATTGAATATGGGTAGCAAGGAGTGAGGAAGGATCTCACAAGGGATGCTTTAAGGGTAGAAAATTTTGTGAAGAAGATTAGATAGATACATATGCAAGTAAAAGAGGCACTGAATAAGTCACAAGAAAAGTACAAGGCCAGGGATGATCGACATAGAACAAAGGAGTTATTCAAGGTAGGAGAAAGAGGATGGTTACAGTTGAACAAGGAGAGGCTACAAGTTCCTAGTAAGAAAATCAAGGTTGTGCAATATGTTCCCTTCAAAATATTGGAAAATGTGGGAGATAACGCTTATAGACTTAGTCTAACCCCATACATGTGCATTTACATAGTACTGAATGTGGAAAAATTAAAATTCTACGAGCCTTCCATGTTAGATCAGGTAGAGGAGCACATACTACATTCTATAAAGGAATTAGCACCAGATGCTCAAGCAAAGTTAACAGAAGATACAATTTTACAAAAGAGGGTCAAAACTACAAGACAAAGGCAACATGACCTTTGGCATATTGGGTTGAAAGGACAACTTCCAGGCAAGGCTAAATGGTATTCTATGGAGAAGGTAGAAGAAAAATTTGTTCACCTCATTCAGTAAAAGCTTTTGAGGACCAAAAGCCTCCCAAAATGGGTGGTTGGATCATTATATTGTTTGTCATCCATCTTGATGCTTTCAAGGTGTAAAAATCACAAAAACTAGCATACAGGAGCAATTTTAGCGATGGGACCCAGTTTGGAGAATTGGGGTCAAAAACCTTGTAGGGCCAATTTGAGGCCCTAAATGGCATTTTTTGGGAGTAATACTTTGCCACTTTAGTGCCACACTCCATGGCACTATTCTACATTCCTAGATCTTTCCAAGGGTGCAAGAATCATGTCAATCAGAGTTTGCACTCAAAAGTTATGACTCCAAAAAGTTGCCCTATCATGTTTGACCACCATAATTCATGAGGATGCCATGTCAACCCTTATTACTTATGGAAAATGGGCTAGCCCCGTTGGCACTACAAAGAAGACTCTAAAAGGGTCAAGTTTCAACTCATATCAAGGGTTGAATGGGTCAAACTTAACCCTTAGTTGGCTATCGGGTTGTGTAATAACCAGGGCACTAAGAGGAAAAGGGGTTCGACTCTAGTCTAGTGTATGTTGTTCCATTGTAGAGCAGAGTAGCTGAGAGTGGATAGAGAGAAGGCAGAACAGAGATGGTTTGTGTTCTGTTGCAACCCATGGGCCATAGGTCTCACTCCTTTGTATTTGTGCCTTTTTATTCAGAGAAAGAAAGAGCAGAACAGCCTCATCTTCCAACTAGGCTTTCTCCTAAAAGGGTTTCCCAAGTCATATCTTGGTGTTACAATGGTTTGTAAATTGTGAGTGATTGTTTTATCTGTTCCCTATTTTCAGCATTTTATATATTGCATGTATAAGCAAAAAGCAGTAATTTAATAAATCCAGAAAATCTAAGAAAATTAATCCTCATAGTATATATTTTGGATTTCAATATATTTTTATTAGATTTATTGTGACGAACTGTCCAGTGGAGCATCCACGACAGTTTACAGATCACAACAATACATAAGCAACATTGACCCAAGTGGGAAATTTAACCCCACAGTCATGAAGTTTATTGATTATTTTTAGAAAATTGATATTCACAGGTCCCATGTCATGTACAGTTCATATGAAACCAACCAGTTTAGTGCCTTAACATCAAACTGGCCTAAAATGGCCTGAATCACTTGACCACGCCAGTTTTTCCTCCAAAACAATCAGACCAGCCAGTTCTATCAATTCTGGTGCCATTTCAATAAACATTGGATAGGATTGTGATAATTTAGTTAATATTACAATTTATATTTAAGATATGAAATCATGTTCTATCTCAATTTTTGGAAATCTCACCCAACCCCTCTTTTTTTGGGTTTGACTTTCCATGCCAAAGCCACAATGGCCAAAGAGGTCAAAAGGTCAAATCCACCTAGATCTGTTGGAGTTAGGCATACAAAGTGTTCATGAACAGTGTCTACCGCAAGCACCATTCACAGAATGTGAGGAAGCACCTAGAGGGTTTGCATGAGGAAGCTTTCCAGACACCCATACCCATGTTCTAGAAACTTGTGCAACATCACATAAGGGCCAGAATTTCAAATCAAGTCTCTAGGAAGCCTCAAGGTAGTTATGATGCTTACTTTTTGTATTAATTGTGAATTATACATATTATCTCATTCGAACCAAGATAAGGGATTTTCTCCTTGTGGTAAAGAATTCTTTTGTTAAAAATTATATCAATATCCCTACTCAGATGTTGTGCGCTAACCTAGGAAGGGCTCATTTTAATAAGTAGGGTAATATATCAAGTTATGGTGTATTGATTCAATGCTTATTAGACATTTAGTGAGAAGACGTACAGGAGATTATGGGTCACCAGACATTGTGTTGAAAATTGTTGAAAATATCTGGAATTTTGCCTATCATAAGGATGCCAAATATCTAGTCAAATAACATCACAAATTCTTCAGATGGAACTTATGACTAGATTATTTATACAGCCATTCAAGCTTCTATTTGAAACAAATAAGATTAAATATTATTGAAGGGCTAAGTAATATTTTTAAATATTTTAAGCTATGGAATTTCTTCCATTTTGGCACAAGCTGATTTCACATTTATGACCTGAAGTTTGAAAAAGGGCTCGAGTTCAAAAGGCTTACAAAAGTTAAAAATGAACGAAGTGATATAACTTGATCATAATGAACCAACTTTATCAGAAACCCTCTAGTGCACATGATTTACCATCTCCCAATCAACTCACATTATAAGATGTATAAAAAAAGGCCGATCAAAGTTATTGGATGCCCATATGAAGTTTTGTGATATTATTGTACAGGGTACTTGACTTATCATTTGCAGTCAAAGATGGCATAGATCAATTTCCAAACAGGATTATAGAACCATTCAATAAACTTCTATGACTTAAAAATAAGTTCCTTCTAGTATAACTTTTTAAGTTAACCCTTTTACACCCATAGCTCCTAGGATCAGATACAATGGCACATTCCTGTGCAAGTAGGTGGATGGTTATTTTGAATGTTGGTTCAGCTGTGGGTGTGGCAGCGCACTAATTAGAAAAGGAAATCCATCTATAATAAAATTAAAGTACAAATAGAAGGAGATTCAGAAACTTGTAGTGTGTAAGTATGTGACTCCATTCACACTATAGAAAGATGTTTGCTAAAATTGTGAACCCGTTAACAGTCTGGTCTATAGAAATCTTAGTTGTTAAAACTTGAAGTTGAAACTTTATTACTATCATAGGATCGGTAATGATCTAGTGCCACTTTGGTCTCGGTACTTAATTGCACCTAAGGTATCCGATATCGGATACCCTGCCATTGGGGTGTGAGAAGCCTATTAAAAATGATGTTAGAAATTCAAGCTGCAATTTTCAAACATGAAAATTCAGTCTTCCCATGCATTAAATTGGAAGCAAAGTCAAATGACTGCTAATGTCAGTCATATATGCGTATATATGTTATGCATCTGTGAAATGCCTCATGGCACACTTACACATATGCATTAACTGAGAGAATTGCAGAACTCAAACCTCATTATGTTTTTGAAGACTGGATTCTTACTTTTGTTCTGCTACCTTTCATAGCAGTGCTTTAGCTCCAAATTGTAATTTGCCATATGCAACTAAAATTTTAAGATTCTCAATTCCCATTTTTTGGAGTTTTCAATTAATCAATTACTAATCAACATGTTTGAACATCCCAGTGTTCTGATTTATTTAACTAGGGTGAGCAAACAATTTCAAAAGGGTAAGTCTTTTTTTTCATGATTTCCATATCTCCTAATTTACTTAACTGGAGTGGAAGCAATTTCAAGAGGATAAAACTCTTTTAAAGAGTTTAAATTTGAAAAGAAGTGTATCCTTAAATCATAAAAATATACAAAATATTACACACACTAAGCATACCTTCAGTCTAGCATCCAATTGATGCAGTTCCTTAGACTTTTCAGTGATTTGCTGCTGTGTAGCTGCAATTGCTTTTCCATATGCTGCATTTTCCTCTTGCAATGAAGCCTCCCTTTGTTGTGCCTAAATGAGCCAAAACTAACAATATTCAGAAATATGAATGATAAATGGTCAATAGAAGAGGTAGAAAAACACAAGGAATCCAATCTCAGAAGACATCAACCCATTTGAGATTTTAAAAATCTGTTGTAGGACAGATGAACTAGCATAATCAACAAAAAGTCCCAAGCAAAAAAAATGACAATTTCAACAACATTAGGAATGGTTCATGTATAACTTCAACAAAAATTATAATATATTATTTTAGAATAGAAATAATAAATATTAAAAAGGAAATTCTCAAGCAAGAAAATATCTTCTTGGTTTTCTTGGTTTAGCAGATTCAGACAAGGTGAGCAGGACCAAAATGGAAGGAAATTTCAGCTTCTTCTCCATGGCTATGGGCATGATCCCCATGCTCTTTCAGAAGCAGAAGAGTGGCCAAGACATATATGTTGTGTAAACTCAGTGGGATGACAATATTACTAGATTGTTTCCACCGAGAACATGGACCACTCATGTTTCAGATAAGATGGAGCACTTAGCTGCTGACATTGTGGTAATTGTGAAACCAGAGACCTGCAGCCCTATGTTGTGGTGGGCTGCTGTTCAGCATTAGCAGTTGGTCTCCTTGATATTGTAATGTCCTCTTCTAATTAAATTGCCCAAGGGAGAGCAAAGTATGCTATCTAACCCCATAGGCTATAGTCATTTGTAAAAGGGGAAACCCATTATTTGATTTTATTGGGGTAACATTAGATAATTTGTGGTAAACGGAGGAAAACTTGTAATAAAAGCCAAAGTTGGGGAGGGAAACTTGTTAACCCCTCAAATAAAAATAGGGAGGGCTGAACCCAAAGGGAATATATAAAAAGGAGAGAGGAGATTTATTTTAATCATCATGGATTGTTGATCTTTCTGATTTTTGGGCTGAGGCTTTTGGAGGGTTTTAACTTTTTAAGACACCTTTTTCCCCTGGTTTGTTTCGGTGGTGAAAGATTCCACCCTAGCCAATCCACCTTTCTCTTTACTATGCTTAGCATAATTTCTCAGGCGGCAATCATCAATTTTGTGGCAACAAGGATTTTAAGGTAGCAAGTCTGTGGTAGCAAAAGTTTCTAAGGCGTTTCTGGGCAACGAATCATCCCTGAGCCATTAACTCAGGTAGCGGCCTACCATTAAGATATTTTCTGTGGCAGTATGGAGTCAATTGTATAACGGATCCTTTCTGATGTCATTCATGACAGCGGATCCTTCTGAGGTGACAATTTTGGCAACGAAACCCTGTGGAGGTCTGGTCTGGGCAGCAGGGTATCTCTAAGGGCTGGAATTGCCCTCTGTGAGGCAGTGAAGCAGTGAATCTGGAGTGGCTACAGAGCGTGGGACCCCTGTCCTGTAGCAGTGAATTTGGGAACTCCCATTTGAGGTAGCAAGGGAGCATTTAGGGCCACAGAGGAACCTACAAGCCTGTAGCAGCAGATGTCAATGTGCTAGTAGCAGCAATAAACAGAGGCTGTGACAAATAGGAGGAACCAGCTGTTTGGGACTAAAGCAACAAGACCAAATCCAAGCCAGCTAAGTGACCAAGGATGCCAGGACCGTAGCTGGCTATAAGGTTAGATCAGTAGTATAGGGACAGCAGGGACTGCTGACACAATTAGCACTATAGATTGTGAAATTGAACTACAATGTGTTTTTGGATGGATCATGGACTTGTAACCCATTATTGAATTGGCTTATTTGTATGAGTTGTTGGTGGAATCAAATACTTGTTTACACTGTTCGTGCATTCAATATTATATTTGTTTGCAAAAATTGAAGGAATATTGTGATACTAGTTAGAATACAAATTTTGTCATGTGCTCTTTCCAACCCTAAGGGTAAATTTCCCAAAGGGGTTATTACAGTGGTATCAGAGTTGTGCATCCTACCAGCCTGTGAGTATATGAACTCTGGATGCTTTTGGAAGACAAGGAAAACATCACAGTCAGGAAGGAGAAGGGCACCCATAACTCAGTCATGGCAAACAGGGAAGAGCAGCCACCAGAAGCTAACCCTTTTGACATATTGGAGCTAGCAAGGGGGTGCCAACAGCTAGCCCAAGAGCAGCAGCAAATAGCTCAACTGTTGACACAAGGGCAGCAGCAAATGGTCCAATTTTTTGCCCAAGTTATGGCAAGTCTGAACAATGCGTGCAAGAATGCTACTAATGGATGTCATGGAGGTGACAGGAGTTTTGCAAAGGGGAGCAACAGCCATAATTTTTGCTCCTTTAACATCTTTGCACAACCTAACACAAGGGCAACCAGTAGAAGGAACCCTATGCCTCTACTACTCCAGTTTCTAGATATTCAAGGGGCAGCAAACCAAGGAATCACGGGACAGAACAGGGATTTTTCAAAATATTTTTGAGTATGCATCACTAGGAGAGGACGTTCGAGCAGCCATGACCTTTAATGAGTTCAGTAGCATTAAGTATAGAAATAAGCCCAGGGGCACATAGCAGAACCATGATCTACTGCACAAGGTTGGGAAACTGTCCATTCCCTCTTTCGATGGGTCATCTAAGTGCTCGGCAAGGGCTTGGGTACAAAATTTAGACACCTACTTCCAACTTAACCCAATGTTGGAAGCAGAGGCTATCAAATTTGCCACCCTACATTTGGAAGAAGTGCATGAATGGTGGTACCACAGATTGGTCACCCTGGGACATTCCAACATCACCTCTTACGAGGACTTCACACAAAGATTGATAGACCGGTTTGACAGGAAGGATCCAGAGATACACTTTAGGGAGCTAGCACAGTTCAAGCAGACCGGCACACCAAATGCCTACATTGAAGAATTCCAACAGCTAGTTATGGTGACAGACATATCTGATCAGAGATTGATCATGTTTCTTCATCATGCTCCTCACAGAAGGTTTAGCCGAACCCCTACGTGGTTGGGCCAAGGCCTTCAAGCCCGCCACCTTACAAGATGCCATCACCAAGACTCGAGATATGGGAGACGTAATACCTAAAGCTAAATTTCCATCCAAACCACTCATCCCTCAAAAGAAGAAAGAGCAGAAGCCTTTTCAGAGAGAGTGGACTGGTAAGGACAGGTTATATGATGAGACTTGAAGCAAGCTAAGGAGGAAGAAACTTTGCTTGACTTGCAAGGAACCATGGGAACTAGGACAAAGACGTTTGGGCAAGGGAAAAGTCCACTATATCGAAGTAATGTCAGACACTGACGACGAAGAAGATACAATGCCAGAACCCAACATTGAGCATAGCAGTTTCGAAGAGGAGCAACCTCATGAGGAAGTAAAAGGAGATGAAAGACCTTGTATAGGAATCAAGGGTGGTACTATTGCCACTCTTTCTGGAGTCCCTAGTGTTGAAATTTGTAACTAGGTTCGGTCTTCATAAATGTATTTGAGATGTACATATCAAAAGAATGAAGAAAATATTTTTATTATTATTTTTATTATGACTTATTAAAGCATGGGTTTCATGCTTGGGTCATCATGTTTTAGGTCAAAGTCCCCATTGAGGACTTCTAGGATTTATTCTGAGTCATTAGAGTCATTGTACATTTAAAGAGACCCTTCTTGGGCTTTCAGATCATGTAAAAAGAATTATTTTTGAGTCAAAAATGAATTTAGTCTCCTCCACACCAAGTCGGCCTCAAGACAAGTAATTCGACCTCACAAAAGGGCTATAAATACAAGGAGTTCGAATTCATTTGGAGCATCTCATTCTCTCACACATAGTTCGATCTTTGAAGTTGGAAGCTCGAAAAGTGCAAAGTTGTTTAAGGGCTTGAAAAGGAGGTAAAAGGAAGTGCGAGTTTCTGGAGAAGGTTAGAAGGCCTCAAGATCGAATTTTTGGGACAAGTCTCACTCAATTCTGAGGTTTATCAAGGGAGATCGAAGTCTTCCAAGTTTGGTCGAAGTTGTTGCTTCTACATTTGCTGGGTCAAAGCTGCTACTAGGTTGAAGTTGTTGATGCTGCTAGGTCAAATTTGCTTTGGAAGGGCTATCATCTGCAAGAAGGATTGAGGGTTGACATGTATGGAGGGAGTCTCTGTCTAGGTCTACAGTCTTGGATTATCTTGAGAAACTATTGAAGGAAGAATTGTTGACCGGGTTTTCCCCTAGATAGGGGATTTTCCCTGGTTATCCGCCTACATTTGTTGTCCTTGTGTTATTGTTTTGATAATTGCTTGATGTACTAAAAGATAAAAGAAGAACATAAAGATAAAAGAATTATAGGTAATTATCTATATAAGAAAATCTTTCTGCCTTTCTGATTTTCTAACACCTAGATATTACACCTTCAAGATCAAGGGGGTCATACAAGGGCAATGAATCATAGCTTTGGTTAATGGTGGAGCCACACACAACTCCATCGATGCAACTTTGGTGACAAGGAGAGATATTCCCACCGGGCAGTTTGAGGGCTTCAACATTGTGGTAGTTGACGGGTATAGCATGACATGCACGCAAGTGATTCCACGTTTGAGCATGACACTAGGTAATTACACATTCACTGATGATTTCTAAATAGTAGATCTTGCAGATAACAATGTTGTGTTGGGGGTACAATTGTAGTACTTGTTAGGAAAATTCTTAATGAATTACCAGGTGATGGAGATGGAATTCAAGGCCTTGAATGGCAATAAGGTAGAGTTGAGAAGTAGGTCCAATGGTATCAATAAGGTAGAGTTGAGAAGTAGGTCCAATGGTATCAACGAAGAAAATGGAGGCTATATGTAGAAATTTTATGTCCCGTAGCCCCAACCTAGTTTCAATTTTTCTTATCATGTTTAATGCCCACATCCCATGGTTAATTGTTGATTTAAACATGAATATAAAATTGCAATTAAAACACTTAATACTACCACTACTATTCGCTTTGACTTTCAGCTGATAAAAATTTCATATGCATACACAATAAATTTGGACACTGATTTTTGGTCAATCACAGACCCTGGAAAAACCTTGAAGGGAAAACCAATTAGGAAGAGGATTAT
The DNA here is from genome assembly GCA_031772625.1 of Pinus tabuliformis. NCBI lineage: Eukaryota > Viridiplantae > Streptophyta > Pinopsida > Pinales > Pinaceae > Pinus > Pinus tabuliformis. The sequence continues at coordinate 931,591,889 of CM062814.1, forward strand.
ATTTGCTTTTTATCTCAGAGAATTTACAGGATTAAATACAACACAAGGTACTTCTCTCTCCCCTTGGAATTCATGTCAACTTCCTAGAAATTTGTGTTGTTGTTTAGAACCATGTGCCAATGTTTAGACTTTTGGATCTAGAAAATTGTGCCACAATTCAATGCAAATACCCCGAAATTCGTGTCATTGCTCAGGAAATTTCTCCTCTAATTTCAAGCCATAGACTCAAAAATTTTGCCTCGAAATTTATGTCAGTCAACCCAGTGTTTAATGCGTTGAATCCCCTCAATTTAGTGTTGAGTTGATTGTTGTCCCTACCTCGATTTCAATGCTCAATTTACTAGATTCTTAGGCCCATCAGAGTTGCCTTTAATGCACTAGAAGTGCCTCGAAAAATGTGTTGAATGATCAACTAATGTACCTCAGTCTACGTGCTACAATTCTACATTGAAACTCGGGCCTGTGTGTGCTCTTCTCCTTGCTGCAAGTTGATCTCTCCTTCAGCAAAAGTTTGCTATCTCCTCCTCCTCACTTCTCCAACTCTACACATGAATAATGAATTGCTCCTTTGCCTCTCTCCTCTTTTTTAGTCTCGTTAATGATGAGAAGCCATGTCCTTAAGATCAAGGGCTAAGAATAGATCTCAAATCCTCTTGATCAAGCGTGGAGATCTAATCTCACATTGACCCCGTCTCATGTCTCTCCCTTCATTAATGAGCCCCTCCTAGTCACTTTAATTACTTTTTGTGTCATGTCCCTTCTCAAACACATTTGTAACAGGGTGTTGCTACACAATTTTGCACAATTTTGGCTAAGGAAGAGAACCCATAATTGTTTACCTAGGGACTTAGGAGGCAATTCGACTTTATTTGGTTGCTAGTGGAATGTGGGGGCCACCCACATGGGAGTTCGAATTGGCCCATTTGAATAGCTTGGAGGGAAATTCGAATAGGTGGATGGAGGGGCCCACATGAGGCTAGGGAGGCCCAAGGAGTTATAAGGAGGGAGCAGCTCTCATTTTGGATTCATTCTTACACCTTGCAATCAAAATTACTTGACTGTTTGCTCTGCTGTTTAGCTGAGTCAACTGGTTGTTTAGCCACGAATCTCTCAAGCGGGAGATTCAACCTCTACTTCGGGGGACCATCCATGCCCGCCCTAGAGAGGCAGTTCCATAAGTATTTCAAGAGTTCCGGGAGTGTGTTACAGCACTACCATTCAGCCACAACAGGGAGTGCGTATTTCTGGCTAGCTAGAGAATACGCAAGGGGAGTTTGGAGTTATCAGTGATCAAGCATTTGCTAGGAGAGTTAGAGGATTGGGAGAGCAACAAAGGGCCAGCCTTTCTTGCGAGTTTGGAGCCAGCAAAGCCAGCATCCCAACAGTCTGATTTATGGTTACTTGGGCCTGCACAGAGAGCCATCACTAGGCTCACGTGGGAGTTGGAGGAAGGAATTGTAGAGTTGAAGCTGGCCGAGAGAAGTAGGAGATCACTTGGACGGGCATTTGAGGAGGATTGTTGGAGTTGGGAGAGCAAATATTGAAAGGATCAGTCACAGCAACAGAATTCGAAATTGGAGGGCCAAGCTATGAAGGGTCAATTTTTGAAGGTTGGAACCAAGGGAAACCCTTTCTGGGTTTTTCTAGGTTTTGGGCAAGGATCACACTCCTAAATTTATAGAATTTTCTGGGCAGATCTAAGGGGTCAAACAGGGGTCCCAACTCAACTAGCAGCTAGAGGAGCTAAGGGGAATTTGGGCCAAAATTCCGAGGTCAACATTTGGCCAATTCCTTCATGGGTTTTTCTGGGTTTAGGCCAAGGAGCAAGGAGCTGAAATCTCATAATTTTCTGAGCACGGGAAGCAGTGATTCCAGCCCTTCGAAGTCAGCAGACATAGCAGTTTTCTGGGGCAGCACAGTTTAGTTTGGTGCAGCAGTTGTAGCAGCCTTCAGTTCAGCATTTTCTCACCTGGGTTTTGTCATGCTTGTCCATTGAGACAAGCCCAGGTGCACCATTCTATTTTACTATTGTATTTGCTCCTGAAGAAGTAATAAAATGGCTCAGCAGTTCTCTATTTCCAGTGTTTCCATGGGTGCTTAATGTATATTTCGTTTTTTTGATTGCTGGATTGTTTGCATGCTTTGTATATCACTTACATTCTTGTTTAGGAACATTACATTTTGTACCATGTACCTTTTTCTCATAAAGTCACTTTAATATTATAAAGTACAATGTACTTTTAGTACCACATAAAGTGACTAAAAAGTCACATGACTTTAGTAACCACATAAAGTCACACTAAAAAGGTGGGTTCACTTTGTGTTCCTAGGCTTAGGCAAATAACACTAGGAAACACCTACTTGGTACTTTTTTCAACACTTCCTCTTACTGAGGAAGGTGTTTCACACCACTCCCATCTTGTCTCTGAAATATACATGCATGCTGACTTGGTGAGAATGTCTACAAACTATTCATAAGTGGATATGTACTCTAGCTTCACTACCCCTCTTTGAATACAATCCTGGATGGAGTGGTACTTGATCTCAATATGCTTTGACCTATAATGAAATACTGAATTCTAAGTGGGTTTAATACAACTCTAATTATCACAGTATATCGTAGTTGGCCTCAACCGCTAACCAAATAAGCCACACAACATCTTGTGAAGCCAAATAGCCTCACAATTGGCCTGACTAGTTGCAATGTACTTAGCGTCCGCGAAACTCGGTGCCATTAATACCTGTTTCCTATTGAACCACGACAATACTTCCAAACCCAACCTGAAACAACATCTAGGTGTACTCTTCCTGTCACTATCACTGTGTTCCTAATCGAACTATGTACAACCTGTCAACCTGACACCATCCCCCTGAATATAGTCCAATCTATAATCCATTGTGCCCCGTAAGTACCGTAACACATGTTTCATAGCCACCTTGTGCACCCTCCTAGGCTCCATCATAAACTGACTCAACGTGTTGACTGCGAAACAAATATTTGGTCTAGTGTTAACAGATACATCAGTGACCCGATGAACTGATGATATAAAGTGGGGTCTACCAACTCGAAATCAAAAGCATGCAGCTTCTTCCAATTGGTAATCATCGAAGTCGCCATAGGCCTACAATCCTCCAAACGAAATCTCCTCAGTATGTCTCGTGCATGCCTGCCCTGGCCCAAGAAGATATGCCCATCCTCTTGCCAAACCTCCAAACTCAAAAAATGTTGGGAAATCAAAGTAATTGTAGATTATAGTTGACTTTCCTTCCTTGATAATTACTTGTGATATTAGTTGGCCTTTTATTACATTTATTTCTTCTTCATCAAGCAATTACCAAAACATGAAGATCACAAAGACACAAGATATAGGCTCCAAGCCAGGGCAAAACCCCTCCAAGGGGAAAACCCAGAAATAATACTTCTCTTCTTATAGAATCAAATCAAAGTGAGACCTCCAAGACCCAAAGACCAAAGTCAAGATTCCTTCCAAGCACCAAGTCAACCCTCCAATAGAATCTCTTCCAAACAAGTCAAAGTTTACCAAAGTCAACGAAGGTCAAACTCTTCAAGATCTGCTCTTGTCAAAACTTCAACCCTGCAACTTCAGGTCTGCAATTCGGACCTGCAACTCTTGGCCCTACAACTCACAAAGAAACCCTAATTCTCTCGCATGTGTAGGCAGAAAAATAAGATTTTTAGGTCTTCTTCCTTCGCTTTGACTTCTCCTTTTCTCCTTGACTTTTTGCTCTAGATTGCCTTGTTATCTTGCTGCAGATCGAACTTGTGAAGTGTCTCCAAATGAGTCAAAGTCTCATGCTATATATACACTTCTCAAGAGGTCGAATAGGCCTCTTCTAGGTTGACTTCTCCTTGGCAGTGTCAACTTGGTCTTGGAGGACAAAATGACTTTCTAGACTCGAAAATAATGATTTCTTTTGTTACAACAAATCCAAATAGGACTACAATACATGACAAAAAAAATTCTTTGACTCAACAATCCCTAAAAGCATGAAGAACATGCTTTGACCTAGACTTTGAGCATGAAACCCATGCTTGAATAAATTAAAATTATTTTTCTCTTTTTATATAAAATATACAATGTCATGATCACAAAAGTCATCATGAAGACCGAATCTAGTTACATTCTTCAACAAAAAATAGGGCATCAGTCCTATATCAATCATCTCAAACTCTGAAGCAAGATTTCTCTTGTAGTGCTCAATGAGTTTCTCCTCTTCTGTAATAAACAAATCATCCACATACAATACCAAAATGAGTGGATCCTCGCCAACCACAATGAAATATAGATTTTGATATGCATCACTCTTCTGGAAACCCATATGTTACAAGTAGGAATCAATCATCTCGTACCATGCTCTCGGTGCCTACATTAGACCATATAGGGATTTCTTAAGCCTACACGCATGAGACTCTCTCCCATGTGTTAATTTTCCAGAGTTTTATGCTTAGTACAATCACTTACAATAATTTCTTCTTCAATTAGCAATCACTTTATCTAGTGTATTCAATCTTCCAATGATAGTAAACAATTGTAGATGGAACAATAATCCAAATGCATAATAGAAGACAGCCAAAAACAAGAACAAGGGAGACATTAGATTTAGTCAAAGACCGGGGAAAAACCCCACAAGGGGGAAACCCTTTCCAAATTATTCTATTAGATTGTCATCAAATGTTCAACAAAGAGATACAATGTTCAAGTTCATCAACAAAGAGTCAAAGGTCAACAACTTTGACTATCCAAACCAACCAATCAATATCTAGTCAAAGATGAGCCAACAAGTCAAATCTAATCCAAAGTCAAAGTCTGCAATTCTGGTCAAAGTCAACAACAACAACAGCGTTAATCAGTCAATGGTCAACAATCCTCCAAACAGTTATGTCAAAGCAGCAACAAATTCAGCGCTCCAAGATCAGTCAAACCAAGCCAAAACAGTGAACAAAACTCCCACAGAAATCGGTCAAAGTCAACTTGTTGACCTACAAAAACCTTAGCCCAAAATCTGAAGTCAACGCTAGTCAAAATGCTCAGAAAATCTCAGTCAAATCAACAATCAACTCAGCGTCCCAAACATATTAGAAATTCGGTCAAACAAGGTCAAAACTTCCACGGTCCTTGCTAGTCAAAGTAGTGCCAAACAAAAGTCAAACTCGATCAACAGATTCTTCCTTTCTCTCCTTTTCACATGTGGCCTCAGACCTACAATTTCAGAGCTATATGAACCATAGAACAGAGGATATGAATGTGTGATGATGCTCCAAAGTGATGTCACATGTGGTCTATTTAAAAGTGATCGAGGAGGCTGAAATTGTCCTTTAGGTTGACCTATACCTTTTGTGGAGATGTGGTTCCATAATAAAAATAATATTTTTCCATGTTGAAAATTACATTCTTCCAAGGGCTAGTAGGGTCTTATCTAGATAAGGAAGGCTTCCCAGAGGAGGGAATTTGTCCCTAAGTTTCCAAATTAACACTCCCTCTCGATTAGGGAGAAATTTTCGACTACATCATAAGTTTGTCTCGGCATCATCAATATCATATCTCTGCTTATCTCAACTCATCTGCATGAACATTTTGGATTCTAAAGAAGAATCGTCATAGGGGAGATCCATCTACCACCCTATATCCAACAATAAGCGAGATACAACTTATCAGGTAAGGATCACAACCATCCTATTGTCTAATGACAATAGGCAAGATACCACTTGCCATGAGAGGTAAGGATCACATCCATCCTATTGTCTGTTGATCTTCCAATCCTGACCCTCAAAAGTCAATGGTAGAACACCTGCATCATCATCCAGCTTGGGGGAGATACCTGTCTTACCAGTCGTTGGATCACACTCACCCAAGTCTCCTCACCCATTGGCCAAATGGGGAGGGGCAATCCCAACAAGCCCAGCTTGTGGCTATGATGCCAACTGGAATATACTCTGTGTAATATCCCTAAGGGAAAATTAACAGTAAATATGCAAAGCAAAATAGACAAACACACCATGAAATCAAACCAAACAATCAGACCATGAAATTGGCATCTAAACTGCATTGTTTTATTAATGGAAAAAGGTGTACAACAAGGTGTTGGAATGTGTGCTCCTGGGCTTGCTCTAGGCAAGCTAGCAAAAGCCCAAAATGAACAATGAAACACTCTCCTCCAATCTGCTTCTAATTCGGCCCAAGTGTTGCGTTGTAAATGCCCATAAAGGTGTTGCTGCCTGAAATGATCTGCTATTAGAGCCCTCTTCGCTGCTCAGAAAATTTTGGGAAATTAATCTCGGCCTCTACTTAAGAAACCTAACATAACCCATGAAGGGTTTGGCCAAAGCTTGACCCCGGAATTTCGACCCTCTTGGGCTTGGCTGGCTCTCCCACTGGGTAAATCGACCCACCTAAATATTTTGCTCTTGAATGCCCCAAAAATGTCTGCAAACCATGTTAGAAGGCTCCCCAAGCCTTCCCTCTGAATTTCCTCCACAAACTCCCCTATCTCTGCAACTTCCCGGGTGCCTCTAGCTATGACTGCACAGTCCCTATGTTTTTGTAACTCTCCCTGCTATTGTAACTCAACTCGCTGTTGCTAGTATGAATTGGGATGAAGTAGAACTCCCTCCTTGGGCTGGCACTCGAAGTCCACTGAAGCAAGGGCTAGTATTTCAACTCGAAAACACCCAGTGTGTTGAACAGCACATGCAAACTTGGCTCACTGCTCAAGCGTACTCTTGTCAAAAGACAAACTCTGAAAATGATAAATGATGAGCAAAATGAGAGCCCCTCCTTCCTTTTGTCGATTTGCCTCCAAGGTTGCCCATGTGGGCCCACATTGAATTTCTCTCACCAATTTCGCTCCAATGAGAGCGTACTCTCCATGTGGGCCGAAATTCCTTTGTGGTGGCCCCCACACTCCACCAAAGCCGCAATCTTTCCATCGAAATCTAATGTTGGGGTGCTTTTCATGCCAAAAATTGAATGTGGGTCCCCTAAGCCCACTTCTCCCGAGTGAAACAATGTAATATTCCAAAATTGAGCAAAATTCAATATTCATTCAGTGAAACACTAAGTAGGAATATCACAGTCCTCCCACCAAAGCGTTGCTTGTCCTCAAGCAACTACAAAGAAGGATGTTGTAGTATATGTTCCCCCTCCCAAGTGGCATCCTCATCTGATAGATTCCTCCATCGAATCAAAATCCCCCTGATGACCCTCTTACGCAAATGTCTCTCCCTGGTGTCCAAGATGGCCTCATGTTCTAGCACTAAATACCCCTCATTGTTCATAGGGGGTGACTTCGTAACAGCTGTAACATGTTGTTCCAGTGCCTTCTTTAGGCAAGACATGTGAAAAACGTCGTGCACTCAGCTCCCCGAGGGTAGCTCCAGCTCATATGCTACCTCCCCCACCCTCAGAGAGACATGATAAGGCCCATAGAAGCGGGGTTTGAGCTTCTCGGCCCCCTTCTGCTTGAGCGTAGACTGTCTGTACGGCTGGATCCTCAAAAATACGAAGTCCCGAACTTCGAACTGCCTCTCAACTCTGCCCCTATCTGCATAAAGCTTCTAGTGATTTTGGGCCATTTGCAGGTTATCCTTCAGAGCCTTTAAGATATCTTGGCTCTCCTGTATCTAGTGCTTGGCCCTTGGGGCCCTACAGTGTCCAAACATAATGTCAGCAAAAGATAACGTATCATAACCATACAAATCTTGAAATGGCAACATACCTATAGACATGTGATGCGTAGTGTTGTAGCAGTATTCACCCAAGTGCAGCCACTGTATCCATGCTCTTTGCTACTTTATCACATAGTTACGCAAGTAGCCCTTGAGCCACTTGTTAACTCTCCGTCTGTCCATCTGTCTAAGGGTGGTATTGGTACTTGGGGTGAGCTCAGTACGCACCAACCGGAATAGCTCCTGCCAAAATCCACCCATGAACCTGTTGTCTCGGTCACTAACGATGGTCTTCAGGAGACCATGTAGCTGAAACACCTCTCTAAAAAACAATTTGGCCACTTGTGAGGCCGAGTACCGAGCTGGAATGGTGAAGAAGTGAGCATACTTCGTCAAGTGGTCCACCACTACATAGATGCAGTGTTTGCCCTATACTGTGGGCAACCCGATAATGAAATCCATCAATATGCTCTCCCATTTCCCCTCCGGAATGGGAAGTTGCTGCAATAGGCCCGTCGGGTGTGTCTGCTCTCCCTTGTTCCGTTGGAATGTGTCACACTCCCAGATATGCCTCAGAACATCATCCTTGAGGCCCTTCCACGCAAAGTGCTCCCTGATGGTCCGATATGTCTTTGTGAACCCCTGATGCCCTGCTAATGGTGAATCATGAGCAGCCTGTAGAATCTTCTCCCTCAGCGGGGAGTTGGGTACCAAGTAAATCCGGTCTCAGTAGTAGATCACCTCGTTCATCACCCAATACCGATCATCTGTCACCAACCCATCAAGGACCTCACATGCAAACTTGTCCTTGGAGTACTCCACTAGTAACTGCGCCCTCTAGTCCGAGGTGATGCTCATCAAGGAAAGAGTGGTTGGCCTCCTGGACAACGCATCAGCCACTACGTTGTGCTTCCCTTTGACATACTCAATGTCAAAGTCATACGCCTGTAGTTTGCTCACCCACTTCTGTTGCCTCTCCTGTAGTTGTTTCTGCTCCAAAAAGAACCTGAGGCTGTTGTGATCGGTCTTGACCTTAAACCTGTTCCCCACCAAATACTGCCTGAACTTGGCCAACGCATGCATGATGGTCAACATCTCCTTATCATAGATGGAGTAAAGTAGCTCATGGGGCAATAGCTTCCGACTCTCAAACGCTATGGGGTGCCCCCCCTACATCAATACAGCCCCCACACCCACTCCTGATGCATCACACTCCAACACGAAAGGTTGAGTGAAGTTAGGAAGTGCCAACACCGGACAACTACTCATGACCTCCTTGAGGCGATCAAATGCCTCCTACGTTGTAGTGGTCCACTCAAAGGCCCCCTTCTTCTTCAATTCTGTAAGGGGTGCGGCCAACTGGGAGAAGCCCTTCACGAACTTCCTGTAATAAGTGAAAATGCCAACGAACCCACTTAGCGCGGTCACATTCCAGGGCTCTGGCCAATCCCGGATAGCCCTGATATTCTCCTCATGTACTTTGACACCATCCTCCCCAATGATGTGCCCTAGGTAGAGCATCTCAGTTAGCCCAAACTCGCACTTGGACAGTTTAGCATAGAACCGCTGCTCCTCCAGAATGCGTAGTATTGTCTTAAGGTGCTGGAAATGCTCTTCCCACGTCCGGTTGTAAATCAGTATGTCGTCAAAGAACACCAACACGAAATTCCTCAACTGCCCACAAAACACGTGGTTCGTGCATGACTGGAATGTCGCAGGTGCGTTGGTCAGCCCAAAGAGCATAACCAAGAACTCGAAGTGCCCATAATGGCACTAAAATGTTGTCTTTGGGACATCTTGCTCTCTCACCCGGATCTGATGGTACCCCGACCGTAGATCAATCTTTGAGAAGAACTTACCTCCCCTCAACTCATCCATCAGCTCATCTATACAGGGAATGGGATAGCAGTTCTTCAGTGTCTTCTTGTTGAGGGCCCTGTAATCGATGCACATCCATAAGGACCCGTCCTTTTTCTTCACCAGCACAACTGATGAAGTGAAAGGGATAGAGTGGACCTGAGGTGCCCAAGTGCCAATAGCTCATGGATGGCCCTCTCGATCTCATCCCGATAAGCGTTGGGATGTCGATAAGGGGTGGTGATGATGGCCTGCACCCCTAGCTCCAACTCGATAGTGTGCTCAAATCCCCTGTCAGGTGGTTGTCCTGATGGTATGTCCCCAAACACCACTGGATTCCTGTCAAGAATAGCGTGTATCTTCGGATGTGGTGTCTTGGGCTTTCCCCTAGCGTTTGAGATCCTCAACTCCACAGCCCACTCAATGTCTCCATGTCTCAAGTCAGCCTCTATCCTGTGGGACGAAACAGTCTGTGGTAGATATGAGTGCATCCCCCGAAGCAACACGATCTTGCCATCTAGCCCTATAAATTCCATCTCCAACTTCCTCCAGTCTGTTGTGACTCTTCCAAGCATATAGAGCCACTAGACTCCCAACACTACGTTGGTGTCTGATACATCCACCACAAAGAAATGATCTATCATGGAGTAGTTCCCCATGGTCACTGGCACATAATGAGTGCACTGCATGATTCTGTCCCCGGGCACAAGAACTAAGAATCCCTCAAACTCCTCAGTTGTGATGCCCCTCCTCTGAACCAATTGAGCATCAATGAAATTGTGGGTAGCCCCACTGTCCACCAGAACTGATACACGTTGCCCCTGAACAGTGCCTCTAATCCTCATAGTCAAGAATTTGGGTACCCCACGTAGTGATGCAAGGACCCCTCCAGTAGGAGTGAAGGAAACTTGCCCTGCTGGTGGTGGTGGTGGTGGTCCTCCCCCTTGAGGTGTTGCGTTGTCCTCTCCACCCATCTCAAAATAGGTCTCATCCTTCGCATCATTGTCAAAGAATACCTCGATATACTGGGGGCCTTGCCCGCTACACACCTAGGGCCTGGTGCCCACGGCTCCTGACAAGTGAAGCACAATTTCCTCCTTCTGAGGTCTCTCCGAGCCTCATCATCTAGCTGCCCATGCCCCTAATTGGCTCTCGGTGGTGGAGCCCTGGTGTCCTTCCCCCTCTGCTGGAAACCCTGTCTAGGGGGTAATGGTGCCCGTGCCCTAGGTAGGGCATCCTATAAATCTCACTCTCCCTATCGCATCTTGTAATGCAGTGGGCTTGTTGGACCTCACTAACCTGCACAATGGCTCTGCTAGCCCATCCACAAACATGAAGATCCTCCTAGATTCTAACAAGTCAGGCACCATCACAAACACTCGCAGAAAATCTAAGATGTAGGCTTCTGCACTCCGGTCTGCTTGAGCCTTGTCATCTCCCCGAAGTACTCCTTCAGATCCTTCCTCTCAAACCGCTCCAACACCCTCCTGGTGAAATCATCATAGGCAGTTACGCCCGCATGTCCCAACGTTATCAATCTGTGGAACCACCAGTCGTGGGCTTCCCCTTCCATATGCAACGTGGCAATCTTAATTGCCTCTCCTTCTGTCATTTGGTTCAGCTAGAAGTAAACATCTAGCTTTTCGACCCATGCCTTGGCCGAGCTCTTGGAGGACCCATTGAAGGTTGGGAGAAATAGCCTCCCCACAATGCGTTGCAAATCTGTCCCCTGCATGTAACCTCCTCCACTCTGTCCCTTGGGCTTGTTGTTGCCCTTCAACTGACAGAAATCTTTGAAAGTAATGGCCCTCCCAAAATCAGGCCCATAAGACTGATACTCCAAGAAATAGTCCCCATAAGGTGCCTCCTCCTGCTCTGGCTGCCCACCTGCTCCAGATTGTAGGAATGTAGGAATGGTGGATCTAGGGGGTGTATTTTGAATCAATGGCATGTTGGCATGGAGAGATGCATGGTGTTGTGAGGTGCCAAATCCTTCTCCATAGTGGAAATCCCCTTGGACTCCCTTACCCTTGTTGCCATTGCCATTTCGCTGGCCCATTCCTTCAATGTTTCAAGACAAATCCTGCACTGCTTCAATAGAAGTTGGGCAAACTCCTTCTCCTCCTCCCTTTTGTCTCCTTCATTGTCCCCCATGTTGGTTTCTTCTACCTCCGGTTCTGAAGTCACGAGATCAGGGGTGATCTCTAAATGTCGTTCCTTGCTTCTATACCTCTACCTCCGATATGTCACGTTCTGCCTATCCTGAGGTGTTAAAGACTGCGCTGCTCCCACAGGCTGTGCCAAGTCTATGAGCTCTGATACCACTGTAATATCCCCAAGGGAAAATTAACAATAAATATGCAAAGCAAAATAGACAAACACACCATGAAATCAAAACAAACAATCAGACCACGAAATTGGCATCCAAACTGCACTATGTACTCATTTTATTAATGGAAAGAGGTGTACAACAAGGTGTTGGAATGTGTGCACCTGGGCTTGCTCTAGGCAAGCTAGCAAAAGCCCAAAATGAACAATGAAACGCCCTCCTCCAATCTGCTGCTAATTCAACCCAAGTGTTGGACTATAAATGCCCAAAAAGGTGTTGTTGCCTGAAATGATTTGTTGTTAGAACCCTCTCCGCTACTCAAAAAAAACTGGGAAATTAATCCCTGCCTCTACTCAAGAAACCCAACATAACCCACAAAGCGTTTGGCCAAAGCTTGACCCAGTAATTTCAACCCTCTTGGGCTTGACTGGCTCTCCTGCTACCAGCTGGGTAAATCAACCCACCTAAAGATTTTGTTGTTGAATGCCCCAAAAATGTCTGCAAACCCTGTTAGAAGGCTCCCCAAGCCTTCCCTCCGAATTTCCTCCACAAACTCCCCTATCTCCACAACTTCCCGGAGTGCCTCTAGCTATGACTGCACAGTCCTTGCGCTATTGTAACTCTCCCTGCTGCTGTAACTCGACTCACTGCTGCTAGTACGAATTGGGATGAAGTAGAACTCCCTCCTTGGGCTGGCACTCGAAGTCCACCAAAGCAAGGGTTGGGATTTCTGCTCAGAAACACCCAGTGTGTTGAACAACACATGCAGACTTGGCTCACTGCTCAAGCGTGCTCTTGTCAAAAGACAAATTCTAAAAATGATAGATGATGAGAAAAATGAGAGCCCCTCCTTCCTTTTTTGATTTGCCTCCAAGGTTTCCCATGTGGGCCCACATCAAATTTCCCTCACCAATTTCGCTCCAATGAGAGCATACTCTCCATGTGGGCCGAAATTCCTTTGTGGTGGCCCCCACACTCCACCAAAGCCGCAATCTTTCCATCGAACTCTAATGTTGGGGTGCTTCTCATGCCAAAAATCAAATGTGGGTCCCCTAAGCCCACTTCTCCTAAGTGAAACAATGTAATACGCCAAAATTGAGCAAAATTCGATATTTACTTAGTGAAACACTAAGTAGGAATATCACACTCTACTGCCTTCTATTGTTGTTGTTGTTGTTGTGCAAAAATGTTTTTGATTTGTTGCCATGTTAGTGTTGTTCCCTTCTCAAAAAATAGTTGAGTATATGCATAAACTGGTAGATTAATTGATATTTGCTTAATTGCTTCCCGAGTACTGGTCTCGACAGTTTCCTTTGATGCAGCTCTCTTAGATGCCATGTTAACTATGACTGCTAGAGAGATGCTCAACAATTGTTGTACCTACGGGACAGAGAGGACACTCATGGCAAGCAAATGTCAGCTAAAAATCAAAACAACTTCAAGACAAGATCAAGCAGCAAGTCGGCCTCATGATGGGAAGGATTGCGCAATTTTGACTAAAAGGGGTCACTGGCTGACTGTGGGAACTACGCACTCCGCAATCCCAACAGTCAATCGGGAAGCTTGATGACGAGAACTGCGCAATGTGCAATTCAATGAAGGCCAAGGCCAGGAGAGACTACGCATTGTGCAATCTCAGAGGGCCAAGCTGGGAGACTGGCTCCTGGAACTATGCAGTGCGCAGTTGGAGCCAGCCCAAGCTAGGCTCTACGCAATTCCAGAAGCCATGCCAGAGGCTTGTGTCTCCAGAATGTGCAGAGCTAGCTGTTTACAGTGAGATCCGGGCAAGGGGACCCAGATTTGCCCAAGGGGAGTGTGAAAAACAAGCAGATCTTAAAGAGGTTGTGTTGTTGAGTGCAAATCTGACTGACTGTTGATGCATGCATGTGAAACAAGTGCAGAAATTGATTAAACTGAAGGAAAATGAAGCATGTGAAAAGAGTCGTCGCAACAACCACTGTTGGTGAAAAAACAAGAAAACTCATGCAACACTTGGGAAAGGCAATCTATAACTTGAAACAACACTTCTACAAGCTAAAACAAGTTAAAACTTCAGCAGTCGTGCAAAGAAACAAGCGAAACAGCACTCACACAAGCTAAACAACCAAAAGCGACAGAAAAACAAGAAAATACTAGAAAAGCAAAACTCACCCGAAAAAGCGACAACAATGTTGTGAAGGTTCCTTGATCTCCTTGAGAATGCTAGTGCTTGATGATTGAATGTACAAATGATCTCTAGAGGCGTCCGTTACATAGAATTGAGCAAATTGGAATTTATGATGTGCATGCCTGAGATCAAGGACAAAAGCGACACTTGGTGGAAACTTCTAAAGATAGCAATGTGCCACCTTCAGGAAACTAATAATAGATCCCTACTTCCAGGGATGTGTTTTACCCTTTTTTGCTTTTTTCTTTTTCAAGAAAACTGCCATGCATTGCCCGGAAAGATTGCGCAGTTTTGGGAAGGACTGGACAACTCTCAGACTCATGCACTGCGCAATTTCTGAGCATAGTGAGGTCTACGCAATTTCTGGGCTCAGTGGCTCTAGGCTGCCTCTCCTATCTGCGCAATTTCCCAGCTCAAGGCTAGCTTCCATTCAGTACTGCACATTTTCTGAGCTCAAGGCTCACTGGTATTCAGCACTGCTCAATTCCCAAAAGCAAGGCCAATTGCCCTCAAGAATTGCATAGTTCTCTGAGGCAAGCCCGAAACTGTCAAGGGACCAAGTTAGGAGATCGGCTTGTGGGTTAGAAAATGAACTAAGTGAGAAAACACAAGCCAAGATGAAAAGAATAAGGCTCAGTCGAAGCACAAGTACCTGGTCAGTGCAAGATGAGCTATTGTGGTTTAGAAGGAAGGCTCCAAAATCGAAGCATAGGCAAAATTTTGGAGGGTGGTTGTAGTCGCTACAACATTGGCAACACGCTGGTATAACTCCAACTCTCTTTATGGACTTTGTCTCGTGCAAAGTGAGACTAACTCTTCCGAAAGTATTGTTCAGTTCTTCGATTATCATAGCTTCTTCACTTAGCTTGAGTTAAAGATGTAGTCCCTACCATTTTCTTTATCGGCAGCATACATACCAAGCCAAGTCAAACTAAGTTGTTTTGATTGGGGATGAGGAGTATATAGATGCACAAGTAAAATAGATTGTCCGAGTTTTAGTTTCATCTCTAGTGTTGCTCCGCTGCCAACAGACCTGGACAGTGCCCTGGTGGAGTCACTTCAAAACACAAGTATTGCTCCGCTACCAGTGACACTAGACAGTGCCCCGGCGAAGTCACTTCAGGAACACAGTATTGCTCCGCTACCAGCAACACTAGACAGTACCCCGGCAGAGTTACTTGCTTCACCTCTCTGCGCAGGAAGCCTTTCTCTTCTTTCGCCCTTTTTTTTATTTTTATTTTTTTCATTTTTCAAAGAACTGTGCATAAGCACTTATTTATTTCACGAGGCAGAAGAGGGATCCCAACTTATTGAGAGCAAAAGAGGTTGTCCCTTCAGAGAAGGATATTTATATATACCTCTGACATACTTGTTAAGGTTTTCCCCCTCTCCTTACTCTACTTGACTGAGTTGACAAGGGTTAACCGAAAATAGAAAATTGATTAGAGTAGGTGGTACTAGTTAAAAGTGCAAGCATCGTGATTTCACCATGACTCTCTCCGAAAGGAATGTATTTTCCATCAGGGTATCATCGACTAGAAGAAATGCAAGACTCACATAAAGAGAGGGAATAAACAAATAACCAAGTGTTGATAGTTGTACAAGTTCCTCTTGGATTTCACCTTGCTTGTCTAAGAAGCCAAACACGGTTTCATGCGGAAACTAACCTACAGGTGCAAAAGCAAACAAACAAAGGAAAGAAGCAAGACAAAATAAACAAATCAAGAAACAACAAGAAAAGCAAACACCACTCCTACTCCTAACCTAAGCAAAACATAGGCCAATTCACGTAAAGTGATACTTCCAATGCAACCATCGACGCATTGGTTGGCCCATGTAGGCAAGAGCATGATCGACAAGAAAGATATACAAGTAAACCAACATACCAAAAAGATTAAACAATGCAACCCAATATGTTCGAAGTTTGAATGCATCCACAGAAAAGAAAAAATGGAAAGCATATGAAAGGCACTTTGCGAATGTATCATGGTGTCCTAACACATTGCGAGTGTAAAACAAGCATGTACACACCTTCGAACTTGAAAATGAGCACACATAAAGAAAGAAGAAACTTTTGTTCCACGGCAGCGCTTGCTACGTACGACTCCTCCAATGCTTGAGCACTAGGATCATGTGATTCCGGTGGAGGATGCAAAAATGGTAAGATAAATTGATTTTCAATGTGAACAACAAAGTGATGAGGAACCTGGAAAGATTCAACAGATTTCTAATCAGAAGTGGAACTAACCTCAAGGCTACGAGAACCTGACATAACCATCAGCTCAGGCTGAAGTGCCTCGACAGCTTGAGGAGTTTCAAATTCATCATAAGATGGACCATCAAAGACCAATGGCTTTGAAAGATCAACAGTGGACAAATCAGAATCGTGATCGAATGAATAAACGAAAAGATCACGACAACCACAATCAGAAAGTTCAAGATGATGGATAGCGGCATCCTCATGATCTGACAAACCGTACAGAGGGGATGATGAAAAACGAGATATTTCACCCTCTACGTTCTCGGAAAGGTAAGATGAGAGATTGGGAGGATCAGGGAAAACAAAATTGTCCTCTCCGCAATCAAATGAAAAACTAGCATTCCACGTGTTCTGCGAATGACCGCAAATAGAAACATCCGGAAATGAATTTTCACAAGATGGAACAGAACTGACAGAATCGTGGAAGATGTCAAGATAAAGCAGACGAGGTGTGGACAGAAGGAGGTCATCCTCCACTGCATAGTCTTGTTCAGACTCCCACACAAAATCATCTAAAATGATATCGCAGGTTGGTTGTTCAACACCAACTCCGACAGAACTTGATCCTCGTGAACATCACAAGTGAGATCCGAGACGAATGAACACAACACACCAAAATCCGGAGGATCAAAGGGACCGAAGGATGGAGGATGAGGAGATAACACCACATGACAACCATTGGAGTTACAGTCCAAATCTGCACAAAAATCTTGAGCAAGTGGGGTAGGAGGAGATGATGATATATCAACAAGTGGATTTTCAACTTCTCCCACCTTGACTTGCGGAGTTAGAGTTGTTCGATAAGAAAGGGATGGAGGGTCACTTGAGACAGCGACCTTCTCCGTCTCAAATTTAGAAGCTCTAACACCGAGGTATGTTGGGAGAGGTTCGAAAGATTCTAACTCATGTGGATTCTCATAAACGTGAACAAGATATTGAAATCTTTCATCCAAAAATTCTTAGTCAACTTCATCTTCAAGAAATTCAAAACAGTAGTGAAGAAAACGATCGTGAAAATCTTGAAGAGATTCGTCAGGTGATTTTCGCAATTTAATATTTTGCTATTAAGGGCTTTACGGTCATAAAGAACGAAAGCGCGACATAATTCTCTAAAAAAGTGATCAAAAGAGTGTATAGAGGCTGCAAGCAATGTGTGACACCATTTCTTTGCACGCCCTTCGAACGTGAAAGCGAACAACCCACAAACAATATCATCAGATGGGACATCATGCCTGTCACAAAAGCCAGCAAAGGCAATTGTGTGCCTGAACAAGGTTGTTCCACCCTCGTCATTAAACTTATATCTAGATAAGTCATCTAAAATACTCGTCGGCACTTCAAAATGAGTAGAGTTAGAAAAACATGTCGGGGTTTTGATTTGGATAGAAGTCATGAAATATGTGCAGAAATTCAAAACAGACTTCAAGGGCTCAGCTTGTCATCTGGCCCTCCTTCTAGCGCCAGAAATGTTGACAGTGTTGGACCCGCCAACATTCATGGGATCTCCCGATATGAAGTCCCAAGTATGTTGAGAAATATAGGGCATCAAGTATTAGGTGATTTCTCTTCCTTTAGGTTATAACTGCTTGTGAGTACTTTTTACAGCTTTAGATTAGAATCTTCTTTTCTTAAGTTATTAGTGTTCTTCATCAAACAGCTACTAATGCATGAACATAAATAGACAAGAGACATAGAATGTAGGCTATGAGCCAGGGCCAAAACCTCTCACTTTTTGAGAGGAAAACCCACACAAATTCTTCTTATATAGATTCCAATTGACGAATACCAAGACCAAGACCCTTGACCTATTAGCCACTCCAAGACCAAGACACTAGTTCTCTTGACTATCTTCTGCTCTTTTCTTCTTCTTGACTCCTCTTCTGCTTCGACCTTCTTAGCACCAAGACATAGTTACCACCGAGACCTCGTCATTGATATGTCACAGAGATCTTATCTGTGATGCCATTGAGTCCTTATCAATTCCTTCATATTGTGGTAGTACTGAGCCTTTCTCACTGTGGAGGCACTGAAACAAAGTTCGGTGATAGCTCCAAAACAAACTATGGATAGACTGAGATCTCCTATCTGAGCACACTGAGATAGTCACCAAACTGTGATATCAACGAACTGAGGTGGCAACGAGACTGTAAGAAAACTGAATCGAATCATAGCACAGAATTAGCACTGCACTGTAGCTTCTACCGAACTGTGGTCTCCATACCAAACTGTAAATTCTATACCCTTGTCTGAAAATGTGTTTCTCTATTATGACACTGAACTGTACTTCTCTGAGATCTAAATGCATCACATCAGTCTCCTGTCTGAATTACAGAGGTATTTGAACTTGTCACTGTACTTAAGTCATCGAAATTTCAGAGATATCCGAATTACTTGACTGTGTAAATGTGAATACCCTACACACCTATATATAGTGGTTGTCCCATAAATGAGCCGACATATGTATTCAAACAGTTGTGTCTCCATTAGGTGAAGCTCACATGACTTTTCTACTTCATCTTGAGGCCAACTTGAAGAGGAGAACTTGCACTTGTCTTTGGAGGGCTTCTAGACAATTCTACAGACTCATATACATTTGTAATATGCCCAAGAAGGGTTCTTCATTCATGACATTGACTCTTAATGATAAATCCTAAAGGCTCTCAATGGGAGCCATCTAAAAAATAAAATCTCTTGCTCATGAAACCCATGAACCAAGCATTATAATAATTTTATTTTTCTTCTTTTCATCATTTACAAAAATCACAATTGCATGTCATTATGAAGACTTAACCTAGTTACATTTTTCAACAAACTAGACCTCACACCGTTTGGAGTAGGAGTCCCAACAGTGTGTGGTAGCATAATGCCTTGACCGCGGTAGTGCGCAGAGGAAAGTATGATAACTTTGGGTGAGAGAAAGTGTGCGACCCTACGGAGAGTCAAGTGTGATGCATGAAAGTTCTAACACAAGGAAGGGAAAAGGAAGTGTGCCCCTTAGAAGCCTCTAATAGTACGCAGCTTGAAAGGAACACACAAGCGGAATGACATCACAAGCTAAAATGCATAATAGTCCACAAATTAAAGTGGTGAGTTAATCCAACAACACACATTCAACCAGATTCACACAAATGCATACAAAGTAGTTCATAAGCATATGCTTAAGTTAAATAACATACATTGCCAACACAACCAAAATAGTCCAAATACATTTACAACATATGCATGAAAGCGTGCTGGCACTGATATTATTATTATAAGAAAAAGTTTCATCCATACATACACCATTAACGACCACTAGCCCCAATAATGGAACACTACAATCAAGAACACCTGCTCCTCTAAAGAAGTATACTCGCTCTACACTATGGAGAAGCCAAGGCTCTTCACAATACTCCCAAGCCTTCTCTAAACCTAAGCCTAGCCAAAAGCTTGGCTCCCAAAATCCTGTTCTATGAGTTATGAGGTTCTATTTATAACAAAGGGTGGGGTGACCCCTATCATTCCCCTTTGTGACTCTTTGACTTCCCTCATGACTCTTCAACTTCTTCACAAAATGACACATTACATTACATGATGACTTTTCATATTCCAAAATCCAATATTGACACTTGGAATTTCACTTAATACATATTTACAAATAATATTACATTTTCCACATGTACCCATATAAAACAAAATAGGCTAGAGACAACCTAACAAGACACAACACTATGACTCTGGAGTTTGGGGAAAGTCCAGCTCAGCAACATCCACTTGATGCTTCTCGGTCACATATCAGTGCCAAGCTTGGTACTGTGTGATGGTGTCCCCAAATTGTTTGATGGTGTCTTTCTGGAAGCAGACTCTTGCCTCCATGGCATTTGGGTATATGGTCTTGGAACCTGTATCCAACTCGTTCTAAAGCATGAGCAGCATGGTGTTGACCTTGACAAGACCACCGATGTACTTCTGCATGTTGTGTGCGTTCAACTCCAAGTCTTCCCTGGTGGCCTCTCGTCTTAGTTGCTCCACGCACTCATCGATCTCTAACCGGACATCGGTGAGGGAACCGATTGATGGGATCCTGTGCTTTCTGACCATGACATCCAAGCTATTGTACAACCGCACATATGAGGCTTGTATGCTACTGATGAATGGGGCGAGCTCCTCGTAGTTCTGGATCAACATTTAGAGCTTTTCTTTCTCCAGCTCTGCCTATGGCTTGATCTTCTCTGCTAAGTCAAGCAAGGCCCCTTTGTACCGCATTTTCCACTCTTGTACATGGGCGATGGCAACATGTATGTTCTTGAGAGTTTGAACAAACTCTTTGCTCCGCTATTATAGGCCATGCACACGGATAACTGCTTTATGCACGGTGACAAATCCATCATAGAGCTTCCACATGGTATCACCAAGTGTTGATACTTTAGCAAGTATCATTGTCCTCATTTCCCCCAATGTGGAAACTGCATTCTACGTTGATGCTCGGAGTTGTTCTGCCTCTTGCCTAGTAGCCTACAAGTTATTTGCCAGTTGTTCATTATCAGCCATCAGGTACTGAACATTTGAGCTTGTTTCTCTTACATAAGCCAAGTTGGCTTGGGCAATGGCAGTTGGATGCTTCCTAGTGTCTGACACTATCACCCTTTCCTTGATGAATGTAGGTGATGCGTGATCATCCGGAAAGTGCTTCCTCCGCGCCTATATAATCTTCTTCTACAACTCGTCAAATGATAGATTGTACACATCCATGACCAGATCATCATTAAGGAGAACAGCATCTCCTTGCTCGCTCAGGGCTGGTTCTGACACTGGAGGTGGTGGAGACTGAGAGATGACTTGTGGTGCTCTCGGCATCAGGTCAGTGTCTTCATTTTGTGGCTCTTGTTCCAACTCCATGTCTTTCACTTCAATCAATTGCTCAATCTGCTGAGCAAGCTCCCGATCCTGCATCTGTTCACCCTCTTCCTCAATTGTTGGTTGTTCTGGCTCATCAACCTGTATTGGCGTTGTTTCCTTTGTCATCACGCCTTGCCTTTGTTCTTCTTCCTGCTTCTACTTCTCTTCTCTTTCTCTCCTCCTCAACTCTTGTTCTTCCTTCAGCTTCTTCTCTGTCTCTTGCAACTTCAGTTATGCTTCCTACAACCTCTACTTTTCTCTCTTCCTTCGCTCTGCTCTCTTCATCTGCTTCTCCCTATTTTCTTCCGCTACCAAAGCTGCCTTCTCCAGGATAGGATCTGCCTTCATCTTGCAACTTTGCTCTCCCTCTTGATTGTCAACAATCTTCCTCTTTCCCTTGTCCTACACTGGATTGTTGCGTTCTGTTGTTGTTGTTATTGTGCAAAGATGTCTTTGATCTGTTGCCATGTTAGTGTTGTTCCCTTCTCAATAAATAGTTGAGTATCTGCATAAACTAGTACATCAACTGATCTTCCCCAGTACTGCTCTCGACGGTTTCCTTTGATGCAGCTCTCTTGGATGCCATGTTAACTGCGACTGCTGGAGAGATGCTCAACAATTGTTGTACCTGTGGGACAGAGAGGACACTCATCACAAGCAAATGTCAACTACAAAGGAAAACAACTTCAATACAAAATCAAGCAGCAAGTCGAGCTCATGATGGGAAGGATTGCGCAATTTTGATTGATAGGGGTCACTGGCTGACTATGAGAACTGCACACTCCACAGTCCCAACAGTCAGTCAAGAAGCTTGATGACTAGAACTGCGAAATGCACAGTTCAGTCAGGGCGAAGGCCAGGAGAGACAGCACAGTGCGTAGTTGGAGCCAGCCCAAGCTAGGCTCTGCGTAATTCCAGAAGCCAAGCTAGAGGCTTGAGTCTCTTGATTGCGTAGAGCTAGTTGTGCACAGTGAGATCTGGGCAAGGGGAACCAGATCTGCCCAAGGGGATTGTGAAAAACAAGCAAATCTAAAAGAGGGTGTGATGCTGAGTGCAAATCTGACTAAGTGTTGATGCATGCATGTTAAACAAGTGCGGGAATTGATTAAACTGAAGGAAAATGAAGCATGTGAAAAGAGTTGTTGCAACGGCAACTGTTGGTGCAAAAACAGGAAAACTCATGTGACACTTGGGAAAGGCAATCTATAACTTGAAACAACACACTTCTACAAGCTAAAACAGGTTAAAACGCCAGTAGTCGTGCAAAGAAACAAGTGAAACAGCACTCGCACAAGCTAAACAACCAAAAGCGACAGAAAAAACAGAAAAAGAATAGAAAAGCAAAACTCACCTAGAAAAGCGATGACAATGCTCCGAAGGTTCCTTGATCTACTCAGGAATGCTAGTGCTTGATGATTGAATGTACAAATGAGCTCTATAGGCGTCCATTACATAGAATTGAGCAAATTGGAATTTATAATGAGCATGTCTGAGATGAAGGACAAAAGCGACACTTCGCGGAAACTTCTAAAGATAGCAATGTGCCACCTTGGGGAAACTAATAATAGATCCCTACTTCCTAGGGATGCTTTTTTTCTTTTTTTCTTTTTCGGGAAAACTGCCATGCATTGACCGGAAAGATTGTGCAGTTCTAGGAAGCATTGGACAACTCTCATGCTCATGCACTGCGCAGTTTCTGAGCACAGTGAGGTCTGCGCAGTTTCTGAGCACAGTGAGGTTTGCGCAGTTTTGAGCACAGTGAGGTCTGCGCAATTTCTAGGCTTAGTGGCCTCTGGGTTGCCTCTCCTGTCTGCGCAATTTCCCAGCTCAAGGCTGGTTGCCATTCAATGCTGCACATTTTTTGAGCTCAAGCCTCACTGGCAGTCAGGACTGCGCAATTCCCAAAAGCAAGGCTAGTTGCCCTCAAGAATTGCACAGTTCTCTGAGGCAAGCCCGGAACTGTCAAGGGACCAAGTCAGGAGATCGGCTTGTGGGTTAGAAAATGAGCTAAGTGAACAAACACAAGCCAATATGAAAAGAATAAGGCTCAATCGAAGCACAAGTACCTGGATCAGTGCAAGATAAGTTGTTGTGGTTTAGAAGGAAGGCTCCAAAATCGAAGCATAGGCAAAATTTTGGAGGGTGGTTGTAGCCGCTACAACAGAACCATAAAAGAGAAGATATGAATGTGTGATGATGCTCCAAAGTGATGTGACATGTGGTCTATTTATATGTGGTGGAGGAGGCCCAATTTGTCCTTTAGGTCGATCTGTACTTTTTGTGAAGATGTTGTTCCATAATAAAAATAATATATTTTCATGTCCAAATTAAATTCTTGCAAGGGCTAGTAGGGTCTTCTCCAGATGAGGAAGGCTTCTCAAACGAGGGAATTTGTCTCTGAGTTGCCAAATTAACACCATGCACCTCAAATCCCTATGGCTGCTCAATGTAAACCTCCTCCTGTATGACCCCATTGAGAAAGGTGGTCTTCACATCCATCTGGCAAATCTTCCAAGCCATCTCTACGCAATGGAGATCACTGCTTTGATCGAGGTGTATCGAGCCACTGGCGTGAAGGTCTCCTCATAATCAACTCCCTCTACCTGTGAGAACCCCCATGCCACAAATCGAGCTTTGAACTTCTCCACGTTGTCATTCGCAACATGTTTGATCTTGTAAAGCCATCTAAAAGTCACCACTGACTTCCCCTCAAGTCTCGGCACTATCTCCCAAACATCATTCTTCATGATGGAAGCATACTCCCCCATCATGGCATCCCTCCAGATCTCCTGATTCGCAGCCTCCTCATAGCTAGCTAGCTCAGTCTCCACAACACTTGCCACATAGCCACCCAACCACTCTGGTGGTATGCTCCCCCTAATTGACCACTTGGGTCTCCCCACTGACTGCATAAGTAGACTAAATGGATGGACCAAAGTATGCTGCTCTAATGGCTGAATGAAACTCGCCTTGAATGTACTCTTGTAGTCCTATTTTCAATTGAATTTTTCGAAAATGTTGTGTCTTGTGAGTCGAACTAGGGTACATTTCCATGGCTGTGAAGAATGAAGTAATGCCCAGTTTATTTAAAAAGGCATTAGCTATTGAAGGTGTAGGTGTTCGAGAAGCGATGGCCATACTAACACCCTTTTCCTTCAGGGCATTCAGTATACCCTTTGCCTGAGGATAAAGGGATGGATTTTCTCTTGGTGATCTACATTCACAGTAGAAAGGCCAGAGAGTGTAGTCGAGATCGAAGACGATCAAACTAGGGAGGATTTGGCATACGTTGAGTCTCCCATCCCCGACCCCTCGGCTCTTTCTATCACTCATTGTATGAAGTACACTTCATAAACAATTATGGGGATTTTTTGTTGTGGCCAACTCTTCCCGCGCATCATTCTTCTCGGCTAGGCACCACAATCTTCACACAAGCTACCAGGTCGATGTATGGCATAGTTACTTAGTAAATTTTGATAACATCCGTTGGGTCACTCTACGGGCATATCTCGACTTGCTAGCTCTTTCACTGAAAACCCTTGGTCTCATACATCCAGGTGTGTGCCTCTTTCGCATGAGCCCATAGCTAGCACTTCGATTTCATATTGAAACCCTCAAGCCATTCTCTGTGTAAGGCGTTCATGGCTTTTCACTGAGTTGGGTATCGAGCCACCCTTTACGTAAGTCACCAGGTCGACAGCGCCACCGCCAGCTCCTTTCGGGCCTCATTGCACAGAAGACTTCATAGCCCTACATACATTGGGTCGCCTACGAGCCGCCAATGAGATTCGAACCGCACCCATCTCCAGATCCCATGAAGGGCGAGTGGACTGAGAAACCCGTCAGGGTCTATGCGGATGGAATTTATGATTTGTTTCACTTTGGGCATGCGCGATCACTGGAACAGGCCAAGAAACTGTGAGTATTTGTTTGAGAATCTTGCGCCAATGTATTTGTTATGGTTTTAATTATGTCTTAAGCTCGGGCAATATATTTATGGTGTGACCATTAAGTTAAACTATGCTTCATTCATAAATTGGGGAACTGCTGGATATTGCTCATTCGGTTTAAGCCCTTGGTAGAACATGTTGCCCTGTGCTCAGATTTCTAATACTATACGAGGCAGTGATGTGACAAAATCCATAGGATTGAAATCTTGACTTCTGTATTGTAAGCCTCTTTCTGTTGGTTTATAAGCCATTGAAGGCACCAAAAACCACATACAATTCTGTGATAAACACAGTGTGAGCCTTGGAGGCTACCTTAGCCAAAAGGCAACATTGTGAGAGAAGGCTACAGTGGACAGCAAGCACGCAATGAGGGAGGAAGCAAAATATATTGAGCTAAGTAGCATTAGCTAGAACGCAGCAGAAGGCATTGTCTCACCCAACTGTGAAGCAGAAAAACACTGGAGTACTCAGCAATCGCCAGGAGTAGTGAAAGAAAGAAATGCCTTTAGCTATTAAATGAACCTGGCATTTGCAGCTTCTACACCTTCTGAAACCTGCGTGGAGGAGGACTGGATTAAAGGTGTGTGTTACATCATAAAGCGATTTTTTATATAAAGTGATATCAAGCCTTTGGAGGAATAAGGACATGTTTTAATATTTGGAGTGAGAAGTAAAAAGTGATTTCTTGTACATTTTGGAGAGACAAGGAGTATTTGTAATTTTTTTATGTAATGGAGTCATAAGTGAATTTTTGTGATAGGTGAAAGTCATTATTGTAATTCAAAGTAATATTTTACTTTGAGAGTGATTGAGTTAGTGCAGGCAGTTTTTGAAGACAATTTGCTTCCAAAGTTTGCAAGTGTGACATTCTCATTAAGAAATTTCCACAACAAAGTTGTGACATTGAAGAATGATGTACTCCAGTAATTAATAAAATCATAATTTTTGTGGTGCTTGAGTCCTAAATCCACCCGAAATTGACTAAGGGGATCTTAGATACACCGTGTGTAATGAATGCGTGTGCATGACTTGTATTCAGATTATCAAAACGCTCTCTTTGTATTATGCTTAAACAACTACATGCACATAAGCAAGCTTAAGTATAAGAACGCTTAATCAAGCTCCTGTAATCAAGCTTAAGTACACAAGCACAAAGCGTCACATCATCAACTTGATAAGATGATCTTCCAAGCAAGCACATTTCACATCATGTAATCAAAGCAATCAAGTTAAGGACGCTACAAAATCAAGCATTTAAAGCCAAGACAACATCAACATCATCAACACTTTTTGTATCACTTGTAGATAAACATTTTTTAATTGAATTGTACGGGTGCATTCTCAGTTGTAACCGACACCCTAATTTGAATTGTTAAGGTGAATACATTAAGTCAAGTAAGTCTTCAACTGAGTCATCAAGATTGAACTTGTCATTTGTCTCTTGGGTGCATTTTTTACAGTGTTCAACACCCTCCCTGTTTTAAAAGCATCACATTCAGCGAGTACATTCAAGAAAGCACAAAGTGTCAGTAATCAATCAAGCAAATTCAAGCAAGCCATCCAGCAAGCAATCATCATCAAACAAGTGTGAATTCTAGTATTCTATCTTCAAGTGAGCATCAAATCAAGCAGTGTTTAACGCAAGTGCAATAAGCAATAAATCAAGGGAGTGTGTCATTCAAACAACAAAGGAAGCGACCGTGTCATTCAAACAACCAAGCGAGCAAGCATGTCAAAATCAAGTGTGGAAGTTCAAAGCACGACATCTACAACAAACGAGCCAGTGTGAAGTTGATTGAAGCATTCACAAAGTGTTAGTGAAGCATTCAAGCAAAGCGATCGTCATCAAGCGAGCGTGAAATCAAGAGTTCAAGCAACCAAGTTATACAACTCTAGCATGTGTTTAAAGCATCAGCAATAAGCAACAATACAAGCAAGCCTGAATTCAAAGTGAGCGAGCTAACACGGAGACACACATTCAACTGTCCCAAATTCTTAACAATTTGATTTTATCATCAGCTGGTGACATGATGAACATCAGCAAAACAACTCTTGCTGATATTCAAGTGCATCCTCAACATGCACATGAAATGATTGAGTTCCTTCAACTGGAGTCGCAACTACAAAGAACTGAGTTGCTAGAGAAGAGTGATGCTTCCAAGTCTTTCAACAATACAAATACAGCGGATGATTCCAAGTCACTGATCCAACCAACTTCAAGTGTCAAAGCGGTCCCTGATCGAGTTCAACTTTCTTCCAAACCAATCATCAAGCCATGGGAAGAAATCCAAAGTAACAGAAATCGACGAGGCTTAGGATATGTCAAAGATGACGCCAACTTGCATATCCCAGATTATTCAAGGCCCATTAAGTTTGTCAGTGCAAGGTTTCTTGCACAAATCACATCGGCTAGTTCTGAGAAAGTTGAAGACAAACAGAAATACATGCAAACTGAAGTTGCAGTCAAACCAAAATGCCTTCATTGTCAAAGAACCGGTCATCTGGAAGATCAGTGTTTTGATCTCCATCCTTGTCACCATTGTGGCAAGTCAAATCATTCATCAGCACAATGCAGCAAACAACAACAATCAACCAGATTGAAGATAAATTATTCATGGATTGATCCCTAGGAATGGTCATCCACGGTCAGAAGATTGTATAAGTTTTACAATCGAATTCACTCACACATATTGTAGCCAACAGTAAAAATGAAGATGGTACTCTCGTGCAGTTGAACAGGGGAGTACACCAGTGAAACACTGCTACACATTAAGGGGAGGAGTTCAGAAATAATTTGAAGAATATTGTCTCTCCTTTTAGTTGACAAAGGGGGGAAAATGTCAATGAAATTGGCAGTGGTTGTCAGACTGAAAGTCTCGACAACATTAGCAAAGCAGTCAGTGAGCATTTTCATCAGCGAGTGAGCATCAACAAATTCGCTAGTGGGCGATCAACAGCAAAGTCAGCAATGAGCAGTTTTCAAACACAGCAAAAGCAACAGTGAGTTGTTTTTCAACGTCATCAGCCAGTGGGTGATCATCATCAGCAGATTCGCCAATGGGCATTCATCAACTTTTGTCAGTGGACAAACAAATACGCCAGTGGGCGTTCATCAAATTTTTTCAGTGGACACAGGATGTTGATTTCAAGCAAAGGACAGTTGGATCCTTTTGCAGCTTGGCACGTGATGGAGTTGTCAAGTGACATTCAAAGATGAATCAGACATGCAGCTGACTCATGGTCTCTTCATATTGCAGTTTCTTCAGCATCCAGCTTTGGCGGTTTTTCAGGCAAATGTTTTTTGAGGATCAACTTGAGAACTTGGAAGAGGGTTCCTTGTTCTTATTTTGGATTTATCATTGAGGGGGGGAATGTTAGCCTCACTCTCATAATAAAACAATTATAAATCCAAAATTATAATTAAATAAATCAAATCTTGAGAATTAGGAGTTAGTTCCTCAAACTAGGGAGTTTAGTTAGGATGAGAGATTCTCTCCAACTAGTTCTCCTAGATTAGTGTTTTGTTGAGAAAATATCTCAACCAAGTTTGTTCAAGATAGACGCACTATCTTGAGACAAACTTCCTCATGTATTTATTTGTACTATTATCATTATTTGTACATTGGATTGCATCATGAGAGGAATACAGTGAGGCTGAGGCCTTTTCCGCCATTTCTATGTTTTTGGTATTATTTTATGTGTGTTAATTTTATTTATTATTCTACACTCAAATCATTGGAAGATATAGAGACAACCAAACTGACTGAGGAAGCTCTAAAGAATCAAATGGCAGGGGGTGGAGTGGTGGGAGGTGACGGTGAGAGTGATTCTTCTTCAGCATCAATTTCTACAGTCAACCCCATAGTTCCCTCATCATTTTTTGTTCCTAGAACCACACCTGGTGTACAACTATCTACCAGGTCAACGCTTAAAAAAAAATAAGGAAGAAGCTGACAAGCTGCTGGGCAGGTGTCTTCTTTGGAGTAATGTTCCCTTCAACATTGTCAAGAACAATCCATTTTTTCAGCCCATGAATGATGTTATTGCTATTATTGGCCCGGGGAAAGCCCCTTCCTATGATGAATTTGGAGGGCTTATTCTTCAGAATAAAAACGTTGAATGCACTGCAAGATTGGAGGAGTTCAAGGCATCATCGGCAGAGACGGGATGCACTGTGATGTCAGATGGTTGGACTGATCAAAAGGGTAGAACCCTTATTAATTCTTGGTTAATTGTCCAAAGCGGACAATTTTTATGAAATTTGTTGATGCATCTGCACATATCAAAGATGCACGTTTATTATGTGATTTGTTGGACATGTTCATTTAGGAGGTGGATCCACAACATGTTGCCCAGGTCATAATGGACAATGCAGCAAATTATGTTGCTATTGGCAAGATGCTTATGGAAAGTCATCCTAACTTATTTTGGACACCTTGTGCTACACACTGCATTGACTTGATGTTGGAGGACATAGGAAAAAATCCTTTTTTCAAGGATATTATTGAATCGTCAAAGAACATTACAAAATTTATATATAATCATGCAATTGTGCCTTATTTGATGACAACATTCACCAACAACAAGGAGTTGGTGCGCCCTGCTATTACATGGTTTGCCACTAGCTTCATATCTCTTCAATATCTCTTGAATTCTATGTGGGATGTGAAAAGAATGTTTCTTTCAAAGGAGTGGTGTGCTTTATCATTTAGCCGCAAACCAAAGGGAAAGGCCATATGCAAAGCTAGTTTCATGCCAGAAAAGCTTATGGGCGGGAGTGCAAGAGTGTGTAGCATTACTGAATCTTTGGTAAAGGTTCTTTGATTAGTTAATGGAGACAAACCTACAATGGGCTACTTATATGAGGGGCCATGAATAGGGCCAAAGAATCCATTCGCAACTATTATGATGATAAGGGGGATAAGGGGTTTGAGAAACAACAACTGATATGGAGAGTGACTGATGAGCGATGGAACAATACACTCCATCGTCCCATTCATGCTACAAGGATCTACCTGAACCCCGCATTTTCTTACTCATTTGGTGTCATATCTGATGCTGAGGCCATGGATGGATTCTTCACTTGTGTTCAGAAGATGGTGACATCTCCAGCGAATCGTGCAGAAATTTCTAAAGAAATGGAGATATACAAGATGGCAAGTGGCACATTTAGCTTTGACATGGCTATCCATGATAGGAAAACCAAAATGTCAGGTAAGCTTTAGTTTGTTTCAATTTTCAAATTTCATTGTCTCTTCATACTTTGCTTCAACTTTCAAATTTCAATTTTTTTCTTATGTTTCTCTTATTTGTTGTAGATGCGTGGTGGAGAAGCTATGGTGGCAAAGTACCCAATCTCCAAAAGCTTGCCATTCGAGTGCTCAGCCAAACATGTAGCTCCTCTGGATGCGAGTGCAACTAGAGTGTATTTGAAAAAATACACACCAAGAAGCGCAACAGGTTAAAAATTTTCCAATTAATTTTTTGAATTCATTAAATAATAAAAAATATAATTTATTATTTTTATAATTATTAATTTATAATTTATGACCCTCGTACAGGTTGGAGTCCCAGCGCCTTAACGACATGGTCTATGTCTACTACAATCTCTGATTGTGGGTGAGGCAACTTGAGAGGACACCTGACGTGGAGGCCATCTCATTGGATGGGATTGACACCACTTTTGCATGGAGGGTTGAGGCCGAGAGGCCTATCATGGAATCGGCCCCTAATTGGTTAGAGGAGGTAGTGGAGGGGAGAGCAGTTGCAGAGAAGGAGGAGGAGGAGCAACAGGAGGAGGAGTTGACACCACCTACCATGGTCACTAGTAGAGGACATGGTCTACCTCCTCCAACTCCTAGTTCTTCACTTTCTAGAGGACATCAGAATCCAATGCCAGCCCTAAGACCTTCTTCATCTAGAGGGAAAGTTGTTACATTTTCTCGCAAGAGGGGCAAAGGAAATCATTAGTTACTTGGTTCATTTCATTGTATATGACTCGTGATATGAAATACATTATTATATTTTTTGTTGAAATTTTGAGGCTAAGTCAGGACTCACAATTCAGGACATGCTTCACTATTATGTGTGATGTAGCACTAGACATATTACACATCTTATTTATTAATTCTCTTTTCATATTTATGTGTCAATACATTTATTTTATGTTGTGGATGCTTTAGATACTAAAAAAGTTGAAATGAATTTTTTGCATTTTTTTAATTTTGCCAATTTTTATGATTTTTTCCTTTTTCGGACCATCGTTGATTTAATCCTTATCATGACTATCGCACCATTAGTTATCGATGTTGGGTGTTCATTTGGTGTTGGGCTTTGCTTTGGAGCTAAATTGTGAATTGTGATGTTTTTCATGGCTTTCATTGTTCAAACTTCAATGTTAAATCACAATATTTAAGCCTAGTGGGTTAACATGAGTGGATGAGTACTATGAATTACATGTAAGAGGTCAAAGATCAAGCCGTCGAGTTGGATCCCTCTTTGATGCACTTGATATTGTGGGCTTCATTCAATATCTTTTTCAAGTTAGGCATAGAAAGGTCTATACCACCCACCTTACACTCAATACCATCCTCAAAATGAGGAGAGGTGTTGAAGTTTGTAGGTCAGGCAAGTACTTCTGCAAAAGCCTAAGTGTTTAGGCCTGCAGAATTCACCCAAAGTATCCTTAAGACAGTTGCGCAACTATTGAGTAAGTTGTTTTTGTAACTTAGCCTAATTCTAACGTAGGAAAAGCACATAAATGTTTGGCTATTAAATAAACTTAAGAAGAGTAAAGTATTTACTTTAGTGATTATGTTTTATTCTTAACCATTGATCTCAAGTGAGGCAAGATCTAATCTCCGCCATCCATCACTTTGAAGATTAGGGTTAGGGATTTAGCTCAACAAAAAGTTATAAAAGCAAGGCCAAGTAGAGGTGAAAGACACACCATAAAACAGCACAAGCCATCGAGAAAGTGATTTTCTCAAGTAAGAAGTGAGATATTCAAGTGTATTGGGTCCAAGGAAGGTACAACATTGGAGACCTAGATCAGCCAAGTAGATCAAGGACAGATCTAGGGCCTGATCCACAAGATCAAATCCAGGTTATGCCGTAAATGTATTTTCCTCAGTTGGGCCATTATCCCAAGATGGAAGCCCAAGTAGGTTCAAATTATTAAGTTAATGAAGAACTGTCGATTGGGAAAAAATTTGTATGTCACATGTGATTGAGATTGGTTAATATTTTTTATTCCGCTGAATAATTGTGTTAAGAACCTAGTTGTGCTTTTATTTATTACGTCAGTAATAATCTGCTAGGAACTAATTGCCAAGTGCTAGGTTCAGGAATTAACAAGATGACTGGTGGTTTCCCAAGGATCTATATTCCAAGGAAAAAAAATCAAAACATTTGATTTAAAACTTGAACTTTTAATCATTGTTATTTTTTTATATATTTAGTGCAAGGTCCCTTATGTTTGAAACCCTTGTTGTACCATGGCATACCTCAAATTTTTAGGAAGGTTCTCGTCGGGTAGATTCCCTTGAAAACGAGAATGACAAGCTCCGGGTCGAAATAAACACACTCAATGACAAAGTTTCCTTTGTGGAAGGGGAAAACTTGTCCCTTCGGAAATCAGTGCAGGGAGACCCCACAGAGACAACTTTACATGCAGAAATCCAGGAGATCAAGAACAAGCAGGAGGAGATTATATCACAACAGGTCTCCCTCAAACAGGAAACAGAAACACACTTCAGCTCATGGGCACAGGTGGTTCGGGGAAAAGACAAATCCCCTCCTATCACAGCAGTAGAGGAAGTCATACAGGCCAAACTCGTGGAAGAACGATCCCATAGAGCAAGAGAGCTAAACCTCAAAGTGAGAGGTCTCCCTCTCCCTTTTTCTTCAGCAGATCCGATGGAGGTGGCCACAGGGTTCTTGAGAGACACCCTCGACATATCCGATATAAGATTAGACAGAGCTTGGCTGGGACAAGATTCCACCTTATTTATCCGATTCCATAATACCACAGATCGCCTATATGCTCTTCGAGCTAAACGGAAGCTATTTGACCTTCCACACAGGATATTCCTTGATGAGGATCTCACTCGGGCACAGGTGGCTGAACTCAAACAGGCTAGGGAACAAGTGGCTGCAGCAAGACAAGCGGGAAAATGGGCAGTCATAAGGAACCTCCATGCGGTCATTTGAGACTCCTTCCCCCCAGGATGGACACCTCGATCAGGCAGTTCCAAATGACGGGTCCGCCGGGGAGGCGTCGAACAACAGGGATTTCAATTCACTGCTGGAACAGAAATGGGTCTTTTTGGTCTTCACCTGGGCTACTCTACGACGCCCTTGAGTCAGCAGATATCCTTCTAGTAACAGAGACCCACGAGAGCCCGATTCGGCCTCTCCCAGACACAACCGGGTACCAATGGCATTTAGTATGTAGACAGGAAACAAGAAGTTCAGGGGGGGTCAGAGGGTCAGGGGGAGTAGCGTGCCTAGTCAAAGACGAGCTCAGAGACAGAGTCACAATGGCAAATACAGATGAGTACGCCAGATACATGTGGATCCGAATCAGAACTGGAGCCCCACCCCTGAAGGATATCTTTATTGTTGTTTGTTACTTCCCCCCAACCACATCTCCGTTTGCCATCCACGACGGTGTAGAAAGGGACCCCTTCACCAACATATATCCAGACAACACTAAATACTCAGCTGAGGGAGGAATTATCATTATGGGGGACTTCAATGCCCGTACCAAGGATCATCAGGTCCCACTCCATGATCGGTCCGAGGATGTGTTCTGCACTAGGGGTGTTGACCTGGATTCAGAAGGCTTGCAGAGAATCTCGGAGGACGCTTTAGGCCCCATCACAGCCTACAGTAGGCATCTTTTGCAATTGGGCGAATCACATGAGCTGATAATTTTGAACGGCCTCTCGCGCTTCCCGGAATCCCACTTCTTCACATGTAGACCTCATGGAGGAGGGGCTAGTGTGGTGGATTACACCTTAACCGATCGAACACTGCTCCCTTTTATCCGGAATCTCTCTGTATCACCCATCCCTCTAGCCGACCATGCACTGCTTTCACTTTCTCTTCAGTTTGATCCCCCCCGGCCAACCCACCCCCCTCCCCGATCCCCGGGTAGAACCATCTTCCTTTTTGATGAGGGCGACCCCGATATTTTCTCCTCCTCACTAAGACAAATCCTCCCCGACACGGATGACTTCTCCCGTCTCGACACTGTTTCAGATAAGTACCACTGTCTCTCCTCGGCAATCTGGGAGTCGGCGCTTAAATCCTTTCCACACTCCATTCGGACCACCTCGACCTCCCGCAAGACAGGAACTTCCCCTATGAACAAATGGTATGATACAGATTGTAAACTCCTCCACCAGGATCTCCGCCAAGCCTTCCGTCAATCCCTTCCCTCCTACTCTACCATCCAAAAGCATTACCGTCGCCTCCTCCGTCACAAAAAACGACAGTTCATCTCCCAACAAAGACGGGAGCTTTCCGCCCTCCTTACCCATTCCCCCAAGCAATTCTAGGGCAAGATCCTCCCCCGACGCTCTCCTCCTCCTGCTGATCTCGACCTAGTCTCCATGTTCTCTCACACCTCCCGCCTTTACGACATTCCCGGACAGTCCCAGATCCAAGTCACATCTCCTCCCCTCTCCTGCCACCTGTTCACCAATAAAGATGTCAGGGAAGCCATATGGGCGATGAATAGTAGCAAAGCAGCGGACGAGGAAGGATTCCAAGCCGAATTCATCAAACAAGGCCTCCGATCCTTAGTCGGATATCTGGCAGATCTCTTCAACCATGTGGTCCGAGAAGGGTTCCCCCCCATATGGTCCCACCATATTATATATCCCATCCATAAGTCAGGGGATACCTCGGACCCCAACAACTACAAGACAATTATGGTGGGTCATACATTCTCAAAACTCTATGCCACTATCCTTCATAGAAAGCTTTCCAACGATTTTGAAGGAAGAGATCTCAGGGCCAGAGGCCAAGCTGGTTTCAGGCCAGATCATCAGACCATTGACCACATCTTTACACTCCGTGCAGTGATCGAGGAAGCACGCCACCGGTCCTCGAAAGTGTACTGCTGCTTTGTGGACTTCCGGAAAGCCTTTGATTCAGTCCCGAGAGAGGATCTTCTACAGTGACTCAAAGACACCAATATCTCAAACTCCTGGCTGACTGCTGTCATGCGCCTTTACGAGTCTGTCCTGGGCCGTCTTCGCACTGTGGGGGGAATATCTGAGTTCATTCGGAGCACGATTGGAGTTAAGCAGGGGTGCCCACTCTCCCCCACCCTATTTGGGATATATATTGATGAGCTTGAAGCCTTTCTGCGAGAACACATACAGGAGTCTGACGGTTGCTATCTTCATCAGGTTTTGATCTATATCTTACTCTTTGCAGATGACATTGCACTCTTATCCTCATCACCAGAAGGTCTCCAGAGGCAGCTGGATGCATTAGCCCTTTTCTGTGATCTCTGGAAATTGACAGTGAACATGAGCAAGACAAAGGTAATAGTCTTCAACGGGACGAAGAAGTCTCAGGATCTCCGATTTCTCTTCAAGGGAGAGAGAGTGGAGATTACCAATAGCTACACGTACTTGGGAGTACAGTTTTCGGGCCCCCGGTTCAGTATGCGGCCAGCTCTGCAACCTCGGATCAATAAGGGGTATGGCTCTCTAGCCATTTTAGAGAGACAATGTTTCCGCCATCACTTCCAGGACATCTCATCAAAGTTGAGCCTTATGGACACCCTGATCCGACCCACGGTCCTGTACGGATCGGAAATTTGGGGCCCCTCCTTGCTTGAGTCAGATTGGGCAGCAGTTGAGAGAGTCCAAACCCTTCTCCTCCGACGTATTATCCGCTGCAAGCATACTATCCCACAACAAATCATACTGGCCGAATTTGGTGTACAGCCCTTCCGCCTTGAGACAGCCTTCAGACTGGTCTCCTTTCTTCACCGAGCCCGGAGCTTCGCAGATACATTGAAAGGACGCGAAAGGTACCCTTATCTAGCCTACTGCTCTTCCGAGGCCATCGACCGCACCCAACCAGGAAAAGCCAAGTGTTGGTATACAGGAGTCTCGAAGTTCCTCGAGTCAGTGGGTCTCCATATAGATCATCTCCCCCCCTTTCGATATTCCCTGAACGCCCCCAGAGGACTCCCCCCCAGGCAAGAACTAAATAAGATCATCAAGGAAGACATCTACAGGCAGTTTATCCAGGTCACATGGATTAACCCCCCGGGGGGTCTGCGCCCAAAGATGGCGTTCTATGCAGAGCACTTCTTGATTATCAGGGACGGGCTTATAGTTCGCCCCCAGTACACGCTTCGACACTGGATGCATGCTCTTCGGATCCCCCTCGGGCAGTTCAGAGTTGGATCACATAGGCTTCGGGTAGAGACAGACCACCAGATAGAGAGAGTTGACAGGACTTGCCGGCTATGCCATACACAGGAGGTGGAAACCGAATGGCACTTCATCTTTGGTTGTCCGATATATTATGAGATCAGAGGTCGCTTCCACTGTCTGTTCAGAGGAACACAGAACCTATCCAGCTTCTTCAACTACACGGACCAGAGATGCATCGCACTTTACATCCAGGAAACTCTAAAGCATCGGGAGCGTATCCTCCAGCCTCCCATCCGACCCAACACTACTCGTCAGATCACCTCTTTCTTCAGCACACTTCCCTCAGCCCGAGGAGTTAAGAGATCAACCAGTCCAAGTACCGATCAATCCGGCTCACACAGATCGACAGACCCTCGTTCAGTTAAGGGGAGAGGCCCCTTGCTTACGAGGGCCCAGCAGCAGAACCGTTCCAGGCATCTCCCCGATAGGCGGTCCAGAATCATTAGATCACGGAGACAACACAATGGGAGACAACCAGCGCCCACCACTTCAAACCAGCAAACCCTACTGAACTACCCACAGTTCTTTTCTCTCGGCCTCGGATGTTAGGAGTAGTGGACTCACACATCCGAGTCCCCAGGATCTTCTTCACCAGTGATACTACGATGCAGTCTAGAGATCAACAGGCGCGACCGGGATCGGAGCTCCATACGCTCTTCCCAACCCGCCTCGTTTTTAGTTTCTATCTTCCTTTCAGCATTTGCCTTTCTGAGGAAACCGATTGGTTATCCTGCTGGGCACGGCCCCTTATGTAACCGGCAGTCCCATTGACCTACTTTGTGGTCATTCGTTGGACATTAATAAAATTATCTTATCTTATCTTAGCTACATGTACAAGGTACATACCTCTATATACTAGAAACTTATTGTAACATGGTGGCAAACCATCTAGAATCTCTAGCTCAACTAACCCATTCCAAAAAACATATTCAATCTATACAGTCCAAGCCATTTGTAGTTTAACTTCTCTATCTTTTCTAGGTACATACCTCTACATACTAGAAACTTATTGTAACATGGTGGCAAACCATCTAGAATCTCTAGCTCAACTAACCCATTTCAATAAAGCTTATTCAATCTATACAGTCCAAGCCATTTGTAGTTCAACTTCTCTATCTTTTCTAGCTATCATACAGCAGAACTAGTTTCCCCTCCACAAAAGTGCAGCCTTGAGTCTGCTGTCATGATTTCACTTCATCTTGTCCTTTGCCATGACCAGCTAGAATTCAGAACATTACCTGTCCTCTTATAGTCTCTCAAGTTCTTTCAACATGTTCTTTATCAATTCCAATCTCTGCCTTATTTAGCAACAGCAGATTTATTATAGCTGTAAATTTGATTTCTAGTTTTTTTCTTAGAAACTAAATCACATAACATATCAACCAAGTTGTCTCAATAAATCAACATAAAGAAACAGCTAGGAAACTACTCATAAACAATGAGAACACAAGTCTAATTTTCAGATTTGTAACATAAATTTGGACAATGGTACACTTCATATTACAACATAGATGAAGATGCAATACAATACCTTAGCTCATCCCAAGCTGGTACAACAAATCCCTTTAGCTCATCCCAAGAAAAGACTCTCCAATTGCTCCCCAAACGTTAGCTAAGCCATCCACCATCAACAACAAACCCTAACTAGCAATACAAAAGCCTAGCAAGGCATCCCACAAAGCTATCTAGCCACACTAAAAGCTCCACAACAAGCTAGCATCAATACCAAAAAGTACACACTTGGATCTCCCACTTGCATCACACATGCCATCAAGGAGATTTACCATGTATACATCACACAAACTCCACTTGCATCCAAGCTCTACGAATCTTGCTCTAGGGTTTCATCCCACAAACCCTAGGTCTAGTCCAAGCCTCACAGCAAGACTTCAAGACAAACCTTATCGCTTCAAGCATTCTCTAAGGTTTATTTCATACTAACCCCAAGTATTCCCACTAATATATCACAGAAGCACAAAGACTCTAAGACAAGCACATCAAGATTAGAAATGCATACATGAGTAGTTCAATGTGACAATGTGTGATATTCCTACTTAGTGTTCCATTAAGGAAATATTGAAATTTTGATCAATTTTGGCATTCACATTATCTCACTTAGGAAAAAGGGGGCCTAAGGGACCCATCTGTGATTTTTGGCCTAAGAGACACTCCAACTATAGGCTCAACTAAAAATTGCGGCTTTGGTGGAACGTGGGGGCCACCACGAAGGCATTTTCGGCCCACAAGGAGAATACGCTTTCATTTGCTCGAAGTAGGTGGGTGGAAGTCGATGTGGGCCCACATGGGCAACCTTGGAGGCAATTCAATAAAAGAGGGAGGAGCTCTCATTTTTTATCATCATTCATCATTTTCGAATTTGTCTTTGACAAGAGTACGCTTGAGCAATGAGCCAGGCCTGCATGTGTTGTTCAGCACAACAGGTGTTTCCGAGCGGAAATCCTAGCCCTTATTTCGGTGGACTTCGAGTGCTAGCCCAAGGAGGGAGTTCTTCTTCAGCATAATCCACACTAGCAACAAGAGGTTGATTTGCAGTAGTAGAGAGAGCCACAGCAGCGCAGGGACTGCGCAGTCATTGATAGAGGCATTCCGGGAGTGTGGGGAGATAAGGGAATTTGAGGTGGAGAATTGGTGGGAAGGCTTGGGAAGCCTTCTAACAGGGTTTGCAGGTATTTTGGAGGCATTTCAGTAGCAGATCATTCAGGAGGCCGAATTTCCCAGCTGGAGAGCTAGTCAAGCTCAAGGGGGTCGAAATTCCGGGGTCAAGCTTTGGCCAAACCCTTCGTGGGTTATTCTGGGTTTCTTGAGTAGAGGCCAGGATTAAATTCCCAAAATTTTCTGAGCAGTAGAGAGGGCTCTAGCAGCTCTTCATTTCAGGCAGCAACACCATTTTCTGGGTTTTACAACACAATAGTTGGGCCGAATTGACAGGGCTTGAAGGAGGGTGATTCAGGGATCATTGAGGGCTTTGCTAGCTTGCTAAAAGCAAGCCCAGGTGCACACATTCCAGCACCTTGATTGTACACCTTTCCCATTTAATAAAATGAGTAGACAGCGTTGTTGTGGAAGCATTTTCGTGGTCTGATTGTCTATTTCGATTTGTGTGATGTGTTGCCTATTTTGCTTTGATTATTTACTAATAATTTTATCAGAGCTATAGACTTGGCACAGCTTGTGAGAGCAGCACAGTCTATGACACCGAAGGATAGGCAGAACGTGACATACCGGAGACAGAGGTACAGGAGCAAAGAACGACAGCTAGAGATCACCCTTGATCCCGTGGCGACAGAACCAGAGGTAGAGGAACCCAACATGGGGGATAACGAGGGAGACAAAAGGGATGAGGAGAAGGAGTTTTCCCAACTCCTATTGAAGGCAGTGCAGGATTTGTCTCGGAACATTGAAGGGATGGGGCAGCGAAATAGCAATGGCAACAAGGGAAAAGGAGTCCAAGGGGATTTCCACTATGGAGAAGGGTCCGGCACATCACACCACCATGCATCTCTCCATGCCAACATGCCATTGGTCCAAAACACACCCCCTAGATCCACCATTCCCACGTTCCTACAATCTGGAGCAGGAGGGCAACCAGAGCAGGAGGAAGCACCCTATGGAGACTACTTCCTGGAGTATCAGTCTTATGGGCCTGAATTTGGGAGGGCCATTACTTTCAAAGATTTATGTCAGCTGAAAGGCAACAACAAGTCCAAGGGACAGAATGGAGGAAGTTATGTGCAGGGGACAAACTTGCAACGCACGGTGGGGAGGCTATTTCTCCCAACTTTCGATGGGTCCTCCAAGAGCTCGGCCAAGGCCTGGGTCGAGAAGTTGGATGTCTATTTCCAGCTGAACCAAATGACAGAAGGTGAGGCAATCAAGATTGCCACGTTGCACTTGGAAGGGGAAGCCCACGACTGGTGGTTCCACGGATTAACCATGTTGGGGCATGCTAAAGTGACTGCTTATGATGAGTTCACCAGGAGAGTGTTGGAGCAATTTGAGAGGAAAGATCCAAAGGAGTATTTTTGGGCGCTGACTAAGCTCAAGCAGACCAGGAGTGCAGAAACCTACATCTCAGAGTTTCTGCGTTTGTCGGTGATGGTCCCGACTTGTAAGAGTCTAGGAGGATTTTCATGTTTATTGATGGGCTAGTAGAGCCATTGCGTGGGTTGGTGAGGATCTTGTGGAGAGATAAAGTTGTTAGTCAAGGCCTTGCTATGTAACAATGTTGGTTGATATGATGCTAAACAGATGGGTTACCAATGCGACTCTTATATGAGAATTCTTCAAATTGAGAATGACCAAGGACCATTATCAATATCTCCCTAGTTAAGAGGGAGTGTTGAAAAGTGTAACTAGGTTTGGTCTTCATAATGACATGTGTAATTGTGATTTTATGTAATTGATGAAAAGAAGAAAATAAAATTATTTTTGTAGTACTTGAATCATGGGTTTCATGATCAAGGAATTTTATTTTAGATAAGGTTCCCATTGTGAACCTTTAGGTTTTGTCATCTAGTCATAAAAGTCAATTTGAGTCAATGTCATGTATGAAGGACCCTTCTTGGGCATGTTACATTTTTGTATGAGTCATTAATGTATAAGAAGGCCCTCCAAGACCAAGCAAAGACACCTCCTACAAGTCGGCTACAAGATGGAATAAAAGGTCTTCACCAAATGACATGTTGGCTCACCCTCCAACAAGTCGGCCTAATTGATGGGGAAACAACTATAAATAGGGCAGTTCGGATTTCATTTGGAACAGAGAATTTCGGTCAAGCAGGTCTGAAATCAAGAAGTGCGAAGATCACTTGGGAAGGAGCCTAATCATCAATGAAGAGAAGAGGAAGAAGAGCGAAGTCCTTAGCATCATTTTCGGATTTGTTTTGGGTTTGTTTTAGGGTTGTTCTTCTGTCACATGTGCGAAGAAGAAGGGGATCATCTACTGCAGGAAGGCCGAGAAGGTTATAGTTATCCAAGGTAACCGAATTGGGAGAAGGACAAGTCAAAGGGAAGCCAAGTTATCCAGAAGATGTCTCCTTCTAAAGTGAGGATGAGCTACAGTTTCTGATTTAGAACCGAAAGTTGCAAACCTAAATCAAGGGGCCGAAATTCTGAAAGATAACTGAGAAAGAAGA
Source organism: Pinus tabuliformis (assembly GCA_031772625.1). NCBI lineage: Eukaryota > Viridiplantae > Streptophyta > Pinopsida > Pinales > Pinaceae > Pinus > Pinus tabuliformis. The sequence continues at coordinate 931,633,638 of CM062814.1, forward strand.
AGAAGCAAAGGGTTTGAATATCGTTGACTCAAGGATGAAGAGGAAGCTTCGTGTCTTGGTCTTGGAGTGGCAAATAGGTCAAGGGTATCGGTCTTGGTATTCACCAATTGAAGTCTCTATAAGAAGAAGAATTTGTTTGGGTTTTCCTCTCACATGGGAGAGGTTTTGGCCCTGGTTGATAGCCTATATTCCATGTCTCATCTCTTTATGGTTTATGCATTGGTAGTTGTTTGATGAAGAATAACACTAAATTAATATAAGTAAAAGAAGATCCTAATCTAAGGAGTAAAAAGCATTCACAAGCAGTTATTAAGAGAAGAGAAATCACGTAAGCTTGATGCCCTAGATTTCTCAACATGGTTTTAGAGCTAAGGTGACTAAGTCAAGGAAGGGCATCTTATCAAGGGACACTCAAGGAAAAAATCTCGAGGAAGGCATCAAAGCAAATCTAGAAGATCATCAACAAAGACAAGATCAACAAGGAAGTAACAAAACCCTAGATCAAAGAAGAAATCTACACCATCAAGAAGTCTTGGAATCCTCAAGTCATCTCAAGAGACCATAAAGACCCTACTGAAGTTGAAGGACTTATACATCAAGTTCCTTCCTAGAAAAGCAAGACCAAGGACGTTGTCATCAAGATTCTAAGGTGATCTCTCTCTCGTTGAAGCAAGATCCTTACCATTGAAGACATCATCAAGAAGTCATCATTGATCTTCATCAACAAAGACTCCACCATCAAAGGATCCAAAGAGATCTCCCTCTCTATGAGATCAAGGATCATTCTTGAAGAAAACTATCTTCATCAAGGAGAAGTTTTCTATTTTCTATATCATCATCAACATCAAGGAAGCAAGGAGCATCCTATCAAGTAAGTATATTTATGTCCACATCTGAATCTGTCAAAATGTCTTTTTGCAAGGAAAGCAACAAATTGGTTGGGGCTTCAAACTATCTTGCATGGAAGAAAAGGACAGATCTGAATCTCATTGAAAATGAGGTTATGGAACATGTCAAAGGATCAATCACCAAACCAGCAAAGGAAGATGCTCAAGCACTTGCAAAGTATATGAAAGGGGAAGTTAGGGCTCAAAGGATTCTCATAGAATCCATCAAGGATCCCCTCATCCCATATGTATCAAAACTCGAAACTTCAAAAGAAATCTATGACAAACTGGTAGAGTTGTATTCTGTAAGCACTGTTGAAGAAGTCATCTCATTAAGGCAAGAACTCTACAAGCTAAAGATGTCAAGGGAAGATGGAATAGCCTCATACTTTATGAGGATATCTTAAATCAAGGATCAACTTCGATTTGAGTGAAGTCATGTCTGATAGAGAAACGACTACAGTTGTACTAAATGCACTACCAAGGGGTGGGGTGACTTTACTTCAAGTATTTATGGGAAGAAAGAAGCTACTCCATTCCAGGATCTATGGTCACTGTGCAAGATTGAAGAATCTAGACTAAAGGCCAAATCTAATGTGGGAGCAAGTGAGCAAAATCAAGCTTATGCTACAATGACAAGAAGAAAGGGAAAATTTGGGAAGTCTGGTTCTCGGAAAACGAAAAGGGACACGGCTAAGATTCAATGCTATGGATGTCAAGAACATGGGCATTACAAAAGAGATTGTCCTAAGCTTGAGAAGGAAAATAACAAAAGAGGTAGAGAAAAAGCACATATCATTGAAGAAGTAGAGGAAGCTGAAAAGAAGAAGTCCAAGAAAGAGGAAGTAAGAGATCTTTACTATGACTAAGAGAGTCTTCCTCACCTAATTTCTTTTCATAGTTCCTGAGTCTTCTGTTGGAAGATATGGATATCATGATTCAATAAGAAATATGATGGGATGCATCATGGCATCATAGAAGCATTGAAAACAAGAGCTCGTGACATCATCATAGAGAAGCATGAAAGATGGTTGAAGCATGGCAGTCAACTATGGAATGATATAGCTCTTGGAAACCTCATTTGTAACATAGGTAGCACTTATGGAAAAGAAAGAAAAAAGTCATCTAGTACAAGCCTCATCATACATCTGTCAAAAGGGAACATCTGTTGGATGGGGATACTCCAGATCCTCAAAATTCTCTGATGGAATCTTCATCGAAAGGTTCATCGATCAAGAGGGGAAGCAACTGTTTCATCAAGAATTTCAAACTTGTGGAATTCATGGGATGATGGTATGATGGCATAAAAGGTGAAGCAGATCAAGGGATTGAAACTCTTTTCAATCAAGGAAGCTGTTGACGGAAGTCTGGATGACATAAAGGAAAATGAGGTATGTATGCTTACATTCGATTTTGTAAAAGTCATGTTGTATGGTTGCAGATAACATGGATCAATGCTCTATCTTGAGAGCATAATCGAAAGAAAGGATCTCCTCCTTCAAAGGGATGCAGGAATGCATGGGTCACACATACACTGGATGAAATCAATATAATATGTGCTCATATGTAATATGAGGTGGTTGACAACAATTGGAGGAAATCTGATTGGAAGTTCCTGGAAATGAAATGTGTGAAGAAAGGAAGAGATCGTGGGATATGCAACCATGAAAAAGGCAATCAACATCCAAAGACGAAGAGATCTGACTAGGATATCTCCAAGAAAGATATGTAGACTCTGATGAAGTCTAAAAAAGAAAGAGACCCTTGACAATATATATCTTTGGGAGATGTGTCGATATGTATGCAGGATATTGATGCAATCTAGAAGATGTCATGATGAAAGACCATCAGAAAGGTAATTATAATTTAAGTGTCCATTTCTTATTTTTGAACAAATATCTGGATGGGCTTATGCAGGATTGCCGAGGGAAGATCTATGGATGTCTTCCACCACTGATCCCCATGTAGTAGGATGAAAGATCCTTAAGGAAATGTGGCATGAAGAAGGCAACATGGCATAAAGGAAGGCCAGATATGAACTGATGTCTTCCACCATCGATCCCCATGTAGTAGGATCTTTCATGGCATGAAGGAAGGCCAGATATGAACTAATGAATCACTTTCCTATGAAAGGAACAATGACATGATTGACTCATGGACGAAAGTGATGGATGGTCTATGCCCTACGAAGAAGTCCCAAAACATGAAGACTCCTGAATAAAGAAGAGAAGTTCATGACATTGTGAGGAGGAGTTCTTCAAGCAGTTGGTTGTCCCATCATCTCCACCTGAGGAGTTGTTGTAGGTCCCTAATTAAGAGGGAGCCTGGAAAAAAGTTTCATACTTGGTAGAAACTTGGAAGCAAAATTCCTAAGCCAAAAGGGAGCTTAGGTACATTCCTTCCGTAGGAATGAGTACATTCCTTTATTGGAATAGATATGTACTCCCTAATTAAGAGGGAGAGATAGACACATTATTCTTGTCTTCACTTGGGATGAAAGAATGGAGGATTGGGTAAACATCTAGCATCCGATGCTCTTTGAGGATGAGTTAGGGCATCCAAGATAAGAGTAGTCGTAGAGGACCAATATTCTTTGAGGATTGGGAATCCAAGATAAGAATAGCTCTGGTGGAACACAACTTGAGAACTCGGGTGGGGTATGTTCCGAGAGAGACAACGATGAGGGTGCTTATACATCATTGGTCTTGACAACACTGAGCTCGGAGCTTGTGGAGAGATAATTGTTAGTCAAGGCTTTGCTATGTAAAAATGTTGGTTTGTATGATGCTAAACAGATGGGTTACCAATCCGACTCTTATAGCAGAATTCTTCAGATTGAGAATGACCAAGTACCATTATGAATACCTCCCTAGTTAAGAGGGAGTGTTGAAAAGTGTAACTAGGTTCGGTCTTCATAATGACATGTGTAATTGTGATTTTATGTAATTGATGAAAAGAAGAAAATAAAATTATTTTTGTAGTACTTGAATCATGGGTTTCATGATCAAGGAATTTTATTTTAGTTAAGGTTCCCATTGTGAACCTTTAGGTTTTGTCATCTAGTCATAAAAGTCAATTTGAGTCAATGTCATGTATGAAGGACCCTTCTTGGGCATGTTACATTTTTGTATGAGTCATTAAATGTATAAGAAGGCCCTCCAAGACCAAGCAAAGACACCTCCTACAAGTCGGCTACAAGATGGAATAAAAGGTCTTCACCAAATGACATGTCAGCTCACCCTCCAACAAGTCGACCTAATTGATGGGGAAACAACTATAAATAGGGCAGTTCAGATTTCATTTGGAGCAGAGAATTTTGATCAAGCAAGTCTAAAATCAAGAAGTGCGAAGATCACTTAGGAAGGAGCCTAATCATCAGCGAAGAGAAGAAGAAGAAGAGCAAAGTCCTTAGCATCATTTTCGGATTTGTTTTGGGTTTGTTTTAGGGTCGTTCTTTTGTCACACGTGCGAAGAAGAAGGGGATCATCTACTGCAGGATGGCTGAGAAGGTTATAGTCATCCAAGGTTACCGACTTGGGAGAAGGACAAGTCAAAGGGAAGCCAAGTTATCAAGAAGAAGTCTCCTTCTAAAGTGAGGATAGTTAAGGGTCAAAGTTGGTCAACTATATGAGCTAGGGTTTCTGATTTAGAACCGAAAGTTGTAGACCTAAATCAAGGGGCCGAAATTCTGAAGGATAGTCGAGAAAGAAGAAGAAGTAAAGGGTTTGACTATCGTTGACTCAAGGAAGAAGAGGAAGCTTTGTGTCTTGGTCTTGGAGTGGCAAATAGGTCAAGGGTCTTGGTCTTGGTATTCGTCAATTGAAGTCTCTATAAGAAGAAGAATTTGTTCGGGTTTTCCTCTCAAGTGGGAGAGGTTTTGGCCCTGGCTGATAGCCTATATTTTGTGTCTCTTGTCTCTTTATGGTTTATGCATTGGTAGTTGTTTGATGAAGAATAACACTATAATAATATAAGTAAAAGAAGATCCTAATCTAAGAAGTAAAAAGCATTCACAAGCAGTTATTAAGAGAAGAGAAATCACTTAACCTTGATGCCCTAGATTTCTCAACATAAGGGCCTCCTGCATGTAAACGGGTAGACATCTCTTGTCTAAGTACCTAAAGAAACTGGATTGCATCTAGATCCCCCTGAACAAACAATCAAATCTCCCACGAATCTCATAATAAATGGGGCAATGGAATATGAAGTGCTCCTATGTCTCAACCTCATGAAGATGACATAGCTCACAGATCCTCTCTACATGTATAGTCGAGTGATCAACCTCAACTCGAAGTCTATGTGAACCCGTTCAAAACTAGCCTAGGAGGACGCGAAGAGAGTGTGCCCCAATGATGTGTATTTGAGTTGGATAATGAATTTGTACTCACCTCTATGAAGTGTCTAGCACAGAAGGCCATCCTTAAAGGTAACCTACACTGAGGGTTTGTCCAAATGACCTAAACAAATTGTTTGTATATGTCATCCTAGAGGATCCTATTCAACTTCTGTCTAGTAGGTAGGAGGTGCCCAGGTGCATTCATGGAGTATCTAAAAGGAGGAAGTTGATCCATCAAAATACCAATGAACTCCAAAAGGTCTAAGATCCATACAAGCCAACACCTAGTATGACCATGAGGTTAGATAAGGCAATGGACTTTGATGAGCAATGCATAGTTATGGGTACCAATCTTGACTCGTCATTGAATTCATGAAACACCAAATGTAGGGCAAAATGTGAAACCAGGCAAAAAATAGCCTCAAACCGAAAGGGACAAGCACCAAACTCTGCAAGGATAAAGTGTTGGGGCACAATCTGTTTGCATCTAATAATGTGTCCAACGAGAAGAGTTTGTACACTCACAAATACAGGCCAATTAGTCTCCAATATACAAGGTCCCCTAACCTTTGAACCATAGAGTACTGTGGGTCAAATAAGGGAATCCATAAGAGACATCTTGGATAGAATGTCCTAAAAATAATGGTGAAACCATTGTCTCTCAAGAGCAGCTAAGGATCCATAACCCTTGTTTACACAAGGTTGACAAGCATGTCCAAGATTGAAGGGAGGCTTTAAGAATTGTACCCCCAAATAAGTGCAAATGTTGGTGACTTGAATCTCCTCTCCCCTGAAAAAGAAATGGTGGTCTAATAGAGTCTTCTTCGAAGCAATGAAGATCATCACCTTGGTTTTACCCAGGTTGACCATCGAATGTCGAAGATCACAAAAAGGTGTCAGAGCATTTAGTTGTCTTTGCTCAACCCCTCTGAAGCGAGTCCTAGAGTACAACATCATCAGTGAAGAGCAGGATAAATAGCAAGACCTAGTAGAGGAGGCACCCATCATTGTCCTAGATATGATCCTGCAAAAGGACTCAAGCTCATTTGTGTGGATACCAAAAAGGATGGGGTATCGGGGGGCACCCCTGTTTGGCCCCAATGGTACTCATGATAAAGTCGAACATCCCATGTGCAATGTGGCGATGACCATGAACCGACCTGTACAAGCACATAATGGCAATCAAGGGTGTCTCAGAAATATTGATGGCTCTGAGTCTCTAGAATAAGGCCTCGCGGGGAATAGAGTCGAAATCATTCTGGAAGTGTACAAACCAACAACAGACTTTCTAAGAGCGATGGCACGCCTCAATGATGGCCCATAGCGTAAGGATATGGTCAATGGTCTGATGTGCTAGTGGAAGCCCTACTGGTCCACTAGCTCTAAGGAGTCTCCTTTTAAGCTCCCAAAAGAGCTTCATATGAAGGACTATAACATAGAGCTCGGAGAAGGTGTGGCCCACCATAATTGTTCTATGGTTATTTGGATCTACACTAGGATCGGATTTATGGCTTGAGCGAATAGTGTATGTGACTATTACCCTCGAAAAGTGGGTAACCGAAAAGAGAAAATTGTTCTCCTCATTTGACAACGATCTAACTAGTGTCCTTCTGATGGACTTTAGATAGATTTATACCAGATTTCTCTACCTATTGCTCCAATCAGTTCTCTTACCCATCTAGCATTCTTCTTGAACGAAGGTGGGTCACCTATCAACAAGTACTCTAACCATTTTAGCAATCATGTGTGTGCATTTAATGTTAAGGGCATATTAAAATGAATCACAGAGCAAACTAGATGATTGACCATTCCTGATTGTATCCTAGTCCCAACACTTCACCTGGGAGGTTAGCCTTTGACCCTAGTCCAATGGGACCTCCTTTGAGACCTCATGGCGTAGGAAGGGCACTAATAGGGGGCACTAGTTGATATAGCATGTCCATGATAGTCCATACTTACCACTTTCCATCCTTCCCTATTAGTCATCTTCAACTTTTGGGTTGATTGTCATTGGTCATTGGGATTGGCACCCTATATCCACATCCTTGAGTCAGGGCCCAGAAACTTGGCCCCAGAGGTTGATGCAGCTGAAAGAATGATAAAAGCATATAAAACCACAATGGGAAGAAAATGTAAAATGCAAAAGATGGTTGGGACTTGTTTAGCATGTGGGCAAAAGCCTAGCATGAACTCCACCCCACTCATTAGCCATCACCTAGTTCCTCAACATTTAATGTTTCATCTTAAGTACAGGAACCATTGAATGTCCCAATCCCAATGAGCGAGAAACAGTTACATCTTTAAGGAGTATTGGAAAAAAACAAAGCAAGCTTGGACTCCTAAGCTATGCACCAAAGAAAGATAAATATCATTGAAGTAAAAGGTGCACCAAAGGGGTGGAAAAAGCAGGCCAAGGAAAGGAGTAACTCATGCCTCCATGATTTCTCCCTCCTTACATCATTATACTCAAAATGTTAGAGCTCCATTAGTTGGTCTCATGATTGTGGCATCTTCCTTCAAGTATTTCCCACTTGACCACATAATCACATGCACCTATGTATTGATGGGTCTACCTAGGACATGTCACTGCCCTTGGGGCTAGGAACACCTAATAGGGTTGTTGACATAATCATCCCTAACATCAATGAGGTAACTTGTTTACAAATATTGAGCTAGTTAGACATTTGAAGGAATGTTTTGTGTGAAGTATTTTTATGTTGATATGGTCCATTATAATGCTTTAATAGTTTTGTGTCCCTAATGATGTTGATCTAACTTGATCTTCAGAGGTTTGTTCAAGTGGTATCACACATGCAACAAAGATCCCTTAAGGGATGGCTTGTCTCCTTTCCAACACATTCTAGAGGATTCTTTGCCCCATTCTAAGAGCAAATGTGACCTTGTAGCCCCAATATTACCCCTCTAGAGATAAGCATTGGGCCTTGAGCAAATTCCACATGGTTCCACACCTCTTCATGTATCATGTACCTCTATATGTTAAAACGCTAACCCAGGAAGCTTGGGCATTGGTTTCATTGATAATGTGCCCTAATGGACCCAGGTTGCCCCTAGGTTGACCTTAACCCTGTTTGATGAACGTTACCTTGTTCCAAAGCCCATATGAGGATGGATGTCACCGAGATGACTTGGAAGGGCTATCACACCATGCCTTGATGCCAATACCTACCATAGATGATGACACGTCATCCCTACGTGCCCTAGGAGGGTGACGTAAGCCTCTTTGCTAATGATGTCATGGTGGAGGAAGTTCCTTTTGGAAATGCACCCATACACTGATGAATTATTGGAGTGAGGAGCAGTCAATGGACCATTTCAACACTTACTTGGTGCAGATTGATCATTCTTTGAGCATGACATCATGAGAGTCTTATTTCCCACAAATGTGGGCTATTTTGAAATTTTTATTATGTTTTTGAGTTATCTCAAGGTTGACTTGTGACCTTTGACCTAGGTGAACGCTCAAGTAATTTTTTTTAGGGCTTTTACTTGTAAATTAATGAAAAGTGACTTGGTTACCCTCATATAAATAGAGGGGAGTCATTTTCATTTAACCATCATCATCATTCATCACATTTCTCTTCTCTTAAGAAGAATGCACTAGCTACTTTTCTTCCTCTACTTGGACGCAATATGATATTTATGAAGCAAATTGTCTTGGGAGGGAGATATGTGCATGGGGAGACTTCTTTGGGATTGATTAAAGTGATTCTTTTGGAATGGTGTAAGTTTCAAGCTAATTTTCTTCCACGTTTTATATTATGTGAATTAGGGTTTTCTATGTATGCCATATTAAAAAATGCAATATATTTCCTTCAAATATTTATTTCTCATGATATGTAATTTTTTTTGCAAGGATCCTTCAAGAGAACTTTGTTATATGCATCTCTTGAACTTAAAATCTCCCACATAAAGAAGTCATTGGGGTTTCAAAGTAGAGATCTTCATTCTCTCACCCTCTTCATCAAAGGCCCTCTTCATAGATCTTGCCCTAAATGACTCCATTGCCCAATTAGATCAAGGCACTAAACTATAGGTGTGATCAAACCCCTAATTTCTCTTTTTCCCTCTTTCCTTGGTAACTAGGATTAGGGTTAGGTTAAATTTGCATTTTCAAAAAATGTATATTTATATGTTATTTCCCTAGTAAAGGAATTGCATTTAATAAACTTGAAAAAGGTAAAATTTAGCATTAATTGCATCTTAAAACCCTAAACTAGGGCATATGTCATCTTACTTATTGTTGTTTTATGCATTTTCAGCCATCTAAATCTAATGTTCACTTGACCCTAGTTTTCCTTTCTCATAGCCTATTGATGCTTTGTTGATCTTATCCTTTATAGGCTACATTCTAGAGTTGCTATATGCCATCATGCACCCTAAATCTACATATCTTACACACCCTGACTTATAACAACACTCTTCTAAATTACATAGGTCTTAAGGAAGCATACTAGAACTTTGGGCAACTCTTATCTTAGCCTTTCTAGGCTATGTAGGTACCTCTCCTCAAATCATTGGAACATGTATCACCATTGCACCCTCATTAGTTGAATATCTTTCTGGTGATCTTTATAGAGAAGCCTCCCTTATGCAATTAAATTCACCACTAAACAGTTGGAGAGAATCCACCAAGGTGATAGTGGCGGTTGATCTCTTGTTTCCAACTTTCCATAAGACCTAGGTCGCCTAGTGGGGCTTTGCACTAGGCCTACTAGATTTTGTAGTAACAGTTACCAATCCTATGGAAATCTTGTACAAACAACATGGTTAAACAAGTCAGCTAAGTGGTAATATAGGGCATGAAGACCATGCTTGAAGAACTCTACTTGGAACCCTTCCTCGTCTACTACTTTGTTGGTACTCATCTCCCAAATAGCCTCCTGGATATCTCAATATGAGAATAAATAGAAAAAGTTGGGGAGGGGTGAGCTAGATCTTGGCCTATCAATGGGCATCATATAGAGTGGAGGTATGGGAAAACATGGAATCTGGATCGAGATCAAGCGGGAGGGAGAAGTGATGAGGGAAGGTGTGCCAAAAGTTTTTGAGGGTATGGTGAAGGGAAGCATGCAATTCACATCTCTTATGTAAGATTAAGAGGCATTTCTTGTGGTAGAGGAGGTGTTGATAGGAAGCTTTAAGGCAAAGATAAGAATAATGATCATCGGCATGTCTAAGCTAGTGATGGAGAGTTTTGTGATCTGCATGATACCACCATTTCATGGGGCATGAACTAGCTCTTGGGGAAATAGAAGTGGGTCGAGTGATGTGAGGGTAGAGAATTATGGCATGGATAAGGGTGTTCATAAGAGATATCTTGGACAATATGTCCTAAAAATGGTTCTGAAAACATGGTCTCTCGAGAAGGGTTAAGGATCCATAACCTTGTTAACTCAGGGCTGAAGGGCATGCCACATGCTAAAACAAGGTTGTATCCCTGAGTAAGTATAGGTGTTGGTGATCTCAATCTCCACCCCTCTAAAAAAAACAATGATCCAATAAGGTCTTCTTCAACCCATTGAAGATCGTGACCTTGGTTTTACCTAGAATGACCATCCACTAATGAAGGTCACAAAAAAGGACTAAGGCAGCTAGTTGTCTTTGCAACCCCTCTAGAGATAATGCCAAGGGGACACATCATCAATGAAAAGCAGGATAGATATCAAGGCCTGGTGGAGAAGCCACCCATCGCCATCCTAGATGTGTTCATGCTGAAAGGACTCCAACTCATCAATGTAGATGTTTTCCAAATATCCATTTGATTTGTACAAGAAACATAATGGTATTAGAAAGTCTCATTCACTTGCTTTCTCCTTCTCTCTACTTCCTATATGGGACAAATGATCTTGTCCCACGTGTGATTTTCTTGCCTTCAAAGATCTTAAAGTCATGTTCTCAAAACAACATGAGCCCCCTACTCAAAATTCCTAACAATGCTAGCTTGTTAATAAAATACCTCAAGACCTAATGAACCACATAGAAAAGGAACTTGTTAGCAAGAAAATAATGTTGAAACTTCTACAACACAAATATCATACCTAACACTTCTCTTTATGTCATCATATAAATCTTCTCTATTGACACTAGCTTCCTATTGACAACACATATTGGATGGTCCACATCTTTATCTCCTAGTTTTATTATGATAGCTCTAGTTGTTGTCCCTAAAGCATCCACATGGAAATGAACAAACACCAATCAAAATCTCAATATTGACACACAATCTTGTCTTCCGATGTCTCAAATGTTGTCTAACATTTTGCTGTCCAGTTGAATGTCATGTAAAAGCAGCTCCATATGGTTTGTGATACCTTCGTATCCTTTAACAAATTTTCTATAATATCCAATTTGTCCAAGAAAAGACGTTACCTTAGATTAGTTCATCGGAGGCTCTAAGTTGTCGATAACCTTTACCTTGTTACGGTCCATCATCATTCCATCCTTTAGAATGATATGCTTGAGCAGTTTTTTCCAAATTGCAATAAAAACTGAGACTTCTCTAGATTCAAGGACACACTTGTGCCTCTATGCCTACACAACATTACTCTCGAGTCTGCCAGATGATGGTCTAATCAGCCAAACAGTGCCTAATAATCCAAATACACTTCCAAGGACCAATAGATGAAGTCATTGAATATGTTTATTGTTGTCATAGCAAAGCATGGCAGTGCATTCATGAGTCCAAATGGCATCCCTCTATATGCAAGTCTCCCCACACTATTGCAAATGTCGTGAGCAGTTGGCCCTTCTCTGTGCTGGACACCTTATTATACTTTGAGTAATCATACAAGAACGAATAAATCTCGCATCCGGGTCCTACTTCAAGTACTTCCTCCTTGAATGGGGCTAGATGTGGATCTCTAATTCTTACCCAATTCAACCTTCAAAATTCCAAACAAAACAGAAGCTTCCCATTCTTCCTTGTCACCACTATCAAAGACACATTCACTTTCCCAAATCACATAAATAACTCCTGCACCCAACAACTTCTTCAGCTCTTCTGCTACCTTTGCTTTGTATTTGGAAATCCTTTTGTACAACCTCTACCTTGCTGGCCCTGCATCCAACTGCAATTCAATTCTTTAACTCCGGGTATTCATTCAGATTACCCTTTAAATCATGATAACTATACCTAACTATATTTGCTAACTCCTTCAAGAACAAGACTACTTCAGCCAGTCCTGCGGTCCCGAAAAATAACGAATTTCTATGTACCTTTGTCCTATCCCACAGTGCATTCATTGCACATTAATCATGAAAGATAAACAATGATAAATAACATATATTCAACGAATGTGAATATGACACAATGATAATAATCTCCTCCCATTGTATGAGAGTGAGACACATCCAGTTCTTGATATGGGCACACATCAGCAATGCAAACACTCACATACAAGAACAGAAAACCCAAGAGAGAGAGTAAGCATGCAAGTATAAAGGCGGTTCCTACAAGGTATACATATGTACACTATATATTATATTATGCATGTCATATTATGTGTATATAGAAGTACAAAATTGTTGCAGAGAGATCAAGTTTGACCAAATCTCCTTGGATTACAATAATATATATTATAAACACGACTAGGTGAGTCATCCAGTTTGATAAAGTCACCTATGACAGTTATTATTTACAATGAGATAAAGCAAGATAAAGTGCAAGGTGATAATTAAAATTATAATACACAACCTAACTAATTCCACTCGGAACTTAAGGACTCAGGCTCATGAGTTCTACTACTTGTGTTTCTACTGCACATGCATTTATATATTCTTAAAATTGTTTCCCTCATTGCCATAAAGGATGGAGTATAATAAAGGATAAATATTGATGACAGCCACAGAATGATAAATCTCCTTCAGAAGCTCTTATGTCAGATAAGTGACAATACAGCCTCCTCACTATTTCCGATGCAACCAACTGTGAATCAGTGAATAGTGAGAACTGACACTTCTTTCATTATCATCAAATTGTGTGTGTGCGTGTGTAAATAAGAGAGACTGAGAAATATAGACTCCAGATCTATTGTGTAGATCAGGAAAGAGTGTCATTTAACACAACCACGTCTTCGTCATCTTGATATATCACTATTGACAATCAGGCAATGACCCAATTAAATCATTGAAAGATGCATGCTTGATTGATGAAGCCTTCTTTGGTAGTAATTCAGTTGCAACCATTTTTGCCAATTGAGATGCAAATTAATTGGGCGCAATACGCCTTTGAATTCATGTTACCCTCAAAAAAGATTTTCTTCACATATGCTGAAACCGATTTCCCAGGCTCTTCTGATAATAAAACTTCTTGCAAAAAATCCGGTGAGTAATGGCAAGGGATATACGTTACATCAATAGATCTACTTCCCAGTTGCAGATAAATTAGAAAATTGAGTAATGATTAAGGGGGTACACTTAAAATCCATTGTCGATAAATTGGGGCATAGGAAGTTAATTTACATTTTCACAGATTAAGTGTGTGCATGTGTAGGAATTAATGGAGTATACTTTAAATCCATTGTCGATAAATTGGGGCATAAAAAGTTAATTTACATTTTCACAGAATAAGTGTGTTCATGTGTAGGAATTCTATCGAGGGAGGGCAAGACAAATTTAACAACACTCAACTGAATTTTATCTCGTTTCAAAAGGCCTAAACACGGAGCTGAAAATATTAGACAGAGCGAGAGATAGAGCAAATCCGTTTTGCTCAAACATATCAGAAAACTTTGTGACCAATTGAATACTTCACAGTAATAGGCAGGAGGATTCTCTCCATGTAATGAATGCAGAAGAAGGAATCAAGATGTACGGCCTGTCACATCTAATTTAACATTAATATATGAAAGAGTACCTGCAGTCGAGTAGCAGACAGGAGGATTCTCTCCATGTAATGAATGCAGAAGAAGGAATCAAGATGTACGGCCTGTCACATCTAATTTAACATTAATATATGAAAGAGTACCTGCAGTCGAGTAGCAGAGTGGGCATGGAGCTCAAGTGTGAGAGCAGAATTAGAGGCCGAGGTATGTGTGTGAAGATGGGGTAAGCTCTGAGGAATGCGCTGCCTCAACAGCTGGAGAGTACGTTGCAGAGATGTCGCTTTCTGATCCAATTCCCTCAGGTATGCTTCTTCTTCTCCACTGAATTTTGGCAACACGGTGTACTGCACACCATTACCATTCCCGTTCGCATTAGCATTTCCTCCAACGACATCTGCAGCCCAAGCCAGCAACCCCGCCATCCCCGCTTTGTCTGGGCTTACGATTATTACGGTTTAATATATATCCTGCAACCCTTCCATATTGTCGCCTCGTTAGATTACCGCGTCAACACTTTAAGCAACCGAGACCAATGCTTTCAGAATTAGTGCGGCCAATACGTCACCCAATTAGTTGTCCGATGAAAGAAAATGTAAACGTAACTTTAACACCGTAAATGACAGACGGTCCTCTGGTAAAGGAAATCCAATAAAAAGTCTAGCCTAACTATGCATAAATTTAACTGTATAAATTTCACCTGGAAAACCATGAAAATTTCAGTACGATTTTGATAGAATTTAGTGGGCAAATTTTGGTTAAGTTTCGAATTTTGGGTGTTCGAAGTTTTTAATGATCCTCAATCTATTTCTACCATCAAAAACAACATTCAACCATTCTTACTCTCAAAAATTTTAGAGAAAATAAAAACTAGTCCCTCAATTTTTGGCCAAATTGACGCATGGATATTGCAACTCATCCTTAAAAAAAAATTATATATTTTCTTTCTTCTCACTTTTTTTTTTATAATCATGATTACTTCACCATGTATATCAATATGTCAACCTAAAAAAAAATTATAATCATGATTACTGCACCATGTATGTCAATAGGTCAACCTAAAAAAGGGAGGTCTATAAAAAATAAAAATAAAAATAGACTACAAAAGCTAGAAAATCAAAAACAAGTTGAAGAAAATTACACCTTGAGAAACAAAATTAAAAAGTTAAAAGAAAAAACAAATAACAATTAGACCCTAAATATTACAAATATTAAATTAGACACCAAAACCATCAAAATGAATGAACAAGGTAATAAAGCTATATCATGAGCCCAATAAAATAGCCTTGAATCTTATAATTGCTAGTATAGCAGCATAGATCCATCTTAACCTCAGATCTACCAAGGGCCAGAGAAATCAAGTCTCTTGAAATGCAAACCTCTTTTTGAGTGCAAAACTTGAGGAAAAGTTTTCACCTTGGAAGATTTGATACCTTTCAACACTTGGTAGATTTAGAGTTAAAATGGATCTATGTTGGTTTTTACCTTACACAAAAAATTTATATATATATATATATATATATATATGTATATACCCCGTTTGTTATAATTTATCTCAAAAAAAATATTAAATATATAAGTTTTTCCTTTAACTATTTGAAATACTTATTGGTTTCCATGCTCTCAGACATACATAGTCATGTCTAGGATTTGCCATGAGACTTGTGGGGACCAAACCTCCCCACCTAACCATTGGATCACATCCTTGGGACTATAATTTTTGCAAGTCTATTTTAGTTTTGTAAGTATTCCAATTTCATGCAACATTTTACATATAATGTGATATGGGGAGGCTTTTGGGTTGATGGTTAATGGTAGTAAGTCATTACTTTTGTTTCAAACAGAGATCAGGAGGTGATAGAATTCATTGCAGGTATATTTGGTGTAAGTACCAAACCTCTGAGCGAGGGATTCACTTACCTTGGTTTTCATCTAAAGCCAAATAATTATAGGCTAGCGAACTGGAACTGGCTTCTCGATAAATTTCATCACAAACTACATGGATGGAATCACAGATGGCTTACATTAGGAGGGAGATATACCCTTACACGGGCGGTTCTCCAACAGATTTATGTGTATTGGGCACATCTTTTTGCACTCCCCTTGTTTATTATCTCCATAATCCGAAATATACTAGCACATTTCATTTGGGCAGGCAATAGGGAGACAATAAAATATCACTTAATCAAATGGGAAAAGATCACTCTCCCGAAAGAATTTGGTGGTTGGGGAATTCTAGATGTGAGAGTTTTTGGATGGGCGTTGCTAATTAAATCTCTATGGAGGGCTCTATTTCGAGAAGGCATATGGAGGGATATTATATTCGTGAAGTGCCTAAAAAGAAAGAGTGTCATAGATTGGATCTAGGAGGGCAACATTGGTAAAAAAATTGGATCATACATTTGTTCAAGCTTCCACAAGGTAAAACTTTGGTTTATTCAGAGGCTCGAATGGTCTTTCGGCAAAGGCAATTGCATTTTAATTGGGATTGATCAGGTACTGGGAGTTGATATATCCACACCCCTCACGGAGGACATAATTGACAAACTACATGTTAGGGGATACATATACTTGAAACAGGTAATACGGCATTGGTGCGAACATTTTCTTGTTTGGAAAGAAGCAGCTGATATTGGTTTGATCGAGCAAAGAGAAACAATATAGAATTGCTTCATCCAGGATCTCAAACAGGTGGGACTTTGTGTTAGGATCCTATAATTTATAGGATCAAATGATGATTGAATGATTTCTTTCAGTATTTCAGACTGTAAATAATATTGCATACTGCAAATGATTTCCTAAAAAAGATATATAAATAAAAATAAAAAATTAAAAGAGGGTATAAAAATAGAAAAAATAGAAAAAGAAAAAGAATTGATAAAAGAACCGCACAAAAAAAAATGTGAAAGTGATGTCAGTTGAAGTGCCACTAATAGTCCAATAATTTTGTAGAGAATAAATTCATGAAATTCTGTGCAGCTTGTTTAAAATGTCACAATACTTCTTCTTTTTTGAAACATACAGTTTAACCATGTTCAAACAAATTTCAATTTATGTCAATTAGATTAGGTTGAATAACT
Organism: Pinus tabuliformis; assembly: GCA_031772625.1. Lineage (NCBI taxonomy): Eukaryota > Viridiplantae > Streptophyta > Pinopsida > Pinales > Pinaceae > Pinus > Pinus tabuliformis. The sequence continues at coordinate 931,650,781 of CM062814.1, forward strand.
TAGCCAAACAGTGTAATCTTGACTGAGATTAGATAAGCAGAATAGGTGAATAAATTAATCCAACATTTTAATCTAGATTAATGTAGTTGTTAGATTAGTTTAGTTGTTTGAATAGATATTCTTAGTCCTTTAAAATGGAAAAATAAAATAGGGTTTGCACTCTCAAATGCACCATAATTGGTTAAGTTACATTAGTTTAGGAAAAAGTTGATTTATTATGTAAATGGTTCTTATGGTCATTTGTCCAAAGTTTGGACCTTATAGTAAAAATGTATGCGAAATATAATGTTTGATCCCGCTGGCGGTAAACCATGCACAAGTTCGCACCACCGATCGCACTCACCTTTACATCCAACTGCTTTAAAGTTTTTTCGGGCGCCCCCCCCCCCGCTATATTTCTCTTTAGCGACGAGGGTGGGGGAGAGGGGGGTGTCCGAAAAGCGGTTTCTTCGCTGCTACATGTCCATCCCTCCTGATTTCAAACCCACCACCCCTAATACCACAAACAGTTCCAACCCCCCTCCGAAAGTGGTTTCCTCCATTCACGCCGCAACCCGCCTTCCCGGTTACGTCACCCCCCACTCCACTACCACCACGTATCCCTCTACCTATCACTTCCCGCCAACAGTCTCGCACCTCCATCCGCCTATCATGAGCCGCCACATTAATGACCGTTACACCAATTTTGTTGTAGCTCCCTCCCGTTGTTGAGTAAATGCCCTCGAACATCCGTTTATCCAACGATCCCGCTCTAGTTATGAATCTATAAAGATCCATTTCTCCCGCACTCACATCCCTTTCTCATTTTCCTATTGTTACACTGCTCCCAAGCCCTCTATCTTCTTGCCTATCCAAGACTGTTTACAGAGGAGCTCCACCCAAGTTTTTTCCCGCGAAATTTACTATGACCCTCTGTAATTCTCGACCTACCATACTTTGTAATTTCATTTTGTTACCATGATGGCCCCCAAAACTGCCACTGTGGTAAACCCCATGCTCACTCCCCCTCAAAAAATAATCACAAGAATTCAGTTTTACAGAGTTTATTGATTAGTTTGTGTATCGAGCAACTTGTTTGTTGAGTGGCCAGCAGATTCCAAGAATCAGTGAGGATATTCAGAAAGTGTTGCATCTCAGTGAATAGGTGAAGACAGGAGATTGGTACCTATACCAATCATTTACAGAGATCAGAGTTTATGGCTCAGAGCTACCACCATATAAGCTGCCCAAGTACCTTCCAATGAGGATATTTTCCTTGGAGTACATCAGGCAAATAATCCACTCAGACAACATCCATTTTGTGGCAGCTAAGAAGAAGTCTCAATTTAGAATTAAGACACAGATAGGACCTTTTATCTGTAACAGTAGAGCAACAGGAGAGGAAGTAGACCTCCTGCTGAAACAAATGAATTTCCCTCTTAGCTTTACATGGTCTTATGACCCCTTTGGGGTAATTTCTAAGCTAAGAGTGGAACAGAAGGCAACTCCCTATGTGCATACCCAAAGACCAAAAATAGAGAAGTACATGAACCAACAAAATTGGGTAGAGAACACATTGCAGGAGGCCAAAGAGCAGGTGCTTTCCAGGATTGCCTCAGAGACTCCTATACCTAGAGAAAAGACCGAGAAGAGACCAAGAGAGGAGGACTCTCCTTCAGTCACAAAAGTCTCAGCCAAAGAATTCAAGATCTACACAAAGAAGACTAAGACAAGTTCTAAGATAAACTTCCCACTTCTGGAGGGAACACAGGGAACCATTGTACTCTCTGGACTTCAAACTTTGAAGTTTGACAACAGTACCATTGATTCTCCATCATCCTCGACTACTAAAGGATTCTAGCTACAACATGTCACACACCAGAGACAATCACAAAACAAAGGCAGTTGAATATTTCTAGAAATATAAGGAAATTAAACAGAGGAATGAAGCCCTTCATGACAACATTTTTGCTCAATTCAAGAAGCAGTCTTCCTCAATCCAACACAGGCTCATTTCTGCATATGACACAAAAAAAGAAAGAATGCATATGGCATTCTTACAGGCACAGGTTCCAAAACCAAAATCAGCAGCTAACTTCAAGTAGACTACCCTTGAGTTTGAGGCAAAGGATGTTCATCCTTTGGATCAAATGGACGTGCACAGGCAGACAGGAGAAATGTTCTACTCAACCTTCACACAGACTGTCGTCACTTCTTCCAAACTACAGCTTTCCTTGAACAATGTTCAATCTCAGCTTAAGCTAGAGAAAGTTTCCTCTCTTGCTAAAGACAATGGAATTAAATATTTGGAGGAAATGGTGATCAAAGTAGGTTTTGATTCTGGTAATTCAAAGGCCATGGAAGAAATTATTAAGAAGAAGAATGCTAACATGGCAGCCTTGAAGAAGCAATTGAAGTTGCCTGCGACTGAAGATCCCGAGGCAAAGGAGTTAGGAGAGATAGAGTTACAAAAAGAACAAATGTTGAAGCTACTAGTGGAGCAGAGTGCATAGATGAAGGAGATGGAAGCAGAGATGGACAAATTGATCAAAGATAAGGAGCATAGTTCACAACTAGCAGTGGTTCCTCTTGATGCAGTAAAAATTGCATCCCTACTTCAAACAAGAATTCCTACAACATCTAAAACATTAGGAACATCCTCTTCTACAGTACTTCCCACGTCAACTGTTGATGATTCAATTAAGTTGGCCAAATCCCTAGAAAACATGTCTATACAGGGATAAGAAATAAAGAAACTAAGACAGGATGTGAAGACCTTATAGGAGCAAAATACAAGATATGAGAATTCCCTCCTAACAGAAGTACAAAAATCCCAGACCTTTTCCCAGAGATTGCAGCAGATCGAAAAAAGCATTGCTATGGGAAATACCTTGGCCTAGATCAAAGAAAATATTTGGAAATGAATCAATGAAGATATGATAGATATTTTTCCTTCAATACAAATTATATTTGAGCAGCAGGAACTGATTGAAAGATATACTGGAGCCATTGAAGAAGTCAAAAAACAATTGGGTGACAAACGCAGTGAAGCTATTGAGCTTATCAAGTTCCTCAACTCTAAAAACAAACAGGAATTAGAAGAGCTAGATATTGAAGATAGAACAAAAACTATATTGGAAGTCAAGAAGGTGCTGACTAAGAGAAATTTGGTGAGGCAGCTTGAAGAAAAGTGTTAGGCACTGGACATTGGCGTACATAGATTCTTCAACAAGCTAGAAGCCCTTTACAAAAAGGGACTTTCTAATTTATTGGTGATAAATGGTAAGCTCAATATGTGGTCCGATTATAGTGAGAAATTAGTGATCAAGGCTAAAGACAGTTCCAAATTTACAAGTGGAAGAATCAGCATGACAGGAAAAGCAATCTTGGAAGCGTTGGCATATGACCTGGACATTCAGTATGAAATTAATCACATATTCATTTCCAAACCAACATTTGTTAAACACACTGAAGTGGATGAGGTTTACAAAAAGTTACTGAAGAAAACTATCCCGAGTGAGCAGCATTGGGATAAATTATGTGAATTATTGGAGTAAATAGTGGATTTGGTTGTGCAACTCAGCATCAACAACACAACAGGATTCGAAGGGCCAGACAGTCAAAAATTCCACAAATTGAGTCCCAACACTTCAAACAGTTTGAATTTTCCTAAATATTTGTAATAAGTTACATAGATTCAGTTTAGGAATTCCTAAATACATCCTAGTCGGTTTGACGGGATTTTTTTGTAAATGTCTTGTAAATACTTCTATTTTTGATGTATCAAGGGTTGATTTATACGTGGATTTTTGCATTCCATAACACTATTGTACTATTTTCATTCAATGGGTTGATCAGTAATAAAAAGGACATTCTTCACAAGATTCATGTGTTAGATTGTATGGTGATGTGCTTCTTTCACTGTTAATGTGTTATTACTTTGTTTCCATGCTTATGTTTTCTGAAATCTGAATTATTTTACAGAAAGTTGATGAACAAAATTTGTTGAAAAATACACTTTGCTTCTGGTTGTAGATAATTTCTATGTTTTCTTTTGATATCATGTTAAGGAATTCTTAATTTCTCTTTAACTTCTATTGAACTTATATATTTTCTTCCATTCCATTTCACTTAAATATAAAGGATCCATTTAGTTTAGCTACCTTGCCTTGTGAAACTCCTTTTAAAAGCTAAAACAAACCCCTTTTGAACTGTAGACTCCATAGCCCAATGGAAGGTTCAGGCACTTAATCAACCAATCAATTTAAAACCAAACTTCGAACACTCATAACTAGCCTAATATTTAATACAACAAAGTTAAATCTCACAGAGAGAGCCCTCTCTGAAGCTGGCAGGGCTAGATCCCAGCTTCCAAAGTAGGTTTGTGGTTACCTTTGTGATTTTCTTCTGCAACCTCGGAAAATTACAGAGTGCTAACATTCTGGCGACCATACTAGGGACTTAAAACAATCCTTCATTTCATTTTCACAAGGTTAACTTCCCTAGTTTATAAAACTTTATTTCAGGAAGAACAGTGATTCAAATTTTAGAAATAAAGGATTAGAGGTTGTTCTTCACTTTTAAGATTTGGCTCCAAAAAGAATTCATACCAAATCTAATCCTGATCCAGAACCACCCGAAATTTTAGACGATCCTGAAAAGATACTAAGGAAAAGAAGTCTAGCTGAAAGCCAAGGAAGTAACAACCCCCTTTCTAGGGAAAATTCCCTTCCTGAAAACCTCGATACCATACAAGATATTCAGTTTGACTTACCATTCGAACACAGTCTATTCAGGACCAAATCTGAAATTTTTGTTGATCAGACAATAATTGATGAAACTATTCTGCAACCCTACAAACCTGTAGAACCATTTGTTGAACCTGATTTGGATTAGCAAGCCCTCCAGAACTTTAAAAAATTGCAGGATCTTGTATCAACACTTGATCAAGTTGTGCACCAAGCTTATATTCAACAATCTGTTGAACTTTCTGCTCTTACTATTGCAACATCATCTTACTCTTCCCAATCAGTTCATCCAACATCAATTGGCCCCACCCCTTCTATAATTTCTACTACTCATCCAATAGTATCTCAAACAATAATCCAACCTATTCCCACAAATCCTATATCTACGCCTCCCTCAAGACCACACATTTTTCCACCCAATATGGTTGTTCGTCATGCCCCCTTGATTTTACCTACCCAGTTGCATGATATGCCCCCAGATTATCAAACCCAAATTCCTCAATTCGATAGCACTAGTGCTATTAATGCACAACAACACATAGACAAAATGAATGATTTCTTCAATCTCGATGAAGTAGATGAGAATGATGTAAAACTGAGGCTTTTTGCCCAGATTTTAGGTGGAGAGGTAAGAAAATGGTTCATATACTTAGCAGTAGGTAGTATAGTTGACCTTGCTATCTTTCACCAATCTTTCCTAAATAGGTGGAAACTAAAAAGAGTCCTCTCCATATCCTTAATGAATACAAAAACCTTAAGAGAGGACCTAATGAAATTGTAGAAGAATACTGTGACAGATTTAATAAAGTTTACAATGCAATTCCAGCTGCCATTAAACCTCCCCTGGCTTGGCCCTGATACATTTCCCAGAAGGATTTGATGTTGATATGGCATATCAACTCAGAGAAAGAGATCCCACTACCTTAGAGGAAATGCAAGCTAATGCACTCAAAGTTGAGGCTAATTTATTAGCCAAAAAATCAAAATTGAAAGCTGACAAAAGGGTTACTATCAAAGAGGAACCCTCATCTTCTTCTACCACTGATTATAAAATAGACAGTCTACTTAGAACTGTGGAGAAAATGATGGATAGAATAAGCATAACTGATAGGGCTCCTCCTAGAGAAAACCAAACTGGTCAAATAAAAAATCCAAACTTTAGAAGAAACCAACCCCAGATCAAACAAAGGGACCCAAAAGGTCCAGACTAGCCGATAAGACCTCCTTTCTAAGAGAATTACACAGATGATGAGGCAAAGATACTTGATGATATAGATGATACTCAAATAAATTTAATGGGAGTAAATGACAATGATTCTACTTTTCTTACTCAAGAAGAACAAGACCTTTTTCTGCTATCCCAGGATGAAATAGAACCTGAAGAATCCGAAGAGTATAAAAAAGGTTTTGAAAATGAAATTATGGAAGTCCATAAGCAATACAATCTAAGGAGTAGGAAAACACCTGATACTCCAACTAAAAAGTCAGTTGATACACATGCTAAGAAGAACATTGAGATTCTTGCTAGAAAGAATCTCGAGGTTCCAATCCAAAAAAGACCTGACATTGTATCCAAATCAATTCAAACAAATGATCCCTCCGCTAGCCAACAAAGAGACATATCCCAAAAGGATTTGGTTGATAAACAAGAGGCTGCCAATTTAAACAAAACTCAGATATCATTTAATATAGAACATGAATTGGCAAAGCTCAAAATACCCATTCCCCTTACAAAACTGATGAACAAAACGACATACAGATCACAAGTAATGAAAGCTTTAAGCATAGGAGAAAATATTGATACAGTCAATGTATCAGATGATCAACCAGAAATATTGTTTGGCCCAGAAGTCGATGGTAAGCTCCAAGATGGAGATGTACCTCCATTTTACATTAGCTTAAACATTCATGATAAAATCTTACACAACACTATGCTTGACTCAGGGGCCTCTCATAATCTCATGCCTAAGGTAATCATGGAAAAATTGGGATTAGATATCACTAGAAGATACAAAGATCTGTATTCATTTGATTCCAGTCAAGTAAAGTGCCTTGGACTTATTAAGGATTTATGTGTCAACTTAGTCCAAATACCAGCCAAAAGTGTGGTAATGGACATAGTTGTTGCTGACATACCTCCTAAATATGGCATGCTGCTTTCACGTTCATGGGGAGCTAAACTCCAGGGAACCCTACAAATGGATATGTCCTATGCTACAATTCCAATATTTGGTCAGAATAGGAGACTATATAGGGAAAAACTCATGAAATTCATGGTCACAACTCAAGAGAGACCTCATAATTATCCCTTATATTTTGTCCATTTGGACCTTGATTCCTTTATTTTATATAATGATGGAAATGTATAGGAACAAGTTCCTAATCAAAACACTGCGTTATGTCACACTGAGGAATGCCAAACATTAATCAGTGAACAAGATAACTCAGATGAAACTTTATGGAATTTGAGTTTTGATGGATCTATTAGTAAAGAAGGGTCAGGAGCTGGCATATGGGTTTCGAATTCGAAAACTAATCACGCAGAGGGTCATTCCTATAAATTGAATTTCCAATGTTCTAATAACGTAGCAGAGTACGAAGCCTTAATATTAGGGTTGCAGCTTTTAAAGAAGTTGGGTGCTAAACAAATTGCCATTCATGGAGATTCTGAGTTGGTAATAAAACAAATTAAAGGAGAATATTCTGCTAAACATCCCAGGATGAGAGCCTATAGGAATGTTGTGTTGGATTTTCTGGAATCTTTCATTGAATATAGTATGTTTGTGGTTTCTAGAGATCAAAACATTCTGCCTGATGGTCTGGCTACTTCGGCAAGTACTTGTAAATTACCATTTCGTCCTACTCGCCAATATACTGTCGAAGTAAAGAACATACCTATTGTACCTGATAATATTAGATACTGGCAGGTTTTTGGAAATGATGCCCAGATTGAAAAAAAATTGCAGTCTAAGGATGAGTTTGAATATGCTTATATAGATACATAATTTGATTTAGAAGATATTGTACATAATAGTGTGAATAAATTAGAATTAAGAGAAATAGATCAAGAGAAACAAGAAACATAAATTTTACAACTGAAAGACAATGTTTTGCCAAGGGGATTAGCTCCATTAGAAGATTTGTTTGACTTTAATGATGTAGCTAAGAAGCCCAAAATTGAACCCATTGGAGCTGGAGTTGAGGAGTATAATATTGGAACTAAACAAGAACCTAAGATAATTAAACTGTCCAAATCTATACCCCCAGCAGAAAAGCTAAAGTACATTAAATTGTTCAAAGAATTCATAGATGTCTTTGCCTGGAGTTATGAGGATTTAAAGTCCTATGACACCAGTATTATACAACATAAGATTCCCTTAAAAGAAGATCATAAACCTTTTAAGCAGAAATTAAGGAGAATCAACCCAATGCTTATGCCTCTTATTGAAAAAGAGGTTAAAAGAATGTATGATGCAAAGATCATAGTGCCCTTAAGATATTCCAAATGGGTGTCTAATTTGGTTCTGACTAGGAAAAATATTGGAGAAATCAGACTCTATATTGATTTCTGGAACCTGAATAAATCCTCTTTAAAAGAAAATTACCCTTTGCCTAAGATGGACCATATTCTACAGAAGGTGGTTGGATCCAGAGGAATTTCCCTTTTAGATGGATTTTCTAGTTATAATCAAGTCTTAGTACACCCTAAAGACCAAGAGAAGACAACATTTACTACACTTGGGGCACTTTCATGTATGTGAAAATGCGTTTTGGTCTAATGAATGCTAGTGCCACTTTCCAGAGAGCAATGGACTTTACCTTTGCGGATGAAATGGGTAATTTTATAGTCATATATCTTGATGACATCACTGCTTTTTTGAAAACATATGAGGAACACTTACTTCACTTGAGGAAAGTCTTTGAAAAATGTAGGAGATTTGGTATCTCCCTCAACCCAAAGAAAACAGTTTTTGGTTTACAAGAAGGAAAACTGTTGGGACACATAATTTCAAAGGAGGGAATCAAAATAGACCCTAACAGAACCGAAGCTATATTAAAAATTAATCCCCCTAGAAATGTAAAGGAAGTCCAATCTTTCATTGGTTGGATCAATTTTCTGAGGAGATCCATTCCTAATTTAGTAGATCTTTTAAAGAATATAACCAACATGTTAAGGAAATACACTGAGGTGAAATGGAACATTGAAGCTAAACAATCATTTGACAAGGTAAAACAGGCTTTAACTCAGGCTCCTGTATTAATTAGTCTAGATTTTATAAAAGATATTTTGATTTTCTCATTTGCTTTCGAGCACACGATTGCTGCAGTTCTCTTACAGAAGAATAGTGAAGGCCATAAACAACCTATTTCTTTCTTTAGCAAAGCTTTGAGAGATGTTGCATTAAAATATGACATCATGGAAAAACAAGCTTTTGCCCTGGTAAAAGCAATAAAGGACTTTAGAGTGTATATCCTTCATTTGCATATGATTGCCTTTGTTCCAAATGTAGTGGTTAAAGATATACTAACCCAAAACGATCCTGATGGGAAGAGGGGTAAGTGGATTGCCATTATATTAGAATATGACATTGAAATCCGACCTAACAAACTCATTAAGGGTCAGGGGTTAGCAAAATTAATAGCTGAATCTAATTTACATGCTTTGGATATAAATTTTCTAGCAATATTCAATGAACTAGATGAGCTGACAACTCCATGGGTAACATAAGCTTTTGCTACCTCTCCCTGGTATGCAGACATTATTTTTGTTCTACAAAATTTACAAGCTCCTAGTTTAACTAAAATGAAAGCTAGATTTATTAAACTCAAAGCTGTGAAATTTTGTATTCTAGATAAAAATCTGTATTGGAAAGATGCTGGTAGAATTTGACTAAATTGTTTGTTGAGAAATGAAGCAGATAAAGTGATGCAGGAATTTCATGAAGGAGACTGCGGTGAGACACTTGTATTGGAAGACTACTGCCAACAAGATCCTAAGTGCAGGGTTCTATTGGCCAACCTTATTTTATGATGTCCAAAAGAAAGTCACCTCATGCCACAAATGCCAAATATTCGAAGGCAAAAGGAAACTATTGCCTTTACTCTTAAAGCCCATATCTGTTGAATCTCCTTTCCAACAATGGGGCCTTAACTTTATAGGAGAAATTCATCCTTCCTATTCTGCGCAACATAAGTGGATTCTTACAACCACTGATTACTTTACAAAATGTATAGAAGCCATACCTACTAGACAAGCCTCTAATGTAGTAATCATAAAATTCCTAGAGAACAATATCCTTTCAAGATTTGGATGCCCTAGGAAAATCATTACAGATAATGCTGCAACATTTAGGTCAAAGAGGATGGTATATTTTTGCAACAAATATCAGATAACTTTGGGACATTCTACAACCTATTACCCTCAGGGAAATGGACTGGCAGAATCTTCCAACAAAAGCTTGGTTAATATTATTAAAAATTTGTTGCAGGATAACAAGAAATCATGCCACAATAAGCATGTAAATTCATTATGGGCAGACAAAATTACTACCAAGAAGTCAATTGGCATGTCTCCATACCAGCTAGTTTATGGAATAGATGTTTTTTTTCCAACCTCGTTAGGAATTCCTATTTTGAAAATGCTTCAAGAATTGGAGGTTGAACCAAATGATCTACAGAGGAGAATAAATCAAACAATTCACCTGCAACAGTCAAGAGAGGAGGTTCACAATAGAACTCAGTTGATCCAGGAAAGTATCAAGAAGACATTTGATAGAAGAACTAAGGTTGATGATTTTTAGATCGGAAATCATGTTCTGAAATAGGATTCTAGAAGAGAAGAGAAAGGCAAGCATGGTAAGTTTGATAATTTTTGGATGGGACCTTACATTATTCATGCTTATAGAGGTAATAGTGGATTTTTTCTAAAGGACATGGATGGAACGGAGTTACCGGAGGACCTGTCAATGGCAGGATGTTGAAACATTATGTTTTTCAGGAGTAAAAGCAGTTTTAATCACACCCATTATATATACCATTTACTTTGTACTGTCATGATTGGGTAGCTTATGTCTGAAAGTTGAAGCCTGTGGAGAAGGCCCTAAGCTTTTAGTCATTTTTCCACCATAACTACAACAATTACCAAAAAAATCAGATGCAGTAAAACACTGAAGACAAGGATTCAAGGCTACTAGTCTACTATTCTTGACACCTCACAAGGAGAGTGCCATCCCCAGCTGGAGCCACTCTTAGGGTCTTATAATTTATGTCAACAAATGATGATTGAATGATTTCTTTTAGTGTTTCAGAATGTAAATAATATTGCATACTGCAAATGATTTCCAAAAAAAGATATATAAATAAAAATAAAAAGAGGGTATAAAAATAGAAAAAATAGATAAAGAAAAAGAATTGATAAAAGAACCCCACAAAAAAGAATAAATGTGAAAGTAATGTCAGTTTAAGTGCCACTAATAGTCCAATAATTTTGTAGAGAATAAATTCATGAAATTGTGTGTAGCTTGTTTAAAATGCCACAATACTTCTTTTCGTTTGAAACATATAGTTTAATCACGTTCAAACAAATTTCAATTTATGTCAATTAGATTAGAGTGAATAACTTAGCAAAACAGTGTAATCTTGGTTGAGATTAGATAGGCAGAATAAGTGAATAAATTAATCCAATAGTTTAATATGGATTAATGTAGTTGTTAGATTAGTTCAGTTGTTTGAATATATATTCTTAGTCCTTTAAAATGGCAAAATAAAACAGGTTTTGCACTCTCAAATGCACCCTAATTGGTTAAGTTACATTAGTTTAGGAAAAAATTGATTTATTATGTAAATGGTTATTATGGTCGTCTGTCCAAATTTTGGACCTTATATTAAATAGGTATGCGAAATATAATGTTTGATCCCGTTGGTGGTAAATCGTGCACAAGTTCACACCCCCAATCACACTCACCTTTACATCCAACGGCTCTAAAGCCTTTTTAGACCCCACAACTATATTTCTCTTTAACGACCGGGGGGGGGTTCGAAAAGCAATTTCCCTACCGCTACGTGTCCATCCCTCCTAATTTCGGACCCCCCCCCCCCATCTAATACCACAAACAACTTTGACCCCCCTCTGAAAGCAGTTTCCTCCATTCCCACTGCAACCCGCCTTCCCGGTTACATCACCCCCCACTTCCACTCAACCGCCACCCAACTACCGCCACGTATCCCTCCGCCTATCACTTCCTCCCAACGGTCCCGCGCCTCCATTCACCTATCATGATTCACCACGTCAACGACAGTTACACCAATTCTGTTGCAGCTCCCTCCCATTGCCTCTGTCTCGTTGTTGAGTAAATGCCATCGAACATCTGTTTATCCAACGGTCTCACTCCAATTATAAATCTATAAAGCTCCATTTCTCCCACGCTCACATCCCTTTCTCATTTTCCTACTGTTACATTGCTCTCGAGCCCTCTGCCTTCTTGCCTATCCACGGCTATTTACAGATGAGCTCCCCCCAAGTTTTTTCCCCCGAAATTTACTATGACCCTCTGCAATTCTCAACCTATCATCCTCTATAATTTCATTATGTTACCACGATGGCCCCCAAAACTGCCACTGTGGTAAACCCCATGCTCACTCCCCCTATGGATTTAGACCACATCCCCCTAGCTGACCGAGACTATAAAATTGCCAAGACACAGTGTGAATTTGACCTCTTCGAATTACGCTGCTGGTTTCATGACACTTACCTTGACCAATCTGATGAGATCAACCTTTGGCAGTCTAGACTACCCTTTTTCGTCTTCCCCCAGTCCTACTATTTCCCTGAATTATTCCTCAAGTGTCATGCCTCTTATCTCTCAAGTAAGAGGGTTATCATCTCCCCCAATGGTGAAATCCTTTTCACCATTACCTCTGAAAGTATAAACCAAATGTTGCAGGTCCCCTACAGTGACTCTCTAACTCCCTTTTCCCTTGAGGCTCTCAAATAAATCTATCAGAAACTCTCCTTTCCTCAGAGAGCCATAATTTTTGAGGTCTTTCTACCAGATGATTCTCAACTCCCCAAGAAGAATCCCCCTTATCCCTCTTCTATTTTCCCTCAAAGAACCAAACATATTATTTATGTCTTGTCCTACTTTCTTGATTACTTTTCAGATAAATGGGTAGATGAGCCTATTTTAGGCTTTCTATCCACTCTTTCTACAGAAGAAGGACTATCAGTCACCTTTGACTATGGTCACTTGTAGATGTAAGTCATGAAAAAGTCCTTTAGTTTTTAACTGAAGGAATGTTCTGATATTCTTCCATTCTTATGTACATGTTCATTTTCTTCCAGACAGGCAGGTTTTAGGCAGGTTTCCCTTTGTAGTGAAAAAGCTCAATCAACAAGGAGAGCCTCAGTCCATTATTTTCTAGACCTCTATCATCAGAAAATAATCATAGGAATTCAATTTTACAGAGTTTATTGATCAGTTTGTGTATCCAGCAACTTGTTTTCTAAGTGGCCAGCAGACTCCAAGAATCAGTGAGGATATTCAGAAAGTGTTACATCTCAGTGAACAAATGAAGACAGGAGATTGGTACCTATACCAGTCATTTATAGAGATCGGAGTTTATGGCTTAGAAATGCCACCATATAAGCTACCCAAGTACCTTCCAATGAGGATATTTTCCTTGGAGTACATCAGGAAAATAATCCACTCAGACAACATCCATTTTGTGGCAGCTAAGAAGAAGTCTTAATTTAGAATTAAGACATAGATAGGACCTTTTATCTGTAACAGTAGAGCAGTAGGAGAGGAAGCAGACCTCCTATTGAAACAAATGAATTTCCCTCTTAGCTTTACATGGTCTTATGACCCCTTTGGGGTAATTTCTAAGCTAAGAGTGGAACAAAAGGAAACTCCCTATGTGCATACCCAAAGACCAAAAATAGAGAAGTACATGAACCAACAGAATTGGGTAGAGAACACATTGCAGGAAGCCGAAGAGAACGTGCTTTCCAAGAATGCCTCAGAGATTCCTATACCTAGAGAAAATACCGAGAAGAGACCGAGAGAGGAGGACTCTCCTTCAGTCACAGAAGTATCAGCCAAAGAATTCAAGATCTACACAAAGAAGACTAAGACAAGTTCTAAGATAGACTTCCCACTTCTGGAGGAAACACATGGAACCATTGTACTCTCTGGACTTCAAACTTTAAAGTTTGACAACAATACCACCGTCTCTCCATCATCCTCGACTACTAAATAGACTCTAGCTACAACACCTCACACACCAGAGACATTCACAGAACAGAGGCAACTAGATATTTTCCAGAAATATAAAGAAATTAAACAGAGGAATGAAGCCCTTCATGACAACATTTCTGCTCAATTCAGGAAGCAGTCTTCCTCAATCCAACACAGGATCATTTCAACCTATGACACAGAAAAAGGAAGAATGCATATGGCATTCTTATAGACACAGGTTCCACAACCAAAATCAACAACTGACTTCAAGCAGACTGCCCTTAAGTTTGAGGCAAAGGATGTTCATCCTTTGGATCAGATGGACATGCACAGGCAGGCAGGAGAAATGGTCTACTCAACCTTCACATAGACTGCCCTCACTACTTCCAAACTACATATTTCCTTGAACAATGTTCAATCTCAGCTTAAATTGGTGAAAGTTTCCTCTCTTGCTAAAGACAACAGAATTAAATATTTGGAGGAAATGTTGATCAAAGCGGGTTTTGATCTTGGTAATTCAAAGGCCATGGAAGAAATTATTAAGAAGAATAATGCTGACATAGCAGCCCTGGAGAAGCAATTGAAGTTGTCTGTGACTGAAGATCCCAAGGAAAAGGAGGTAGGAGAGACAGAGTTACAGAAAGAAGAAATGTTGAAGCTACTGGTGGAGCTAAGTGCACAAATCAAGGAGATGGAAGCAGAGATGGACAAGTTGATCAAAGATAAGGATCAGAGTTGACAACTAGCAGTGGTTCCTCTTGATGCAATACCAATTGCATCCCTACTTCAAACAAGAATTCTTACAACAACTACAACAATAGGAACATCCTCTTCTACGGTACTTCCCACATCAACTGTTGATGATTCAATTAAGTTGGCTGAATCCATGGAAAACATGTTTATACAGGGAGAAGAAACAAGGAAACTAAGACAGGATGTGAAGACCTTACAGGAGCAGAATACAAGATATGAGAATTCCCTCCTAACAGAAGTACATAAATCCCAAGTACTTTCCCAAAGATTGCAGTAGATGGAAAAAGACACTGTCATGGGAAATACTGTGGCCCAATTCAAAGAAAATATTTGGAAACGAATCAATGAAGATATGATAGATATCTGGCCTTCAACAGAAATTATATTTGAGCAGCAGGAACTCATTGAAAGATCTACTGAAGCCATTGAAGAAGTCAGAAAACACTTGGGTGACAAACCTAATGAAGCTACTGAGCTTATCAAGTTCCCCAACTCTAAAAAAAAACAGGAATTAGAAGAGCTAGAGATTGAAGATAGAACAAAAACTATACTGGAAGTCAAGAAGGTGTTGACTAAGAGAAATTTGGTGAGGCATCTTGAAGAAAAGTGTCAGATACTGGACATTGGCGTACAGAGATTCTTCAACAAGATGGAAGCCCTCTACAAAAAGGGACTTCCTAATTTATTGGTAATAAATGATAAGCTCAATACGTGGTCCAATTACAGTGAGAAATTAATGATCAAGGCTAAAGACAGTTCCAAAGTTACAAGTGGAAGAATCAGCATGATAGGAAAAGAATTCTTGGAAGTGTTGGCATATGACCTGGACATTCAGTATGAAATTAAACACATATTCATTTCCAAACCAACATTTGCTAAATATACTGAAGTGGACGAGGTTTACAGAAAGTTACTGAAGACAACTATCCCGAGTGAGCAGCACTGGGATAAATTATGTGAATTACTGGAGTAAGCAGTGGATTTGGTTGTACAGCTCAGCATCAATAGCACAACATGATTCGAAGGGCTAGACAGTCAACAATTCCACAAATTTAGTGCCAACACTTCAAACAATTCAAATTTTCCTAAATATTTGTAATAAGTTACATAGATTCAGTTTAGGAATTCCTAAATACATCCTAGTTGGTTTTGACATGATTTTTTGTAAATATCTTATAAATACTTATCTTTTAGAAGTATCAAGGGTTAATTTCTGCCTGGATTTTTGCATTCCAGAATGTTGTTGTACTAGTTTCATTTGATGGGCTAATCAGTAATAAAAAGGACATTCTTCACAAGATTCATGTGTTAGACTGTATGGTGATGTGTTTCTTTCACTGTTAATGTGTTATTGCTTTGTTTCCATGCTTATGTTTTCTGAAATCTGAATCATTTTATAGAAAGTTGATGAACAAAATTTGTTGAAAAATACACTCTACCTCTGGTTGTAGATAATTTCTATATTTTCTTCTGATATCATGTTAAGGAATATTAATTGCTCTTTAACTTCTATTGAACTTAAATCTTTTCTTCCATTCCATTTCACTTAAATATAAAGGATCCATTTAGTTTAGCTACCTTTCCCAGTGAAACTCCTTTTAAAATCTAAAACAAACCCCTTTTGAAGTGTAGACTCCATCCCAATGGAAGGTTCGGGAACTTAATCAACCAATCAATTTAAAACCAAACTTCGAACACTCATAACTAGCCTAATATCTAATACAACAAAGTTAAATCTCATAGAGAGAGCCCTCTCTGAAGTTGGTAGGGCTAGATCCCAACTTCCAAAGTAGGTTTGTGGTTACCTTTGTGATTTTCTTCTGCAACCTTAGAAAATTACATAGTGCTAACACTTTTTAGATCAAAGAGGGAGGACTTTCTCACTTGGGGTGGTGAACTTCATAAGGATTCAATGGTGGTTGCGGACATCTACAGGTACATTATGTGCACTAAATTAACTTTAAATGATCCATGTTGGTTTATGAAGGTTTGGAAATGGAACATCACCCTAAAGATTATTCTCTTCAACCGGTTGGTCTGGCACAATGCAATATTGACCTGGGAAAACCTCTGCAAGATGGGAATCCAAGGTCCTGGATGGTGCGCACTATGTCGTGGATCAACCGAGACAAATCAACATCTTTTCTTGGAATGCATGACTATTGTTCATGTATGGAAACAAATCTTGCAAATTTTTCATATTCCTTTTAGAAATGTCCTCCCATTAGAAGTATGTGTTCGTTGGTGGATTAAGAGGGGGGGGCAACATAAGACTATTCATCTCTTTTTATTATGGGAAATCTGGTGAGCAAAGAACTACTACATATTTGAAGTTATCCCCATAAATATACACAAAATATGTTTCAACATTGGGACTTGGATGGACACTCAAGCGGACAACATTTAGGTCGACAAAGATTTACAATATCGTTTTATTCCTCTGTTTATCTAGTTTCCTATTGGATATTTTGATGGAGCTGCAAAGGGAGGTGAATGCAGTTATGGGGCATGGCTTAGAATTTCTTACAAGACTCACTACAAAACATCTTGGCATGGTGGAAGCGGTACAAACATGAGAGCGGAGATTTTGGCCTTATGGGGACTTCTCTGGTTTGCTAAAAAAAAGTCTTTGGATTTCATACATATATATGGAGATTCAAATTCCCTCATAGATGGTGTATTGGGGTGCACAAATTTCACTCCTCCAAATCTTGGCAACTAGATGAACCACATCAAAACACTTAAGATGTCCTTTCAAAGCATATCCTTCCAACACATCTACCGAGAGTCGAACATTGTTGCTGATACATTGTCAAAAATTGGTCTAAATGATGTTGCATGTGTTATGAATTACAGGTACTTGGAGGATAATACTATCAAGGAGGAAGGCTCGATACCGCTCCCATAGTTTTAAGTATATTGTTTTATATTGGTGTAATTTAGAAAGGAACATTTTGAAAATTGTTTGTCGATATTAGTATAAGGGCAATTTTTTAGAACAATAGTTATAATTTTAGAGTCCTATGTGATGGATAAGGAGGGACTACTCTCTTACATTTGGGGCCTATATTTGAAAGTTTATGACAAAGGTATTGGTGTCTTTAATTAATATAAACCAGTGTTTTTTCCTTTGAAAAAAATAAAATGTTGACCTTTGTTTAATGAGTTTTATGTTTTGACAGATAATTTTATATGATTTTTTTTAATTACAAGGAAAGCTTAATCTAATATTTTTTGTGTAATACTTGGTGAGGGATCAAAGACATGCTGAATGAGAAATGGGTCGTTGGTAAGTTTTATAGTCAGGTGAGTTCATTGTCCCAATGTGAAGTTAGGTTGAATTTACAAACAAGTAATCTTATTTCATCACCATATGTTTTTTTTTAACAGAAACGGTTATGGATTGTTTGTATTTAACTTGGCCTGAATGCCGAAAATCTGATTACATTGGAGATCTCTTTGCCCTGTTTCCGCTCACTGCAGTGACTAAGTATGTAGCTGGAGCTTACAGAATTCTTTCTTGCTAAAGAGTCCATGGAATCAATTTCAGAGATTTTCCCCCACTTGAAGGTGCAGACAAATTTATTTAATATCAAGCAGTAGAACATGGCAGCGATCAGATTATGGAATGGGTTCCCATGATTCTTTTCCGTCTTTCATCTTGGTTCCGACAGCGAGGAGGACACTTTGTTGGCTTCTATGTTTGCCTCTTTATTATGGGTTCTCAGCACATGATAATATCTCAAATCCTGAAAGTAGCTTTCCAAGCCTTTGATTCTGGTTATCAGTCTTGCTAGATTAAGATCCAGAGCTGGGGATTTGGAAGCCATTGTGTTTATGATGATCTGGGAGTATCCTATAACGTTGGCTTCTTTTATGTTTAATTCTTTGAGGATCTTGAGACCTTGAAGGAGGGCTAAGGCCTCCGCTTGAATGCTGGAAGAATATCCGAGACCCCAGGCATAGGAATGGAATTTTTCTCCTATTAAATTTAAAACAACACCTCCTGCTCCAGCTTTGCCCGGGTTACCCTTTGCTGCCCCGTCAAAAAAGAGGGAGTGTCTTGCTTGCGTTTTGATCCAGTCTTGAAAATCACTTTCAGACTTCCTTATCTGCCAGTCTTTAATGATAGGGGCGTTTCTGACTGCTGGTTGGAATTGAAGGCCTAGAATCGATCCCCAAATGATGTCCTGTTGACTGAGGTTGGAGTCATCTTTTATATCAGCCAAGCACTCCTTGATTTGGCATTTGATTTTGTTTTCTAAAATCTTGTGATTCTGCTTTGTATTCCTGAATATTCTTCTGTTGTGTTCAAGCCATGTTTGCCAGCTTATGATCTTTGGGAGGACTGCCCACGCTGTTTTAATGGTCTAATTTTTAGGAGCTGGGCCAGGGTATTTGGTTGCCCAGTTTGAAAAGAGATCCGCCATGGTGCTAGGGAGCTTGAAATTTGGATCTGGATTTTGTATAAATGAAATTCATACATGCTTGGAGAAGTTACACTCAAGAAACAAATGAACTGCTGACTCTGCGTTCTCACTACACAATGAGTAGATGGAGGGACCGTAGAAACCTTTCTTCTGTAGAATGTCATAGGTTAAGATTTTGCTGTGGCAGAGCTGCCAGGCAAAGAAGTCAATTTTGGGCCATGAAGGAGTGCGCCATACACCTCGCCATGGAGCTGGATTGGGGGGAACATATGGTCGCTCATTCAATTTGATATACCCTAGGGAGACTGCGTAACCTCTGATGCTCGTTCCCCATCCTTTTTTATCTCTTTTCCTCTTATGCGTGGGTGCCATTCCGTGTAAGCAATCCAGTAACGTGGCCTATTCATTTGTCAATTGCTCCGGCACCTCGATGCGTTTCAAACCTGTCCATATATCATTGTTCCATAGTGAAATATCCCACAACGTGCACAAACCCTCTCTGTCCATCCAGCTACGCAACGTGTTGATGGAGGCTCTGTTTTCAACTGGTTCTTTATTCATGGTTATGTTAGTCCAAATGCTGATCTTTTTACCATTACCAGGAATCCAATAGGAGTGTGTTGTGATTAGAGGGACAACTTTAGCATACAGCTTCAGGAATGTCGAGTTAGGCCTTTGAATAACATTATCCAAACATCTGGTGCGGGATCCCCTGAAATATTTTTTCCAGAGAGCCACTTGAGCCCAGCCCGGATTGGGTGCAATGATTTTCCATATGATCTTTGCTGCCATTGCCACATTCTGCTGGCAGAGATTTTTAAAATTTAAGCCACCCTCCCACAAAGGCTTGGTAATGGTTTCCCAGCTGATAAGAGGAATTTTATTTTCGTTTTGTTTTCCTCCCTTCCAGAAGAACCTCCGAATATATTCTTCCATTTTTTTGATGATGATTGCCGAAGCAAGGAGCCCAGTGAATTGGAATAAAGGGAGACTGATAAGCACTGATTTAATTAAAACTGATTTTCCAGCAGTATTTGGCCAAGAGTAGCCCTAGGCTTGAATTTTTCCAACTGTGGGAGCCAGTCTTTGCTTGTAGGTCTCTTATGGTGTATAGGTAGTCCCAAGTATTTGA
This sequence comes from Pinus tabuliformis, assembly GCA_031772625.1. NCBI lineage: Eukaryota > Viridiplantae > Streptophyta > Pinopsida > Pinales > Pinaceae > Pinus > Pinus tabuliformis. The sequence goes on from CM062814.1 coordinate 931,671,059, forward strand.
AAGAAGACCAGGAGGAAGAGGCTGCGAAGCCCAAACATCTAGAAATATCAGATAACACCCTTGGGGTAATGTTCCAGCTGTATATGTGGCATTTGCTCTTATTTATAGCACTGCCTGAGGCCTTACTGAATTCATCCAAAACCACTTTGAATTTTGTTGCATAGGTGAGAGTGGCAGGTCCCAGTAACAAAGTGTCGTTCGCAAACAAGGCATGATTTATGTTTTTTACCCCTCTTGCAATACACAGTCCATTGATGTCTTGATCTTGCATCTTTTTGCTTAACAGGAAGCTGAGGACAGAGGCTTGGATGACAAATAGCAGAGGGGATAGAGGACACCCCTGTCTAAGTCCTCTCGAAGCTTTGAAAAAGTCAGTGGCTCTTCCATTCACTAGAGGGGCAATCCATGGCTCCGAGATGCATGCCCGGATCCATTTAATGAAATTTTCTCCAAACCCAAATTTGCTCATAACATTTAAAAGAAAGCTATGATTTACTCGATCAAATGCATTGGCTAAATCAAGTTTAATTACCATACCTTGCTCTTTTCAGAGAAGACTTGAGTGAATTGCCTCTTGGATGAGAATGAAGTTGTCCACGATCTGCCTTCCTTGGATGAAGCCTCCTTGGTTCTCAGGGATTATTTTGGGAAGGATGAGCTTCAATCTGTTTGCGATTATTTTGGTGATTAATTTGTATCCAGTGTTACATAGGGAGATCGGACGAAATCTGCTGAAGATGTTGGCACCTTTCTCCTTGGGGATAAGGGCTAAGAAGGCAGAATTTGTGCTGCCTCCTATTTTCTGAGTGTTCTGAGATTTTTGCACCATTTTGAGCAGATCCTTTTCTATAATCGGCCAGCAAGCTTGGAGAAATCTGGCCGAGAAGCCATCCGGCCCAGGGGCCTTATCCGGATCCATATCAAAGAGGGCTTTTTTCACTTCCTCTTTAGTGATTTTGGCCTCAAGAGTTTCCTTTGTTCGCTGAGATATTACAGAAGGTATAACATCTAGCAGATCTGAATATTGATTCGGATCCTTGTCCTCACTATACAAGCTTTGAAAGTGTAAAAAGGCTGCTTTCTTTATATACTCAAAATCCTTATGAATGTCATTATCCTCTTTGATCTCCGAGATAGTGTTAAAACATTTCCTTGCCTGGGCTTGTTTGTGAAAAAAGGCAGTATTCCTATCCCCTGCTTTGAGCCAGAGATTGCGGGATTTTAATCTCCAATATTCTTCTTCAGCTAAGAAAGCCTTGTGGTAGCACTGCTGCAGATGAGATTCCTGTTCTAGCACCTCCTTAGTGATTGTATCATTCTCCATACTCTTTTGGTGGGAGGCAAGCGAGGCTTTCATGGATTTTCTGTCTGTAGCCGGATTAGACAGAGTTTTAGCCCATCTTTTGAGAGCTCCTTTTACCCTTCTGAGCTTTTCTTCCCAGATATAGAAAGGCGAACCTTTGACCGACTGATTCCAGCAATCCTTGACAATTTGCATGAAGTCTGGCTCCTTTATCCAGAGCGGGCTAAAACGAAATGGGATAGGCCCCAAATCAAGATGAGCTAGAAGCTCTAGTTTAATGGGCTTATGGTCCGAAATGCTATTAGGAAGAATATGCATTCTTGGTTCTAGGCCTAGCAACAAGAAGGAGCTTTGAATAAAGAATCTATCTAGCTTGGCAGCAATATGGCCAGGGCCCATTCTTTTATTAGACCAAGAGTACTTACCGGAAGAGGGTTTGATATCAGCATGTCCCAGTCCTGCAAAATGTCCTCCACCCATTCCCTTGCTGGATCACTACTATGCTGCCTCCTCTTTTTTCGGATGAATGGAGAATGAGATTGAAGTCCCCGACTATAATAATATTCTCCATGTTTGTCAAATCTGCTTGTTGTCTTATGGGTCCCAACAATTCTTTTTTCCCCAACATTGACTGGAGAGTAAACATTAAAAAGGCAAAAAATTTCCTTGGTGTCTAGGTTCTGCATTTTCAGCAGCAACCAGTGGGTATTTCTAGCCTCAAATAGGACTGCAAATTTGCTCATGTTCCATAAAGTGCCAATTCCTCCCGAGGCTCCCCGGGCAGAGATTGCTCTTGCTTCACTTTTGAACCAGAGTTTCTTGCTTGTTTGAAGGAAGACTATGTCTTCCAGCTTTGTCTCCTGGATGAGAAGTATGTCTGGAGTCTATGTTCTGATTAAGTTTTTGATGGTTTCTTCCTTAGCTTTACTCCCCATACCTCTACAATTCCTGGAGATGATCTTCATTATTTGTGTTTCTGGTTGGCTCCCTTGGAGCCTTGGATCTGGCTTTTCAGCATCTTTGACTTTGGAGCTAACAGTTTTTCCAAGGTTGGTTGGCTGCCCTGAAGTTTTTCTTTGTAGGTCTCCTGCTCCCTTTTTTCCCTGTCCATTTTCCGGCCTCTTGTAGATCTTCTTACTGAGGTTTGGGACTCTCCTATTTCCCCTTCCTCTTCTGATTCTTTAGATTCCTGTTCTTCTTCCTCCTCTTCTAAAATCTTATCTTTGGGATCTTTAGTATTGGCTCCTTTGAGGGAGGCTGAGGGGGTACCTTTTCCTGAAGGAGCTGTTTTATGGACCGCGGTCTCCTGAGTCATTTTTGTCTCCTTTTGTACCTCGATCTCCTGGGTGCCCTCTGTTTGTGAGCTCAGAGGGTCGAACTTTTTTTCTGGCGCAGTCTTGATTGGGATCTGGTGAGTAGTAGTCTGATGAGGCCCTTTGCCGTTAGGGCCTCCCAGTTTCTGATTCTTAGGATGTAGTTTGGATCTCTTGACTTGGTTCCATCCGTCCTCCTTCCCTTGCACAGGTTCATTGTTGGTTGGGAAATCTTTGGCGAAGTGTCCATAAACATGACATTTCCAGCATTTGAAGGGAAGCTATTCATAATCCAGTTTCTGTAAATGCGTCCAACTTCCGACCTTGATTGTGATGATCTCTGGTAATCCCACCTCCAGATCAACCTCTACGTAGATCTTGGCACAATCATCTTGATCTTTATTATTTGCTCGGTCTATGAATTTCCCCAGGGCATTTCCAATATGTCTCAGTGAGTCCCAATTCCAACATTGCACTGGAAGGTTAGGAAGTCTGACCCACATCGGGACCGCTTTGGGTACATCAACTGTCGATCGAAGTCCGGGGTCCAGTTGTTCAGATACAAACCCTGAGGGCCCATGAAGCAGGGTCGTTTTGAAAAATCAGGTCTTTGTCTTCCTTTGATGTGAATTCGAAGAGGAAGTATCCTCTCCCCATAAAGTATGAGGTGACATTTTCTTTGATTCGTGGCGCCCAGTTTCTGAGGACTCAACTCTTGGTGGATTTTGGATACGGCCATAGTCCTATGAACTGGCCGATGAGAGCCCGTTCAGCTAATGATAGAGCAACTTGGATCGGGGTTTTTGGAGGAAGAGAGATCACCGGAATATCATCTAGTTTTTTAACAAACTTCACAGCTTCTGCTGTTTTCTGCTTTGGGAGACCAGCCAAGAGCTGGGAGAAGGCCTTAGCAGGTGAACTCGGCAGGGGGGGAGCCACTTGAGGAGAGCCCAACCCCTCCATAGTTTCAATCCCCAGGAGCAGGAGTCAAAATCTGGCAGATCGGTCCATGAAGCGGCCCAACCACTGCATGCAGAAGACCGCAGGATTCAGATCGGCCGAGTGTGGGCAAGATCGCAGCTTGCAGGACGCGCAGTGTGCGGGCCTCAGGGTTCAGTCGTGGGCTGCAGATTTCATCACCATATGTTTTTTTTTTCTAGGTTAAGACTAAACTAAGTACCCACGGGGAATTGAACCAGTGACCTATCGCAAGGAGTGCCTTAACAGCGCACCCATTCACCGTCAATCCAAAGCCCCGTGGGCTTCATCACCATATGTTACACATTATATAATTTAATATTTTTTGAAGAATAAGCATACCTTAATTCAAAATTTTTGAAGAACAAACATACCTTAATTAAATTTGTAGGCACTTATACTATTTCGCTAACAAAACCTTACTTTTTTTGTTTTATTGAATTTTTTCCATGCTTAATTTCCTTTTGTGATCAATAAAATTATTGTATATATGTGTTTTTTTGTTAAAAAGTCAATATTATTCTTTGTTTTTCATCAATTTGCCTACATATAGATATTATATATATATATATATATATATATATATATATATATATGTAGTATACATAGGGGGATAGTATGGGGTACAGAGGGAGGTACCCAAGGGAATAATATAATGATGGGATGGGCCATAGTAATAAATAAAGTGGTTAACTCATATCATGTAAGGGACCACAAGTAGTTAGCAATAATGTAATAAGCCCATTGTAATAGATGGATGGTATTGAGGGAACTATGGTAATAACCCATGGTATTGTATGTATGAGGCCTATATAGAGGCTAGAGACTCCCCATTGAGAAATGTCAAGGAATATTGTATGGAAAAGAATATGGCTTGTGGAGTGTTCTCCTTCCTTAAGGAGTGAATGTATGGTGTTGCCCTACCTTAAGGGTTTTGATCAATAAAGAAGCATTTCTATCTATATTCAGATCTTGTTATTTCTTGGGTATATTGGTATCATTTTCATATAATTGCAAGTCAGGTCTATAACACACCATACATTCACTCCTTAAGGAAGGAGAACAATCCACAAGCCATATGCCTGTTCATACAATAATCCTTCACATCTCTCAATTGGGAGTCTCTAGCCTCTATATAGGCCTCACACATACAATACCATGGGTCATTACCATGGTTCTCTCAATACCATCTATCTAATACAATGGGCATATTACATTAGTGGTAACTATTTGTGGTTCCTTACATGATACATGTTAACCACTTTATTTATTACTATGGCCCATCCCATTATTACATTATTCCCTTGGGCACCTCCCTCTGTACCCCATACTATCCCCCCTAGGTATACTACATTTGTATGGTGTTTCCCTACCTTAAGGATTTGATTAATAAAGTGAAGCATTTCTATATTCAGATCTTGTTATTTCTTGGGTATATTTGTATTTTCATATATTTTGAGATCAGATCTATTACAAGTGCTCTGATCCCACTTGTAATAGATTTGACCTGCAAATATATGATAAAGAAAATATACCCAGAAATAACAAGAGATAAATAGATGAACTTCAGATCTTTATTAATATCAAAACCATTAAGGTAGGGCAACACCATACATTCACTCCTTAAAGAAGGAGAACACTCCACAAGCCATATGCTTGTCCATACAATATTCCTTGACATCTCTCAATGGGGAGTCTCTAGCCTCTATATAGGCCTCATACATACAATACCATGGGTCATTACCATGGTTCCCTCAATACCATCTATCTAATACAATGGGCTAATTACATTATTGCTAACTACTTGTGGTCCCTTACATGATACGAGTTAACCATTTTATGTATTACTATGGCCCATCCCATTATTACATTATTCCCTTGGGTACCTCCCTCTGTACCCCATATTATCCCCCTTAGGTATACTACAATTTCATATAATTGTAGGTCAGATCTATAACATATATATTTTTATTTTTTTAATGTAATGCTATGTGACAACATATTCCTCATATATTGGGTTGTAGAGCACCTCTCGGTGCAAAAAGAGCAGAAAGATGGAACACAATAGAAACAACAAAAGAAGAACTAAAAAATATGTTGAAATTTGAAACAAGTTATCTCATAGAAGCAAGAAGTCTGGGAAAGATACTCGAGCATAAAGATACACTGATCCGTGTTAGGATAAGTTGTATTGACCACAAATTTGGCATATCCGTGTTAGGATAAGTTGTATTGACCATAAATTTGGCATACTCAGTAAAGCCTAAAAGGGACAAGAATCTTTATAAATGAGGACCTCATTCTAGTAGACCAAGTTGAATTAAGAAAGGAGATTCAAAGGGTGAAACATGCTAGAAAGGAAGGCAAACAGGAAATCATCAGAAACAAGAAAGCTATTATTAGGGATTTAGTCCAAAATGAGACTCGAAATCCTCTTTTAGAATTTTCATGACTTTCCATGGTATAAAGGTCTTGCGTTAAGTTGAATCCCAAGTGAAATTGCTATTATTTTTTCAGTCAAAACTTGGGAACATGAAGAGTCTAAGGTCTCTCACACAGGTGAACTCATTTTGTGGTCAACATGGAACAAGAAATGCTCTCATGGAGGAATAGTCAGTTGAATAAATAAGGATGTCTCTCCTCACACTCAACTTCATAAGATAGACCCCTCAATCAATACATTTGGATCGAAATCTCTAACATTAACGCTAAGAGGATTTATATTGCAATTTGTTATATCGCACCTATCAATTCTGTCTTTTATAAGAAAAACAATATAGATAACAATTGCCCTTATAATACCTTAAAACATGATATTCACAATCAAAGGAATGAATGTGATATCTTCTTGTTATGGTACTTTAATGTTAGAACCGCAACTAACCAAGCTATATTCTAAGTAATGATTATAACCCTAGTCCTCTTTGGCTAGATGAGGACCTTAATATAGCTAGTAGATTCAAAATAAACTCTAAAGACCTGATCGATAATTTTTTAGGTACCGAGTTAGTCAAACTCTATAGTTCTCAAGACCTTATAATTTGTAATGGCACAATCAAGTTGCCAAACTCCAACCAGATGATTTGTATTCATGGGCTTGGTAGTAGTGTCATGAATTATGTGATATCCTTCTTCCCAACATAATTGTAAAAGTTGACCTCTTAAATGACCATGAGATTGACTTTGATCATACATCTTTAACCTAAACTCTAAACCTTTCAATGCACAACATCCACATGCAAGAGAATTGTGAGAGTCAAATGCACTTACTTTTTGAGAAAAGTAAAATGGATCTCTTCTTAAAGGACTTAAATAAGGATTTACACCTCTCAACTTGTAATGATAGCCTTAAACACCTCTATCATAATTTGCCTACAACCCTCTCAACTACCATTGGAAAGTTTTATACCATGGTGTCATATAAAAAAAATGATAGAACTACCAACCTTTGGGGTGTTAATAATTGTAAAATTTCTAAAAAGGCGATTAAGGATGCTCCTAACAAAACCTCGATACTTGATAAGATAAAAAAATACAAAGATCTTATTAAAAGAAAGAAAATATACTATATAAATAAAAAACAAGAGTAATGACTACACCTTTCTAAATATAATCCTAGAAAGTTTTGGAGGAAATTTGTAATTTGTAAAGCTAAAGAAAATAATTTGATTCCCTTGAAGAACTGGAATACCTACCTTAAAAACCTTTATGAATCCCATAACGCCATGAGCACCATTTTGAATGCCTCTATAGAGGATGATATATTTTCTTTCGAAGAGATTGAATTTGTGGTTAAGCAACTCGCTAATGGGAAAGCTAAGGATATTGAAGCCTACCACGCTGAAATTTTTAAAATGGGAGGGCCTATCCTCATCCCTCAAATACATAAGCTCTTCAATTTGGCAGTGAAACAAGGGTTCTACAAGCCTTGGATGCAGAGCTTTATTGTACCTATCTTTAAAAGTGGGCATAAAAACAATCCCTCTAATTAAAAGACCATTATGACTAACCACATTTTAGTCAAGTTTTTAATATTCTTAATAATACTTTTTAGCATATGATGTCTCTATCGTTGATGTTGCTCACTACCAAGGGTCGACGATCCTGACTCCTTTAGTGGTTCATTGGCCTGGCCATTGTTGGTCATCCCCTAACCTCTTGACCTCTCTTTCCTTCCACTACAGGTGTCACTGTCGAGCTCGACTAGTTATATCTATCCCCGTCAATATTTATCGCGATTACTACTGCATCTTGGTAAGTTCTCCCCCTTGTCTTGTTGCTACAATACTACTTTATTCTCTTATGATAGCCCTAGATTGGATTGGTCGGGTGGTAAGAGATGACTAGTCCGACCTCCACTCCTCCCCTTCCTAAGGATATTGAATCCTTCAACTCCTTAGTGACTAATGGCCCCAAGTTCAAAAAAGCCCATCCCTCCTGTTTTATCAAGAAGTTAGATGAAATACTGAAGTTTGTTGTTTCTATCCCGCCAACTAGACTGAGAGCCCTTCAATTCCCTGAAAGGGGTATATTTGGACAATTTATGCGATTATGGCCCTCCCTCTTCTCTATTTGTTTATGGGTTGAAAAGAATTGGAAACCCTTAATATAAGGGGATATCTCCTCTTCCTTTACAGGAAAGGTTTCTTCACCTTACTTTTTTAAAATAAGTCTGACAGGGACTTAATATTAAGGAGCAACCCATATTTTATGGGGGCCAAGGGATTATATTTGGATCATTGGAGCCCTAAATTTAATCTCGAATGCGATGTTCCTTTTGCGGTTCCTGTCTGAGTGAAATTACCATTGCTCCCTCTCCATTGCTGGAATGACGCCACCTTCAGGAGTATCGACAACACTCTCGAGAAATATATAGATTGGGAAGATCCTAATGATGGTCTATTTTCTTATGTCTAGATCTGTGTGGAGGTTGACTTGTCCAAGGGCCTCCCTACAACAACCAATCTCAGTCTTGACAACTGGTCTCATATCTAAGAATTTGACTATGACCAACACCCCTTTAATTATAAAGTGTGCCATGGATATGGCCACTTTGCTAGAATTTGTACAAAAAAAAGAGGAACAAGCCGAATAGGGAGACTCCAGGGAAAAGTGGCAACAAGATAAAAGAAGAAGAGGACCTAATAGACAATTGTCCATAAATAACAAGCAACTCGAGCAGGACAACCTGAAAGGAAAAGAACCCCACTCCCCAAAAAGACAATTCAATGGAAGTGGTGAAGGTATGAGCAAACCAACGAACATTGGTGGTAAGGGAAACAAATATAAAGCCCTAAATATAACATAAGAGGAATGGGAAATCCCGTAGCACTGCCCCTCAACCTCAAACTAACAACCTAGCCAATCTCCTCTTCAAGAACTTGCAATTGATTCAAATGAGGAGATTAAACCCAACATTGAACAAGTAATAAATCAAGTCGATCTCTGTGAAATTGAGGGTGACTTTCTCTCACCAAGATAGGAAATTGTAGGGTCCACTTTCGCAAGTTTTTTAGACAAAAATTCTGAACCTGAAAAGGTAAATGAAACTGAGTGACACTCCAAAAGGATAGGAAGGAAAACTGACCGGGAAGTTAGACTTGAAAATATAGAATAAGATAAAGAGATTCGTTATCAATCTAATTTGATCCAAAAACCATTAGAAGTTAGCAATAAAGGTATTAAAAAAGACTCCAACACCACCCCTCTAAAGGGGGTCCTCATACCACATTTTAGTCAAGTTGTACAAGCTTATTTTGGAAAATAAGATTAGCCTTTGGCTTGAAAGAAATGGTAAAAGAGATAAAGCCCAAGTTGGGTTGAGGACATATCATTCAACTATGGACCATCTTGTTACTCTCAGGATCATTGCAAAGATTCTCGTAATAATAAAATTAATCTTCTTTTATTGTTTTGCTGACTTTGGAAAAGCTTTTGACATCATTCCTAGGACACAACTTTGGAAGACGCTAGACGAGATAATGGTTCCTCTCAAGTTGAGGGTTGTTGTGACAAGGTTGTATGAGAGTGTTATTGCCAAGCTTGTGACCACAAAGGGTTGGTCAAAAGAAATTAAATGCAATATCAAGTCAAGCAAGGGTGTCCCTTATCCCCTACACTTTTTGGCATATACATTGATAAGCTAGAAGAATGCCTAGAAGAGGTAGGTTGTGCTGGCCCCACGCCCACTGATATAGTCATAAGTCTTCTCCTTTATGTTGACGATATTATTATTTTAGCAAGGAGCCATTATGATCTTGCCAAGCAATTAAGAATCCTCCAAGATTTTTGCTCCAAGATGGGTATGCCTTTTAATACCAACAAGACTAAAGTCGTGATAATTAAATCCAAAAATGTCACCCATGATACTTTCATTTATGACAACTACTTGAAGGAAGCTACTTCATGCAATATCCGGGAATTGACCTCCATCGTAAACATAATTGGAATTATAATATTGAGAAAATGACAAATGGAGAATGGAAAGCTTACTATGGGCGTTAAAACAATGGTAGGTTTTTAGATCTTTGGATATGGGATTAAAAAAAAATAAAGCTCCTCTTTGAGACTCTCATCACTCTTATTATTTTATATGGATGTGAGGTTTTGGATTGTAATATATCGAGAGAGTCATGGAAGAAGATTGAAAAGATCCAAAAACAATTTATAACCTACAACCTCAAGATTAAAGGAAATACTACCTATCCTATCCTCTTGATTGAAGCAAGTCTTTCCTCAATTGAAAGCATGGGTATGACTAGGTATCTTATGTATAAGAAGAAGTTGTATAACATGGAAGACAAGATGTTTCCTAAAATTGCTTCTATATCTAGCTAAAACCCTCACCTTTAGCTCAAGTGAGGATGGCATAAGGATGCCTAGTCTTGGTTGAACCATTGGGGGATAAAGGAGGAGATCATCTTGTAGAATAACGATAATATTAAAAATAATATTACTTCCAAATTTAAGGAGAAAATGTGGGGCGATAAAGAGTTAGAGGGAGAAAAGAAACTAAGATACTACAAGGAGGTGATCAACCCCAAACTTGAAAACTAAAAATATCTATTTGTCTTTACAAGTGTTAAGAAGAAAATGCCATTGCTAAGATAAGAACTAATTCTTATGAGCTTCATAGTGAAATTGAGTATTGGTCAATTTCCAAAACACCATGGGATAAGAGAGTTTGTCACATGTGCGATACTAAGAGGGTTAAAGATGAAAAACACTTTCTCTTATATTGTCCATCTTATACCAATATTCGTTCTAATTTTTAAAATATTTGTCACACTACCAACCTTTTTGACCTTTTAAGTCAACAAAACTATAGTAATATGGAAAGACTTCTCCCATTTCTTTAGATCATAAAAATAAAATGTTAAAGAATTTTGATTAATCTCTTACCTTCTTAAGGTCCAATAGACCATATTAATTTTAGTGAATATTACTCCTCCTCATCATCAAAATATGATTAAAAAATGTTTTTATATTACAATTTTTTCTAACAATTATTTATTATTCCACAAAAAAAATATCAATAAAAAATATAATTTCCTCTTAAATATGTAATAAGTCCAAAGAACCCTTAATATTAAACAACATGCAACCAATTTATAATTTAATTACTTTAATAATTTATATATAACTTTATTTTTATTTTATTTTGAAATTATATTATTAATATAATATCAAAATGATTATAAATTAAAATAGAGAAAACGATTTTTTTTAATAAATGAAATAAATTATATAAAATTATAAGTTAATTTTATATAAATAAAATTATAGTAAAAATAAATAAATATTATGTTAAATATTTTAAATTCCACATAGTCTAACTTTTCCAATTTTTTATTTTTAGCATATTTTCTCGTGGATTTTTCTTTAAATTTAGTAGAGATTTATTGAAATTATAAGCTTGAATTCCATTTATATATTCAAAAATGCATTCTAAACAGTGAAAAATGAGTGTCTAATTCAAAAATGTATTCTCAACAAAAAAGAATCAAAACATCGAATAACTAGACCAAACACATATATATAATTTGTAAAGAGTTATACATTTTAATTCCATAATTATGTAATATAAAAAGATATTTGAACCCTGCTATCTTTCATGTAAAAAAAAAAGTGTTATATAGTAGCTTGTCTCTCTAGCTTAGTTTAAATATTGTTACATTAAAGTAAAAATATTGAATTCAAGTTATTGTTAAGGTTTGGTATATGGTCTATTTAGATTTCACTGATTGGTAAATTGAGATATTTTGTTATTTGTAATTTCCCATTGTGGTGTGGAGAATCTAATCCTACCCAACAACAATAATTAGTCCCTAACATAAAATATAAAAGTCTATTTCCATGAACATTTTCAATAACTATAGTTGTTTTCTAAAAAATATATTAGATATTTTATAACTTATCATATTGCCTTGCAAAATTAAATAATTATGAGAATATTTTAGTTAAAAAAATATTTAAAAAAGAAGAAGATAAAATTATAAATTTTTAATTGGTTGAAACATGTGAAAACAACATCAATTAATTGTAGTTGAATATTATATAAAAATTGGAAAAATGTATGTTTGATTTAAAAATAAAATTAAATAATTATGAAAATATTATAATTTAAGATTTTTTTTTTTTTTTTAAGAAAATATAATTAGTGAAAACATACAATTAATTGTAATTTAACATAATGGGATAGAAACACTTAATATCTTGGTCAATAAGTTGTAGTTCCATGCATGTATATGAATTTATGGGTTTACCACAAAGAAATATTTAGGTAACTAAGGTATTATATAATTTTTAAAATATTTATTGTAAGATGTTATTAAATTATATTTATATTTAATAATTAAATTTTATATAAATTTAAATATTTTATAATTAAATTTTTGACCCATGTAATTGGAATTTGTTTCATTAGATTTTTTAAATGGTTAATTATAAAAAAAAGGAGTCAAACAAGTTTAATGGTAATATTTGACTTGCTTTGTGTTTTTGAGTAAATTTGATATTAAATTATATAAAAAAGAGTTTCATGTATATGCACAAAACTTTATCATAAAAATTTGTTCAAGATATTATCTAAATTTTAGACTATTGAAATTTATGCAGAAAATTGTGAAACTTTTCCTAACCATAAAAACATAACCCATCAAAAATATAATGATATAAATGCTAAATATTAAATATCAACATGGAGCATCTTGTTATAGAATATTTTCATTGTCAAATCGTTTCTCTTGTAATGAACCAAAGTTATTGTATTTTTTTTTGTTTCTAGACATTTTGTCAAATTTAAAATTGGATTGGTATAAAAAAAGATCAAGCGTATTTAAGTTTTTTTTTTTAAATTTTGTATCAAATCAAAAATGGCGAAAACACATTAGAATATGACCATAATCTCCATTGAATGGTGTTGGATTCCTAGCCAAAAATTGATATGTTTTAGCGAAAACAGATTAAAATATGACCATAATCTCCATTGAATGGTGTTGGATTCCTAGCCAAAAATTGATATGTTTTATATAATTACTAGCCCACTCCTTAAAACTAAGCTAAAATCAAGTTGTGATGCGTATTTATTATGATAGTTTATCATAGAAAGAATACACCTTTTTTAAATGGGAACAACAATACATTAGCACTGATAATTCCATTTTAATTATTCTCACATGAGTACGGTTGATTCAGATATTTTTCAAATATTGCACATATATAATCTTTATATCAAAAATATATGATATTTATTGATTACCCAAACTTGTTACCTATAAAAAAGTGTTGTGTAGATATTGTTTTTTACTATCACGACCATTTAGTTATGATGAGACTCTTGTGCTTTTGACTCTTTTTTTTAATTGAGGTCCTAAATTGATTCTCAAAATATGCTTAGCATATGCTTAGTCTTAATGCCTGCGGTAGTGTATTACATAGTTTGTTAGGTTGCATTGACTTGTAATAATTTTAACAAATTATATTTGTGCCACGTGGTTCTCGCCCACCAATTTCCTAGGGATTTGAGATTATTCTAGTTCTAATAAGTTCCTCCATGATAAGTTCCTCATTATTATTTATAACATTCATTTATATATAAACAAATTTTAAGTTAAAGTTGACCCATAACTTTTTTTATAGCCGTAGTCTAATGATAAGTTATGGAGATTCTAAATCCAAGTAAAAGCTGTCAAACTTCACAATTTGAGGTGCTTTAGAGGTTTTTGATGGTGTTGAGTCCATTTCCACCATCAAAAACATGATTCAAACACTGCATTTACAAGATTTTGTGAATACCAGGATTCCGACCACTTTTGACCGGGGCAATTCTTCTGCCTCCGTAGACAACTCCTTTTATACATGCTTAATCAAGCAAATGTGTGTGCTAGTAAGGAATTCTTCGTGTTGCAATAGTTTTTTTAGTTATATTTATGAAGTCTTCGGCTATATCAACCACATAAATATTTTTATGTGGTTGTACTAGTCTATAAAATAAGCAATAACAGAGCCATTAAATTAAAATATTATAAAAAAATACTAAATTTCAATATGTAAAGTTAAACTATGGAAATTTTAGAAATATTTTTCATCAATCCCAAATTAATATGAGTTTGACCAAAAACTCAATGCAATATCGTACTGCCTACGAGAGGGATAATAATAGTTCAACAATTAGTCATATATATATATATATATATATATATATATATGTCAATTGGGTTTATCTCGGGTGGTTGGGAGGAATAATGAGATCCTTCCCACCCATGTTCAATTTCCATAAGTAACATGATGAGCTTTGGTGTAATGGCTAAGAGCCTTGTGGTTTAGAATAAATAACCCCCTGATGACGAAACATGTATATTTTTCATATGAAATATAAAAATCTTTTCCACAAAAAAAAAGAAAAAATTCTCCCACACATATATACGTATATTTAAATGTAGGCAACCTAGAAACATAATTTGACTATGTTCAAGCGATAAGGTCAAAGGTTGTTAATAACAATCATAGAAATCACGACAATGATTCTGAGCTCGAGTGGTTCAAAATTTGTTAATAACAATCATAGAAATTACGTCAATGGTTCTTAGTTCGAGTGGTTCATATGGTGGTTTTCCATCCCATAGAATTGGTCTTCCATAGAGAATGGCTAGTCTATATTTTTTTATTGAGATTTTAAGGGTTCAATACTATTTTTATAAAAGATAAACTTTGTGATTTCTTCTCCAAAATGCCAATAAATCTCAAATAGGTGAAAGACCACAAGCTTCATGAAAAGGAAACGGTTAGTTTGATTTCCATGAATGCATATCCTACCAGTCTTTTACGTCATTAAAAGAGAATAACCAGTAACTATAGTAGAATAACATGTGCTCAATGCTAACTATAAGCAAATTGACGAGTAGAAGAAACATTTTTTCCTTTAGGCATAAATAGGTGTTGGCATGAAAATTACAAGAGTTTCTATATAAACACAGATAGTCTAGAGTCACCAAGGCCACTATCTTTGTTGTCTTCAATAACTCTAATCAGAGCCACAATATCTTTGACTAACAAGACCTTTTATGTTCTTAGACAAAGAATAACTATTAATTATAATCGATGTGTAGTTCAATGCCAACTTTAATTTTAATCAAAATGGCATGTAGAAGAAACACATGTTTTTTCTTTATAAAGGCATAAAATTATAGCAATTAGTGTACACATAAAGTAAGGCCAAAATCACTAAGGCCATTATCTCCATTATTTTTGATAATTTTAATCAAATCTACAATCTCATCAAGCACTAAACATTACCAAGTTAATATAATAATGATCATAACATAGTAATAATAATAATTTATTTTTAAGGTCACGTCTAAGATAAACACCAAATTGGTGTATGAGACCCCCCTGTTTGTGGGCAAAGGGATCCTTCTCCTCACAATGATTTGACGTCTAAAGTCTATGGAGGTGTAAGTACTCTACCCCCTTTGTATTTGAACGTATGACCTCTTAGGAGGAAACACATGCTCTTAACTATTAATGCATTTTGAAGATATTTGTATTCAACAATAATGATAATACTTTGTTTCAACATTGAACTTCCTTGGTGTAAATTATGGTACAAAAGAAGAATGTACATCAATGAAAATTATTTAGTAGTATGTGTGTGTAGGCATGTGAGAGTGACCAAATTATGGTGTAGGAATTCCATCCACCAGTATCCACTCATTATAAAACACATTATAGTTCTTAAGACGAGTGTTATTGATTTAGAAGTAATTGGTTTATGTGATCGTAAGTTGTTGGCCTTAAAAGGGGAGCCTCAAATCTTGTATCTTGTATCTTATAACATTTTGTTGGGAAGGGTATTATATCTCATCTTTCTGATGAAATCTTAATTGCCTTAGGAGAAGAAAATATCGTCATTGAAAAAGGTGAGATTACGCAACCCTGAAATCTTTAAAAAAATTATTTGTAAGGTCTAATCCAAGACATTGTAGCTTCAGTCCTTAACCTCGTAATCACATTCCTCAACACTGATGACATAATTGATACATTAGGAAACATTAGATGAGATCTCAACATCTTGTTGTTATCACCCTTACTTGGTCGCTCCATACCAAGTCAGGAGTCTAACCAATCAAACATATATATGTACCTACAAAGCAACTTCTAGTTTTGTCAAAGTGAACCCTGGCACTTAATATTCCATTATCAATGTTTAGAACCCCTTAAGAACACTTGTTTGAGTTACGGTCACAATTTTTTTATTACAATACCCATAACTCAGAGGGTTGGTCACACTTCATGCCCCAATATCGACAATCAACATTAAAATTACATAAAAAAAAAAATATAATAACTCAAGAATTTTAGAATTGGGAGCAAATGGAGATGATCATGTCACTTGTATGGCTCTCCTTTAAGATTTAACAAGATAATATCATCTCCCAAGCAACCTTTCTCCCATATAAATATGAGAAAATGGGGAGGCTAAAGGGACCTTCATCTATCCTTATGATTATGTTATTGATTCTCTCATCATTGTGTCAAGAGTTATGATGATAATATATTTTTCTCACCATAAGAGAAGGTGTTGCAAACAAGGGGTGAAGGTCAGAAGGAAGTCGATATCAAGGAGATCCTATTTGGTTTAGGAGGTCAACATCAAACAAGTGGTAGGTACCTAATATTATTTACATTTTTATTAATACGAAGATATATATTCTCCTCCTACCCCTCAAAATGTCGTGATACAATTTGAGAAGTTTGTGATTGAAAATAAAATAAAATAATAATAATAATAATTGTAAATAAAGGCCTAGCATGTATATAAACTATAATAAATTGGGAGACAACTAATGGTAATATAATGCAAGTTTAAAATATGGCTAAATTTATTAGTAAGTCAAGTTAGACAATTAATGTCCAAAAACATATACTAAGAATGGCTTATAGTATATTTACTAGCATATCGAGTTATTAATTGTTGTTTTTTAATGCATATGATGGTGGTCACGTACAAATCATAATCATTGGCATTCAATTGAAAAAAATAAAACTTTGTTGGTAGTCTTTGAAGCACAATCACCATTTTGATTTAATTTGAAATATTTTTTAGCCACAACTCTTAAAGGATCATCATAATTACAAACTAATTTCAGTTTTTTTAGTGATGGGTCAAAGGCCTGTCATAGTTTCCAAGAGCTTAATCATGATTGATGTTGCAAATAATACATACCTTTCCATTTCAACAATGGATCATTATGCATTCTATCTACTTATAAGGAGTTATATACCTTCATTATAGGAAAT
The DNA here is from genome assembly GCA_031772625.1 of Pinus tabuliformis. Classification (NCBI taxonomy): domain Eukaryota; kingdom Viridiplantae; phylum Streptophyta; class Pinopsida; order Pinales; family Pinaceae; genus Pinus; species Pinus tabuliformis. The sequence goes on from CM062814.1 coordinate 931,688,453, forward strand.
ATTGGGTAATTTTGAAGCCATAGCCCATGAGTAGTTTATAATATTTCAATAACTATTGATGGACAAATTCCCTCATTAGTGTTTTCCAAGTGAAAAGGAGGCATTGGAAGTTTCACAATAAAATGACCAACTTGAGGTATTAGAAGTGAAATAAATGACCAAAAGAGAGCACATAGCCTTATTGCATTTAAATTAGGACTTCTAGTCATTAAATAAAACAACTGAGTTGTTTTTATAAAAAATACTTCGAACCTTCTACAAGGAACGTCTAAAAACATTATATTTTGTAGCAATTCTCCCCATTCACAAAATATTATCCTTTGACACTTATATATTTTCACTAAGAATAAAAAGATCTGTTTCAATGGATTGTGCTTTTATTAGCAAAAGTGAGAGAAGACAATTTATTGCGAGGGAGAATAAATGTAGCTAAAGTAGTATATATTGTCAATAAGCAATTAAATTCAAGAACTATTCTAAGGGAAAAAAAAGTTTCCCCGATAGGGGTGGCATAACATGCCCACCACATGCACATACACGAGAATGGATTTACCGCATATGGAGCTAGTAGTTTCTATATCCAGTTTGACATTTGCTACCAATTAGTTGAGGCAGAGGGCTAGCAGTGGTGAGTTATTCCCCATGTATTCCCCTCTTCGGCACATGTGGGTCTGTTTCCAAAGACTTATAATGTCAAGTTTCTATTGAGAGTCCATTATACTGCAGTGCTAGTGCATCTCCTCATCTCAACCCAGGTTCTGGTTTAGTTTGAAGCCATATATGGCACTTTGGTAGTAGTGTTATGTTCTCCAAGAATTCATGAGATAGGTCTTCTTAAGGTGGAGTCATTTATAGAGCGGGAAAAGCCAGGGATTTAAGAGCATGGTTGGACATCTACTTGCTGGTGGGTTGGTTAACACTTTGCTTCTTTATTCTATTGCCGTAGTGTGTTCTCAACAATCTGCCTCAATTCAATCCCTGGGCCTAATTGAGCGACTCTCCTGGTGGTACTCTCTGTGTTCACTGTCTTTATTCCCCTTACTTTTGGAAGCTTAATTGTTGGTTTTTCTTGGTTAGATGTTCTATTGTTGTTACATTATGTGCCCAAGAAGGGTGGCATGAATTTTACTTCATGAAGTTTTGTCTGGTTATATTTCTCCTTCCCACTGGCTCCATTCACTGCCTACTTTCTATTTGCATACTTGCTTTCAATTTTTACCTTTACATGCCTCTATTTTATCCTTCTTTCTATTCCTCCCCAATTCGTTCTCATGTAATTGTATTGTTTCTCTAGTCTCTATCCAATATGAGTACCCAACCTTGACAATATATGCGCAACCGCCAAGGAAGGTGGGGTGGATGTAAAGGTGAGGGTGGCCGTGCTTCTCAGATGAGAACTTATGCCCAAGCATAGGCTGATGAGGTTGCAAATATTTACCACATTGTTGTTCCACCTGAGATCCAAGCAAAGATTCAACATCTTAATACTTTTCCCATTGATGAATGTCTTTCTTTTTTAGACTCAAATATTATTGAAGATATTTCCCACTAGGTTCTCGACCCTTGCGACACCAAGGGAAGACAAGAACAATATCTTGACTCAAGAAACCTCCACTAGAAACTAAAAACTCTTCTTGGAAGAGTATTTGTTATGAAACCAGCTCACAAAAAGATAGAAAAGATAGATCAACGCCTTAGAATTCAGCCTCTTTGAGGGGGCAACCTCCTTTACATTACATAAATGAACAATTCTTGGATGATTCAAATGACAAAACCTCCTTTCTATATATAGGAGTCTAAGGGGTCAAAATATAACCAAGCCGACCTAACAATAATAATATAAGGGCACAAAAATAACAATAGAGGGATTCTATGGGGCACAATAATAACAATATGGGGACAATAGGGGCACAACAATATTAATAAGGGATACAACTACAATATTAATGGGGGCATCACTAGTATTATAGGGACCTAACATGCCCCTCTCCTTCAAAAAAGTGTTGTCCTCAACGCTTGAGTAGTTCTGGATGCTTCTGTATAAAATTCTCATCCTCCCATGTGGAATTTTCAACGGATAAGTTCTTCCACTTGATGAGATACTCTGAAATGGATCAATTTCGTAGTTGTCGAGTTCTTGTTTCTATGACTGCTTCCAGTTCCAATATAATTTTTCCTTCCTCGTCAAGTTCTGGCAATATTGTTTGAACTGAGAGCTTGTCGCCTATAACCTTCTTTAAACATGAAACATGGAAAACTGGGTGCACTCGAGAAGCTGCAGGAAGCTCCAATTTGTATGCCATAGTACCAATCTTTTGCAACACCTTGTATGGACCATAATACTTTGGTGACAATTTGTTATCCTTCTTAGCTTGCTTGAGGGACATTTGTTTATATGGTTGTAGCCGTAGGAATACCCAATCACCTACATCAAAACTTCTTTCACTGCGATGTTGATCTGCCTGTTGTTTCATTCTATTCTGCGCCAACATGAGGTTATCCTTTAAGAGTTGGAGAACTTGTTGTTGATGCTCAATGTGATGTTCCACTGCTTGAACCTTAGAATTTTCTCTTAAATATGATGTGATGGATGGTGGCTGATATCCATAAAGTGCCATAAATGGGGTCATTTTTGTTGCAGTATGGAAGGAAGTGTTATACCACCATTCAGCCAGAGGCAACCATTTGACCCATTGTGTCTGTTTATCAGATACAAAGAAACGAAGATATCCTTCCAAACATTTGTTTACTATCTCCGTTTTCCCATCAGATTGAGGATGATAAGATGAGCTATGAGCTAACTGAGTACCAAGACAAGAAAATAATTCTGTCCAAAAATTTCCTGTAAAAATGGGATCTCTGTCACTTACAATAATTTTTGGGTTTCCATGTAGCTTTTGAATTGTTTCCATAAATGCCGTAGAAACTATACTGGCTTTAAATGGATGTGATAATGCACAAAAGTGTGCATACTTGGTAAGTCTGTCAACTACCATCATGATGACACTCTTTCCCTCAGACTTGGGTAAACCTGTGATAAATCCATTGAAACCTCCTCCCAACGTTGGCTTGGAATGGATAAAGGTTGTAATAGACCTGGTGTCTTAATTGTTTTAGCTTTATTTTGTTGGCATACCAAACATTCCGCCACAAACTTTTGAATATCCGATTTAAGGCCATCCCAAAAAAATTCCTTCTTAACCCTGTGGTAAGTTTTTAAAAATCATGAGTGCCCTCCTAAGGGAGAAGCGTGCAATTCCAGAAGAATCTTTTGTTTGAGTTGGGAATTCTTACAAAGGTATAAGCGATCTTTGTACCATAACGAATCATTTTTCCAGCTAAATGTATCAGATGTACTGGAATCTTGTTGTAACTTTCGAATAAGTTCCCACACTTCTTCATCATTCTTTCATTCCTCCCTTGCTTCGTTTATCCAATCTGGTTGGATAATAGAAATGGTGCACAACAATGCTTCCACATCCTCATCCTTTCTTGAGAGTGCATCTGCCACAACATTTTGCTTCCCTTTTTTGTATATGATTTCAAAATCATAACCCAACATCTTTGTGACCCATTTTTGTTGTTCTTCAAAGGATAATCTTTGTTCTAAAAAGTATTTAACGCTATCATGATTCGTTTTTACCTTGAAGTGTCTTCCCATTAGGTAGGGTTGCCATTTCTTAAGTGCATGTAGTATTGCCAACATTTCCTTCTCATAAATAGCTTTGTGTAAATACTTTCCCTTGATTGGATGACTTTCGAAAGCAATGGGTCTTTCATCTTGCATTAAAACAACACCAATTCGATTTCCAAAAGCATCACATTCCACAATAAAGGTTTTTGTGAAGTCTAGTGTAGCTAAGATTGGTGATTGGCACATTGCCTCTTTATGATCTTCGAAGGCCTTTATTGCTCTTGGAGTCCATGAAAATGCATCTTTCTTCAACAACGTTGTTAGAGGTGCTGCTATTTTCCCATAATTCTTAACAAACTTGTGATAATACCCTGTCAACCCTAGAAATCCTCGCAAATGCTTTACAGATGTGGGGATTTCCCATTCCTTAATGGCTTTGATTTTGATAGGGTCTACCTTAACTCCTTCATGAGATACAATATGACCCAAATATTCCACCTCTTCTACTCCAAAGAAACATTTGGATCTTTTTGCATATAATTGTTTCTCCTCCAATAGTTGTAGCACCTTGTCAACGTGTTCAACATGATCCTTCCAAGACTTGTTGTAGATTAGTATATCATCAGAAAATACTAACACAAATTTTCTAAGGAAGGGTTTGAAAATGGAATTCATCAAACCTTGAAATGTAGAAGGTGCATTGGTAAGGCCAAAAGGCATGACCAAAAACTCATAGTGACCCTCATGAGTTCTAAATGCTGTTTTCAGAATGTCTTGAGTCTTCATTCTGATTTGATGATATCCTGAACGAAGATATAACTTGGTGAAGTAAATTGATCCATGCAATTCATCCAATAATTCATCAATGACAGGAATGGGAAACTTATCTTTAATAGTGAGCTTGTTGAGCTCCCTATAATCCGGACACATGCGCCATGATCCATCCTTCTTGTGCACCAATACTAATGGAGCAGAGAAAGAACTTTGGCTAGGTTGAATTATACCAGCCTCAAGCATTTCTGCAACCATACGTTAAATTTCACTCTTTTGGGAATAGGGATATCTGTACGTCCTGATGTTTGGAGGAACACTTCCTGGAATCAAATGAATAGCATGATCATGATGACGAACAGGTGGGAGACCTTTGGGAGTCTCAAATACCTTGGAATGATTGTCCAAGACTTTTTGGAGACCTGGAGCAATAGATGAATTCAATGTGGAAACATCTAGCGAACATAATTGTGCAATTACACCTCGTTGTTCCTTTTTTAGAAGCTTTGTCATACCGTTAGAGCTTATTATCTTTCCTGGTTTCCCTGAAATACCCCTTAATTCAACTTCCTTTCCTTCCGCATAAAATTTCATGAAAAGTTCTTGAAAGTTAAAAGCTATTATACCCAAGGATTGTAGCCATTGGGCTTTTCAATACATATTCTCCCATGGATAGTTTGAAATTATGGCACTTTCCAGTGCAATTTATCGTTCCTCCATTTGCAACCATCATTTGACTCTCTGGTGCTGGATATAGGAAGCAATTCAATTCTTTTGCTATCTTACAATGAATAAAATTGTGGGTACTTCCTGAATCAATCAACACTATTACCTTTTTCTTCTTGATTTGTCCTTCTATCTTGATGGCTTGAAGAGTGGTAATTCCAGCCAATGCATTACAAGATATGGTCAGATTCATTTCTTCTTTATATAGGCTTTGTTCCTGGAGTATATCCTCTTCTTTTGACCTTTCTTGCTCCTTTTCTTCTTCCTCTTCACAATCTATGTAGAATAATTTCTTCTCAGCACACTTATGACCTTTAGTGTATTTTCTATCACAACTGTAACAAAGCCCTTTTGCTCCTTTTTCTTCCAATTGTTGTGGTGTCAACCTTATAGGTTGTGGAAGGCTAGGGGCAACAACACTTCCATCTTTATAGTTGTGAGTGGTACGCTTCCTGGTTGCCATAATTTTGCTTTCCATTTTCCTTGCTAACCTGAATTCCTTCTCTAATGAATCAGGTTCCCAAAGGCGAACATCATGTTGGATATTATCCTTTAAAGTCCCTATGAACACATCAATCCTATGCTCCTCTGGAATATTTTTTACCCTTATGTTCAATTTTTGGAGCTCCTCAATGTGCTCCATTATTGAACCCTTTTATTTGAGACTTATCAATTGGCTAAAAAAATTGTTGCTTTTTGTATCCTCATAATGTGCTGTTGTTATGCTCTTAACCTGCAAAAGATACCCAAATACATAATATGCGAAGAAAGATACCCATAACATAGAACAGTGAGAGACAACAACAAATATTTTATTATTCAGAAAACAATGTTCACTGGCCTCTTCGAGGGGGCAACCTCCAATAGAGCAGAGCTCGATACAAAAATAAGACACGATGCTCCTCGCAGGGAGTCTCTATCCTTTATATATGACTCATACATGCAATACCAAGGATCAATACCATGGGTTTTATTAATACCATCTATCTAATACTACGACCCATTTGCAACTAACTGTGGTCCCGTCATTAATTGCCGGTTAACCACTTACAATTATTAATATGGGCTTTATTGACTCTTGACTATGACTCGATCCCATTACATAAATAAGGGGGTTAGGGTAGGACCCTAACATGCCCTCCCCCTTAAGACTAGCCTTGTCCTCAAGGCTGAAGCTGCGGAAACGGCTGAAGAATAGTGGTTGGTTCCCAAGTTGCATCTTCCGGAGAGGTGTCTTTCCACTTGACAAGGACTTCCCTAATCATGCGTCCCCACAAGTGCCTGTCTCGTGTGTCTAGGACCTGTTCAGGTTGGAGCCAGATTGACCCTTCTTCATCCAATTCAGGTAGACTGGTTTGAATTCCGCAATTGTTCCCAATCACTTTCTTGAGGCTTGAGACATGGAAAACTGGATGGATTTTTGCAGTAGGTGGCAAAGCCAACTTGTAAGCCACTTCTCCAATGCGCTGAAGTACTTGATATGGTCCGTAGAATTTTGGAGATAGTTTCTGACAACCCTTGTCTTCGAGTGATGTTTTTTTATATGGTTGCAGCCTAAAAAAGACCTGATCCCCTTCTTGAAATTGGCGCTCTGAGCGATGCTGGTCTACCTCTTGCTTCATGCGGTTTTGAGCTTGATGAAGATTCTCTCTAAGATGGGTGAGCATGGTTGCGCGTTGTTGTAGGAGTTGATCCACTGCTTGTACTTTTGAGCACCCCTTGAGATAAGAAGTAGGGGAAGGAGGGAGTTGACCATATACTGCTTCATAGGGAGTCATTTTGGTGGTGGCATGATAGTTGGTGTTATACCACCATTCAGCCAGAGGTAACCACTGTACCCAAAGATGTTGCTTTTCTGAAGTGAAACACCTAAGGTAGGTTTCCAGACATTTGTTGACAGCTTCAGTTTGACCATCCGTTTGCGGGTGATAGGAAGTACTGAGTTTTAGTTGAGTGCCTTTTATCCTGAAGAGTTCCTACCAAAAATTACTAGTGAAGATCGGGTCGCGATCGGACATAATAGAAGTGGGCATGCCATGCAATTTGAAGATCTAATCCATGAAAGATTGAGCGACCAAAGTTGGTGTAAACGGGTGGGGTAGGGCGCAGAAATGAGCATACTTCGAAAGTCGGTCCATAACCACCATGATGACTGACTTGTTTCCTGACTTTGGAAGACCTGTAATGAAATCCATAGAAACCTCCGTCCAAATTGATGTCGGGATGGGCAATGGTTGTAATGTGCCTAGTGTGTTGACGGTCTCCCCTTTGTGGCGTTGACAGACATCACATTCTGCTACGAAAGTAAGGATTTCCTTTTTCATGCCTGTCCAAAAAAATGATCTTCTGGTGCGAGCATACGTCTTCTGAAAGTCTGAGTGATGAGTGCAATTCTGCCAAAATGCGACTTTTGAGGGTGGATGTTGTTGATATTACGACTCTGTCCCTGTAGCGAAGAATATCATCCTGCCACGAGTAGCCCTTGGTGGAATTTTGATGTACCTGCAATTGAGAAATGAGTTGAGAGAGCCCGGGATGTGAAAACCATTCCCTGCGAGCCTCTTCAATCCATTCTGGAATGGGGAGGGAAATTGCTAGCAGAGTACTTTCCTCCTCAAATTGGCGAGATAAGGCATCTGCTACACTATTGTCTTTCCCTTTCTTGTAAATGATCTCATAATCATATCCCAGCATTTTGGCGAGCCATTTATTTTGTTGTGGGGAGGATAGGCATTGCTCCAAAAAATATTTAAGACTGTGATGATCTGTGCGGATTTGGAAACATCGCCCCAATAAGTAAGGTCGCCAGGTCTCTACTGCATGTAAGATGGCCATCATTTCCTTCTTGTAGGTAGATTGGCCCAGATTCTTCCCACTTAGTTGTTGGCTTGTGAAGGCCAAAGGTCGCCCTTCCTGCATTAAGACCGCCCCAATACCTGTACCCGAAGCATCACATTCAATGACAAAAGATTTGGTGAAGTCAGGTAGTGCTAAGACTGGAGTGGAACACATGGCATTTTTTAGAGCTGTAAATGCCTGTTGTGCTTCCTCATTCCAGAAGAATGAATTTTTCTTTAGGAGTTGAGTGAGGGGCTTCGCTATGCGACCATAGTTGCGGACAAATTTACGATAATAGCCTGTGAGACCCAAAAATCCTCTCAAGCTCTTCAAGGTCTTAGGTTGAGGCCAATCCTGCATTGCCTGGATCTTTTTGGGGTCCACCTTGACACCTTCACGCCCCACAATGTGGCCCAAATACTCAACTTCTTCCATGCCAAACGAACACTTGGACATCTTGACAAATAATTTATGCTTGCGGAGCAGTTGCAAGAGTAGATCTACATGCTGAAGATGTGCAGCCCAAGTGCAACTATAGATGAGGATGTCATCGAAGAAGACAAGGACAAATTTCCTGAGATATGGTTTGAGAATGTGGTTCATAAGGCTCTGAAAAGTAGAGGGGGCATTACAAATACCGAATGGCATGACCAGGAACTCATAATGGCCTTCATGAGTTCTGAAAGCGGTCTTTGGAATGTCGACTTCCTTCATGCGAATTTGGTGGTAGCCTGAGCGAAGATCCAGCTTAGTGAAGAATTGAGCCCCATTGAGTTCATCCAGCAAAACGTCAACCACCGGGATGGGAAATTTTTCTTTGATTGTCAACTTATTGAGGGCCCTGAAGTCTGGACACATCCGCCACTCCCCATCTTTCTTGAGCACCATGACCACCGGTGATGAATAAGGACTAATGCTAGGACGAATGACACCTGCTTCCAAAAGTTCCTTGATTATTTTTTTTATTTCATTCTTTTGGGTGAACGGATATCTGTATGGGCACACATTTGGGGGTTGGGCCCCTGGAACCAAGGTGATGCTATGATCATGTTCCCCTCTCGAGGGTGGAAGCTCATGAGGCTTGTCAAAGACCGACAGATGGTTATTTAAAATCTGTTGCATCTCAGGATGAATTGGCAGAGACTTGGTTTCGACTGCCTGGATGGCATTAAATTGAGCTATAACTCCATGATGGCCCTTTTTTAGCAATTTTTCCATCCTATGCGAGCTGATGATAGAGGGAGCTCCCGCCTGGAGTCCACGGAGGGTATGTGTGTAGTTGTTCTGCTTAAGACTCATATATAACTCCTGGAAATCCATTGTGATTGGCCCAAGAGAGCGGACCCATTCAGCGCCGAGGAAAATGTCGCAACCTCCCATGTGTATGGAAAACATGTGGGTTTTCAACTGATAATCCCCCATTTGAAGTTTGACATTTTCACAGCGGCCTTCACATTTCATTGTGCCCCCATCCACAATTTGGACTTGGAAGTTAGAAACTGCTCGTACAAAACAATGCACTACTTCTGCAACTTTTTGATGGATGAAATTATGTGTAATTCCACTATCAATCAGGACTACTACTGGGCGATGTTTAATAAAACCTCTGATTTTGAGAGTTTGAGGTGAAGAAATCCCTGCCAAAGCATGCAGCGAAATAACTGGTTCGTCAGAGACATTGTCCTTTTGGTTGTCCTCTTCTAGCACCTCATGTTCCTCAAGTGGTGGATCTTCCTCTGTTGAGCTGTAGTCAGTGGCATCAATTTGAAAAAATTTGGGCTCCTTGCATTTATGACCTGGGAAGTATTTTTCATCACAGTAGTAACATAATCCTTGCTTTCTTCTTTCGGCCATTTCCGTAGGTGACACCTTTTGGACCTTAAGTGTTTGAGTCATGTTGTGAGCCTGTGGGGGGCGACCTTTAGCGGAGAAATTTGGGCGACTGTACTGGGCTGCTAATACACGTTCCACGTTATGGGCTACGTTGCAAGCCTCCGTCCATGTGGGAGGGTGGTGCAGTAGGACTTGGGCTTTGATGGCTTCTTTAAAACCGCTGATAAAACATTCCATGTAGAACACATCTGAGAGACCCCAAGTGCGGAAGGCTAAGGCTTCAAAAGCTGTAATATATTCATCCACTGTGCCAGTCTGTCGGAGCTTAGTAAGACGACCCAAAAAAGAAGATTCCTGGTCAAAGCGGTCTGTAAGAGCTTTTTTGAATTTGGTCCAAGCCAGAAAAGGTCCATTGCAACGTTGCTGCCATTCCCACCATTGCCACCTTTCATTGTCCAAGTACATGCTCCCCACCATAAGCTGAGTCGCATCATCTAAGATGTTATTCAGATTGAAATACTGCTCCATTTGTGCTATCCATGCTGCCGGGTGAGAACCGTCAAATTTATGCATATCCAACTTGGGAGGTCGCTGACGGGATTGTTGGATACCAAGTGGTGGCTGGGTGCGCCAGACGTGAGGAGAGTGGCTAGAATCACCCTCACTGTGTCCATTGCCATTATACTCCTCCTCGTGGGCTGCCTCCTTGCCCTTCGGGATTATGCTCGTGATCAGGCTATTTAGTTGGTCAAACTGAATGTGGAGGGATTGCAAGGATTCTTCAAGTTTGTCCATCCTTTCGTTGGCCATAGCTTGAGCTCTAGTTTCTACCATGCACCGACCTGATGCTTCTGAAAATTGGGACCGCCTAATTTTTTTTCACTAAGAATTGAATGGTACCACCGTGCTCAGCTCGTCGTCTTGATTATGATGGGCTAGATCACCAATAAGCGCCCCGGAAGATCTGAGACTTTTTTTTTTTTAAAACTCCTAACAGAGTTTTACTCCTTCCTTATGAATACTGCAGTCGCCAAATCCTCAAAATGTCAATGCGGCCAAAATTCCTACGAAAATTATACCCCGGCATAGGAACCCCACACAACTACTCAGATCTGGCGGATCTGAGAGATCTGAATGGTGTATCGGATAACTCTGGGCGGCGGAACAGACTGCTGCTGCGGATCTGATGGATCTAATAGATCGAAATGGCTGGTCTGCTAACTCAGAATTGCGGGACTGATGTCTGCTGCTGCTGCACCTCTTTGCGCGCTGATCTAGCAGATATGACGCGTGATCCCCAGATAGAAAAGGGAACTATGGTCTCGAGGAGTGTCAGGTGCTACAGATTGCAATATACATAAGGGTCTGACAGTAGTACTCGACCCGATGTTTCAGGGCTCTAACTGAGGAGGATCAACCGTACCCTTAGCCGTACAACCCGACTACCCTATCGTACGGGCGAGTAATCTCTCCGAGTGCTGTTCTCAGTGTACTGTAGCAGCAATATGGCCGAAGGTTTATATATGGTGAGGTTGCAGAGGAGCTAAGTGGCTTCCGATATACCTAGAAGGTACTTGGAAGATAGTCCGTACGCGGTTCTGTCTAATGCGCTACTACTCGAAGGGGTACCCACAGGGGTTACAAGGGAGTCCAACAAGCGTGACCACCTCTTGTATTTCCTGCGTGCATGCCTGCCCAAATCCGCAGGTTTATGTGCTCAACGACAGATCCCGTGGTTTAAAGACGTCGGAACACGTCTCTGATACCACTTGTTATGCTCTTAACCTGCAAAAGATACCCAGATACAGAATATGCGAAGAAAGATAACCAGAACATAGAACAGTGAGAGACAACAACAAATATTTTATTATTCAGAAAGCAATGTTCACTAGCCTCTTCGAGGGGGAAACCTCCAATAGAGCAGAGCTCGATACAAAAATAAGACACGATGCTCCTCGCAGGGAGTCTCTATCCTTTATATATGACTCATACATGCAATACCAAGGATCAATACCATGGGTTTTATTAATACCATCTATCTAATACTACGGCCCATTTGCAACTAACTGTGGTCCCGTCATTAATTGCGGGTTTAACCACTTACAATTATTAATATGGGCTTTATTGACTCTTGACTATGACTCGATCCCATTACATAAATAAGGGGGTTAGGGTGGGACCCTAACAACTGTCAATTCTTCCGTAAAAATTGCCCAAGTGATAATTTGTTTACGAGAACAAAGCCATTGATACCATACAAACTGATTTGGTTCCAAATATAAAGTTGCAATACATACCTTTTTTGTGTTTGCACATTATTGAGATCGAAAAATTACTCCATCTGTAATATCCATGTTGCGGGGTCCTTGCCATCAAACTTCCTCATATCGATTTTTGGAATATGGTGGGTCTTCAATCCAACATTAGAGTCTATGGAATCATGATTAACATTTCTTTTGTTTTCATCATGAGTTTCCTTTACTACCCTTTCACCATTAGTGACCATTTCTTGTAGCAACTTATTCATATTTATCTTCAATTCTTCCATCTTATCATAAATGCCATCTACTTTAGTGTCCATGCCATTCATCTTAACTTCCATGCCATCCATCTTAGCTTCTACGCCTTTCTTTAAACAATCCATATTAGCTTCTACACCTTTCTCTAAACCATCCATCTTAGCTTCTACATCTTTCTTTAAACCATCCATCTTAGATTCTGTTACTTTTTGTGCAAGTGACACTTGTTGCACTTGGTCTCGTAATTTTGATATATCATGTTGCATTTCTTCCTCTTCTTCATGAGTCATGCTATAGCTTTCAGGTTGCTTACTATGCCCTTTGAATTCCTTCAAACTAATTTTTCAAACCAAGCTTATGCAAAAATTAAAAAAAAACTACACACCTTTTTTCACTTTGTAGGAGCTTGATATTGAATCTGATGTATCTCTATAATTTCGGATCATCCAGTTCTGAAATTGCGACCTGTAGTAGCCCTCTGTGTCCTCTTTCCAATGCCACCAGTCCGATCCAAATTGGATTCTCCAAAGAAGAGTTATGCACAATCTCCCAAGATGACCTAATTATAGACCTTTCCAAAAGAGCGAACTTGTATGAAGTGCCACGTGCCACTGTTTCGACCTTTGGCTCTGAAAAATATATACAAGAAACTACAGTCCGTCCTCTTTCTGTACCTTACAAAATTTCAATCCGATGCTGAGAGAGAAAGTTATGACGATTTTCCCTAGGTCACCTGTTTGGAATGTAATTCAGGAGTCTAAAAAAAGACCAACTTCCTCAGATCATATCTCTGCAAATATAGTGCGAAAAGCTCTGAAATTCGGAACCGAGGTTTAGTGTGATTTCATCTCAAATGGGCTTTTTTTTTTCGCTGCTGAAACGTCGCAGAAAAAAAGTTATAGCGAAAATTCCACGATGACCTCTTTGGCGTAGCAAAACCCTAGAATCCAAAGCTCTGATACCAAATGTTATGAAACTAGCTCACAAAAAGATAGAAAAGATAGATCAACGCCTTAGAATTCAGCTTCTTCGAGGGGGCAACCTCCTTTACATTACATAAATGAACAATTCTTGGATGATTCAAATGACAAAACCTCCTTTCTATATATAGGAGTCTAAGGGGTCACAATATAACCAAGCCGACCTAACAATAACAGTATAAGGGCACAAAAATAATAATAGAGGGATTCTATGGGGCACAGTAATAACAATATGGGGATAATAGGGGCACAACAATATTAATAAGGGATACAACTACAATATTAATGGAGGCATCACTAGTATTATAGGGACCTAACAGTATTAGAGGAGAAGCAAGAGGAACGATACAACATTTATGCTACCTTAAATGACATCAAACATGCTTAGAGATTTCGACTTTCATGTCTGGAAAGTCTGGATGCCCGACTAGCTCACCTTGAGAGCCACCTCCAGTGCGAGCTCAAGCCTTCAGCTCCTCTAGGTTCCAGCACTAAAGATCTTGCTATGTTCTCCAAAGATATTTTCCTTTTCAGTTTTTTAGTTGATAGGTTGGCTTGATTTTAGTTAATTTTGAATTGGTACAACTTTTTCTCAGAAGGTGGTTAATATATTTGGTTTCCCCAGTGGCAGACTGAGACTGCCTTTGGTAAACTTAGAAAATCATGGACAAATGGTAGATTTATGTTGATGTTTTTAATTTATGAGGCAATACAAACTTAAAATTACAAAAAAGGAAAGGGGGGAGAGGGGTTGTTGGAAAACATTATAATTTTTTCTAAAGAATGAATGCATACACAGGCCAAATATCTAGTAAACTCGAAAAAAAGCTAAAAAAATAAAATGGAACCCCTAAAAATATTGTGAATAAAACTAAGTGAGAAATGAGTGCTAATTTGAAATATTAAAATTGAGTTTTAAATAGCTCAAAAAATTTGATGGTATGAACCTCACTTTTCCTTGCAAGTTCATACATACATACATACAACATACATACAATTTTTAACCAATTGTGCCATTGTGATTACATTAGAACAAATTATCCACTTAACAAATTTTAAAAATTTAAATGAAATATTACTAGAATGAACAAAACTCTTCTTCCGCACTATGCTTCGAAACCATGATTGTTCCTATACAAATGAAATTATCACCAATAAAGTTATGCTCATGAGTGTTAGACTTGATTTTTATAATATAGTTGAATCAATCATCTTCAATACAATGTAAAAACGGATGAGAGAAGTAGGCCACATTAGCATTAATTTAATAGCAAGCCTATAAGGACATTGTTTGGGCCAAATAAATGGAAGGTCAAATGGCACGAATACACAAATACGTGTGCCTTATTTAAATACATTTGTAACCTATTAATGAGCTTCATAATTATTCAAACTTATGATATCCATCATGTGTTAACAACTAAAATATCCAAGGTTTATGTTGTTGGTCAAGGTACAAATTCACCCAAGGAAGAGAAACTATAGAAATATTAGAACGTTGTGTTTGATGCAAGATAAATTATTGTTAGAAGATTGTTCTTAATGTCAATGTAAGTATTGTTAGAAGATTGTCACTAATGGTTACATAAGAACTATTAGAGATTGTAGTTGATGGCCACACAAGAATCCAACAATACCTTTCTTTAGTTGGTTGGAGTGGTTGTGGAACACAAATGAATTTGGTGAAGTAACAAGTCATCTACAAGCAATGTTTTGTTAGACAATTAAACCATTAAAAACTTGAGTGAGCACTTTTGTTAAAAAAACTACATGATATGTATTACAAACCATGTTAAGAACATTCTACTACTTGGAAGTTGTATCAATAGAAGCTTGCATTGTGTTACAAATCACACCAAAAAGGTAACCTTTACAATGATGATAAGTCATAAACAACTAATGTGAAATTTTTTCCATGCATTGAGTGAGCCATAGAAAATGCACTACAATAATTCCATTAATGAACTGGTGCAATTTAATATCATGACATATCCTTCCATAAAAACGCCATCATAATGAAACTTCATGCACTCTCTCTATTAACTAGAATCCTTGCAACCATCAACTTAATAAAAAAGAGGCACATGCTCCCTCAAGGTAGTTACCTTAGTTAATGAAAAATATTAGTAATTGAAAAGATAAAAACCAATTTTCTCTCCATTAACAACCAAGCAAAGAATAATTGTCATTACATATTCTGTGCAAATAAACCACTTATCATGCTTTATAATAAAGTATAAACTATATAATATTTGGGAGATATAATAACAAAGACAACATATGATTCTTGCACATAGAGTAGTTGTTATAAGCCAATAAATTTATAGTTTAATACAAAGGATCCTAGAATTTTATATCCATTTTGGAGATGGGACAAGGGAAATTGGTGAAGATGAGGTGCTCTATTAGGATTCGGTCTTGGGCAGTAGAGCTAGTTCGACGAGGGATTGTTGCAGGTTTGTACGACCATCTTTTTGACACAATGCACCTACCTAATGCTCTTATGACTCTATCAAAATGTATGATGATTTAGTGGATTACTCGCTCGATATTTGGGAAGGCATCAATATCTTATCAGATGTGGTTTCATTATTCAAGCTTGTACCAAAATATGTGGCAAAGACAATGATGGGTTCCTCGACAATGGTACGATTGGTGCCCTTGATGGCACCCGTCTCAGTGTCTCTTCTGTAGGTCACACAGAAGATGTGAGATACTCCTTCCCCCTATTTCATAGTTGGGATCGACTCATTTTTACCTTTACTTTGTTTCTCCTTGGGCTCCCCCTCTAACTGATGTTCTCCCCTTCTCACTACCCGTACGTCCCTGCGTTCTTCACTAGATATTTCTTTTAAGGACCATTGTCAAAATTGGGTGGTTTTTCTCCCCGGGTTTCCTCGCCTTACTACCAAACTCCTTTAGCAACAGTCTATGCACTTAGGGCCATATGCAAGTCACTCTCAAAACCATAATCATAAATGCATTAAAAGAATGAAAGAAGAGTCATGTTTGGTTCTCAGGAAGGACATCCAACTGAATGAAATTTTGAAAATAGAGGAATTGGTGGTTGTCGATGGTTGTGTTGTGCAGGTGGATGGAGAAACACATCAAACATATCATGGACAATGCTCCTCATTGTATCATCTTCGCTAAGGTTGGATGGGGTGGAAAAATTCTGGGCTAGAAGACGTGGGAAAAATCCTATTTGGGAAATGGTCCTGTGGCTCCCAAGCCCTTTTCCTAAAATAATGGTCTATAACCTTGGATGTCAGGGCTGAGAAACCTAACCTTGTTCTCATTTGGGTTAGGCTTCCTACCTTGCTGCAAATATTTTGGTATGAAAGTGTATTTTAAGAATTTATTTTAGCTATGTTTGGTCTTCATAATTAATATTTTAGCCCTCGAAATATATGTAAGACATGTTCTTCATGCTAGCTTTAAAAAGAGGGAATTTTAAATTTTAAATTATTAATTTTTTACCTCCAAAATGCAAGGTCGACCTCAATTTGCTCATGTCAGCTCAACCCAATAGTCACATTGTTTGGGGCACTTTTGTTCACTATAAATAGGCCACCCATCCTCTTCATTTGGGAAGATATTCAAATCACATAAGATGTCTTCTAAGGTAGCATTTTGGGTCAATCTGAGGTAGAGTAAGAGAACAAAGTTGAGGAAATTTCTGAGGCATGAGAGGAGGAAGCATTCTCTAAGGGAGGAGGCCAAAATTTCAGGAAAATTAAATTTTTGGAGGCCAGAATTTTAGGAGGGTGAATTTTATCTTTGTTTGATCATTGGTCAATTTGATTTGATTTGACTAGAGAATTTCAGATTGTTTCTTTATTGAACTTAATTATTTATCTAAGGAAAAGGTTGTTGGGTTTTCCTAGTGTAAATTCTCGTGTCTTTTGTTTGGTTGTCTCTCTATGATCCTACTGGAATTTTGTTTCTATTGTTGAGTTCTTTATGATGAATGTGAATGCAAGAAAATATTAACCTAAGAAACCATAAGAAGTAATTATCACTTTAGGATATCCTTGAAAAATCAACAAGTTCTTGTTAAGGATGTCCAACTCAACAAAATTTTGAAAATGGAGGACTTGGTGGTTATAGGTTGTTTTGTTAGCAAAGGTATATCAATGGCTATCTTGCGTAGGTGGATAGAGAAAAAATTCAAACCTATCATGGATTGTGATCCTTTTTGTATCATCTTTTCTAAAGGTTGGATGGGGTGGCAAACTTCTCAGGTGGAATACCTGGGAAAAATCCTGCCTTAGAAATGGTCCTAGGGCTCCCAGGCACTTTTCCTAAAAAATTGGTTTGTAACCTTTGATGCCAAGGCTGAGAAACCTAACCTTGTTCCCATTTGGGTTAGGCTTCCCACTTTACCACCAAGTTTTTAGTATGAAAGTGTATTCTAAGAAATTGGAATCACGTTAGGGATTTTCTACGAGGCAGATCTTTCATATCAACAATCAAACTTCATGGCTATTATTTACATCTTGGTGGGTCTAAATATTTCCCTGTGACTTCCAGAAACCATAAATATAAGTTTGGGGGACATAGTTCACAAAAAAACATAGACTACGAAGGAATCTCTTTCAAATGAGCTCGATGTCCTACTTACAACCATCTTAGTAGGTACTGTCAATTAGGGAAGATCAAGGGGGAAAATTAGTCAAAGAAAAGCATTGTATTCTATTTCACCTTTGAAATCCCCTCAGCATGCTCTCTTCGTTGAACAAAATACCTCTCCAAAGGTTCCTCCACCAGATTCACAAGGTCCAATTGTAACAACTCTTTTAGCTCCCAATCAAGTTCCTCCTCTAGCCTCTCTATAGATCTTGTACCCTTCTTCTCCAATAAGTATGCTCAAGACATTAAAGTTCTAGTCTCAGCTCTGAAGGGCCCCTCATCTTCAGGTATGGATCCCCCGCTCTCAGGCCCTTCATCTTTCACATACATTTTTACATTCTTCTCCATTGGTTAATCCTCCTTCAAGTGTTTTTTCTTATATCATTCCTCTATATAAGATATCCTCCCTGACATCTTTTCTCCTTTTCTCTTTATCCCCTAGTTTTCCAACCCTCCCCTCGACCCTCTTATTGCTAATATTCCCCTCCATTACCCCTCCCCTGCTCTTGATTCCCACCCTTCTATCTCTCTTGCCGAACCCCATTTTCTCCACTCTTAAGGCCGATCTCTCTCTGCTTCCTCTTCGGGTCCCCATATTTTGCTTTTGAATAGGGTGGGTATTTGGGTGTATATGAAGCTTTTCCCCATCCCCTCTCCTCTAGGGGCCATCAATATTTTATACCAAAAGCATAGTCACAAGCCAATATCAAGATTCAAGTTGGGAAAACAATACTCTATTTTAAGGGCACTAAAAAAAAGGCCCTCTCTCAGGTTTGACATGAATATTGTCTATATAAACTACAGATTGTTAGCCAACCCCTCGAATAACTTGACTCTTTGAAGACTTATCGACATTTACTCTCCCCATGTCCTTTTTCTACAAGAAACTATGCTTGAGGTCAATGATACTTCAAACATCTTAAAATTAGTTCTACCAAATTGGGATTTTCTTATTATTGAAGTGGGCGGTCACTTAAGAGGTATTCTTGCAGGTTGGAATTCTTGGGTAATGATGCTCACAAATGCATGGTCCTTCCGATCAGGATTGGTGCGTGACCTTACCTCCTTTAAACCAAATATGTATTTTTATTTTATTAATGTTTATGACCCTTATTCGTATAGGAAACTCTTCTCGGGAAATCTTGTGCATCTCCCTATTTTCAAACCTAAGAAGGGCCTTTTGGGAGGGGACTTAAATTTTATTCTTGGAAACTTTGAATTTTGGAGATACTTAGCAAGGCCTGACCCTCTCTCAGATTTTTTTATCTCCCTTTTGGATGATCTTTGTTTATGTGATATCCTATCTCCAAATATATTTCCTTCTTGGTGCAGTAATAAAACTGGGTCAGCCAAAATTTCCAAGTGCCTAAACCATTTTAAATTTTTTGATGACCTCCTAGACTCACCTCTTAAGATAAAAAAAATGGACTTTGATGGGAGGATATTTGGATCATTCTGTTATCCTTCTGGAATTAGAATCTTTTCCTACAAAAACACCTAGTTCTTTTAAACTCAACCCATACTAGCTTGATGATACTTCTTTAATATGTTTCCTTAGACATAACTGGTCCAAAATTTCCCTTGACTCCATGGAATTTCCCCCTATACAATTCCAAAAGAACCTTAAAATAGAGAAGGGTATTATAATTAATAAAAAAGAGGAAAAATCTAAAGCTTTGAGTGACATTAAAACTCATCTCCAATTCCTCTCAAAATAAACTGCATTAAGGAATCATCTTGAAAACCTCAAAGACAAGATTGCGGATTTAGAAAAATCTAGGAGGAATATCCTTCTAGTTAAAGAAAAGGAATGGATATTTTATATTCAAGCTCTCTGGGTTCAAGCTGGATATGAAAAAACAAAGTAATTGCATTGAGTGGATAATCACAAGGAAGCTATTAACACCATATGGGGGATTAAGGGCCTTGCAGGGACCTTGGCCACTTCGTTTTTCAATATTGTTTAAGAAGGTTGTTCTTATTTTGGAAACATTTTCAAGGAGGAGGAAAGGTCCACCTTTGAAAAAATTCTAATTGTATTAAGGCTCTTCCATCGTTCTAGAGAGGGCGATGAAAACAATGCTCTTATGGCTGAAGTCACAAGGCTCGAGCTAGAGAGAGTTCTTCACAATTTTCAAAAGGAAAAAATCCTTGGACTGGATGGCCTTCCCATCAAGTTATATACACACTATTTGGACTTTGTAGGGAATAATATTCTCTCTATTATTGAATAATCTATAACTTTTGGCCAAATTCTAGCCCCTTTAATTTCCACTTTCATAGCCCTTATTCCAAAAGTGGATCATGTAGATTCCTTTTATCAATATCATCCTATTTCTCTGTATAACTCCATTTACAAAATCATTTCTAAGATCATTGCACTCAAACTCAAGAACACTCTCTCTAGTAAAGTTTCTCTCAAACAATTTGGGTTTCTTTCAGACAAAGGGAGATTTACACTCCATTCATTCCCATAAGCACACTCCATTCATTGCCATAAGCAGAAGGCACTGGTCCTAAAGGTCGACCTCTCTAAATATTTTTAAGGAGTTAGCTAGTTATATCTCAGACTTCTTCTAATCCACTTAGGCTTATCTCACTCTTTTGTAACCCAGGTAATGAACTACATCTCCACATCATCCTTTTCAATTCTCATAAGCGGGGAAACTTTCCCTTTTTTTCATGTTGAGAGGGGCCTTAGTCAAGGTTGTCCCCTCTCCCCACTTCTCTTTCTTTTGGTGGCAGGACTCAACAGATCAATTTATGGTGCAGTTTGAAGGGGCTACTTCAAAGTTGTCTGAATTACCCATAATTGTGATTTATCTCACCTCCTTTTTGTGGAAAATATGCTCATATTCTTAAATGGTGGACTTTCCTGTCTCTTTGCCTGGTGAAAAATATTGGGAATGGACTCAAATAATTGGGATTTAATCTCAAACCATGCAATACAAAAATTAGGATTGTTTAGGGCTGCTGGAAAAAAAATAAAAAGGAACAAGAGTATGGAGCAATCAATGGTTATCTAAAGCTGGTTGGCTTGTTCTCTACAAGTTTATTGAAGCAATCCCTGTGTAATGGGCTTCCCTTACATGGATCCATATGGGAATTATTCACAAGATCAAACAATTATCTCTCTATTTTCCTTGGTTTAGGAAGGAGGAAAAAGTACATTTTCCCTCCCAACTTAGAAATCAATTGCCATGCAAAAATCCTTTGGTTGATGGGGGATAAAATGCCTTCTAAATTTTGCAAAAACTTTAGCTGCCAAAGGGGTATGACGCCTAATTTATGTGGAAGGTCTTTGGACTCATGTTATGACCCATAAATACATGAGGCTTCTCTCTATTTTGGACTATATCCGCTCCCTTCAAAAATATTCTTTGAATGCTTCCATTGCCTAGAAAGGAATAGTAAAGGCCTATCCGATTATTGGTGGTCACCTATGCTAGAATGTTTAAGCAGTATAACAAATTCTTTTGGGGCACGATACCTGGATTGGAATCCATCATTGGCACTACCTTTTAAACCCTCTCATTCGCCATCTTACTGACCAAGGGAAAACCCATCTGGAAAACATATCCCTTTCACATCCACCTCTTAATTTGCAAGAATGGCTATCATCCTTGAATCTCTAGCTTGTGTTGAAAATGTAACTAGTGTTAGTCATTTCAATGAGAAATAATTATTGATGTATTTATTATTATTATTTTATTTTTGATCAAGCATGTTATTCATGCTCAATAAGTCAAAAAGAGTCAAAGGATTTTGTATTTGAGTCATGCCATATTTGACATTTTTTTTTGTAAGCTTAGTAGGAACTTTCATCATTCATTTGCAAAACAGGTTACATTCATGGAAGGCATTCCGTGGCCTCAACTTGCCCAATGGGAAACCAGGTCTATTGGCCATCGAAACACATTATAAGACATCAAAAATATGAGGTTCTTAAGTCTGTTATACTAGACCTTATAGGATTGAATGTCTATAAACCAGTTCACCCTTAACATGCTAACATAAGTACTACTAATAGACATATACATTAAAAACATTACAAAAAGGAATTTTCTTACTACTATTCATCAGAGGACTCCACCAGAGCTGGGTCCTTAATGCTGGAACCTGGTAATTATGATTTAGGAAGGCACATAATGTGCTTCTCAATACAACCAAGATGAACATTCCGCTGTTGAATTTGAAATTGGAAAAGTTAGAATTCTTTGTGAATTTCCTAAAACACAGGATCAGATTTAATGGAACTTGTAAAGTTCATAATAAATCAAGCTACTATGCTCTTCATCAACGAATAAGGATGCATTGTTTGCTTATACTGAGTGAGCCTATCGCGGGTATGACCGAAGTTATGGACCAGTAAACGCCAATCCTCCATCTTCACTTCTTGCTCAGCCCACTGGTTGAGATTGACTTCCCAAGCCACAATAATTTGTCTCACTTGCTTAAAAGTGCCTATGGTATACACTTGAGTTGCTGCACTAATATGTTGGGTGTCTGATTTTTGACCACTTTGCCTCGACGGTTGCAACGAGGAGGCTCCTCGTCAGCCCCAGGGCCCAACCTTTCTATTGCGCCCCCGACCCCCAGTTCCCGACGAACCTGCACCCGGAGATGGCCTGGCCATTTTTGTTAACCTCCACTTCACCACAATATACGGATCCACCCAAACCAACCAAACCCCCGATCGAATAGAGACCATCATCGCACAGGTTGAGGGATCTCCCAAATTAATTAGAATTGGTACATATACATATGACAAGAGTAGGAAGAAAATGACATTAGGCCCGAGCCGTGAAAGATCATAGCAGGTCGGGACGATCAACCACCAGTGGAGTTTTCATCAAATCACTAGCACCTTGTGCTCAGGTATCGCACGAAACAGAAAAAAACCAAGGAGGGTTTGTCTCCACCAAAGGGAAGATCTACAGAATGGATCCTCAAGTCAATTCACATATAGAAACACACCAGAACAATATAAAACTAGAGACGACGACATAAAGGATATTTTCAAAAGCCACTTTAGCCAATCATAGAAACAACCATTCCCATCGAGCGAGTATTCCTTCTAGAAAAAATGAGTAGCCCAAATTGATCCATACATTCCCATTCAAAGAAATACAATACCATATGAAACGGACACTGACATAGAAATAACAGATTCAAGATAAAATTTAGCCACACAGACATGCTCTCCTGATGAACAAACAATTCCAAGTCGCATAGTCACCCAATTGCAGGAGGAGCCGATAAGCTTGCATGCAATATTCACAATTACAGTTTGTCGCAGGCGGAGAGGGGTGAAAAGAAACAAAACATACCTGATTCTGAATGCCATGGGCTCGAAGCTATTATTCTCCCATAGACAGAGCCTCCATGTCGAGCTTGCCACCAAAAAGAAACCCAAATACCTCCACTTAACACTTGAAACCACACTATACCACAGAGCGAGTGCATGGAATGGTATGCATGTGTTCACCACCTAGAGGTTGAACGCGCGACGATGATTAAATCTCGCCTTAAACTCTCCCATGCGACCTACCATCTCTCCAACCTGTTCACACATACCATGTACTAGACGTAGCCACCCTTTCACATTACCTGCCATCTTGTCACCTTCAACCAAAGTCCCAAGAGGGATTATGAACTAGCACACACCCTGGTCGCGGAATGCCATATTTGACATTTGAAAGAAAAGGAAAAAGGATTTTTGTTTTTAGTCAAAAGAGTCTAAAAAAGTTCATGTCAGCCCTCCCTTTCAAGTCAGCTTGTATGGAAAATTTTCACTATCCTGGACAAGTATATAAATAATTTACTTTAACCTCTTGGGATTCATTTATGTTCTGAAATCATCATCGAGTTTAGTGATTAAGTCAAGAATAAATAAGCCGAAGTCTAGAGAAGAAACAAGAAAGTCTGAAGATAACAAGAAAAGAATTTTCTGCCTCACCTCTATTCACACATGTGAAGTTTGTGACATCTCTAAAGTATCCACAAGACCAAAATTCAGCCTTTGCAGCAGGGCCAAGAGTTTTGTGATTCTTCATCAATTTGAAGAATAGTTGACCATCTTTGACTTCCATTAAATTTGACTTGTTGAAGAAGACCTTTGAGGAGGATTGAATTGAATCTTTGTGACAATATTTGGTCTTGGTTTTTATGGATTGGATATATCATCTTGATCTAATTCTATAAGAAGAGGATTGTTGGGTTTTGCCTTGGCTTGGATCCTATATCTTGGTGTCTCTTGCTCTTTTGTGATCTTTACGTTTTTTCATATTCGTATAATTTCTTGATGAGGAATACATTATAATTAATAAGAAGTAGAATAACATTCACAAGTAATTATCAAGAAGGAAAATCACCCCCCTCTTTGATTTTCCAACATGGTATATGAGTTAAGGGAGGAAAGAAAGATCACCGTTTTCTATTTGGAGATAGTCTTACAAGGCAGAAAGAAGAGGATCATCAATATTTGAAGACATATTTGAAAGAATTTTTTCGTAGCAACTCTCTTTCAGGTTAGAACTCTTCTAAGTATATATGTCTAATCCAATGACATTTATGTGCAAGGAAATCAATAAGCTTGATAGAGCATCTAACTTTAAATCTTGGAAAAAGAGAATTGGCTTAGTCCTTAAAGAAAATGATGTCATGAATTTCGTTCAACGAAAAGTTCCAACACCATATGAGGATAATGCTCAAGAGGTGGACAAATATGAAAAAGGAAAAATTAGGGCTCAAAGGATTCCCTTTGAGTCCATCAAATACAACCTTATCAATTTTGTATCATAATTATCTACAATTAAAGAAGTTTATGATACCTTGGTGAAATTGTACTCCGTCAACACAATAGGTCACAAGATAGCCTTACGAATTCAACTTTGTCAATCAAAGATGACGAAAGAAGACACTATAGCTTCATATTTCGTGAAGATATGAAAGATTAAAGATCAACTTCAAGGATTTGGTGAGAAAATATTTGATTTATAAATGATTATCATTGTAATCAATGCTTTACCTAAAAAATGGCATGATTTTGCATGTGACATCTATGTAAGAAAATAATTGCCATAATTTCAAGAATTATTGGCTTAATGTATAATAGAAGAAACTAGAATAAAGGCTAAAAGCAACACTCAACCTGTCAATGAGGACTCTTAAGCCTATGCAGCTAGACCAAAGAAGAAATTTGAAAAGAAAAAGAAAATGTAAAACAAAGACATGTCCAAAATCCAACGCTTTGGTTGTTATGAATATGGACGCTACAAGGCATATTGTCCTAAGAATCCTAAGAACAACAAAAGGAAGCAAATATAAAAACAATTAACAGTTAAGGATGAAGAAGCTCTGAAGAAACATAAGGAATATCCAAAAGATCTCTACTATTGAAAGATCATGAGGATTATGATTGGTGTATCATGCACTGGGTTTGAAGTCTAAGTTTAATTTTCTTAGGAGATAGACATCGCTATCACAAAAAGTTAGTATATGTGGATAGAAGTATGTTTAGAATAACGTGTCTAGAAGGAAACTCCATTAGCAACGCCATTGGAAATGAGCCTAGTAGAAGAAGAAATCAATTGCATATTAATCCTTGAAGAGAATCCGGTTAATGAAAAAGACCTTTTAGACCTTGACAACATATATAGGAGTTGGAAAGTATGAAATAAATGAGGAGAAAACACTGTGTCTATATCCAAGTTAGGACAATTGTTGGAAAAGGGGTTTAGGAAGAATTCTGGGCACTAGGTCTGTGTTAATTTGAGTTTGGGCCGCAAAGAATTATGTGTAAAAAAGAAGAACCATGACCTCTGTTTAGTGTTGGCAGAAGAGGTCACATAAACCAAAGTCTTCTTTATAAGGTGGGTTAAAGGACTTATCACATGAATTTATGACCACTAGTTCAGAGGTGGCTGCATGTTTTGAGAATGCCGCAAAGGTTAAGGGTTCTTTGTGGTAGGTCAAAACTCCTATAATAGTTTTTCAGGAGGACCATAAGGCTTGTTTTGGAAGGCCAAGTAGTTATTCTTATTAATGGAACCAGGCCGCAAGTATAAAGGGACCAACACAAAATATTTGAAGGTGGTTTTCCAAGGAAATGAGGAGTGGTGTAGGATTTTGTTGGACTGTATATGCCAGTAACCCTAAAAGAGGGTCAAAATGCCTCAGTCGGTGCTGAGAACAAGGATATACTTTAGGATTGAATGGGACGTCTAGATGAGGTATGTTTGATTTGTTTCTTAAGTTAATTGGATGCCAAGAGATGGAGAGTATGTCCTAGGGTTTGGGACAACATATTTTATGCCTTATTTAAAGTTAATCCATTAATGTTACAACCCTATGTTTCTATCTTGAAAATATGTGATAAGTGCATGAATGTTCCGTGTTGAAGAGGAGGGTGAGATCCTTCAAAGAGTGACCATACATCAGCGAGAATATTACAGACTGTGCACATGATTATGGGTTATGATCATAAATTTTGAGAGGTCGCACCTAATTCAAGGAGTGAATAGAGGTATGGATCATTGGAAAAAATAGATGGGTGATGTAACATGTAGAAAGAAGGGTTTTATTGAGGTTTGTTCATCATGTATTTTTGTAATGATTAAAAGGGTAGTTTGGAGCAGTCTAAGAACAATACTTCTATGGATTTTTAGAAGTTGTGCAAGGAAGCTCTAAGCTTTGTGTTGAAGTTTTATGGGCAACATGTGAATGATTCCCCAGATAAACTATCTTTGGTATAGCCAAGTGGTTGTAAGTGGATTGATTATTGATGACCTAGATCAGTTAGTTGACGAACTGTGTAAGGAAAATTTGTTGTGCCCTTGGAGTAGCATTATGGAGTATTCAAATAGATGACAAGTGGATACCTAGAAGACCTCATGTACAAATGCTTATTGAAGGAATCAATGGAGGTAGTACATTGTGCCCTAGTTCAATGGGTTACAACAGGGAAAAATCAATGATAAGAGGGCTGCTTGAGGAAGCTAAATGTAAAGCTACAACAAATCTCCATGGAATAACATGTAGTTGATGTAACGGAAGTATGAGTACTTTAGACACAAGATTAGGCTTGTAGATGTACTCTCATTGTTTGAGAGGGAGTGAGTATGGATTTCTCCTCTCAGGTTGAAATGGGAAAAGGTTGGACACATGGTTATCCTTGTGTCATGTACTGTGATAGATTGGGATTAACATCCTAAGTCAAGTACATGGACATGGATAATGAGAATGGTGGATTGGATAAGCATCTTAAACAAGCATTCTTGAGTCATGTATTGCGACTGATTAGGATTGACATCCTAACTCAAGTACATGGACATGGATAAATAATGGTCCAATGAACAGACATTTCCTTGAGGGAAATTTTTCAGTAGAGGACATAATCCAATAATACTGGGTGGATTATGTGCCTCAAAGAGGCTGTGGGTGTCATATGGAATGCCTCTTAGAATTGTGCTTTGATATTGTGGAGAGACAGAGTGTACCTATCAAGGCCTTGGTATTGTGATAATGTTGGTTATGATGATACTATCATCATTGATTCTTATCAATCTTAATCCCTTCTTATATGTATATTTCTACTTGAGATAGTATTGTTGAGTCATTATGAATACCTCCCTAGTTAAGAAGGAGTGTTGAAAATGTAACTAATTTCGGTCTTCATAAAGAAAAATAATTATTGATGTATTTATTATTATTATTTTATTTTTTATCAAGCATGTTCTTCATGCTCAATAAGTCAAAAAGAGAAAGGATTTTGTATTCGAGTCATGTCCTATTTGACATTTGAAAGAAAAAGAAACAAGATTTTTGTTTTTAGTCAAAAGAGTTTAAAAAGGTTCAATTTGGTCCTCCCTGTCAAGTAAGCCTGTGTGGCAATTTTTCACCATCTTGGATATCTATATAAATAAGTTAGTTCAACCTCTTGGGAGTCAATTATGTTCTGAAATCATCATCGAGTTATGTGATTAAGGAAGTAAAGAAGAAGCAAGCTGAAATCAAGAAAAGAAACAGGAAAGTCTTAAGAGAAGAAGAAACAAATTTTCTGCCCCACCTCTGTTTACATGTGCGAAGTCTGTGACATCTCTGAAGCAACCACAAGACTTAAATTCGGCCTCTGTAGCAAGGCCGAGAGTTCTGTAAGTATCGATAAGTTTGAACAAGAATTGACCATATTTGAATTCCATTGACTTTGACCCGTTGAAGAAGACCTATGAGGATGGCTGACTTGAATCTTTATGACAATATTTAGTCTTGGTTTTTAGGGCTTGGATATATCATCTTGATCTGATCCTATAAGAAGAGGATTGTTGGTTTTTCCCCTTTGTGCGGTTTTTACCTAGCTTGAAGCCTATATCTTGGTGTCTCTTACTCTTTTGTCATCTTTATGGTTTTTCATATTTGCATAATTGCTTGATGAAGAAGACATTAAAATTAATAAGAAGCATAATAACATTCACAAGTAATTATCAAGAAGCTAAACCATTCGTCTCTTTGATTTTCCATCTGCTTATAGGTGAGGAAGCATCGACTTGGGACAACTAGATCAAAACTCTTAAATTTTCCAATGTCACTATGTTAGACTGTGAAGATCAACTTATCTGGACCAAAATCTACATGGGAAATATGCTCTAAGGTTTGGTTATCTATCTAAATTCTAGGAACCTATAAACTTACCTTGGTGGGGGGGGGGGGAATCTTTGGAAGGTTAACTATCCTCCAAAAGCAAAATTTTTTATGTGGCTCATGCTGAAAGGAAAAGTCCCTACCTGGGATATTCTCCAGCATAGATCCTTTTAGGGGCCCAACAATTGTCCCCTTTACAAATCTAATGTCGAATCCATCAATCACCACTTCATCACATGCTCTTTCACAAAGAATGTGTGGGGCAATATAAATAGTCTATATCCACAAAGAATTGCTTAGGAGGTTGAAAACATAAATATCTACTTAAAGCCTTGGTTTACTCATCGATTCCTGGATAACATAAAAGGCCTTCCCTTGTGCGTAAGTTGGGGCATATGGCTGGAAAAAAAATAACTATATTTGATGATAAGACTCCCAACCACAAAAATTTCTCTTCTCAAAGTTGGGAAATTGCATCATCTTTTATGTGCCCTAGATAGTACAACCTCAACCTCAACTCCTTTTGTGATACAAACAAATTCCCCCTTGAATTTTTTCAATGGTGTTGAATAGGGTACCCCTTCTATTGGTGGAGCAGGGGGAATTTTGCATATATTTTCCTCTCATAATATCTCATTTTATGCTTTCATTGGTCCACCCAAAAACAACTTTGCAGAATTATTTGCTTTACATGTCATCCTTCTTCTTGCAACCTCAAAATAAATAATATCTCTCCATGTCTATGACGATTCTCAATAGGTGATCAGTAGGATGCAAAAGAAAGCAATTCTCATAAATTATTCTCTCCTTC
This sequence comes from Pinus tabuliformis, assembly GCA_031772625.1. NCBI lineage: Eukaryota > Viridiplantae > Streptophyta > Pinopsida > Pinales > Pinaceae > Pinus > Pinus tabuliformis. Next base: position 931,717,838 of record CM062814.1, read on the forward strand.
CTATTTTTCAAAAAAATTGAGCATAAATTCTATTTTTCTCTCACATATCCTTTGATTACATTTACAGGTACAGGAACGAGGAAGCAAATCGACTCTCGAAAGTTGGATTGGATATGGAAACTAAAGAAGGCCAAAGAAGAGAACTAATTTTTGACCCTTGGGTCTGAATAAATATTCTTGGATATCTTTTTACCTTTTTCTAATTATGTTTACTGATAGAAGACATGGTATTTAAGAAAAAAAATGTTATCATGCTCATTAAAACACAAATTTTATATGATTGAGATAAGGGCATGATATATATAACATATCTTATAAGACAACATAGCTATCAATTTCGTAAAGTCACTATTTTGCTATTGTGTTGATAATAGTAATTATTTTAACAAGTATTTGATTTTGGTATGTACACACCTGACATACTCAGGGTTGCAACCCAACTGAATGCTTCCACATACGACGATGTAATTTTTTTTTATCCTTATAATAAAAATTATAGAATTTTTTCTTTGTATACACACACACACATTATTGTATTTTAATACAAATCACATAAGATGAACCAATGTTAAAGAGTCTGCTAGAAAAACTATGAACAACAAAACAAAACCAACATCACATAAAGAAAATTATTTTAACATATACAAAACCAAGTATGTAGTCAAGCTTTCATTATATATTCATGTAAATGTAGTATGGAGCATAGGTTTTCCTCGGTCAAATAATAGGTTTCCTCAATCCTTGAATTATTCTCATACTATTGACAACGTGGAAAACTCTAATTTGTTCTAGAAGTTCTCTATCATGGAGACATCTCTCTCTATCTCTTTAAAACGTTTATATGAGGTTCTTGTCACTAAGAACCTCTTTGCCTTTAACTTGATGTTTACATAAAATGTTCATTCCTATCCAATCATATATTCATTTCATTGTGCTCTTCAGTCCCATTAACCCACTTAATGTAGTCAATTGTTGGACATTAATAAGACATTTCAATATTATTTATGTATAATCCTTATTAATATTTTTCAAGGAAAAGGGTGGATATTGGAGGTTAGAACTACAACTTAAAATTATACAATAGGAATAGCATAAGCTTATTGAATAATTGAAGACAACATCATGTTACTTCTACTTTACATCGCTAGGCTTGACACACCTAGTGAATTTCCAACTGCACGATCATTGTAGCTCTCATGGCTACAGGTTTGGGAGGGCCTTCCTCCCCCCTCCCCCCCCCCCCCCACCTTTGTAGAGCCTTGACATAATTGCTTTCAATGTGCTAGTGGCTAGGGGGCCAAGGTTTTAGATGGAAAATCCTTTGAAGGCCTTCAAAGTTTGTCAAAAAGATTGATTTTTTTTTGAAGGTGGAGGTGAATGCCTCCTAATCAAGATCTATGGCCCTCAAGCTGACAATTTGGGGGATGATCAACTAGTTTATGGGCATTTGGCCTTCCCTAAGGTCTCCAAGAATATGGGTTGAAAAGAATTGGAAGTCATTGATAAAAAATAAAGTCTCAATAACCTTCTGCGGCAGAGGGTTTTACACTTTCCTCTTTGAAGACAAGGTAGATTACGACCTCATTTTTCAGAGTGGGCCTTACTTCATGGGGGCCCAAAGTCTCTATCTAGATCATTGGACATTGAATTTCAAATCTTGAATGTGATCTCATGTTTGTAGTTCTGGTGTGGGTGAAGCTTCCATCTCTTCTCGTGCATTGTTGGAATGAAGAGACCTTCAAGAGCATTCAAAATGTTTTTGGAAAATACATTGACCATGTTGAACCACAAGATGGGATGCAATCCTGTGCTCGGATGTACGTAGAAGTGGATATAAGAAACTTCTCTTCAAGTGCAAATCTTTCTAGAGTATGGGAATTTTGTGAGGAATTGTAAGGAAAAATGGGAATATGAGCCACAAGATGAAGGGGAGCAACGACAACAACAAAAAAGAAGGAGGGTTCTTACTCGTCAAAATGGAAAAGCAAACCCCATGGGTTCAACATGATCGAAAGGGAAAGGACTAGCATCACCAAAGAAGAATGGGCCACTAACAAGGGAGGGCCCCTCAACTAGAAAGAATAAGGAAGCTCCATACTAAGGTAACAACTTTGAGGTGTTGACCTAGGAAAATTAAGAAGGTGAAGTCCCACTAGAAAAGATAGATCCTTCTGCAAATTTGAATAATTCTATAGATTAACCCCTTTAGAGGATGCCTCCTCTTTAGGACACCCAACAATCAAACAAACCAAAGAGGATTCTTGTTATGAGGAGGAAGAATTTCATTCTCCTAAATATCAAAAATCCCCTCATTGTTGCTTCTTGGCAAGTTCAACAGATAAATAAAATTTGGAAAAGGAAATAAAATTGAGATTGAACCCATCAAAAAGTGGGGAGGAGGACTAATGTAGAAGTCCAAAAAAAAAATGAAAATACAAAGAAATGGGGAATTAAATGGTGATAGATCCACCCCTCTATACAGTCACAAAGAACACAAGGAAAGGAGGTGCAATATGCCCCTAATTAGGGGGAAACAAATCCAATAGTAAATATTGAAGATGATCCCTTAAAAATGCAAAGGGGCTGGGATCTGAAAAGATAGTCTTAGAAGTTATATCATTAGTCAAAAAATAAAATCCTACAATCCTCCTTCTCTAAGATGAAATAGAGGGATCAAGGGACTCATAAAAACTTTCAATTTCTTGGAAATGTAGTGAAATAAGAGCAATGGGTTCTTTGGGAGCCTCCAGTGGTCTTTACACATTGTGGAATCCATCTCTTCTTCAGTTACTTGATTTCCTCTCCACTCCTCACTAGTTGGTCATTCAACCAATTCATTTTCCCTCAAATAAGGTATGTTGTGTTTTTAATATCTATATTCCTTTCCATTTTCTTGATAAAAAAGCTTGTTGGTTGTCTCTTATTTCCTTGGGGAAATTGGATTTGGGAGGTGGAATCATTTTTTGGGGAGGGGAGTTTTAATACTACTCTTCAACCATGGGAAAAGAAATAATGTTATTTGGTAAGAGTTCAATTCCAGGAAAACTTGGAAGATTTACTTTCATCACTAGCTCTGATTGACGTCAAGTCCTCATCCCTTAAATTTACTTGAAGCAATAGAAGGCTAGGACCTAGGCATATAGTAGCACACATGGATATATTTTTGGTGTCTAGCTCATTTTTTCTATAGATTTATTGTTTCCTCTTATGTCCTCCCTTGGAGTGGCTCTGATCACTTTCCCATTACTTTTGATATCCAATAGTCAATCAATTATGGGCCTCTTCCATCTTGAATTCCCCCCATCTAGCTAAAGAAGGCAGGCTTCATTGAAATGGTAAAATAATCATGGATACGATGGGAATTGGGATATCCAATCCCAATTTGGGAGAAGAAAATAAAATATCTCAAAGAAACTATAAAACAATGGGCCAAGGGAAATACAAAGGGCTATAATATCAGACTTCTTCAACACAAAAATAAATTTGAAAGTCTATAATCTCAAATGGAACAAGAAGAAGTATTCAAGGAACACATTCAACAAGAGCAACAAGAATTGATCTCTATCATAAATCTCTCAGAGAGGAGGAAGAATTATGCCAATTAAAATAATGTTGTCTTTGGTTATAAGCAGGATATCAGAACTCAAAAAAAATTCACAACCAAGTAAAAGAATGCCTTTGGAAAAACATTATAAAAATAATCATTGTAGATTGAGTTCTTATTAGTGATTTATACAAAATAAAAGAGGATGCAATTTGGCATTATAGTGAGCTATATATGGATTTGAAATACCCCAAGGTGATAACAACATCTTACTTGCTTGATTTTCTCCTATCCATTATTTTTATAAAGGATAAGGTAGGCTCATTGAGGGAAATTTATAAAGATGAGATAAATAGGGTGGTCTTCTCTTTGAGCCCGGATAAAACTTCGAGGCTAGATGGGTCCTTATCCCATTTTGATTAATTTTTTCTAGGACATCATCAAATTTGATTTGATCCAAATGATAGACTACACATTCAAGCACAATTGCATCGAAGGTGGAATCAACTCTTCATTTCTTGCTTTGGTCCCCAAAGAGGTAAATCCCTCCTCATTTGCTAGATTTAGATTGATTTCCTTATGTAATGTTTCTTATAGGATCATCTCCAAGATACTAGCAAACAAATTGAAGCCTCTTCTCCCTGTTATCCTCCACAATGTGCCAGGCAGAGGAATCAATGGAGGTAAACACAGACCAAGGTTTTAGTTTGGTAGCTAGCCCTACCAAACCAGAGAGGGCTCTCTCTATGAAATCACATCCAACAGATGACTGATATGTAAAGGATTTAAGGCTAGATAGGTAGGCTCAGGTAGGTTTTGGAAAATTTAGGGTTTTGTTGCTGGATAAGGGAGAAAAACCAGGTAGCTAGGTCAAAGGGTCAAAGGGTTACAACAACAAAGATATGAAGGAGAAAGGTAGCAGTACCTTTGTGATGGATCTTAGGTTTTTTCGGTGTAGTATGGTGTTCAGAAGAAACATAAAGGTCTTAATGAGCATGAAACATGAATTCATTATGCATGAGTGAAAATAACATATAATAATTTTCCATCAAAACAGAGCTTAGTGAAATGAATTCTGTTTATAAACTGCAAGGAAAATTATTGAAGAGATGATGAATGGAAAAGGAAGATAAATATCATTCATATAAAGTAATAACAGAGGAAAAACAACATCACAAACTTATTGCACATGAATTCCTAGATAATAGCTGCAAACTGTATCCTTTGATTTCCAGAAAATGTCCAAGTACAAGCTACAATAGTTCTCTCCTCTCAAGTCCAACCCCTGGAAAATGATTCTTCCCCATCTCATATAGGAAAATACAACATATGACATCTCATCAGGTCAAAAATTCTATTCAAGGTTCATCATAAATGGCTTTGATGAGTCCTTCCCTAAAAACTAGGATAGTTGAGACAGTTTCCACAATTTAGGCTAAAGTTTAGGAGAGCATATCTCCTCATTAATTACAAATTTCCTCATAAAGTGAGGCAAAAACCAACTAAGAAACCTAAAGTAAAATTAATAGATCACAATATCTTGAATTTTCCACCATTCAGTGCTCAAAAAGTTACTAGACCAGATGGGTTGCGCCAGGACCAGAAGGGTCGCACCAGCCAGCAAAAAGGTCGCACTAGCATGCACCAAAACATGAATTTTCAGAAGGGTCGCGTCTGTTGATAACTGATTTTGGTAGACTTTTAGGAGTCCATTCTACATTCTGAAAGATGGATCAAGTATCCCCATGTGTCTACTTTCCAATGAGCCATCAAGATCCAAAAAATACCCATGGGAAGGCCTCCAAAACTTGATTTTTCCAACCTTACTTAGAAGCGTCACGCCAGTCTAGATTTAATGGCGAGAACATGAAAATGGTGAGGTTTTTTGAGTTTATGATCAAAATAGGAAGCTTTCATGCAAAACTAAGCTGATATTTGGCATGTACTCATCATTATGCACTCATCCATGTAGGAAAGATTTCATTTAGATGTCTAGGGAAAAAGGGTCGTGCCTCTACACGACACTTCTGTGTGCCATTTCTGTTTGCGGAGGCTTAGGAGTCCTTGAACAATCTTTGGAAGCTGGAAGAAATCAAAGATTATCTTGAAACCAAGAAGAAATCCAAACATTGCGAATGTCCCAGAAGGGTCTCGATGTGGGTCGCACTGCCAAAAAGGTCACACAAAGAGTAGGAGTGCTTAGAAAGGTCGCACCTCCTGAGAAGGGTCGCACCTCTCCCAAAATGCAACAAAACCCTCTATTTTTCACAATTTTTCTCCTTTTTGAGTTTGCACGATGATGACTAAGAGATCTTGAGATTTTTAAGAGTGCAAATGAGTTAAAAAAAACTCATCTTACCCTTTTAAACTCGAATTTGGAACCTTGACACTTTATAACCTTTGAAATTTGAACCTTTGTAACTTTATTGGATTTCTTGAAACATTGGATCTTTTTGGAACTCTGAACTGCAGCCTTTGGAACTTTGAAGTACTTATTACATATAAAAACATAAAATTACATTTGAAATCAAAATTTATTGAAGAGACTTGCTTATTACCACTCCTCCTTTGCCAGATTTTATGCATGAAATGAAAGTTTTAGTGACCTTGAAACCCTAATGACCTAATGGAGACACTAAACTGAATGAAATCATGATGGTGATGACTGACATGATGATCATAGTTGAGTTTAGGCTTTTGTGATCCATATCAAGTTTTTTGAGAAGATTTTTCGGCATAAATCATATTAGAATGCATATGTCGACGTGTTTCAAACCAATGAGTGTGGTTTATCATTAGGACAAGTTGAAGAACCAGATCATGGCTGCATGTTAAATAGAAAGAGAAGAACATCCAACGATTATCTTTGACCAGGCAACGACTATATTGAACAAGTCAACTCGACTAGCTAACGACTATATTTGATTGGGAAACGGCTAACTGAACTGGACCAAGGGATAGGGACCGGAAAACAAAATTAGTTAAATAGTTAGTAAGTCAGTTATATACCTATTACCATATTTAAATAAGGTAATGTATATATTAATTAATGGGAATTAATTAGTTACCGAAAGGACTTATATAAAAGTCATATAATTAAATATTTAGTTAGTTAATTGAAAGTTAGTTTAATATCCATTATCATATATAAGTTAGGTAATGTATTGAATCAAAAGTACTAATATTAAACTTATATAAAAGTTATATAATTAAATATTAAATATTATATTAATGTTATATACTTAAATATTTATTTAATTAATTGTAAGTTAGTTTTAATCATATTCAATTAAAAGGGCTAATATTAAATTTATATAATTAAACAGTTAATTGAAAGTTAGTTTAATATCTATTATTATATATAAATAAGGTAAATTAATATGAATCAAAGGGGTTCATATTAAATTTATATAATTTTTTTTTTGCTGTAACAAGAGCCCATCCTTCTATTTCATTAATTCAAAATAAATTTACATAATGTACATGAATTCGTCCATTTACAAGAACTTCGGACCAAGAGTCCCTTACCAAAAACAAATATCCAACACCCAACCCCAGACAGAACCCAACCCGCGGGAAACCATCGCATAAATTTACAACGGTTATCCCCGGCCCCAAAAACCGCGCCAAAGGGTGATCAAACCCACTTGGCCCCACAAAGTAACCTGCTCCGTCCCAACCGTCGATCCGGGCGCTTGGATCCAACGACCAGGAACCATATCGCTCCTCCCAACACGACCAAATGTTAGTCCGCGATGAAGGGTGGTAATCAAAACAACCTTCTGCCATGTGTTGAATACTCAATGGTATCACTGTGGAAAAAGTAAAACCGCTTACCATGCATGTGACGCGCGACCACCAGGAAGCCAGCCTTGGCGAGGTTTTCCAACTCGAAAACGGTAAGGAGCTCGATTCTGGTAACTGGAAAAATAAGCCTCCCGCCCATCCTGATTTTACGACGGAGCCTGAATTTGAGATTACCCTGAAAAAGAAGATGACCTATCTTGAAACCTTCTGAAAACTGGGGAATCCTGAAGAAATACTTCGAGGGGAGAGCAGCCTATCAAGAGGCATTGAAAGCTGTAGCTCGGTAAAATCATTCTGTGCTTGACATCCTTCCTCGATATCGAGCCACTTCTTTGTCCTCTGTAGCTTTTTCCTCACAGAGAGCCTTTAAACGGTTCTGGGGCATTTCCTGCCACTTCTTCTTCATCCTGCAATCCGCACTATTCACACCTTGGCTGGCCAGAATGTCTGCTAGCTTATTGGCCTTCCAACGCACATGGTTGAAGCTAACAGTGTGAAATCCTTGAAGGTGTTCATGAATTCTTTGATAAGCCTGAATTAGTCTCCAGTGATTAGAGACTTTCTCCGGTTTAGTGCCATAGCTCATTCTTTTTACAGAGTTAATGGTTATTTCTGAGTCCGCTTCTATAATGACATTTGAGCTATGGTTTTGAATCAGAATTTCCAGACATTGCTCCAAAGTCATTAATTCCGCCATATTATTTGTGGCTCTACCTAAATAGTTGTGGAAGATTAAGATGATACTGCCCTTTTCATCCCTTAAAACTCCTCCAAAACCTGTTGTTCCCGGATTTCCTTTTGAGGTTCCATCAATATTGAATTTCAGATAGCTTTGCGATGGAGGTTGCTAGAAATCCTTCTCTATGTACATAGCTATGTCCTTTTTTACTAGTCCTTGGGGAATAATCTCTTGCAATCCCAGAAGCCTGAGTGTTCTCAGCTCCGTCTTTGAGGGAGGATTCTTTGGGATGTTGCGAACTGTGGTGCTGACTGTCTCCCTGATCTGGTTCAAAATCAAATCATATATCCGCTGAGGGTTGGACTTTTCATTCTTGAAAATTATTTTATTCCTTTCTTTCCACACATTCCATATAATGAAACCTGGTGTGAAGGCCCGAGCCAGATTAAGTGATTCATTCTCCGAAATGATCTTTCTCCACTTATTTAGGGTATTAGTGATACACCCTCTGTCCCTATCTGTCTGTTGGAAAATGTTGGAAAAAGAATCCCATAGCCAGGTGGTGTAGGAGCAGCTATTGAGAATGTGCTCCATAGTTTCCTCCTGCTCTTCACAAAGCTAGCATCTGGAAGGACCCAAAATACCCCTTTTTCTAATATTGTCCCAAGTCAAGATTTTCTTATGATGAACCAACCACATGAAAAGCTTGATCTTCATCCACCCTTGGTATTTCCAGAGGTGCTGCCAGGTTTTTCCTGGAATACTGGAATCTAGCCCAAGGAGAATACCTTTTGCTTCCTTTAGATTAAAGGTACCTTTATTGTTGTTACCCCATCTTAATTGATCCCACCCCTCTGTAACCAAGATCATCCTTTGTTTAAGTAAGCTTCTCAGTGCCTCTGCTTCTAATTTTATGGGGCTGTCATCTCTGCAGTCAATGCTTCTCTAGCTTCTCCACTTTCCCTATGTTTGAGAAATATCCCAGAAATCCTTTACTTTGTTTAGCCCAGAATCTTTTTTTTTTTTGAGACTTAAAAAGTCCTCTTTTAACAGCACTGTTTCTTGTTGCCATTTGTCCTCTCAAAAGAGTGCTAGATCACCTGCTCTGATTTCCTAGAAACTGTTTTTTTGCACTATGCTTCTATTATCCCAGGCCCTGTTCCAGATATAAGAGCCCTTTATGTTTCCTGACATTCTTATGAGATCATTAGTGTGCAAGAGTTTGCATATTTTTCTTTCTAGATCCTTTCCCAATGGGCTTTTGGCTCTTGCACCCATCTCCACCAAAGCTTGGCTCCTAACACTTTACTAAGAATCTCCTGATCATCTAAGCCTAGACCTCCATGGTCCTTCGGTTTGCAGATTTTGTCCCAGGATACTAGGGCCCATTTCTTCCTTGTTTCCTCCTTACCCCACAGGAAATCTCTTTGAATATTTCTAAATTGCTCTAAGACCCCTTTGGGAGCTGGGAGGGCTGATAACATGAAAACCGGGATGGATTGGAGAACAACCTTTGTCAAAAACAGCCTTCCAGCCAGATTCAAGGCTCTGATGGTCCATTTTTTAACTTTATCCTGCAACTTATTTAGCACAGGTTCCCAGATACTTTTTAGCATAGGTTTGGCTGTGAGAGGAACTCCCAAATATTAAGGGGAGGGAATCCCTTTGGAAGCCAAGGATTCTTGAGATATTTCTCTGAATAGCAATGTTAGTGTTTAAGAAAAATATTTTTGATTTAGAAAGATTGACTTCCATACCTGTTGCCCTTCCAAAAACATTAAGGATTTGTTTGTAGGCTGAAGCTTCTTTGACTGTGGGAATACCTTGCAACATGGTGTCATCTACAAATTGTTGGTGCGTCAGTGTCTGACCATTCTTAGTCAATTGAAGACCCTTAATTTTGCCCATGGCTTTGGCCTGCTTGATAGACCTCCCGAGTCCTTCCATCATGAGGATAAAGAGGAAGGGAGAGAGCGGGTCTCCTTGCCTAAGGCCTCTAGAAGGAATGAAGAGCTCTGAGGGAGAGCCATTAATCAAAATAGAAAAGCTGGAAGTAGTCACCAGAGCCATTACCCATCTGACCCAATTGTGATCGAACCCAAAGGCCGTGAGCACCTTCTTGATATAAACCCAATTGACCTTGTCATAAGCTTTGGCAATATCCAATTGCATGATCATCCCTGCCTGCTTTTTGCTAGTGAGAGAGTGAACCACCTCATGGGCTTGAATAATGTTGTTCAAAATTTGTCTGCCCTCTACATAACCTGATTGCTCCTCCGACACTAATAAATGAAGGAGAGGATTGAGTCTGTTAGCCACTACCTTGGTTATTATCTTGTATGCTACATTGCATAAAGCTATGGGTCTGTACTTATCTGCTATTTGAACTGAGTCCTGTTTGGGAATCAATGAAATGAAGGAGGTGTTGAGGGCTTTCAGGATAGTTTACTACCCCTGGAATCCTCTACAACATCCAAAATATCCAGTTTGACTATGTCCCAACAAGCTTTGAAAAAATCTACATTAAACCCATCTAGGCCTGATGCTTTGCCATTCTGCATTTCTTTGAGGACTTCGCTGAGTTCCTCTTCAGTTACTAGTTTATTTAGGTTAATATTGTCCTCTCTGGACACCAGCTTAGGGATAAATCTAGTAATTTCCTTTATGTATTGCTCCCTGTCTAGAATGTTTTCCCCGGTATATGTTTCGGAAATGATGAACAAGCACGGCTTCAATGTCTTTATGTGTGTTCTGAAACTCCCCATTCTTATCCTTTATCACTGAGATTCTGTTGAATGCTCTATGGGCCATAGTGGATCTATGGAAAAATCTTGTATTGCGTTCTCCTTCTTTGAGCCATTGCACTCTGGACTTTTGCCTCCAAAATATTTCCTCTTGTTTGCAGAGGTTCTCCCATTCATGATGAAGTTTATCAGCCTGCTCATTTTTTTCTTTGTAAAAGCCATCCTTGATCAGTACCTGGTTGAGTTCCTGCATTTTGATTTCCACTGATTTTTTGTCCACAAAAATGTTACCGAACTCCTTCTTATTCCATTATTTGAGTCTAAACTTAATGTGCTTTAGTCTTTTATGAAGGAGAAACATTTTGGATCCTTGAAATTGCAAGTCCTCATTCCACCATTTTCTGATGTTACTCAAGAAATTCGGGTGGGAGAGCCAGATATTCTCGAATCTGAAGGGTCTATTCCTGGGAGAATCCAAACCCTTGATTTCCAATTGAATTTGCCAGTGGTCTGAGCCTCCAAAGGGAAGAATTCTTGCTGTAATTTCATTATCTATAAGCATAAGCCCCTTTGATATCATGAACCTGTCTAACCTGGAGGCCACCTGTGCTTCCCCTCCTCTCTTATTGTTCCAAGTAAAAAGGCCATTGCCTAAGTCTGAGTCAACCAATTTCATATTATCTGTGAACGTTTGGAATGCTAATGAGTCTTTGTTTAGCGCTCTGGTTCCTCCTCTTTTTTTCGAAAGAGATTTTATCATATTAAAATCCCCTCCCATGATCCAAGGAATACTAGCCTGTCTATTCCTGAGATCAATGAGGGATTATAGCAATCTGAGTTTATCATCTATTCTTTGAGGACCGTAAGCATTAGTGACTAGAAAGGTTTCAGAAACCCCCACTGGTTGAATGACTACAGATAAATAATTTCTGGATGCCTTTGCATCTGTTACGCTAATTTTTTGGGGGTTCCAAAGAGTGAGAATGCCCCCAGCTGTGTTCTCTGCTTTAACTTCTAAAAACTCAAATCTATTGAGCCATTTGCTATGGATTTATTTTTCTGGATGGAACACTTCGTTTCCTGGATGAAGATCATATCCGGCATATCTCGTTTCATTCTAAAACTCAACATTCGTTGCTTTCTTTTACTACCTAGACCTCTTATATTCCAATATGTAAACTTCATAATTAAAGTTTCGTAAAGGAGTAACTGGTCAGGTCTTTCATCTTACCTGAGTCTATCATCAGCTTTCCACACTCCATCAATAGCTCCTTTTGATTTTTCTTGCCTCTCTTCTTTCCTGCATTTCTGGCAGCTAATCCTGGAGTTGATTTCATTGTTTTCACACCTCTGCACTCCTGCATGTCTATGATTTTTCCTTTAGCTGATCCACTTTCCTGAGTTTTCCACAAAAACAACTGCTGTATTCTATTGCATTCATCTTGAGGTAATGAATCTATCCCCACTGTAGTTCCTTGCTTCAGGAACCCTTCCAAATCTAGGTGTTCTTTGTCTAGAATTTCCTAAAGTTCATGATCCTCCAGATCTGTTTCACTCTCAGTCATTTCCTGGTCCATCTCTGGCTCTGTTTCATTCATTATGGTTTCTTCCTTATCATTAGTATTTTGTGTTGGCTTGTTGTTCTCCTCTTTCTCCTTTTCGTTAGGGCCTTCCTCCATGGATTGGTTTTCATTTGGCATTTCTTCCATCTCTCCCAGAGCTTGGAACTTATTCTGACTGGCCTTTTGCTCCTCATTATGTTGCTTCTTTGGTTCTTTTTTACCGCCTTTTCCTCTGCTTGTCACCTTCTGAAAGCTTTCAGTGTCCTTCTTTGTATTCAGTTTGCTTTTGTCTTCTGCTTTATTGAGAGGGCAGTCTTTGATCAAGTGTCCATGTTCGTGGCATTTTTGGCATCTAAACGGAATATGCTCGTAGTCCACCGTTTGCACCCATTCTTTATCTAAAACTTCCAGGATAAATTCATCTGGAAGAGCTCCGGAAAGATCCATCTCCACACAAATCCTAGCATAGGAAGTATATTTACCCCTTCTGGTGGCTTCCGAGGCTTTGAAAAAACGACCTAGTTTGTTGCTTATGGCCACAAGTGATTCAGTTTGCCAATAATCCAGAGGTAGAGAATAGAGCCTTACCTAGACAGGAACTGAAGTGAAAGTCTCCCGTTCTGGGACAAATTTCATCACCCAAGGCCGCATATAGAGGCCAATTGCTGCAAAAAAGTAGGGTCCTCCTTCGAATATTCTATCTTTGTCTTCGATGTTTGTAAAAACCACTGTGAAGAATCCTTTTGACCCAAGATGAAGATCGATGCTGCCTTTGGGTTTCCAGTGATACTTGATCCATGTCTGTAAAGCCTTTTCAGTGGGCCATAATCCCATGAATTTGCATATTATGGCGTAAGACTCCATATGTTCCCTATGCTCCTGCAGTGCAGGATTATTTAATACTACTCTTGGAGTGATTTTAATTTTGGGTCTGCAAGGTCCCTTTTGTTGTTTTCCCCTATTCCCCGGTTTTTGTCTTCTTCCTCCTTGTCTTTTGTGCTGGTATTTTCCTTGGACTTTGCCCTATTTGTCTCCTTTTCATTATTTCTTCTTTCTTCCTCCCCTGAACCTTTGACATTACCCAGATGTGACTTGCCTCTGCTGGCTAACTGCATCTTTGTAAGAGGGAGTGGAGCTCCCTCCTCTGTGGCCCTCCATTAGGGTCAGACTCTGAGACTTTCAGAAACTCTGCGCGGTTTTCAGTTTTTCGCACCCTCAAGACTCCATCTCTCAAAAGCTTAGGAAGATTCACCCTAACTTGGAGGCCGAGATTCGGGGGAAATTTATATAATTAAATATTTAATATTATATTAAAGTTATATAAATAAATATTTCGTTAATTAATTGTAATTTAGTTTTAATTATATTTAGTCAGAAGAGCTAATATTAAATAATTAAATAGTTAATTGTAAGTTAGTATTGTTATAGCTGTTACCATAACAATTAAATTGTTGTATAACCTATTAATAGATCTTATTAATAAACTACATATAAACTTAAATCACTAAGCCATAAACTTAAAACTATCTAATTAAATATAAAACATTAATAAAATATAATAAGAATAATTCATTAGAAGAATAACTTATTAAGATAATTAAATAATGGACCAAGGAAATGGGCAAATTTCCCAAAAATAACTAAACTAAAGAGGAGAAAGAAAGTAGTTGTTTTAAATTGGTTAGATAATTAAAATAGTTCTCATCTTAAAAATCCTACATCAATAATTAGGTAAGGAAAAAAAGGATTTTTATTCCTTGAATAAACAAAATCGTTCTTAATATTAATCGAGAAGAAGTGAAAGAGAACAGGCGAACAATTTTATTTTTATTTATTTATTTATTATTATTATTTTCTTTTAACATAAAAATCAAAGAGACGATAAAAAGGAAACACCAACGATCCAGAAAATGAGGGGTAAAAAACAAGGAAGGCTCCACCGAGATGAACACCCCAAGGAGCAGAGGCGGGGGGGAAACGGCTAGGAAGAGAGGGCAGGGATCCAAAAACTGCTAATTTTCCAGCCGTCATCTCTATTGAGATTGCTCAACCTTTTTTCAATCTCAATGGCTTCTCTAAATTTCCGGTGATGAAACTGAGCAACCCTAGCAATAATACGTGTCTCCTCCATACATACATGATAGTCTCTTAATGATGATACACTTAGCTGAGTGATGAAAGTGACCGACATGTGAAATTCTTGAGAGAGTAGAAATAACCCTAGACACACTAACCAATGACCAAATTTTATTATGAAAACATAGTGACATGATAAAATTTGAATTTGAGACCCCTAACAAAACTTGGTAAAAACATATTTGATCATTGGTGACAGGCAAAACTGACTGATGTTAACACTCCCCAAACATATTTCAGAAAATCAAAGAGGGTTTGTTTTCAAAGACAAATAATAAATAACATAGTGTCGGCACAGAAGGAAATGCATTCCAACCATAGAAGAGGAGACAAATATATGATAATTAAACCAGATATGGAAAACACCTTCAACAAAGTTTGCCATGAATTTATTCTTAAGGTATTGGAGAAATTTGGCTTTGACATTAGGTTTATTGATTGGATTTCTCATTGCATTTCCAACTTATGGATCTCGCCTCTTGTCAATGGAAGATCATTTGGTTTATTTAGGGCTTCTAGAGTTTTGTGTCAAGGTTGTCCATTGTCCCCCTTTCTCTACATTCTAATGGTAGATTCCCTAAATGGGTGACTAGAATATGAGAGAAGAAGGGAAAATATTGTTGGCATAAGATACGTGAGAGGAACTAAAAGCATAAACCACTCACAATTTACAGAATACACACTTTTTATAGGAGGAGCTTCAATCATTATTGTTGAAAGATTCCTGCTTGTTTTGAAAAATTTTCTATTAGCTTTAACAAGGAAAATAAGCAAAAGAAAATCTCAAATATTTTCTTGGAATAATAGCAATCTTCTACAAAGACAGTTGGCCCATGTATTGGGCTTCCCCTCAACATTTTCTTAGAAATATTTTAAGTATTTTGGCATCCCAATATGTCTCAAATTCCAATGCTCTCAAGCATGAGAAGGAATACTTTCCAAATTCAAGGAAAATTTCAATAAATGGGAAGAAATCTGTCTTAACTTTCCAGGTATATTTGTCATAGTAAAACTAATTCTCTATACCCTCCTATTGTATAAATTCACTTCTGTCTTAGCCCTGTTGGAGTTCTCAATGAAATAGATAAATTCATTTGGAAATTTCTTTAGGAAGGGGTAAGTCAGATAAAAATAAATTTCATCCAAACAAATGGGCAATGATTAGGGTTCTGAAAGTCCATGGGGGTTTACGAATTAGAGACCATACCCTCATGAATATAGCCCTAGGAGATAAATTGGTTTGTAGTTTCATAACTAAGAAATCGGACTGGTGGAAAAAGGCCTTAAGGTGAAAATAATTCTTCAGTGAAAGAGAAAACTAATTGGAATCCTTAAATCCCACCTAAGGAAGCTCTTCTATTTGGAAACTCTTTTCAACCTCAATTGGATTTATCAAAGATCATATTTCTTGGACACCTAGGAATGGAAAGGATATACATATCTGGTCTGATTGAATATTAAGCTATTCATCCCTGGAGAGGAATTGAGATCTGGTACCATTGAGTGAATGGCCACCCTCTTGAAATAAATATTCCTTAGAAGACATATCAGTGCAAGAAAAAGCTAGTAATTGTTGGCTATGTGTTATATTCCTTGCATGAATTATATGCACCTTGAACAAAGGCAGGTCTTAGGAGGGTGGGGCAAAGACTTAAGAAAAAAAAATTGGTGTTTTTTTGCATCAACTTTTGGCAATTTTTGGCCCACGAATTTGCTAAAAGTGGTTTTGTGGCACATGGTGGTTTTTCCCATGGTTTTGTAGTATGGTTATGGAACTTATTATTTATTTTTTGTTATTTAACTCTTTTTGAATTAGTGATACTGGTATCCTAAGATAAGGTGGGGAATGTGAGAATGTGAGATGGTTGATGAACCATGTACGTGAAAAGGTGTCCTAGAGAAGTGCCATATACAACAACTGGTTACCCATGTACTTTGGTAGCTAGTAAGCCTTTTATATGGACTTTGATAGAGTGATTGGGACTAAGTTAATCTCCCCAATTCAAGTTTAAGGGGGGGGGGTGTGTTATGGTAGTTCAGGTAAACTTGGCTTGGTCAAATTACCAACGATTTTTGAGCTCTAGGTTTATGAAAAACCATGACATTCATGTAAATATAACCTATTTAAATGTAGAAAGACTATAGGTAAATTTTTCCTGCTGTCCATTGGGATCCCAAGAAATGATGTTTTTAGACACCACCACTTCTCTCGGTTGTGTGAACCTAACAAACCTTGACACAATCCCATAACACTTATAAGGGTAGGCAATAAAATTTAAATAATTATTTTCAGGCTATACACCAAAAATATAGGGAGGCAAAAGATACAAGAGGATGAAAAAGCACTATTTATTTAATGAAGGTTATTCCTCCCTTATTTTTCTCTATGACCCTCCTCCTAAAAGTCAAATATGGTCAATTGTTTGGAAACCCAATTGTCTACCAAAGGTAAATTCTTTCAGATGGACGCTAGCACACAAGTTATGGGTAATTGGAAATCTAAAAAAAGAGAGGCATAAATTGGTCATCTCGTTGCCCTATCTGCTTCACCCAAGAAGAATTGATTTCTTAACTCTTTTTTTCTTACCCCTTTACATGGGAAGTTTGGTCAAATTCCTTGGGACGCCTCAATGGCATACTTTTGTGGCCAGATCAAGTATTAGACTTTCATTTTCCTCATGGCAGCAACGTTAT
Organism: Pinus tabuliformis; assembly: GCA_031772625.1. Lineage (NCBI taxonomy): Eukaryota > Viridiplantae > Streptophyta > Pinopsida > Pinales > Pinaceae > Pinus > Pinus tabuliformis. Next base: position 931,735,004 of record CM062814.1, read on the forward strand.
GCAGTCAAATTTGCTAGGAAAAAGTTCTTTAAGGAGCTTTGGTCAACCATTCTTAAGTTATTATGCTTGAAAGTATGCATTGGTTGAAATAACAGTATCTTTAAAAATTAAAATATTTGTTCATAGTATTATGCTTGAAATAATAGTATCTTTAAAAATAAAAATCTCCGTTCATAGTTAGTTTCCATGAGAGCGTGATCCCTTTGCGCAAAGTTTTGGAAGCAAGCATATCACCCCCCTCAATTAGACCAATGCCTAGATCCTCAGTAGAAAGTTTGGTTTACAAAAACTTTCCCAGAACATGGCAATAAGGATGACCCGAAAGGAAAATGAAAAATGAAAGAGGAACCATGGAATTTGAGGATAGTTAAGTAGTACTTTTAAACATGGAGGAAAGACCAATTTTCCTATGCTCTACACTTTAATGGTGCATCAAAGAGGAATTTGGGATTGGTAGGAGCAAGAGTGGTATTACTAAAACTTGATGAAAAAGGGAAACAAAATACTCTTGGGGGCTATGACCCATGACCAACAACCATGCCGAGGCATATGGACTACTTCAAGGAATTATTCTAGCCAAATCCACTTTGATCAATCTCCTTCAAGTCACGTGAGACTCACAATTAATCATTCAACAGATGGTGAAAAATACCTTACCAAAAGAGATGAAATTAAGAAATATAATTGAAATAAATAGGGCTATCATTCAACCCTTCTCTATGGTTTGTTTTTTTCATATTATCAAAATAAAAAATACTGAAGATGATAACATGGAAAATAAAGGAACTAAGTTAGAGTTGTTTGTCCTAATGGTGAATGGGACTCCAATATATAACCAAATTCTCTAATAATTGATGGAATTTAAGGTTTTAATAATAAAATAGGTGAGGCTAAGGAGGAGGCTCACTTCATATGTTGCCCCCCCTCTTAAGAATATTTGACATGCAATCATGTAAACTCCATAGGAATTCATTGCAAATATGGTGCAGTTTGTTGTGGAGATTTATGTTCCCATGTATGACAAAGGGAGGAAGGAGTAAATTCTGATATAGCTTGAAGAGGATTGAGTTTAATGCTTGAGAGTGGCAACTATCCATGATGCCTTCCCATGGGTGGAATAACACATCTGGAAGAGATGTCTCAAGGCTATCTTTGCAGGAAAAATTAAGAGCTAAGGAGACAAAAAAGTGACCTTTCCTTGGTGGAATCACCCTTTGGGATTTGACATCTTGTCTTGCGCACAAGCAAAGTTCGAAACTTAGCTTTCTTTGCTCTACTTTAGCAGGGGATGAAAATCTATGTTTCTTTATAGGAAGGGCATCGTTGTAGAGTGTGACGTCTTCTATGTTCATCCTCTACACCTGATATGAAAGAAAAACCATATTTCAGGTATGTTTTGATTGTCTTACCCATGTGTTGGTTTCAAAATTGTCCCGACGACAAAGAATAATTTAGAAAGACATTCACCAAGGATTTAAAGATCCTCCTGCTTTAGGATGGAGAGTGGCCCTTTCCATCCACAAGGGGTATTCCCTGTATTTAGTATTAATATATTTTCTATAGTAGCAAATAGATGTAGCCAGATTATAGACAAGGGATGTAAGATGAAAGGTGAAGATTAATAACAAAGAGGAGACCATAAAGCATTCAAAATAAGGTTGGATATTCAAGGTCTGCCATCATATGTTCCTTTATTCCTGCCACACAGATACTCACAAGTTAGTGAATGAAATATTTAGAGGAAAATTGTGTCTAACAAATATCATGAGTATTTGCTAGCACAAAAGAGCATGAACCTACTAAATACTAAGTAATAGTATATATTTTTCTTAGTATTCAATAAGAAGAAAACACATTAAAACACATTAGATACTAAGTAATAACATATATTCGCCTTAGAAATCTCATAAGAGGAGAACATATAGAAACACTTTAAACACTAGGTAATAACATGTATTAGCCTTAATATTTAATAAAAGGAAAACATACTAGATACTAATTAATAACATGTATTTTCCTTAGTACCTAATAAGAGGAAAACACATTAAGTTGCATGACCAAACCTGTGGCATGCATGAAAACCATAAATAAACCATGAAACTTAATGGTTAACAATAAATGTAGATTTTTATAGCAAAAATTATTTAAAAAAACAAATTCTTTATGGTTAATGAGCGATATTTATGGTTAATGAGCGATATTATATACCATTTCTCATATAAAAATTCCAAAATAAATAATTTCTCAAAACCTTAAATCATCAAATTATTATTTTATTCATTATTTAAGAACTACAATCTTCATGACACATGAGTGATAGTATATATCAGACTCGTAAAAAGTTTAGAGAAAGGTAAATTCTTAAAAAGCTAATTTATTAAACCATGTTCAAGGTAGTCACTGAGTAAAAAGTAATAAAGCACATGTCAACATTAAAATTACTCATGATTGTAACTCATTATTACAAAAATATGCAATTATATAGAAGTAAGAAAAATATTTGGAATACATAAAAAAAACTTTATAATCACAAAGCAAAATGAACATAATTTGTGTGGTGGAGACAACCATTGTAGGCTAATCTCAATCTACTCCATTATAGTTTGGCTCCACAACATTTCCTCAACACAATCTCCTTTCTTTTGCATAAAAACCTCCCTTACTCTAATCATTCATTACTTTTTTATCTTCAGAAAGATTAGTTTTTTAATTCATTTTTATAACTTCCTCTCACTAAAACCTAATATTAATATTAACCACATTAACAATTTCTCCTTGAATTCACATAGTTTATTAAAATACATAATCTCTTTGTTGAATTATTTATACTCAAATCTTAAATCCCTTTTGAACTTATTTTCCTCCCATGAAAAACAAGAATTATAAGGACATATGTACGTGCGAAGGAAATGGGACTTTATGCATTATTTTAAGGACTTAATGAAATGCTTTTTCTTTTAAGCTTTAGCTTTTGTTTAAACCAAAAAATTCCCGAAATAAGATTTGTATTGTTTCACGTGCATTTTAATAAGGTTTTAATTAAGTTATAGTTTGAACATTTTCCGACATCACCGTTGAGATATTTAAGTAGAGAAATATGGAGTTAAATTTAATAATTAAAGAAATTATGTCTTCATCCAGCGGATTGAGTAGTTGTGTGTGGCTAGAGGTATATATGCAGTAGTTGGAATTGAACTGTTCCCATTTCACACAAACATACAATTACACGTAAGAATGGAGTTTGATTCTATAGTGCATTTTTTTTTTTTTTTTTAATTTTCTTCAAATAAAACTTAAGTCAAAGCATTTTCCAAATAACCTTTAAACTTTGGTCTTTAATATTATGAATACAAGTAAACCTTAGAATTGATGGTATATTTGTTTGATAATATTTTAGAAATATAAATCAATTTTAAATAAATGATTTTTGAAATTGATAAATAAATGATTTTTAAAATAGATATTGGGATGTGAAATTGTTTTCATATTAATTATTTTATTCCGATCTATATTGCTTTCTTTCTATTAAGTTAGGTATGAGTATAAAATTGGAATGGAAACAAGCAAGGCATTAGAGCCATCCAACAACTTGTCTAAGACCATATTGGCCTCAAAACTATCATTAGGAAAAGAATAAGGGGAACTAGCCATCATAAAGTGCGGAACAAACACACAACTACCTTTTATAGTGTAGAGGAGAGGAAGAATGAATATACTAGCAACAACCTCAAACACCTTTGCCATATTCAAATACTAGGAGGGCGAGATATAGAGGGGAACTCTGATGATGCACAAGCCAAACTGCCACCATAATTCAATCTCCATGCCACAAAGATTGTCTTAACGAGGAATTGACAAGGTCTTAGATGGCTTCCGTAAGAACAAATTTCCATTCAGAGCATTCCTCATCAGAGCCGAGAAGAGCCACCCAACTTCAAACGTGAAAGATATAAATAGATTAGACTCCACTATCTCGAAAGGCTTAGACAAAACTTCAAATTGCAATTCTAATTAATAACACCAGACACGAAATTAATAAGCCTGTAATTAAATATTTCCCATAAATCAATACTTGGGAGGTTCACCATTTTACAAGGTAGAGGATCGGTGAAGACCCACGTGCCCATCCTTGAAGAAATGGATAGCCACGCGATGCCCTGCCTTTGTTGATCCATTAACCAATCATAACTTTGTATCCCATATACATAATTGTGCCCCGCCTCTTAGAAAAATTAACTATCGTATTCAAGTTAGGGGATAGGAGAGTAACACTCACGATTATCCATAAAAATTATCCCTTGCCAAAGGTTGGGGCATTTTTTAGCTAAGTCTTCTGCTTCCACATTCAAATGCCTAAGAATGTGGCAAAATTCAATATTTTCAAATTGCGATGCAATACTGATCACTCTTTGGGCCATAGGAAGAGGCAGAGAACTAATCCATTCTCTGGCTTGAGCCAAATGTCTAATAACAACCAAGGAGTCTCTCAAGAACACAAGATTATGCATTTTGTTTGTAATGGATATCTCCAAACCTTTCCAAAGACCAAGGAACTCAACTAAGTTGTTGGCTGCAGTTCCTAATCCCCAAGCATATTTGGACACATTTTTTTCATTAGGGCTTATGACGACCGCTCCCGCTCCAACCTCCTTAGTTGTGATTATGATTGTTTATAATATTTAGTGATATGTATTATTATGATATCTAGTTAGTGGTGTTAATCATTTGATCATAAGCATATGTATGTATATGTTTATATTTGATGAATAATATTGGAAAAATTAACTAATAATAATAATAATACACACACACACACACATTCTTATTGATATGTGGAATTATTTAAATAATGTCGCTCACTATTCTCTAAGCATTATCCTCTTTTATTATCAAGGTTAGGTTTCAATGATTCAAGGGGAGAGTGATTTTGATTAGGGTAAGGTAGGATAGTGAAAATGAATCTCGCTAGATATGACAAGGCTAGCAGTAACAGAGTAAAGGTTCATATAATGCAAAATCCACAAGGGTAGCCAATTTTTGAAGAGGATCAAATTGGGTTACAATACCATGAATTTGCTTGAAATTGCATGTTCAACTGGGAAATATCCCATCTCCGAGTAAAATTGGCCCATACAAGGAATGAATTAAAATGAAACCATGGTAATTGGTGTGTTGGAATGTTTGCCTATACACCTCTCTTTAGGGTTCAATAGTCCTTTCTTTCTATTGAGAAAGGCCTCTTAGAGCCATGCTCATAATCCAAAGTTTTTTCTCCTCTCATGCAGTAAGAAGGTTGCAATTCGTCAGATTGGTAATGTATATTGCAACTGTGGAAAGGTATAAAATATGGAAGCAAATTTGGAATAGATAGTACTTGTGGAAATTCGACACACATTGAGGAATGACTTGAGTATGTGGAGGTACTTGTGCTCAAGGACCAAGAGAAAGTCCTACATTTTATTATTGATATATTTGTATTCTGTTTTGGTTGCTCCTTATTTAAATATTTGCTATCATGGAATGTCACGGGAACCTTATGCACAGTGGAAATTCTAGTTTCATACAACTCATTGTGTTCTTTGGTAGTGTGGTCTCCCTATCTTAAAAGTGAATCCTTTCAAGTAGGAAAGCCTTTAGTTTGGAAGTGATTATTGGTTTCATCACATAGATTGGCATCAATGGAGGACATTTTCCTCATGCTAGAAGCATTAGAAGAAAGTGTTCAAACCTCGTACATCAAATACAATCAGTTGGAAAACATAGTAATGACCTTGTTGGAAGTTTTGGCAAAGAAAATGGAGCACTCACAATGCATCATGATGAGGTATGCAGTCTGCATCAATAAATGGAAGATATTTAAGGAATTATTAGCAATATGTCTCTTTAGATTTCCCTCATAGAAAGCATATAAAGTCATGAGATTGGGCCATCCCTAGATCTGAATGCGCTCACTTTGTAAGAAAACAAGAAGGTGGACAATGCCAAGGTCCCTTAGTAATTTGTTTAGTGAAAATGTATTATAAATTTTGCTTGATATTGTCGATCTTTTAGAAAGTTTTCACTTCCAAAGAGTTTGGTTTTGTAAGATAAGCTTATTTCTAGCTAGACATTATCCATGAGAGGATTGAGGAGTCTACAAACTTATCCAACCTTGGTATGAAAGCATATGTCCCTATCTAATGTACATGTTGTGTCCTAGGTGAAAATTTTTGCTTATAATATAAATTCCCATTACTGTTAAAGAAAATAATAACTAAAGACAGCAAGAGTGACTTCAATTCTCACAAGTGCAATTTAACACAAGTAAAGGTATATTTGATTTCTACCATGAAATAGCAAATATAGTGATTTTTTCTCATGAATAAAAAAAAAAACCAAAATGAAATTAATTGTTAAACACAATGGATCTTATTATTATTGGAACAAAAAAAATTATCATTCATTAATTATCAAATATTTTAAGCCAAGCCTAGCATCTCATTAATATTTTGGGGGAAACATAAGTTATTCATCAACAAACATGGATCATACATCAATTTGATATTCTAAACAAATGAGTACAAAGTTAATGGCAAGAAGAAGAGATAATTAAGGGGTGACATGAGTGGGAGTGGTGATTCTTGGCCCCGATGGACAAACAAAGATATGTTTTGTGTAATGTTCCAAACTTAAATAAATAGTGATATGCAAAGCAAAAACGATTTACAACACATAAATTTTAAACAATCAACAAATGCTGATAAAACTCTAGAAGTAATAACCATCTGGGCCATTTTATTAATCAATGGAGCAAGCACAATAGTATGGAGGAATGAACTTGGGCTTGCCTCAATGGCAAGCGTGACAGAACCCAAGTGATAATACAATGATCTCAAATGCTGGAAATGATTGTTCCTCTAATGCTTTGTACTGCCTAGAAAACTACACCACTGGTTGGAAAGGAACTGCAAGAAACTCCACTTCTGCTGCTCGGAAAATGCTACAAATTCATCCCAAAGATCCTTGACCAAAACCCACAAAAACCAAGAAATGGTTTGGCCTGATTTTGACCTCCCAAAATCGACCCCCAAAGGCAATGTGCAATCCCCAACAATTCTACATCGTCTGCTGCAAATATATGGATGAAAACCACACTTCTTTTGCTCAGAAAATTCTAAAACTTTATACCTATGATGCTTGTCAAAAACCCAGAAATAGTTTGGCCAGATTTTGACCTCCCAAATTCGACCTCCTCTATGGCCCATGCCCTCGAAACAGCTCCAGAAATATAGGCTGCAAGGAATGACCACAAAATCCTCCTCCAAGCTCTGAAATGGAAGAAAACACACTCCAAATATCTCCTCTAACCTCCATGGCAAAGCTCAGCCTCAAGGACTGATACTCTACCCACCAAATGAGCTCCCACAAACTGCCTCTGCGCTAGCCTAGGTAGTGCAAAAGTCACACTGCCAAGCCAGAAGCTCAATCAGCTCCCAAACACTCCTACATGCTGAAAATCCCCCCTAGCCTCCTCTCTAGAAAATCTCACATCAAATCTCCACTTTGAAGCACCACCAATGAACTCGACCTCCTCTCCACTGCGTCCCCTAGTAATACACACAACTTGAAAGGGAAAGTTATTGTTGTGAATCACAATGTGATTCTCCTCCTGAAGAAATGAAGAAAACCTTCCTAGGGCGGCGGTTAAAGTCCTCCGAAGAAAGGGTGAGCTCTTCGCCTGAAGAACTCGTGCTAAACAACCAGTGACTCGGCTAAGCAGCTCTAGCAACCAAAGGGAAATCAATATACTCCAATAAGATGAATGAAATGAGGAGAGCTACCTTCCTTATATAGATTTCATGGAGCACTTTTCCCTCCAATTTTACCTCCATCGTGGGCCCTCACTTAACCACTTACATGAAAAAATTTCATGCAAACCGAACTAGGGAGTGCATATTTCCTTAGTGTGGGTAGCCCCCATGTGTAATTTAACCACAACAAAATAACTTCTCCTAAGTCTAATATCCTAATAAAAATTGAATAGGCCCAAAAATGCAATAATTAGTCTTGTTCCAAATTAATTTAGGAAGGGACATTACAATCCTCCCCTCCCAAATGTTGCTTGTTCCCAATCAACTTCAATTTTGGATGCTCAAGTATGTTCTCGCCCTCCCAAGTAGCATCCTCATCCGCCAAGCTCCTCCAATGCACCAAAAATATGTTGTCCTCAAGCAATGCTTGAACGAGCATCCTCTCTAACTTCTTCTCCCCACTGTCACTACAACATGTGCTAGGGTCCCAGATGCGCCACTGAATTGTCCCTAACCTCAACATTGTCCTAATACGAAAGAATCCTTCAATACCAAGATCCTAGGCCATCCTGTCCAACATGAAGCTCCCCTCGCTCCACTCCCTATCATGCCCGGTGCAAGTACCAGAAGTCCCCTGCTCCATCAGTGACTCACTAAAGCCCAATGGAAGATCTGTATGATCTTCCCCTGCAATAGCCAACACATCCCTAAAGGTTATTGAGCTGTGAAGAGTTGTGATGCCCCAGTTCCTTGCTAGTCCCAGGGTGGTGCCACCATGCTGACGCTACGCTACTCTAACTATTTCATACTCCCCATCATGCACAAACAATATCCTCCTCTCCTAGAACTCGATGGTGGAATACTGAAAGAGGCAAGACACATCCTACTTAGGCATCTCCATGGTGCCAAGGCCTATCCATCCAAATCTAACTCCGAACCCGTGCATCAACATAGAATGTTTTCCTCCCCATATGATCAAACCCTCTATGAACCCCCATGTGTCATCCCAAGAACAAACTATATCACTCTCTGCCACGTCTGCTCTCATCACGAGTGATTTATCAATCAACTGAATCCCTATAGACCATAGCCAGACTTGCTGCGGCATAGCCCTGATAACTGATGGAATCCCTCCGACCCTCATCTCTAGTTCTTGCATGCCACCCATATATAGGCTTTATACATCATGAACTAATCCGAGGCATGCTAAACTGTCTTGTGCCTGCCACTGTGTAGTACTGACAACCACTGGAAACCACGTCTGCCAAATAGCTACCCCCTGAATGTGACCAATAGATGGGTATTTGATACGTGCAATCAACTTAGTGTATGTGGATCCATCCTGCTCCTGACAACCATCGCCACTGGTTCGGCTACCTACCCCTTGGAGAATGTGCCGATACAATGTTAGGAACTCAGATACATACCAGACAACTGTCTCGGCCATACACAATATCCTCTGCTCATGCATGGTCCATACATGCCCTATGGAAAAATTGACACATGTCTCCCATATGACCAGCTTCCTAGGCATAGGATTAGTGATGAATGTTAATGCCATCTCTATCGGTGATCACCTCATCCCTTGACCTGTTCCTGTCAACTCACGCACCGACTCGATGCCCCCATTGAGAAGTATCCCCTCTATCGCACCAAGTGTCATCAAAATATCCTGGGTGAGCTCCCCGTCCCCTGTTGTTCATGCCCAGAGTGTCAAAGGACAACAACCAGATTGCCCATTCCTGTAAGTGATGTAGAAGAGGGTCAAGCGTGTGAGTCCTTGCAGATACCATCAAGTATCGGTCATTTGTGTCCCCCTCGATCTTGGGTGAACTACACCCAAAGGTATGCCCGGTATCTCCGTCCATGGGTGTCCTCGAAGGCAACACTCCAAGACCTTGCTATGTAGCACCATATGCCTCTGCATACCACCGATCATCCAAGTACTCTTGGACATGCCACTGTACACCGCGACCTAACCCAGTACACTGTTGGATACCCTCGGCTACAACTATGCCATCCTGTAACATCCTTCTTACCGCTTGTGTCACTGCACCTGTCACTCCTCGCATGTACTCAATGTGATGTGAGGCACTCCCACTCCATAATGCAGTCCAACACACTACATCACACCACCATGCATCTCCATGCCCACCTGTAGACCACTGCTCAACTCTAGATGCTCCCACACATCCCTGGATGTGATGGCCTCGAGCTATGTCTCTACATGTCGGGCCACACCTGATCAATATCATCACTTCCACCATATCATCACTATCCCCATCGATGAATGGATCTTCCCCCAAAATCCTCCCTTAGGGATCCGAGAAGTGACTGTCCCTATGTTTCAACAGTGATGGCACCACTGCTCTGCTCCTCTGCATCTTTTGTGCCCCACACAAAAGTGAAGAGTCCCCGGCTCCATACAAGGCACTGTTTGGTGGTCTTCCAATGCCACCTCCTCCAACAAACTCCTGCCAGAGTATGTTAATCACCCAGTGATCCCGTGTACAAATGTTGTACCAAGAAAACCAAAAGAGTTTTTCCATAAACTAGTTAGCCACTGGTGCTGACTGAGACTCCCCTAGAGAATGTGCACACTCAAATGTTAGGTCATTTGTACAATCCAGGTTGTAGTCAATTGGCATATATGGGAAATGATAGGTAGTCCCACCAGGAACCCAATGGCAGTTTTCGCTATCGGTATCGCCAATGCCTGGAAGCTCCTACTAAGCTACACCCAGGTCCACCACCATCTCCATAGCCCACTCCACTGGGTACCAACTAAAAATTTCTCGCCATACAACCCCAAGAGAGGGATCGAATGCACGAACTCCTGCACATAGAACAACCCTAGCATGCAGGTACTCCACCCTGTGCAACTCAGGTCGTCTCATCTTGCTATCTTGTTCAATACATGAATTCTGACTAGGTAGCTCTGTCTCTCTTTGTCCAATGGGCTAAGGTAACCTAACAATGTTTCCAACCTTGTCTATGTATGCCCGAAGAGGGCTGCTCTCATGCCCCAATGTGCACTCTAGTTGCACCAGTAGGGAATCCAACTGCTCCCCAACGTGAGTCAATTTGACCACGGACTCGACACAAACCACTCTCATGCCCTCTAGCTCCTCGTTTTGCTGTAGAATAGCCTCATGCACTAATGCGACCTTCCTTTTTAATGCTATAAGGTCAGCTTGAAACTGGTGGAACTGCCATGGGCATTTATCACATATAAACTTGGTCATAGATCCAAGTACCTTAGAAATTGTTGGCCTCTCGTCCATGGGTTGCTCCTCCTCAACATATGGCTCTATGTGTGTAGGCTCTATTTTCTTCACCAAGGTTTCAAATGGGGCTATCAAAGAGGTCTCTAATAAAGGCGACTCCTGTACCACAATGGGTATATCAATTCTCTCCTCACCATCCAGTGGGGTCTCAACATCATGCTCAACCTCCTCCTGAGGCTCCTGATATCTAAAGCTAGGTCTCCATTAACAAAAGCGCCCCTTGGTCTCACCCTCAAACTGTATTTGTCCTACCTTCTCCTTTTCAAAATATCTGGTACCCTGATCTGGTCGACTTTCCCCACATGATGTAGATGGTTGCACCCCTACGACTTGCTCACCTCTAAAATCTTTGTTGTAAGGGTGAGGATGGGTTTGGTCTATCACCCTCCTCAACTGGGCCAACCTCTCATCGTCCCAATGAATTCTACCCTAGAATTTTTGCATACTTGATTTCCCTTGAGCCATGGGTTTGTCTCTGGTTTCACCTGTCACTGTGCACTCATACCCAATTCTTCCATGATATTTTGGCTAGTTTCCCACAGCTGGGCCAAGATCATGCTTTGATACCACTATAATGTTCCAAACTTAAATAAATAGTGATATGAAAAGAAAAAAATATTTACAACACATAAATTTTTAACAATCAACAAATGCTCATAAAACTCCAGAAGTAATAACCAGCTGGGCCATTTTATTAATGATTCAATGGAGCAAGTACAATAGTATGGAAGAATGAACCTAGGCTTGCCTCGATGGAAAGCATGATAGAACCCAAGTGATAATACAATGATCTCAAATGTTGGAAATGACTACTCCTATAATGCTCTGTGCTACCTGGAAAACTACACTGTTAGGTGGAAATGAACAGCAAGAAACTCCACTTCTGCTTCTCAAAAAATGCTACAAATTCATCCCCAAGCTCCTTAACCAAAACCCACAAAAACCCAGAAATGGTTTGGTCCGATTTTGACCTCCCAAAATCGACCACTAAAGGCACTGTGCAATCTCCAACAATTCTACATTGTCTGCTGCAAAGATATGGCTGAAAACCCCACTTTTGGTGCTCAAAAAATTCTGAAACTTTATATATAGGATCCATGTCAAAAACCCAGAAAAAACCAGAAATTGTTTGGCTAGATTTTGACCTCCCAAATTCGACCTCTTCTATGGCCCACACCCTCCAAATAGCTCCAGAAATACAGCCTGCAAGGAATGACCACAAAGTCCTCCTCCAATCTCTAAAATGGAAACAAACACCACTCCAAATATCTCCTCTAACCTCCATGGCAAAGCTCAACCTCAAGGGCTGATACTCTACCCACCAAATGAGCTCCCACACATTGCCTTTCCGTTAGCCCAGGTAGTGCGAAAGTCACACTACCAAGCGAGAAGCTCAATCAGCTCAATCAGCTCCCAAACTCTCCTAGATGCTGATAATACTCCCTAGCCTCCTCTCCATAAAATCTCACGTCAAATATCCACTGCTAAGCACCACCAATGAATTCGGTCTCCTCTCCACTGCACCCCCTGTAATATGCACGACTTGGAAGGGAGTGCTATTGCTGGGAATCACAATGTGATCGTCCTCCTAAAGAAATGAAGAAAACCTCCCTACGGTGGCACTCAAAGTCCCTTGAAGAAAGGGTGAGCTCTTCACCTGAAGAACTCGTGCTAAACAATTAGTGACTCGGCTAAGCAGCTTGAGCAACTAAAGAGAAATCGATATACTCCAATAAGATGAATGAAATGAGGAGAGCTACCTTCCTTATATAGATTTCGTGGAGCAATTTTCCCTCCAATTTTACCTCCATCGTGGGCCCTCACTTAACCACCTACATGCAAAACTTAACCACCTTCACGCAATCCGAACTAGGGAGTGTTACACAACATTTTGTCACTGTCCCTATACTCCCTGTTCCTTGATCCTGGAGGATCTCTACAGTGAACCCCGCATGCTTTGCCTTCATGGAGAAATTCCCACTATGTCCCTCTTCATGAGCAGATCATTTCCCTTTTGCACCATTCCCCTTGAAACTTCTGTTTTGCCCAGTTTACAAGACTGACGCTAATGGCCTTTGTCTCCCCTGCGCCAATGTGCAGAGATTAGCACTATTCCCCGCGCTGACCGATGCGACTAAGCTGTGTTCCAATCACACCGGTCCTGTTATGGAAAGTTTTTTAAATTAGAGCCGAAGCGTCCAGCTCTAGAAGCTCCGTAACGGAATTCTAGTAAATGGTTTGCCCGGATGGGGTCGAGGATGACAGTTTGGGCTCCTTTCCCCTATAATGATGGAACTACCTCAAGGGATAATTCCTTCTCCCATGTGAAGAGGATCCATCTCTCATCCATATTCCCTATATAAATCTCCCTTCTTCCCAAGAACAAGCTAGTTAGAGTGTTGGCTGAGTGTGAGTATACTATTTTTATTAGACAAGCAAGCTATTACTAGTTGTAGCCATCTAGTTTTGTGAGGGAGAAGTGTGTTTGGTTTGGAGTGAAGTCCAAAGGGAAGAGCCTTTAAACTATTGTTGTTTGAAACCATCATGGAATGCTAGAAAAAGTGTGTGGGAACTTGGTCTTGTCAGAGGAAGACTGCGACGTCAAGATGAATGGTTGTAATCTATCTTTGATATTAATATATGCAACTATTGATTGATTTCCTACATGTTTTGTAATATTACATATTCGTGTCTTAACACTTCTTTACTTGTTAAGTAGGTTGAACTACAATTTGTCTATTATTATGTTTGTGTGTTGTTGTTATTTACTTGTTTCAGGAACTTGAAGAAGGAAGCGAGAGATTGCTGGAGAGAGCAAGCGAAGACTTCATCAAACAAGATAAGCGACCAAGAGGTAGGCCCTATTGATTGATTCTAACCTAAGGAAATTTTCCATAGAATGTATCTGTTGTGGCTAGACCCATTATCAGGCTAGAGGAATTCGTTCGTGTCTGCACTTATAATTTTACTTCACCACAAATTGGCGACTCCACTAGGGAGATCCCATCTTTTGTTTGTTTTGGATTTCATGATTTCATTGGAACTTTGCTAGTTTCACATTTTACCTTTGGTTTTGTTTCTTTTCTCCTACTTACTGGCCTAAGTCTAAATTCATAGTAGCAGATTTGGTTCCTGTTTTGATTTTTTTTGTTTTTTGTTTTGTTTCCTTAGTTCCCTCAGACAACGCGTTTAATTGGCTGATAGTCACCCGACCAGCCTCTGGCGCTTGTTGTCAGTTAGACAGTCGTGCCGATCCCTGTAAGTGAAGATTAGGGATAGACCCCAATCTTGGCCAGTATGTTCTACTCTTGTGTTTTTGACCCCGTAAGCCCTTTTGACTATTTTCTCCCTGATTAGGAAGCTACTTTTCATTTGGTTCTGCTTGCTTGTTATCTTGTCATCTTGCTGTTTGATAGATTGAGTCATTGAGTGGCCAGCGACACTAGGGCATCTAGCTAGTTTCCCATTTAGCAGCTTGTAGACTCATCAAGTCCAGGTGTGGGTGTGTTTGCTCCTTGCATTTGTTTTTTGTTCCTTTTACGACTTTGACCTCTTTTTGCACAAGTTTGAAAAAGTTTCGTTTACTAGTTTGAGCTTCTTTTTCCGACATAGATTACATTGTCGGTCTTGTGTTAAGTTGGTGTTTCATTGATTTGAATGAACTTCTCTTTTCATATTTGCATCTGCTTGAAGAGCTCATAGTCTCAAAAACTTTTTCATTGAAAGATTGTATTCGAAAAGTTTGTTTCGTTGTTTCATTGGAAAGTATGAAATTCTAGCTTGTTTCATCATTATGATTTGCATCTCTTAAAGACTAGAATTGCACCAACATTTGAAAAAGGAAGAGAAATTTTTTCATTTTGAAAGGATTGATAGATAAGTGCTTGTCAGGAAATTAGGAATTGGAATGAATTATTCATTAGTTTATTTTTTGAAAAAGTGAAGTAGTGAAAGATCATTTCGTTTTCAATTGCTTGATTGTTTGCAGTTGATTGAGTAGTTTATACCCTCTCCAGTGTAGGCATTTCATCGAATTGAAAGGGTCTTGTCCCATTTAGTTGCATTTTAGGTTTTTCGAGTAGCATTGCTAAGACCTGAAAACTGAAACTTAACTCAAGATGAACTTTAAAATGAATTCAATTAACCTAAGGCGCATTTGACATTAACGATAATATCTAGAAGGTATAGGCTAGAAATGTGTTCTGGAATCTATAAACCTAGCAGCTTTCGTTAGCTTCAGCATTACACAACGCTAGCACGGATTTGTGCTCCCTGTACCATCGAGTATATAACGAGAGACCCCACTAGGCTGCAATCCTTTTATCCTTAGGAAGCCGAGTTGGCTGCCTTGCGAACGTGATGCATAGAACACAACATTCAGGAGATTGCATGCTCGTATTTCTTGGTTCGCGAGGTGGTATTCTGCAGTTCAAGGTTGCCTGGTAATCCTGTTTACTTAGATCATCCAGAGTAGTCATTTGATCTTTTTGACTCATTAAACTTAAAAAATCATTCGAGCACTTGTCCTTTCGATCTCATTTCCAATCGAAAGTGATAGAGTCATATTTGTTTCTTTCTCTTCTCTTAAAAAATGAAAGAAATCTACCTTTTATGCGTCTTAATAATTGATTGCCCACAATCCAAAACATCTTGTTAGTCATTTTGACCAAATCGTGAGTTCCCTTAAAAGGAAATTTTAAAGCCTTGAAGTTATTTGTTCTGTCGACTAAGACAATGTCATCGTGGCTGAACCTTCTGATTCACCCAATTCCTCTTCCTCTCCTTCTTCTGAAATATTGTCTGAGGAGCCGTTCCCTGAGTTATCAGAGTCACTTGAGGACCAAAATGTTGAACTTGCAATTGTTTTGAGTGTTCAACCATTGTCATCTCTTCCTCCGCCTACTTTCGATTCAGGGTCTTCTGCTGATCCTGGTTTGGAATCTTCAGATAATCCCGTTCGAACTCCAGAGAACTCGCCGACCACTGATGGTCAGCTTAGACTGGTTATCTATCCTTCGAACCCTTTGTTTGACGTTGTTGAGATATCACTGCAACGTCCTTATAGTTTGTACGAACAATTGGGTGTTCCTCTGGAACTATCCCCGAGTACACATTCGACCATTCGTCATCATTTATTTTCAGACATGGAACGTGAAGGCGATGCTCCAGTCACTTCTCCAAATGAGTCCGAAGTTTCTACTCCACACACTGTTGAGGGAGAAGAATTGCAATTGCAGTTTCCTCCCGAGGGTTTCCCTTATTCAGAAGGTATTCTCGCCAGCTTGCCACCCAGCTATGTGTCTTTGGGACACTTAGTTTCAGGCACACCTAGTGCCTCATCACTCTACCATAATCCTATTTGGGCGTCACGCGTCAGGTCTACGTTAGGTCCGTTCATCACGAACACGACCTCCCAACCAGTTGTTACTTCAATCCTGGTGCAACCCACCATCTCGAATACTCTTGTATCATCAATACCAGTTACACATCAGTCACAACTGGCGGTTTCAAAGATTGTTTCCGTCAGTTCTTCTGTCCCATTAAGCAGTGGCCAGGTTGTGCCACTGCCTGGGGGGCAGAACCTGAATGTCTCTATGGTGTCAGGTGCCACTAATGTGAGCGACTCTTAAGCTCACATGCTTGGTATAAACCAACCCTCTTATGGTATTATTTATAACTCTGAAGACCCCACTGGATCAAGCAATGTCCAGTACCAATAGGTTCAGAATCTTGGTGGTCCGTCTGGATCAAGAAATGTTCAGTATCAATAGCCCTATGGGGCTCAAGTCCAATACCAAAATCCTTACGTTCCATATGGTTCTCAAGGATTGGTTAATAAACCTTACACCCTGCAACCTGGGTAGTACATCCAGCCTGGCTACGGCCAGATTCAGTTCGGAAATTTCCTGGGCATTGTTGAAGTAACCTTGCAACAACAAGGACAACTTTTGCACCAACCAGGGTAGCCTTTGTTACCACAAGGGCAACCTTTATTGCAACAAGGATTTTCCGCGAAACAACAAGGGCAGATTATCCTGCAGCAAGGTCACTTGCAACAATTGCAAGGTAACAGGGCGTGGAACAACAGATGCAATATGCTTAGCATACCTCTCAACCCATACCCTCGCAGGGCCAACCTCTGCAGCCCCAGGGAAATTTTTTGCAACCACAAGGTCAATCCTTGCAACAACAAAACCAACCCGGGCAACCAAAACCCTTGTATACATATCAACAAGGTCAACCCTTGTAGGGACAGGGTCAAGGTCAAAACCTGCAACAACAGGTGAAAAATCCTCTTGTCTAGGGTTAATAGGTTCAGAATGTCGGCCAAGGGTACCAAGTACAAAACCCTACGTCCAAGGGCAACAAGTGTATCAACCTTATGCCCAAGGAATACAGGTCCAGAACCCTCTTGTTCAGGGACAACAGGCCCAACAACCCTATGTTCCAGGACAACAGGTCCCATATCCATATGTCCAAGGTCAATAGGCTCAACAACCTTTTAACCCATACGTTACCTATCAGCAACCTGTGCCTGGACAGTTTCAAGGTATTCAAGGTTTGAAACCTCCCTTTGGTCAAGGTAATCCGTAATGGGGGCAACCTCAGATGCCATATGGTCAAAATCCCCCACTGTGGGGCCAAAATCCTTACCAGCAGGGATGGGCTCCTCCTTATGGGCCCGCTTATCAATCTCCCATGCCTTTTAACACTTAATTACCTTTCTTGGCTACACTTGAGTTGCCAGATGTATTGCATCTTACGAATGATCTGATCCTTCATTCACCACACTGGCCTCCGGTGCCGTCCAAGATACCAAGTGATTGCCCAAAGTTCGATGGAAAAGCTAAAGAAGATACTCAAGCCCATGTGATGACATATCACCTCTGGTGCTCGCCAAACTCGTACGTGGACGATTCCATTCATCTTCATCTTTTCCAACGAGCCCTCACGGGTGCCGCAATGAAATTGTACATCACGCTACCTCGAATTACTTTCCATGAATTCAATTCGTTGGCCATGGCTTTTCTCACACATTTTCAGCTGCCGGTTCGTTATGAAACTAGCACCTATTTTCTCACAATGCTTAAGCAAGACATTGTGACACACATCTCTGATCATATCCATGAATGGAGACATAGACGTCGCCTGATCAAGTTCAAGATAGTTGATCAATTGCTTACTGAATGGTTTACTAAACCATTCATAACCCCAATTTCTCGCGATATAGCTATGGGTGGGTGTGTCACTGAAGAGCAGGCCATTGCCCGTGCCCAGTACTTGGATTTGGCCTACTCTCAGTGTGGCACCCTATACGAGTTGTTACCTAATGCTCCGTGGCCATCATCTGATCCCGCAGCATCAAAGTCACCAATTGTTCCTCCCGTTGATGGAGTTATTGGTTCAGTATCCCAGCCCCTGCTAAAACTTCTTCCAAATAGAATTCGGTCTCAAATGATGCTCCTAATAGTCCATCTCAAATTCTGCCATGCCCTGGTAAAACCTCAAAGGTTCACGCTGTCCAGTGTACCGCAACGGACAAATCCTCAAAAGGAAAAAAGAAAGGCAAAGGCAAAGCTAAAGCTGATGCCCCGAAATAGGGTCCCCCCAAATTGTCTGCTGGCGAATCTTCGAAACAGAAACCTAAGTATCCTTGCCTCATTTGCGAGGAGGATCACTATACTAAGGATTTTCCACGATAATCTAAAGATAATCGCTTGCTCAAAGGGACCCCTGCTGTCCTTAAAGATCCATTTCCATCTTAGTAGACTCAAATGGTAGACCAACCCCGATCTGCTTCCTCTGGATCTCAAGTGTTCATGATGAGCACGCCCATTAATGTGGCTACCCGATCGAAATATTATCAAACTCCAGCTCTGACAGCTGGGAAAGAAAAAGAAGTTGCACCTTCTTCTTCTACCCTGAGTTCTGGCCCTTTGCAAATCAAGTGCCCTAACCCTGATTCCACTACGTGGCCACCCTTTTGAGGTGTGCTGCAGAAATCCTCATATAAATCCCAACACCCGAGCCGCTCAACACTAAAATATTCTTGAAGATTTGGCTTAGGCGCCATCAGCGATGTCAGCTCTTGAGGTACTCCAAAGCTGCCCATCGTAGCGGAAATATTTGCTGTCGGCTATCGGGGGAATCAATCCCACCAATTCTAATTTGATATGTTTCAATCTGGAGAACCGTGTTCCATGGCTCCCTCATCAGATTTCCTTTCTTATTCAGGTAATCATTAACGAGAAGACCATCCACCGCATTGTCATTGATGAAGGTGCTTTTACTTGCATCATGTCAACTGCATGTTGGAAGGCTATTGGTTCCCTTGCATTGAACCAGTCTCTGAACACTTTGGAAGCTTTCAATGGGGGCGATTAGTGACCCTTCAGTGTCTTACCCAACCTTGCCATCACCTTGGAAGGCAAGAGAGTGCAAGTGTAAGTAGATATTATTGACACCAATCTCAATTATAATCTTCTACTCGGCCGAAGTTGGACTCATGCCATGCATAACGTGGCCTCCTCTTTGTTTCACGTGATCTGCTTTCCCATCAAGGGAAAATTGTCACCGTTGATCAATTGTCTTTCTTTGCCTCTTCCTCCTCGGATGGTAATGTTCCGCATGTTAAGCACTCTAGTGCTCCCTATGAGAGTGTGGGGGCAGGTCTCTTCAAAAATTTTGCCTTAATGGGAATTTTTCCACTCCCACCTCCTCATGTTACCTCTATCAACATGGTCTCGGTCAAATCTGATCCTTGGGTCATACCTGCACTAGATCTTGTTGATGCTTGGGGCGAGGTCATGCTGCTTAGTCCCGCCGAAGTCAATTACGTGGAAATTGTTTTGGCTTTGAACTCTGCATCCTCTGATTCCCATATGTCGAAGACCTCTCTTCATACGTATTCTCAATCCCCTTGGTTTGGCACTTTGGAATCATCTGATCCCTTAGTCGAGACCTTCTTTGTCAATGAAGGTATCATGGAAATCATGTCACTTAAGGAACCACCATGGATCAATACTCATCATCGCTCCTCGTTCCTGCATCGCCCGACGATCCTGTCTACTGCTTTTGAAGAGTCCTCTTCTCCATTTCCGCCATCGACTATTACTCATGAAGTATGGTCAGAAGGAAATCTGGGTAATATTACCCAAACGATTTTGATTGACATTTCTATCAAACCCAGTGTCGTTGAACACATTCATATTGGGGTATCTTGTTCTCCGGATGAGATCAAGACATATAATCATATGTTTCAAGAATTCCGTGATGCGTTTGCATGGTCTTACGAAGAAACGCCTGACATCGACCCTAGAAATGTGGTGCATGAAATACCAACATATCTGCACGCGAAGCCCATTCGCCAACGGCTTCACCCGGTGCACCCTAGAAAGGTCACTGCTATTAAGGGTGAAGTCGAAAAGCTTCTCAAAGCTGGGTTCATTTGCCCCACCCCCCTTAAAGACTGCATGTCCAATATTGTCCCAGTGGCTAAAAAACAAGGCATGATCCACGTTTGCGTAGATTATCGAGACCTTAATCGTGCCTGTCCTAAAAATAACTATCCTACTCCCTTCATTGATCAAATCATTGATGAATGTGCTGAGAGCGATATATTTTCCTTTATGGACGGTTTTTATGGTTATAACCAGATTAACATCATGCCGGATGACCAAGAAAAGACAACCTTTATCCGCCCATGGGGTACGTTCCCGTACAAGAAGCTCCCTGTCGGCTTCAAAAATGCTAGAGCCACATTTCAACGGGAAATGTCCTATGCATTTCATGATATTCGCAACATTTTTTAGCCTTACTTGGATGACCTTCCTGTCAATTCTTGTAAGCGCCAAGATCACCCAGACCACCTTCAATAGATTTTTCTACGCTGCAAACATTATAGCATTTGGTTAAATCCACACAAATGTGTTTTCTGCATGGAATCAGGACAACTCCTCGACTTCATCATTTCCAAGGATGGGATTTGTTTGGATTCGCTAAAAGTCAAGGCCATTGTAAATCTACCCCCTCCATCTTCATTGCACCAAATCTAGAGCCTACAAGGAAAGGCCAACTTTCTCCGTCGTTTTATACCCAACTATGTCGGGCTAGCTACATGATTTACCTGGTTGGTCAAACAAGGAACACCCTTTGCATGGGATGAGGTGGCCCAAAAATATTTTGATGATCTTAATGCTGTCCTCATAAATGCTCCTCTATTGCATCCACAGGAATATTATTGAGATTACTTCCTTTACCAAGCCGCAGCTCCTAGCACTATTGCTATGGTGTTGGTTCAAGACAACGACGAAGGCGGCGAACATGTGATCTACTACCTTAGTTGGAATCTCCTCGACACTGAAACGCGTTATGCACATGTCGAGAAGTTGGCTTTGGCTACCGTTCAGGCTGTTCAACGTTTTCAACACTATATTCTTTTACGTATGACTACATTGATTTCTGAATGCAACCCTATGACCTATATCCTGACTCGTTAGTTGCTAGGGGGCAAGTATTCTAAATGGATTGTTACCCTGCAAGAATTTGATTTGGTCTTCACTACGACCAAATCTAAGAAGTCACTTGTTTTCGCTGAATTGATTTGTTCCCCTCCAAAGCTCTCCTTGCTGGTGCAGATGAATAGCTTCCAGATGAGACCCTTTTCTTGATTAGCACCCTTGATCCATGGTACAGTGATATCATCATGTATCTCCAAACGTCCATGTTCCGATTTGCGTTGACCAAGGATGATCGTCGAAGGATTTGGCATCATTCCCAACCCTATCGTATTATTGGCAATACATTATATTGGGTTGGAGTCGATTTTGTTCTTCACCGGTGCCTCGCAATTGAGGAAGCTAAAAGAGATCTTAATGATTGCCACTCCAGGGCATGTGGTGGTCATATGTCTAGTTACGCTACAACTCAGAAAATCCTTCGCGCTGGTTATTTCTAGCCGTCTATCTTCAAAGACTGCATTCTTGCTGTCCACAGGTGTCATGAATGCCAAATTTACCAATGCGAG
This sequence comes from Pinus tabuliformis, assembly GCA_031772625.1. NCBI lineage: Eukaryota > Viridiplantae > Streptophyta > Pinopsida > Pinales > Pinaceae > Pinus > Pinus tabuliformis. Next base: position 931,757,107 of record CM062814.1, read on the forward strand.
ATGCGCACCCCACCTACTCACCTACACCCCGTCATTACCATTGGTCCCTTTTCCAAATGGGGCATCGATTATATGACATGTAACCCTCGTTCGGCCAGGGGGCATGACTATATTATCGTCGCTGTGGATTATTTTACTAAATGGGCCGAAGCGATGCCTACATATTCTGCAGATGGTAAGATGAGACTCGATTCCTTTTTAACCATGTTATTTCCAGGTGCGGCATACCCCAAGCCATTGTCACAGACCATGGCTCCCATTTCAGAGATTACATGATGGCAGAACTGACATCTGCATTGGGCTTGCACCACGATGGCTCGACCCCATATTACCCTCAGGCCAACGGCCAAGTTGAAGCCGTGAACAAGGTTTTGGTCACCATGCTTTAGCGTACTATTGGGATGCACAAGTCAAATTGGCATCTCATGCTTTTTTCAGCTCTATGGGCCTACTGAACTTCAACCAAAGACGCAACTGGTTTCACACCATTCCAGCTAGTCTATGGTCTGGAAGCAACATTGCTGATCGAATGTGAGATTCCTTCGCTCAAGTTAGCTGTTGAACTCCTCCCCGAAACATCACCTCAAGAGGAACGCCTCTTATATTTAGAACAACTGGACGAGACTCATCGTCTCACTGCCTTGGTCATTGAAGCACAAAAGAAATGGGTCAAATCCCATTTCGACTAGTCGGTCTCCCCTCGCGCTTTCTCTGAGGGTGATTTGGTCCTGCTATACGACCAAGCTAATGATAAGATGGGGGCAGGCAAGTTCGAACCTATGTGGCATGGGCCCTATATTGTAAACCGTGTCTTGTAGAAAGGAGCCAATGATCTTATTGATTATGAAGGAAATCCTCTCGATAAGCCCCGAAACGGGCTTTACCTCAAAAATTACTATGCTTAGGTCATCTTGCATGGTTACTTATGTACATTAGTTTGTGATTTATTTTTGTACAGCATGGTTTTGTGTGATAGTTTTCAAACAGATTTCCTGTTTACTATTCTTTTCTTGCTTTGTAGATGTCCGCAACTCCTCATGTTGGTTTCCTCGATGGTGCTTGCCGAAGTACCCAAAACCTATCATCCACGGCATGGGCTATCTATAACCCTAACAGTGAGTTGATTGACCTTCAAGGTATCTGCCTAGGTTGTACAACCAACAACATTTCTGAATACAATGCGGTTATTGAACTGTTGTCAGAAGCCATATCCATCTATTTGAAAGACATTTTGATTATATTACATATTATCATATTCCTTGAAGCATGAATACATTGACAGATGCATTAGCTAATTACGTGTTGAATAGACATTTGCGAAAATGTAAAAAATAAGACAAACCATTTGTACCATAATAGATAGGAAAATACAACATATATATATATATATATATATCTATATATATATATATATATATATATATCTATATATATATATATATATATGAGAATGTTTGTAGAGCCTCTACTTTACACCTACTTGTCTACCATTTCCCTCAGTTTTTCCTCAGCTTTTCTTCACTTTTGCCTCATTTTCACTGTAAAACCACCCAGATCATTACATTAGGTGTCATTAAGCATGATCAAGTGAGTTTTGCTAATGGGTGACTGTTTTGTTTAGATTTTGACATACTTGCAGGAATTCCGCAGCTGTCTGGCAATCCCGCAGCCATTCAGCGATCCCGCAGCCATCTGATGATCCCGCAGCCTTTTTGTTAAACTCAAGGTTCCACGTGTCAGTTTGCCAAATGAGCCACATGGGCACTTAGGTATCAACGTGCTCGAGGTTCCTGTGCCATTTGTTCAACCATTCACGTCATCTGTACCTCTGGTCAAAACTGGTCAAGTTACGGTCAAATAAAGGCAGCTTAACGGTGATTGTAAGCTGTTAGGTCACGTCAGCTCAAACGGTGACTTGTCCGCGTTTTGCAGGTGGTAGGCGACATGATCCAACACTGGATTCATTGCCCATGACGACAGAACCTCCAACTCATCCACGCAGCCTTATGATGTGTCAATGAACCTTAAATACGCATTACAGTTAGTTGTTTTTCAGTTATTAGCTGTACGTGTTAGGCCATCCTTCAGATGCCTATATATACTTGCGTCTGCGTACGCTTATTTTACTTTTTAGCTGCTGTACTTTCTGAACTTGTGATAATTTTAAGAGCATTTGTAAACTCTGTTTTTATAGTGCTGTTCTAGCACTCTGTTTTGTACATTTCTGAAAATGGAGCAATAGAAACAGTGCTGTTTTGAAGCTTTCAGTTCCTTAAGTCTTCTTGTGGCTGAATGAATGGAGGGCCCCTGTTCATGTTAGCCTCTGTAAAGTATTTTATGTTCAGCATTTCTTTATTTTCTCATTCAGCATTTCTTTAAACATGTATAGTTTGATTTATTTGATTTCTTTTCTTTCAAGCTGATCAGTATTATTTCCTTGCAGGTTTTTAGCCCGGGATTTGTTTTTATGTTTGTGTATTTGCTTTACAAACTAATGGTATTTGAAGTTGACAGGTTCAAGTTGCTGCCTTTGTTTTTATAGCTGATTTTTAGTCTTATTTCTCAAAGTTCTGCTAACACATGAATGATCTTTTATCATAAATGGTTATCTTTTAAGGATCAGAATACCACTAACTTGCAGTTGGCTTTGAGTGCTTTTTAGACTAATCTTTCACTACTTTCTAATCATACTTTGCATAGTACATATGGCAGAAGTAGAGAGTTAGAAAGAGCAAAACGTTATCACTAGTCTTTAAAGTAGATTTTTCTCATTTTTAATCACTTTTCTAATTCAACTTGAGCTACTTCCTAATCGTGCTTTACACAGCACTGTGTGTTTGAAGCAGGGAGTTAGGGAGAGATAATCATTATCTTTGGTTTTAAAAGTGACTTTCTTTTCTTTTATTTGCAGCAGCATGAATGGTGTCTAGTGCCATTGGAAGTGGTTCTTTGCTTTCAAGTTATTTCAAGTTATTTATTTCTTTCAAGCATTTCCTTTCAAGAAAGTAGTTAGAGATCACTAATCACACACTCTCACTCATTTAGGATTCACTCCACACACACTATCACTCATCTGTTTATAAATCACCACTCCATCTTAGGAAGATAAATTAACCACAAACAACACCTCCAACGATAAAAAAAAAACTCTAAGAGGTTGCTTAAGTACATATAGTACACCTTCACTTCATCAGCTTACGAGCCTCGGGTTGACAATTAATACTAGCAATTTAGATAACACTAAATTGACTAAACATTTTGGCGCCGTTGCCGGGGAAGTGAAATTAAGTAGCCATATTCTTAGAAAAAAAAACATAAAATTTCGAGAAAAGAAGTTAATAGCCTATCTAAGTATGCTCTCCTCTTGCACTTCAAAGTGATCTGGAGGATCAGAAAGGAGAAAGTTATTGATTTAATAGTTTCTTGAGTATGCTCTCTTCTTGCACCTAGAGTGACCTGGAAGATCAGAAAAAGAACTATTAACTTGACTTGAAGATAAAATAAAAAAATGACATGCATAGAGCTAGAGATTCTAGAGGAAGGTTTTTAGCTAGAGCTCGAAGTTCAATTTTTGCAAGTCCATCTGCTTCAAGAGATAGACAAGAGACACCTCCCTTATCTCCAAACGAAACTCCTAGTCCTAGAATTCCTGGAATTCAAGAGCCAAGAGTTGACTCTCCTACACCTTCTATTGAGTTTGAACCAGGAAGAGACTCTTCTCTTTCTCCTACAGGAAAACCAATTGTAATTGAGGAAATAGACTCACCTGAAGAAGAAGGAGAAATCTCTTCTCATTCACCCTTTGTAGAGGAACCAGAAGATTTTGAAATCCCTAGGAGAATCATCATGGCAGAGGAAGAAGGAGGTGGTAGAGGTAGAGGTAGAGGAGGAGGAGGAAATAACAATAATAATGGAGGAGGTAGAGGTACCATTGGAGGAAATAGAGATGGGGATAACTCATTTGGGTTTCCCATTGTTAATGAGGATTCCCGAGCCACCATGAAAAACATATCACCATCCGTCCTCCCAAATTTTCATGGGTTAAGAACTGAAGACCCTGAAACATTCTTGTTTGAATTTGAAGTTGTGTGTCGAACCTATGACTATCTGGATGATACTCAGAAACTCAAGCTGTTCCCATCAACATTAAAAGATCAAGCTTTAAAATGGTTCATGGGGTTACTTACTCAATCCATTAGGACTTGGGATGAAATGAAACAAACCTTTTTGGATAGGTATTTGGACTATTGTATGCCTACTAATCACAAGGACGAGGTTTTTAAAATGATGCAAAAAGAAGATGAGAGCTTAGAAGATTTACTTGAGAGATTTCAATATAACTTAAAAAGAGCAAAAATGAGTACCTTGGATGAAGAGACCTTAAAAGCCCTCTTATTAAAAGCCATTAGGGATGAATGGATAGATATCTTAAACATGATGGGGAAAGGGGATATTTCTCAACTTTCTCTCAATGATATAGTAGAACTTTGTATCCATCTCTCAAGGGGCAAATAAAAAACTCAAAAAGGGCCTAGAGATCCTTCTCTCCTTAGGCAAATAAATCTGCAACAGGATCAGTGAGTAGGGCTGAAATCGGTAATATGCTTGATGAATTTAAAACTGACATCTTAGGGAGTCTTAGTGAACAAATTGATACCCTTAAGATTCAAAATAAACAAAAAGCAGAAGCTGAGGCTATGACTATCTTTTGCCCGAAGTGTAGAAAGAAGCATGCTTTAAGGGAATGTCCCTTGGACGCACAAGTTGTGGAAACATGTGTAATTTGCTCAGAAACCCATGAGACCAAGGATTGTCCTTCAATCCCTGGGCTCAAATCAGTCTTTCAAGAAGATCCAAGTACGCTTGAATCTCTTTGTTTTATTGCAAGGAGACCTTGGCAAGGACAACAGAATCAAGGGTTTAACAACTCTATGAATTCTCAATCCCAACCAAATTGGAATCCTTGGCAACAACCTTGGCCTCAACCACAAAATGCTTTTCAAGCATGGTTGCAAAGCATGCAAAATCCTTATGCGAGACTTGCTCAATTCTATCAATATCCTCCATCATTTCAGAATCAGCAAGCTCCCCAACTTCCAAATCAAGGTCAACAATTATCATTGCCATACCCTCAACAACAACAACCTCCTCCACAAAATCAAAATTCTCAACTCTCCCAGCAGAAGCCAAATCAACTTCCCTCTCAGCCATTACCCAATCCAAATAATAGGAATCCTCAAAATGCTTATGTGATGGAAGGTCAACCATTCCCTACCTATATGGTTGTTCCTCTCAATGAAGTACAACTCAGATCAGGTAGAATCCTAGATCAACCTTCTACAAGTGTTCAACAGCCAAGCATTTTTGAGGAAGAATCTCTTAAAGCTAATAAGGGTTCTGAAGCATCCCTTCAAAATCCAAACATTCAAGAAAAAGAAAAAGAATCAACTCCCTTAGTTGAGCAACCTACATCTTCAACTACACCGCCTTTCCCTGAAAGGTTACAAATTGACCAGGGGGTGGAAAAACAAATTTGGTTGCCTGACTACAACTTTCTAGATGAATTGAAAAATGTCTGTATCAAGATTCCCTTGTTAACAGCCATTAAGGAAATTCCCATCCTAGCAAAGACAATAAAGGAGTTGAGTTTGAAAAAAACAGGAAAGAAAACCAGAGATACCAAAAGGATACATCTAGTTGGAAAAATTGCAGACATTGAATATCTCTCCTCTAGACAGATGTCTCTCTTCTCAATGGAAGAGTTTGGTAGTTCTACAGTTGAAATCTTTCCAGGAAAAACATTAAACATTAACAAGAACTTGGAAAGACCACAACAAGAAGAATTAACTAAACTGTTGCAAAAACATTCCACTGCCTTTGCATGGGAATACACTGACATGAAAGGAATCGACCCTAAGACTTGTATTCATCACATTTATATTGAAGAAAACAACAGACCTATTAGGCAGCCACAAAGACGGATGAATCCAAATCTTAGGGAAATTGTGAAAGAAGAACTTCAGAAATTGCTCAAGGTAAACTTCATTTACCCCATTTCAGATAGCCAATGGGTTTCTCCCTTGGTTATAGTGCCCAAAAAGAATGGTAAATGGAGAGTTTGCATTGATTATCGAGAATTGAACAAGGCAACCTTAAAGGATCATTTCCCTCTACCTTTTATTGATCAGGTACTAGACACTTTAGCAGGTAAAAAGTATTTCTCATTCTTGGATGGTTTTAGTGGTTACAACCAGATTCAGGTAGCACTTGAAGATCAAGACAAAACCACATTTACTTGTCCTTGGGGAACTTTTGCCTACCGAGTACTCCCTTTTGGATTGTGCAATGCACCCGCTACATTTCAAAGGGCTGTACTAGGAATCTTTTCAGATCTGATTCATGATTGTGTAGAGGTATACATGGACGATTTCACAGTTTATGGTAATACATTTGAAGAAGCTTTGGCAAATTTGGAAAAAGTACTGGTAAGATGTAAGGAAACAAATCTTTCTTTAAGTCATGAAAAGTGTTTTATGATGTTTACTGAAGGGATTGTTTTAGGACATCATATTTCAGGAGATGGAATCAAAGTTGATAGATCTAAAGTCGAAGTCATCTCTAAGTTACCTGTTCCAAATTGCCAAAGAGATGTTAGAAGTTTTCTTGGGTTTACTGGTTATTACAGAAGATTTATTGAAAACTTCACTAAGATAGCATCCCCTCTTTTCAAACTCCTTACTAAAGATTGTGAATTTAAGTGGGATCCTGAATGTCAATCTGCCTTTGAAGCTTTAAAGATTAGAATATCTGAAGCACCCATTCTAAGGGGTCCAAATTGGAAACTCCCTTTCCACATTTCTACTGATGCTTCAGATACAGCTTTAGGAGCTGTTTTGGGACAAAAGGATTTGATCCCTTATGCCATTTATTACACAAGTAAGAATTTGACTCCTACTGAGTTAAATTACACTGTTACTGAAAAGGAATTTCTAGCCGTTGTTCATGCGATAAACAAGTTTAGACATTATATAACCGGCTATGAAACCTTTGTCCACACTGATCACTCTGCCATTAGATACCTCATGAACAAACCAGTCACTAATGGTAGAGTTACAAGATGGCTTTTGCTTTTACAAGAATTCAACATAACTGTGTTAGATCGACCAGGTAAACAGAACACAGTAGCTGATTTCTTGTCTAGAATCCAAAACACTAATGAGGATTCTCCTGTAGAGGATAAATTTCCAGATGAGTATTTGTTTGCAGTAACTACCAAAACTCCTTGGTATGCTGATATTGCTAATTATTTAGTTACTGGAAAGCTACCTTTACATTTATTTCCTAATGAGAAAAGGAAAATCATTCAGGAGAGTTCACATTATTCTTGGATTTCTAATGAATTGTTTAGAACAGGGCCAGATTGTATGATCAGAAGATGTGTACGGGAGGATGAAATGCCTGACATTCTTAAGGCATGTCATGACGAACCTTGTGGCGGACACTTTGCTGATAAGAGGACAGCCTATAAAATCCTTTCTTTAGGATATTATTGGCCTTCTCTCTTTAAGGATGCAAAGCAATATGTTAGAAGGTGTGACAGTTGTCAGAGAGTTGGGAGACCAACTCTTTCAAATGAAATGCCACTACAGCCACAGGTATGCATCGAACCCTTCGAGAAATGGGCTCTAGATTTTGTTGGACCAATTAATCCGCCATCCAAGCAAAAGAGATATATATTGGTTTGTACTGATTATGTTACTAAGTGGGTAGAAGCTAAAGCATTGACTTCTGCTACTGAAAATTCAGTTGTTCAATTTCTTTTTGAGGATATTTTCACTCGTTTTGGTGTCCCAAGAGAAATTGTAATAGATCAGGGGAGCCAATTTACATCAAGGATGATGGAGAAGCTGATGGAGGAGTATAAGATCAAGCATAGAACATCTACTCCATACCATCCGCAAGCGAATGGTCAAGTAGAATCTACAAATAAAGTTCTTGAAAGCATCATCACAAAGACTGTTCATCTTCATAGAAGAGATTGGGCGGAAAGGCTTCCTGAAGCCTTATGGGCCTATAGAACTACATGGAGGAACACCACAGGACATTCTCCCTATGAACTTGTTTATGGGAAGGAAGTCCTGTTCCCCATTGAGTTCCAAATCAAGACCTTCAAGACAGCAGTTCAATTGGGGATGAGCTTATCAGAAGCCCAGAAGCACAGAATGGACCAGTTAAATGAACTAGATGAAATGAGACAAGATGCAATTCTAAGGACCGATCTAGTTCAGCACCAAAGAATCAAATGGCATGATCGACATATCAAAGAAAAGAAGTTTCAAAAGGGTGATTGGGCACTCTTGTTTGATTCCAAATTTAAGGACTTCAAAGGAAAATTTCAAACTCATTGGCTTGGGCCATATGAGATTGATGAAGTCTTTAATAATGGAGCAGTTAGAGTGAAGACTATTGATGAACTTCAAACTCCCTTTATTGTGAATGGCCACCGGTTGAAAGTTTACCACAAGCCACTCTCAAAAGAGGAGTTTGTTAAGTTGTTCCAAGGCGATTCTGAAATGAGGCTGGTGGAGAAGAATTCTTCTCCTCCATCAGCCTAATCTCTGTTTCTTTCAATTTCAATAAAAAAAAAAAAGAAAAAAAAAAGAAAAAAAAAAGAAAAAAAAAGAATAAATGTATGAGCCTGAAAACCAATCTCTGATTGGCAGTCTCATGCAGAAAACCTGAGGTGAAAATCAGGGTCACCTGACACCTCATGTTTTCCAAAAAAAAAAATCTCTCTCTCTTTCATCTCATTTCGCCATTTCATCCATTCCATTTCACCATCTTATTCCATCTAACCATTCTCACTTCACCTCACTGCTTTCCACCCATTCATCCATTCATTCCATTTCATTTCATTAAGAAAAGTTTTTTTTAGGCAACTAAGGTTATTTTGTGCAGCTGGAGGACACCATTGCAGTTCCCGCAGCTATTTGGCAATTCTGCAGCCGTTTAGCCTTTCCGCAGCCCTCTGCACCTGCACAAAGAAACACAGTCTGTTTGAGAAATTTTTACAGTTCAAAAATCATCAATAACAAGGAGGAAAGAGTCATGTAACAGCAATAAGTTGACAAAGGGTTAGTGGCAAATCATCAAAAGGCAACCCAAACGCGGATCTGAGGTATGTTTTAAATTATAAACTTACAGTTATTTCATTACGCAAAGTTTTCTGGGTTATGTCTTTTTGCCACTAATTGTAATGATTACCCATTTTCCCTACCATGCGACCATATATCCACGTATCTCTCAAGTCTATCAGTCCTTGATTACCACGATTTTGAAAATCACTTACGGCTGCTTCTGTCATTAAGGCTTTCGTACCCTAGTGACGTAGCCTAATGTACTACGACTCTCTAAGTCCTCATCCCGCAGCCATGTGTAAACCTACAGCCGAAATCTAAGGATCTAGCCGTTTCCATTCATTATTTCGAAACCCTCCTACGCTCATAACACTCCATTTCACGCTGTTCCATTCTCTCATTTCCTTCATTCCGTTCCACTCACTACGTTGCCTCCATAAACCATACTCTGTTTTTTCCTCTCTGCTAATTCTGAGAAACAGTGAATACATATAACCAGTGAACGTATGTTACGGTTGTATTACGACTGCTAAGCCACCGTTCCACTGTGTTAAAGCTGTTAATCCACCATTTCACTATGTTCAAGCCGTGAATTCACTGTGTCTAAGGCTATTGCTAAAACCATACAACCTCTTTTCCACAAAATTCTGAACAGAGCCGAGAATTTACTGTGTAAAGCCACCATTGAAGTCGTGTTTTAGAACAGAGCCGTAGAGTCAATGGGGAAACTTTTAAGGGCTGAACCAGAAGGTTCAAAATTCCTGGAAGCATATCCTCAAGTTAAGGAGGCGTTGCAGAAAGCCAACTGGCTACAGTGCATCAAGAAATTTAAAGGCTACCACAAGGAGGTTACAAAGGCCTTTGCAAGGTCATTCAGAGATAAAGACAGTCAAGTGGAGGTGGGTGATTTAACGTTTGCAGTCAGTGAGGGCAGCATAGCACAAGCTACATCTCTCCCACAAACCGGAGAAAGGTGGTTTAAAAACCGGTCAGTTCAAGATCAACAATGGAAGCAGATTTTAAAAAACCCAGGTATGGATACCAGTGTCTTCACAAAAGGAATTCCTGTCACTTATGTTAAGGAAGAATGGAAAATTTTACTGTTGTTAGTGCAAAAATTTTTCACTTGTGAAGGGAGATTTGGGGTCTTATATGTTTATCATGGTAAAGTTATGCTGCAATTTCAAGGAGAACATGATATAAATCTTCCCTACTTTCTATTCCAAAGCCTTAGAAAAATGTGTTCCATGGCCCAAAGGAATCCACGAAACATTGAAGCAAATCTCTGTCATCATAGTCTTGTTAAGATGTTAGTGGAGGAACAATTAAAAGCAAAACGAGACACCTGGGAGAAATTCCTTGTGAGAAATCATTTTGAAGAAGCTGGAGAAACCTCTGTGCCTAGAAAAAGTAGAAGAAAAAGAAAAGAGGATACCCCTGAAACTGATATCTTAGAGGGAACTGTCCAAGGACAGATTGAAGAGGAAACTAAAGTACATCATTCTGAACATGAGATTGAGCCTGAACCTACTGTGGACAATGATCCAATAGCTCAAGGGATTATCACACAAACCCTCTCAGAACTTGCCCAAGAAGCTGCCCAGAAGAGAAAAGAAGATAGGAAGAAACAAAAGCAAGACAAGGGAAAATCCATAGTTCAAGAAACTTATCAGACTCCAGAGAATTCTAGTGAGGAAGATAGTCAGCCCTTAGCACAAAGGTTGGCCAAACTCCATGAAAAAACTGCCCTTTCCAAGAAAGTAAAAGTGCAGAAACCAAGGAAGAAGGCACAAAAAGAAACACATAGTGTTGCCAATGTAAGGAGCAGCAGATTGCAGAATAAAGGGAGAGCCACAAGGACACTTTTCATTGATCTAAGCACACCTGAGAAGGGTGCTATAAAATCAGACTTTGAAGATAGTCCACAACATGATGAAGCTACCCCTCCAAGGGAGGACAGTCCATTTCAGCCGGAGTTTGAAACTGAAATTGAGCATGAACACAGTCCAAGGAAGTCACCAATGGTTGACCCAGCTCAGCAAGAGGTGTACAACTATTTTGAAACATTGGAGCAGAACACTGCTGGCCCAAGTAATATCATACCTCATGAGCAGCAAATAGACATACTCAAACAAGAGATCTATGAACTTGAGGTGCTAAATCGCCACATTAAGCAGGAAAATGAAAAAATGAAGCAGCAAGCTGATATTGACAAAATGGTCCAAGATAACACCATGCTTCACATGGGCATGTGGCAGAAGAAAAACAGGAGACTCAAGAAGAAATGTAGAAGGCTAAACAGAGCCTTAATCAATTTGAAATTCAGATGCATGTTCAAGAGACCAAAAGTCAATGTCTCCACACAGAGGAAGAAGAGGAGATTGGATGTCTTAGCAGAGGCATCCCAGCAGGTGGATTGAGCTGTGTTTCATTGCATGAGGACATGCAATACCCTCGTAGTGGGGGTATGTAGAGCCTCTACTTTACACCTACTTGTCTACCATTTCCCTCAGTTTTTCCTCAGCTTTTCTTCACTTTTGCCTCATTTTCACTGTAAAACCACCCAGATCATTACATTAGGTGTCATTAAGCATGATCAAGTGAGTTTTGCTAATGGGTGACTGTTTTGTTTAGATTTTGACATACTTGCAGGAATTCCGCAGCTGTCTGGCAATCCCGCAGCCATTCAGCGATCCCGCAGCCATCTGATGATCCCGCAGCCTTTTTGTTAAACTCAAGGTTCCACGTGTCAGTTTGCCAAATGAGCCACATGGGCACTTAGGTATCAACGTGCTCGAGGTTCCTGTGCCATTTGTTCAACCATTCATGTCATCTGTACCTCCGGTCAAAACTGGTCAAGTTACGGTCAAATAAAGGCAGCTTAACGGTGATTGTAAGCTGTTAGGTCACGTCAGCTCAAACGGTGACTTGTCCGCGTTTTGCAGGTGGTAGGGGACATGATCCAACACTGGATTCATTGCCCATGACGACAGAACCTCCAGCTCATCCACGCAGCCTTATGATGTGTCAATGAACCTTAAATACGCATTACAGTTAGTTGTTTTTCAGTTATTAGCTGTACGTGTTAGGCCATCCTTCATATGCCTATATATACTTGCGTCTGCGTACGCTTATTTTACTTTTTAGCTGCTGTACTTTCTGAACTTGTGATAATTTTAAGAGCATTTGTAAACTCTGTTTTTATAGTGCTGTTCTAGCACTCTGTTTTGTACATTTCTGAAAATGGAGCAATAGAAACAGTGCTGTTTTGAAGCTTTCAGTTCCTTAAGTCTTCTTGTGGCTGAATGAATGGAGGGCCCTGTTCATGTTAGCCTCTGTAAAGTATTTTATGTTCAACATTTCTTTATTTTCTCATTCAGCATTTCTTTAAACATGTATAGTTTGATTTATTTGATTTCTTTTCTTTCAAGCTGATCAGTATTATTTCCTTGCAGGTTTTTAGCCCGAGATTTGTTTTTATGTTTGTGTATTTGCTTTACAAACTAATGGTATTTGAAGTTGACAGGTTCAAGTTGCTGCCTTTGTTTTTATAGCTGATTTTTAGTCTTATTTCTCAAAGTTCTGCTAACACATGAATGATCTTTTATCATAAATGGTTATCTTTTAAGGATCAGAATACCACTAACTTGCAGTTGGCTTTGAGTGCTTTTTAGACTAATCTTTCACTACTTTCTAATCATACTTTGCATAGTACATATGGCAGAAGTAGAGAGTTAGAAAGAGCAAAACGTTATCACTAGTCTTTAAAGTAGATTTTTCTCATTTTTAATCACTTTTCTAATTCAACTTGAGCTACTTCCTAATCGTGCTTTACACAACACTGTGTGTTTGAAGTAGGGAGTTAGGGAGAGATAATCATTATCTTTGGTTTTAAAAGTGACTTTCTTTTCTTTTATTTGCAGCAGCATGAATGGTGTCTAGTGCCATTGGAAGTGGTTCTTTGCTTTCAAGTTATTTCAAGTTATTTATTTCTTTCAAGCATTTCCTTTCAAGCAAGTAGTTAGAGATCACTAATCACACACTCTCACTCATTTAGGATTCACTCCACACACACTATCACTCATCTGTTTATAAATCACCACTCCATCTTAGGAAGATAAATTAACCACAAACAACACCTCCAACGATAAAAAAAAAACTCTAAGAGGTTGCTTAAGTACATATAGTACACCTTCACTTCATCAGCTTACGAGCCCCGGGTTGACAATTAATACTAGCAATTTAGATAACACTAAATTGACTAAACAATGTTTGATACATCAATACCCAAAAAATAATATGTGTGTCTATAATAACATCAGTGGCTCGCAGGCCTCGTACATCCGTGGCACGTAGGCCTCAAAAAATATGTAGGTGATGGACCTAGGAACTACTCAGCATGGTGGTCATGATAGCATGAGACAACTCGTGTGACATGACTCAACAGTTAGCGGATTTGATGCGAGACTCCCACTGTGTGCCTCTGGTACCACCGAGGCATGTCTCATATCCGAGCATACTCCAGGATACCATGAGTCAACCCCTCGAGGTTCCTCACAATGTACTCCTCATTATCACTTCCTTCCTGATAAGGGGTGACAACATCAATAGGATAGGGGATGCACCTGGCTATCGGGGACATCTCGGCTGGCCGCTCTGGTCCAACATCTGCATAGAAAAGAGAAATGTTATAAGCATCCATATACCAAAAACAATTTTAAAAACATCAAAATCAAAAATTTGATTTGATTTTTACCTTCTTCATCGAAGTCCTCTCCATCTGGTAAGGGCATATTTGGGTCTCCATGGAAATTAGTGCTGCTTTACGGCCATTCCTCCATGACAATCTTCTATCATCGTAGCCATGAGAAGAATGCCGGTCGGTATGACATATGCTGACCCCCAGTGATCCTGGGCATCAAACGACTCCAGCAGGCCATCTGCGGATCACATGGTGTAGGAGGATCGACCTCAGTCAACTGATACTAGAAGAATGGCACTCATTCCAGGAAAAAGGTCACAAGTACTGATTCGAAGCCAAATTGCTTCAGATTCCCTGCCTTGGCCTTGAACAACTGGCACTTGATGTTCATCTTCATGGCCTCTGCCTAGTTGAAGATCGTAGGAGCTGTGCAGTCAATAGAATAAAGAAACTTTGACTTGTTAGTCTCATGTTCTGCCTGGGACCCCGCTACCCTGTTGATAGTCAACAGAAGCACCCTCAGTGTTAGATCCCGCACACTAGAAATGTCTATCTTCCCACTCTTGGATTTTAGGGCCTCAGGACAGTGTTCGACAAGCAGGGAAGATATGCTTGCCCCGATCGTACGTGACCCATACAAGTTCATTGGCTCCCCTCTGTGAGATAGTCCAGTGATGAAGTAGATATTTGAAGTTGTCAACTCCAGCTCTTGGTCCCCAATGACAAAAATCTCGCGATTGATGTCCCAAAGGCTTATCAAGTATCGAAGCAGCTCGGGCTGGGCCCGCATCCCTGGTGTAAGGAAAAATTTGAGGAGCCCGCAAGCCCTCAAAGCCTCCAGACAATTTGGATCATTCAATGCCTGAGTGTTAACCTCTTCGTGTTCTCCTTCCAATCCACCATTTTCGACAATTTCTCTCGTGCAAAAGCCATTTATTTGAGTCAATGATCAATTTTGACACATAAAATTCAAGTTTTAATGGTCAGTTCTTGAGAAAAAATGGTTTTTCCCTATCCACAACATCGACGTGCCTGTTTTAGAAATAGTCGCACCAGTTGGTGTAGATGGTTATGCAAATAACCCTTGGCCGGCGCGATCCCGTGCCTGAAAATCGTGCTGACCAAGGGCAAATTTTTTTCTCAAAAACCTCCCTAAAAATCCTAAAAAATGGCTAAAAATAGAAATGAATAGCATGAAAATGGAGCTCAGGGCTTCGACTGTTACCTGGAATTGACTATTTGTTGATTGACCTCCTAGATCCCTTGTAATCTGCTCCAAAAAAAACTAGGGCAAAAGTGGGTAAAAAGTATTCACTGCAAAGGTAAAATGGTAAATGGTAAAAATATATTTACTTTTCCCCTTTTTATTCATTTTTTCATGAAAATATCAGGTTTTGTAAATATTTTGACCTATTTTACCTCAAGGACTTGATAATACACTTTGCCTTACTTGTGCAGCTACAGGTGATGGATATTCGACGATGGTGATGAATCACATTTAAGATCTTTTCTCGACTCATTAAACTCATATGAAAAGATTGCCGAGTATTTTTTACTTTTTGACTCGTTAAAGAGAATAAAATGGGGGTTTGCTTTCAGCTCTTTTCCGACACTTTAAAATCAAAAAGATGGCCGAGCCCTTTGTCATTTCAAACTCGTTAATGGATGCGAAACGTCGTGCACCCAGTATAAGTTTACCTGTTTTTCGGGCTGGGAGACACTATTTACGAAAAAGGTACTTCTTGACTGAAATGGTCAAGCGGTTCTCTCAAGTATTGTTTTCTACCTTTTCGTGTTCGAGAGACACAAACATATGAAAAGGGACCATGTGGAGTTTTCTTTTATGTGTCTTTTTCAAACTCTCTAAACATGAAAAAGATACCGAGTTACACCTTTTTCAGACTCATTAAACTATTAAACGACATCGGATTCGTCACCATGATGAACACGAGCTTCTCCTTCCTAGGGCTCGTTAAACTTACTAGGTTGGATTCATCCAAAGGATGAACTTACAATGAAAGCATGTGATATCCCCTTCAAGCTTGTGACTAAAAAATAATTGGGGTACTCGCCAGAAATGGTGGAGGAAAAATTTGGAAATCTATCAGTCATGTCGGCAGCTCACTCTTGAACATGACATTCTTTGCTTCGTTTCGGGTTGGGACATCCCCCTCTGTATCGTTGACCTTCCTGGGTTTGGGCTGTTCGTTTTTTACTTCCATTTGATCTCTGCCACGTCATCATGACCACCGATCCCATGGATCCAAAATCTTCCAAATTTCCAGTGTGTTGCCGATATGTTCAGGAGTTGTCCTTCTGTAGTTACACTTACCTCTGATTCTCTGTATCATCCAAAATCATTTTGCATCATCTCGTCTCGTGTCGATGATGTGGGATTCATTATGGCCCTCCTTCGACATGGTCACTTTCCTTCGACATCAACTCATTATCTGGGAAGTTGATCGACAGACTCCCTTCTAGTACCTTAGAGCTTGCATGCCTCAATGGCAAGTTCTTCGCACTTGATGACAAGTTCACATCATTGGCTTTTGATCGAGTGATTTCATGGGTGTTCGACTCCATTTCCTGCATTTAAATTCCTTGAATTGTGTTGATGGTACCTTGAGATCCATTATCATTATTGGCGGTATCTCTCGCGCTTGGTAACGGTTTACATCATTGACTGGAAATCAAGCGAATTTATAGCATGTTCGACGTCAACACATCTATTCGCAAGCTAGGATCTGTACTTTGATCGGGTCATGTTGGAGCACAAGACCCTGGACTTAGATCACAAAAATTTAGGTTGCAAAGTGATGTGACATGGTTATGATGGTATGCATGTTCTTTTCAGATGGCTGGCTGCGACCAGACCATGAGTTATCATATGTGATCCTTCTCATTATGGGATGGTTGCACCCATACCTGGATCCATTTACATGATCGTTCTCTAGATGGTTGCATCCATGCCATGATTCATGTATCATTTGACAAAGATCTGAGTTTATGTATATGTATCGGTACTTGCTTGCAGGTTTTCCAACGACAGGCTAGTTCCCCGCACTGATTTATAAAGCATTTCATCCCTCACTCCGGCTTGATCTTCATGCTTTAGGGGGAATCTGTTACACAACATTTTGTCACTGTCCCTTTACTCCCAGTTCCTTGATCCTGGAGGACCTCTACAGTGAACCCTGCATGCTTTTCCTTCATGAAGAAACTCCCATTATGTCCCTCTTCATGAGCAGATCATTTTCCTTTTGCACCGTTTCCCCTGAAACTTCTGTTTTTCTCAGTTTACAAGACCGACGCTAATGACCTTTGTCTTCCCTGCACCGATGTGTAGAGATTAGCACTATTCCCCACGTCGACTGGTGCGACTGAGTTGTGTTCTAGTCGCGCCAGTCTTGTTATGGAAAGTTTTTTAAATTAGAGCCGAAGCTTCCAGCACTAAAAGATTCGTAACAAAAGTCTGGTAAATGGTTTGGCCGGATGGGGTCGAGGATGATAGTTTGGGCTCCTTTCTCCTATAATGATGGAACTACCTCAAGGGATAAGTCCTTCTACCATGAGAAGAGGATCCATCTCTCATCCATATTCCCTATATAAACCTCCCTTCTTCCCAAGCACAAGCTAGTTAGAATGTTGGCTGAGTGTGAGTATACTATTTTGATTAGACAAGTAAGGTATTACTAGTTGTAGCCATCTAGTTGTGTGAGGGAGAAGTGTGTTTGGTTTGGAGTGAAGTCCAAATGGAAGAGCCTTTAAACTATTGTTGTTTGAAGCCATCATGGAATGCTAGCAGAAGTGTGTGGGAACCTGGTCTTGTCAGAGGAAGACTGCAACGTCAAGACGAATGGTTGTAATCTCTATTTGATATTAATATATGCAACTATCGATTGATTTCCTACATGTTTTGTAATATTATATCTTCGTGTATTAACACTTCTTGACTTGTTAAGTAGGTTGAATTGCAATTTGTCTATTATTATGTTTGTGTGTTGTTGTTGTTTACTTGTTTCAGGAACTTGAAGAAGGAAGCGAGAGATTGCTGGAGTGAGCAAGTGAAGACTTCATCAAACAGGATAAGCGACCAAGAGGTAGGACCTCTTGATTGATTCTAACCTAAGGAAGTCTTCCATAGAATGTATCTGTTGTGGCTAGACCCATTATTGGGCTAGAGGAATTCGTTCGTGTCCGCACTTATAATTTTACTTCACCACAGGGAGGGCATATTTCCCTAGTGTGGGTGGCCCCCATGTGTAATTTAACCACAACAAACTAACTTCTCCTAAGTTTAATATCCTAATAAAAATTGAATAGACCCCACTATCTCCAAAATTGGCCCCAAAATGCAATAATTAGTCTTGTTCCAAATTAATTTAGGAAGGGAAATTACAGTTTGCATGGGAACTAGGAACAACAACTAATAATCAAGCTGAGTTTATCGCACTATGGCAAGAATTAGTTATAGCATTTAATTTAAAACTTTAGGAAATCATGATATTTGGAAATTCAATAATCATCATCCGATGAGTTTGGGAGGTATTCTATCACTCTAAAGAGTCCTGCTCTTCAATAGAGGTAATGATTCTTCTTCAACTCCAACAATTTGTTAAGGTTGAACTCATGCATGTGTCAAGGAATTTAAATTCCTTACCAAATATATTAGAAAATTAAGGATCAAGGATGTCACAAGGACTACTATAAATTAATCATAACAGAACAAGAAATTCCCCTTTGACATGAGATCCCAAATATGATAATGGGATCAATGATTTCAATTGATGAACAGTCAATTAGGAGGAATGGCATCATTATTTCGAAACATGGGATAAGATGACACTTAAGGTCTTTGGAATTGTGGTTCAGAGTGGCTTGGTGGCTGACACTTATGGATTGACCTTGATTATCTCCCAAGATGTACCCCTGTCATCTTATTATCAACTCCTAGACGACGCTCTACCTCTTGCTTTGCATGGCTCATTTTAAGTCATGTGTTGGATAGAGGTTAATTAAAAAGCTAAGTTAGAAACATTTAATTCACACCAAGTCAGAGTCTCTTCCTCACAGTTGTTGTAGCAAGTGGGTTTTCCAATGAGGATCTTCGAGTGGTTTTGCCTTGCATTTCTTGAGTCTGCATTCAATGGAGGAAGGAAAAGTTATCAAAGGTTACATGGTTTGTTATGGTGGCAGGATATTTTAGACTCGCATCTAGAAAATTTGTATTAATACTCCCCTTTGGTCTTCTTTTTGGGCAAGTTATACTCACTTTTGCTTTCTCTGAGTTTGTATTTATAAGTTGGTGCCATTGTTGAATATATATGCCATGGACACTAGGGGTTCTTCTTCCCATGATACCAACTCCATGGATATTAATTCAATTCTAGATAGGGTCCTTGCTGTGATGGAGAACATGCAGATTGGATATAAATTGAGGCAGGAGATGAAGGAGAAGGAACATAATTCTTTGTAGTTGATTTTCAATTTGGAACTTGAGCTCATGTAGGCTAAAATTGATCAGCTTCAGCATGAGTTAAGGATGGAAATAATAATGATCCAATGCACATTGGTGAAGATGGAGGAATTTTAAATTTCCAGGTTGCAATTTTGTCCAAAGGACCCCAAGACAGAGGAGCAGGTAGTGAAGAAGCGAGGTAGGTTGGCCCAAGCCCCTAGAAATCTAAGTTAACCTGTTTTGATGCTTGCCATTGTGTTATCAAAAATTTTCTACAATGCAATGCAAATATAGTTTGTTTTTAGGCTCTTTTGTCAGGCTATATAGTAGGCATTTGTTTAGAATCACATGGAAAATCTGCCATACGCTCAGATTGCATGTATACTAGACCTCATAATCTATATTTTAAATGGAGCTTGATGATTTTTTTGAGGGTTCTGGACCATACTCCAAATTTTCCCTCTTTTAATATAAAACTCTATATCTGCTTCTTTGAAAAAAGAGAGTAGAAGAGATAATTGAGAAGTGTAGACCATCCGAAATAGTTATATGTATTGTATAATTGCTCCATTACTCAAAATAGAACATGAAAACAGAATCATATTATCCATAAACAACAAAATCAGAGAATACAAAAGACCATAGACCATATAATGGTATTTATCTTGAATATATGTATAATGGGGTTACTTTAGGATATCCATATACTAAATTTTCTAATTGTACGACATAAAACAAAATTAAGGAATTGTACCAAAAAAATTAACGTATTCAACTAATTGCAAGACTACTTTAGGAGTGTCCAAACATTTCAATTATTCAATCTCCACAAATAAACATGCCAAATTTGTGGATAAAAATTAGTGTGATGTATTCAAGTTGTTCCACATTGTAACATTCCTTCGATGCTTGTTGGTGCATTCCAACCACTTGCTGGTGGATTCCATCCATCTATGGGGCATACCAACACCCCTGTGGCCCTTTGTAACCTAGGATTTTGATGGTTTTCCATTTAGTTTAATTCCAACAAAACTTCCAACCACCAACTGAACCCTATTTTGTGCATGTTTCCACTGCAACATGTTTTTTGCGAAATTCCCCTTTTTTGAGAAATTCAAACATCGTGATATGCATGTCTAGATGTACACTAAATGCAATAACTTATGCACATATACATATTTGCACAAATATCAACCTTAAATTACAATTTAGATGCAAATCACAAAAGACATGTATTATTGTAGAGAAAAATAATTAATCATAGAAAATATACACCTCTCTTTTTGTTTTCGATAATTGGTTGCAGGACTTAGACGTTCCTCCTAGCCGTAGACAATGTTGTTCATTTTATCTCAACAAGGAGTCACCCTCAAGTTTGGGCTTCGACTCCATGGAGCAATAAATCACCCAAAAATAGGTATATAACCAGTACATAAACCAACCAAGAAATTTACCAAACCCTAGTAGCCACCACCTACAGACTCACATCCCCCATCATCCCACACCCAAGTAGTGCACTCCTTCTCTGCACATGTAGTCCCTTAAGATGTGCCACTATCTCTAGGGTGTCTAACTCATCCAAACAAGGATGTTATCAAAGTCCCATGCCTCCAAGAGTTCCTGCTACACTCTAGCATCTCCAGGTACCCTCCAGGCCCTCTTATCAAACCTTAACAACATCCAACCTATAGGCTCACATCCCCCATCAACCCATACCCAAATAGTGCACAAGCTTCTCTACACTTGCATTCCCTTGGGATGTTCCACTACCTCGAGGATATCTAACTTGGTCAGATATTATTGTCAGGAGCACTGTATCTCTTGGAGTTCCTACTTCCATTATGAGTATTCTTCTCCTATAATTTATTGCCTCATAGTACCAACATCTTTCTTTTTATGTGCATGTATTTTCAATTACACTTGGAATTTTATAATATGAATTAACAGACTCTGGTTATAAGCATGTGTAATTTAATGATTATTACATCATATGACCCCATTTTTCTATTTCCATGGAGTCTTGGCCCCCCATACTCTTTTCGTCTAACTCGGTTTGCATCCATAATGTGGTTATTAACATGCATAAGATATCATATTTACAATACAAGGATTTTTAGCCTCAAAACATATAAAAACATATGCATATGGGCATACCGGCCCAAGAACATAAAAATACACATACACATGGGCACACTTTCCCCAACAGAAATCCTTGGTTCACCAACATAATTAATATGTTCTAGCTCACTAGCCTAAGTTTCACATATACATGTTATTTAAAATACAAGGGTTAAGTAGGGGTGTTACATTCCCCTCCCCCTTATTTATGCATTGTCCTTAGTTGATTTGTAAACTACTGTGGATATTCCACTATACAATTCATATAACAAATTTTATAACTAGGGAAACCCTTTTGGGAGAAAACATAGGTGGAAGGTGAGGTCACTTTTCTCTCTTTCTCTAAATAGAAAAATGGCTATGAGTATAAAGAAATAAGGCTTGTGGCCTGTGGGCTACTATAATGCACAAATCCTCTATGTTTTCTCTCTCCCTATCCCTCTCATCTACTTTGCCCATCTAAGGAACAAATGCAGTAAAAAAGAACGAAACCCATTTTCCTCTTAGTGGCTCAGGTATAACATAACCCAATAGACCACTAGTGGTTAGGTTTGACTCCCTCAACTCTTAACCAGAGTTACAATACGGAAACTTCTAGAGTCTTATTCATCATGATCATGTGGCTAGCCCCTTTTCCATGAGTAATGGGGGTTGACGTGGCATCCTCTTGAATTATGGTGGCAAAATCAGGAAGGTCAATTTCTGATTCACATAATGTTTTCATAAAAACCTTGATTGAGGATATTCTTATGTCGTTGGAAATGTATCTAGGTGTAGAATAGTAAGTATTGCACAAAAGTGAGAAAATTTTACCCCCCAAAGTGCCATTTGATACCTCAAAATGGTCCTAAAAGGTTTCAAACCTTAATTTTTTGAACTAGGTATTGCCAATAAAAATTGTCATGTGATTTGATTCCTCCATTTATTCCACCGAAAGCATCGATATGTATGAAAAAAAATATAGTGATCTAATCCGGATCATTAGTGCATTATATATACACATATATACAAGAATATTATCCGAATATATGAGGGTACTCTTCCCTCATTACATATTCATGCTCCCATGTAGCATATTTAGGACTGAAATGGGTCCATTGCACCTTTACCAAGGTGACAAATCGATTCCGGAGCACCTTCAATTTCTTGTCCAAACTTCGCATAGGTTGGACGTAAAAGTCTCCCTTGGGCTCCACATAAATCACATTCCAATCAATTACATGGTTAGTATTAAGAACATACTTTTCAAGTATTGAAATATGAAACACATTATGAATATGCATGGATGTTGTCAATGCAATCCTGTATGGACCCAAACCAATCCTCTCTGGGATATCAAATGATCCACAATATCTAGCTACCAAATTTACATAATTACCTATTTTTAATGAACTTTTTTTTCCTTCACTTTCAAGAATACATGATCACCAACTTTAATTTTCTTATTTAACCTATTCTTATCTGCATGGTTTTTTTTGTTTTGTTTTGCTTTTTGTGTGTTTTTTTTTATTACCTTGGGTAACATTCAAATTCTATTTAATTTTTATTACTCACTCTTCCATTTCTTTGAGCAAGTTTGGACCAAAAATGGCCCTATCAACTGGATTATCCCAATTCACAGGTGTGTTACATTTTATGCCATATAAGGCTTTGAATGGGATCATCTTCAAAAAAAATTTGGCACCCATTATTATAAGCAAACTCCACCAAGCACAGGTATTCCTTCCATTTTGATGGTTTTTCGATCACATACATCCTCAAAATATCTTCAATAACCTGATTGTCTCTCTCTGTTTTTCTATCTGACTACAAATGGTATGCTATGCTAAAATTTAAATTATTTCCAAATCCCTTAAATAAAATTGTCCAAAAGTTGGATGTAAACTTGAGATATTTGTCTGAAATAACTTCCTTGGTCAAACCATGCAACTTGATATGCCTTGTATTTTGAATTTAGTGGAATAAAGTGGGCATCATTAATGAGCTTATCCACCGCAACCATGATGGAATCATGTTTCCTCGTAGTTTTGGGAAAAAATTGTGATGAAATCGATAGAAACAATTTTCCATTTACACTTAGGAATGGGTATTGGTTGTAGCAACCCCACTAGGTGCCTATGTTCAATTTTAACTTTTTGGAATTCCAAACAGTTGAGTATATAATCAACTAGTTCTTTCTTCATACCTAGCCCAAGGTATTATTCCTTGATTGTTGAGATTGTCTTTTGGTACCCTGGATGCCTAACATAAGATAGCCTATGCATCTCATTCAACATTTTTTTTTTTTTCTCTTGGTAATCTGGCACATAAATCCTTTCCTTGTACAAAATAATTCCATATTTTCCTATTTTGTAATTTCTATATTTTGGTTGAGGTTGTTTTTTATTTCCCTGTATTGCTAATTTGAATTTTTAGCCTAAAAAATTATAGTTTTTAAATCAAATTTACATATGCTTATGGTTGTAGCGTGCATTATATGCACCCTACTTCTAAGTCCATCAACCAACTTAATTTCCTTACCTTTTATATGCTTAATTTCAAAGTCATAATCAACCAAAAATTCCATCCATGTAATTTGTTTGGCATTTAAATTTGGTTGTCCAAACAAATGCTTAAAACCATTGTGGTCAATTTATAATTTAAACCTTTTCTCCATGAGGTAATTCCTCCATATTTTTAAGGCATGTATAATGGCCACCAACTCCAAATCATGATTGGCATAGTTCTCTTCATGCTCATTCAACTTCCTTAATACATAACATATCACAAGCCCATTTGTCATGAGAACACCTCTAAGCCCCTCCTTACATGCATCTGTGCACAGAACAAAATCTTCACTTGGATTAACTATCTTCAATATTGGTACACTTGTTAATAACATTTTTAAACGATGAAAGACATTTTAACATTTATGAGACTGTTAAAAATTCACACTTTTCTTTTGCAAAGAAGTGAGTGGATTGGCTATTTTCAATAATCCCTCAATAAATCTTTTTATAGTAACCTGCTAAACCCATGAAAGATCTCACCTCTATCACATTTTTTGGTGTTTTTCACTCTTTGATTTATTTAATGCTATCCCTTCCTATGAAATGATATGACCTGGACAATGAATTTGTATTTGATAAAATAAGCACTTACTTAGATTGACATACAACCAATGATCTCTAAGTACCTGTAACACCATCCTCAAATGTTGTTCATGCTCTTCCTTAGATTTGGAATACACTAGAAAATCATTAAAAAATACAATAACAAACTTATCTAAATAATTTTGAAAAATTCCATTCACGAGGCACATGAAAACACCTGGTGCATTAGATACTCAAATGGTACCACTACCAACTCAAAATTCCCATATCGAGTTTGAAATGCTATCTTACTGATATCCTCTTCCTTAATCCTTAGTGGATGATACCTTGAGCTTAGATCAATCTTTGAAAACGCCTTAGCTTGGCTGAGTTGGTCAAACAAGTCATCTATTATTGGAAAGGGGTATTTATTCTTCACTATGACTTTGTTCAAATGCATAAATCAATACATAGTCTTAGTCTAACATCCTTCTTTTTAACAAAGAGCACTAGGGCACCCTAATGTGACACACTGGGACGTATGTACCCTTTCTTTAAGGGTTATTCTAACTACATTTTTAATTCTTTAAGTTCCAGTTTGCTAATCCTATAACCCAGGTGGATATTGATGGACACCCTCCTATTCCACTTGGACCCCCACCACTCTTTCTTTCAGTTTCCTTAATTGTAGCATAATTTACTCTTTTTGGCAGTGTTTCAGGTCCTGAACTTCCAAATCTGTTTTGAGACCCTAAATGACATTTTTTGGGAAAAAGAGAAAACATGAGTCTTTGACTCATATTTGCATTCGAAAGTTGTAGTCCACGGATATATATTTCTAATGAGGTATTATGCACGTCAAACAAAGATTGTATGCCAAAGTTATGACCTCAGGAAGTTGATGTACCAATTTACCCAAACGGGGCCCATTTTTTGGTGCTTCATCTCCTAGGGTTAGGTTTTTTGATGTTTAGGGTTTTCCATTATTTCTCAATAATAAATCAGCTTTCGAGTCTCATTGTAACACAATTCAGAGGCATGTAGCCACCACATCTCTTCTTAGAGATAAGATACCATCACCCGAGCTAGTTTATTTCCATTATGTATGTAAGAATATTTCAATTCTTTGATATTAATGAAATGAAGTTTTATTCCTATTGAATCTATGTGTTTATATTTATATCTATATTATGTTGTGTTCCTGCACAAGTTTGGATCAATGGTGTCAGAGTGGTCTGCTCTTTCTCTATTTTTCTTTGCATGTCCCCAATGAGGTCAGGGTATAAGGAGTTTGGGCTTGAACTAGTTGAACCTTTGCAAGACCAACCTTGCAAACCCCGATGACCTCCCATAGCGGAAGAAAGGAAAGATGATGTAGCAAAAGACCCTTTTAAAATATTGCTCGAAGAATCCCTTGAGTGACAGAAGAACGCGATGATGGAAAACTTTGCCAAGATCCTTCTGCAGATGCCCACAGGCGACACATCTTCATCCAACAACCACTCTGTTGGCACCAATCCCTTCAAGGTACAAGTCAAATTTTATATTCCCATATTTGAAGGCAGATAGATGCAGATGCCATAGATAGATGGTTAAATCTATTGGAAGGGTATTTTTCAGTTCATGATTTTTCTAGTAGGGAAAATATTACTTTTGCACTCCTCAAAGCTACCCCCCACGTCAAGGACTAGTGGGGAACCTAATGTGAGAAGAAGGACGAGAGGGAGTCCTTGCTGTTTTCAGCTACACTCACTTGGAATTTTTTCCGAGATGTCATCAAGGAGAAGTACTACCATGTCGGGAGCTATGAAGATAAGTACATAAAGTGGACCACACTACGATAGGGAATGGACCAAGGTGTGCGAGAGTTCACAAATATTTTTCATACCCTTTGCATGAAGTTGGGTATCAAGGATTCTGAGCGGCATCTGGTACTCAAGTACCGTGGTTGTCTGTACAAATACATCCAAGATGAGATGGAGTTCCTAGATATCTCCTCACTTTGCGCTACCCATCGATACATTGTTATGATCGAGTAGAAGTTAAAATAGAAGAAGCGTGAATTTGGATATGCAAATCTGAAGCAAGGGAAAGGTGCCCCCAAATCGCCGAACAGAAAACAAACCCAAGTTGGGGGTACCCAGGACAACCTATCGAAGATGCAAGCAAATAAAGACACGACAACTATGAAGAAGGACACACGGAAGTGGTGTGAGTTCCATAAGAGCCCCACTCACAACACAAGTGAGTGTCGAGCCAAGTAGTCACTGGTGGTTGAGCTAAAGGTTGCAGAATTAGATGCATGTTCTGACTCTGAGTCAGAACCTGACAAGGGGAATGAAAAAGGAATAAAATTATTAATGCAGAGCCCAATGCCACTGTTTCCAACACAAATATCCAGAAGATTGAGCTTGAAGATCCATAGGAGGGGGGGTGTCTCTTCCACTCACATATGTGGGTGAAGGGTTCGTTGCTGCAATTCATTGTCAACAATGGGAGCTAAAAGAACCTCATTTCAGTAGAGGTCATGAAGCGGTTAGGCCTACTAACCATACCTCACCTGCAATCGTACACCATCAGGTGGCTTCACCAAGGACGAGATCTTCATGTCAGCCAACAATGTCACCTTCCATACAACATCAAGCCCTTCACAGATGAGGTATTGTGTGATGTTTCTCCTCTTGAAGTTTGTGATGTATTATTAGGACAACCGTAGTTGTGGAAGCGTCATGTTGTATATGAGTCGAGGCCTCACACTATTATTATTTCTTTGAGTAATAAGTTATACAGGATATTGGGGGTAGCCTCGCCTACTTCCATCTCTTTGATATCTGCTAAGAAATGCAGTAAGATCATTTCCCAGACTGATATTTTTTTCTTTTCTTTCTGATTCGATATCAAAGTAAGGGGAATATCATAGCCACATCCATGGATCCGGGAAGGGTTCCTCCATGCAGCAGAAGCAGGTGGATACGGTCGTGGAAGAAGACATGGACATATTATCCTCACCCATAGGGTTACCCTTGCACTGTCAGGTCAAGCATTCAATCAATTTGACTCCTTGGGCACCTCTACCCAACTAGACCATATATCACCACTCCATTTTGGAAAATGAAGAGATCAAGCGGAAAATCTAGAAGTTGCTGCAAAAAGGGCACATCCAACCAAGTTCCTCACCTTGTGGGAGCTCAATTGTACTTGTACAAAAGAAGGATGGGATCCGGAGGCTCTCCACTGATTATTGGGCACTAAACAAAATCATTGTCAGGAACAGGTATCCAATCCCATGGATTGATGACCTTCTGGACCAACTCAAGGGGCCCAAGTATTTCAACAGGATTTATTTAAAGTATGGCTATCACTAGGTTCCAATAGAGCCCATAGATGTATGGAAGAACACCTTCAAATCCAAGGAAGGCCTTTTTGAATGGTTGGTTATGCCCTTTGGGTTGACTAATTCCCCTGCTACTTTTATGAGGCTAATGAATGACATCTTGCATCCCTTCAAAACTAATTCTTGGTTGTTTGTCTAGACAACATCCTCATCTTCAACAACAGTTGAGACGAACACTTGTAACACATTCGACAGGTCCTTCAAACCCTTCGGTAGCATAAAATGTGTGCAAACTTGGAGAAATGCACCTTTGGCATTAGCTAGGTCCAATATCTAGTTTAGATTATATATTAGTGTGGCATGCATGTGGATCTGAATATGATCCAAGTCATTCGGGATTGGCCAACCCTGACCACTCTAACAGAGCTTCGCAACTTTTTGAGCCTTGAAAATGTTTATCGGAGGTCTGTGTTGGGATTCCCCCATATCACTTGGCCCTAGAGTTAGATTACCAAAGGCGGAGTGAAAGAAAAGTTTTCCAGGTCTAAGTCCCAATAGAAGGCATTTGTTGAGTTGAAGCGCCGCCTCTACTCTACACCAGTACTCACATTGCCAGACCTACAACAACCATTCGAAATTGAGACAGATGCCTCCGACTATGCTATTGGTGCAGTCTTCACTGAGCACGAGCATCCAATTGCCTATCATAGTGAGACACTTTTTGATACAATTCGGAAGTACCCCACCTATGATAAAGAGATGTATTCCATCATGCATGCTTGCTGGAAATGGAAGCATTACATTCTAGGGAAGGAGACAATCATCCACACTAATCACCAACCTATTTAGTTTATACATACACAAGGGAAGTTGTAGAACGATCCCCATCAGAAGTGGTCTACATATTTTCAACAATTCCACTTGAACATTAAATACAAAAAGGGAAGCACCAATCATGTTGTAGATTGCCTCAGTCGGCCCCCAGCTGCAACACTAACTACTGTTCTCAACTCTTGTGGCCACGAGACATCTGGATGGCCACAATTATACAAAAATGATCTAGAGTTCATCTCCACATACCTGATGCTAGTAGATGGAAAACAAGTCCATAATTTCCACCTCCAAGATGCATTATTTTGCTACTTGGGCCACCTTTGTGTTCTTTCAAGCGAGTGTGCCAAGCTGATTTGGGAGGTGCACTACAGTCGGGTCATAGGACACTTTGGTGTGGAGAAAATTGTGGCTGTACTACAAAAGTACTTTCATTGGCCAACACTTCGACTAGATGTTGGGAAATATATTAGATCCTGCACTACTTGTGACATAATTATGCCAACCATCAAGAAGCAAGGTCTATATAATCCTTTGCCCACTCCCATCCAACCTTGGGAATCCATCTCCATTGATTATATCTTTGGCCTCCCTTTTACCAAGCATGGTAATGACTGTGTATTTGTGGCCGTGGAAATATTTTCTCAGATAGCTATATCGACGGCTTGCAAGAATAGTATCACAATAGAGGCACTGCTAAAATATTTTTTGAACGAGTGTGGGTACATTTTGTGATCCTGCAGACCATTATATCAGATAATGATAGCAGGTTCCTAAGCACATTTTGGTTAAGCCTCTTGACACTATTGGAAACCAAGCTCACCAAGTCGATTGCATTCCATCCCTAGACTGAATGCCATACGAAGGTTGTCGATAGGATGATAGTGCACATGCTCCGCATGTACAACTCCAAGCATCCACAGACCTGGGATGAGAGTCTTCCCTATGTGCAGCCCAATTATAATAGATCTCCTAATTACAACCATTGTGTTCGATTGATGTTCCCATGCCTCATGCAACTACATAGACACAATCCACACATGTATTGTTTGAGGCTGATAAAGCAACCATATTTATTGAACGCATCCAACACATCCACCAATAGGTTCACGACATCTTGGAGAAGTCAAATTCGGTGTAGAAGCAATGACATGATCAACATCGGGTGCCACACAAGTTTCAGGTGGGCGAGAATGTTTGGTTGCATTTGCAGAAAGAATGCCTTACTGGAGCCCATCGGAAGCTCAAATCACTTCAATATGGGCCTTACACCATTACCAAAGCTATGAGAGACAATGATTTTGAGCTCAATATTCCCCCATTCCTTGGCCTGCACCCAATGTTCAATGTGGACCACCTTCGACCATACTTTCCACCATTACTGGACACATCATACATTGTAGAAGAAATCACATCAATAGAGTTAAATGCAGACTACATGGAACATTCCACAACTGATCAGATCATGGACGCATTGATCAAGAACACTCGCCAACAGAATATCCAACTATATTGGGTTGTCAAAGCTGGCCAACTCCTGCACCAAGGTAAGTGGCTCAACAGGGACCAAGTTTAGCAGAAGTTCCCCCCTCTCATGGAGGCACTTAATGCAAAGGGGACCATTGCTTCCTAAGGGGGAATGACTAATCCACGTGGATATTGGTGGCCACCCACCTATTCCACTTGGACACCTGCCACTCTCTCTTTCACTTTCCTTAATTGTAGCACAATTTACTATTTTTGGCAGTTTTTTTGGGTCATGAACTTCCGGAGGCGTTTTGAGGCCCTAAACGATGTTTTTTGGGAAAAACAGGCAGACATGAGTTTCTCATTCATGTCTACATTTAAAAGTTGTATTCCTTGGATATATCTTTCTAATGAGGTATTCTGCGCGTCAAATAGAGATCATGTGCCAAAGTTATGACCCCAGGAAGTTGATGTACCAATTTACCCAAACAGGGCCCATTTTTGGCGCTTCATGTCACATGGTTAGGTTTTTGGATGTTTATGGTTTTCTATTATTTGTCAGTATTAAATAGGATTTAGAGCCTCATTGTAACATAATTCAGAGGCATGTAGCCGCCACATCTCTTCTCAGAGATAAGCTACCATCACCCAAGCTAGTTTATTTCCATTATGTATGTAAGAATATTTCAGTTATTTGATATTAATGAAATGAAGTTTTATTCCTATTGAATCTATGTGTTTATGTTTGTATCTATATTATGTTGCGTTCCTGCATAAGCCCGGATCCTCCTATATAATGTTTTGGACACTGGGGAAACTATAGATACTAAGTCTATAGAGAAGTCAATGTCTCTTTAGGTAGTAGCCCTTGAATTTTGACAAACACATCTTTGAATTCCTCAAGTACAAAGTGATCCTAAATGCTTGGTGCATGATCCTTAGCTATCTCTCCCATACATGTTGCATAAATTTAACACCCTTTTTTGAAATTTCTCTTTAGTTTCATGGATGATAATTCCCTAACATAAATTGGCCTTGGAATTTCGTGCACTTGTTTTTACTTCCCTTCTTCATCAAGGCAAGTAAATGTTTTATTGTAATAGTCTAATATTGCACCATGTTTTTCCAACCAATTCATGCCAATTAGACAATCAGATGATCCCAATGGTATTATGTTTAAATAGACACTTCTATCTAACCCATTCATATTTATGGGGCATTATTTTATAAGTTCAATTATTCTCCTTTTGGCTCGTGTATCTAATTGAACTAACCAAGTCATGCCATGCTTGGTGTTATTCAAGTTAAATCTTTCAATAATCTTAGGATCAAGATAACTATGACTAGCTCCATAACCAATTAAAATGAAAATGGAGTGGTGGTTTAACTCACCTTCCACTTTGATCACATGTGCCTAATGCTCAACCTGCCTATTGTCTAATGTTCCAAAGATATTGGGCATGCTTCTACCCATGTCCTCCACTGTATCATCTCCTTGGATGTGATGTACAATCCTCATGTTCCCTTCTTTGTTAGGGGTTGTCCCTATACATGTGCTCTCCTCCATGACCCCAACACATAATGGATTTAAATCTTGGTATCTTACTCAATGAATCAACTGCCTTTGGCTCACTATGGGTTGACTGATTTTGCCGATTTGCTTGAAAAATGAAGGTTTGAACCCCTTCTTCCTTTGCTCCATATTGTTTCTTTTCTTGTCATCTCAAGCCTTTTGGAAGGCTGGTTTATTTTTTCCCTGCTCACAAAGTTACGCTGCCTCCCTCATAGCTTCATCCAATGTCCTTGGCTCATCAAATTTAATTTTGTCACCTTAAAATGGTGGTAACACACTCACAAATATCTATACCTTCAACTTTTCATCACTTATAAAATCAACATTACTCAATAATAAAGTGAATTTTGGGTCGTACTCTTCCATTTTTCATGTTTCCCAACTTGAATTTGAAAAATTCTTGCAGTTTCCTTACATAGTAATGCTCATATATGAATTTTCTTTGGAACAATTTTTTTAATTTCCTCCACGAGATCTTCTTTTCATCCAAATGTTTTACTTATTTGAGCTGCTCCAACTACAAATTTACTTTTCCCTTTAAGTGAAATATTGTAATTCATGGCTTTAAATTGGATGAGAAATCATGAATTTGAAGATGCTTCTATCAACTAGGTTTTATCCTCCTCTCCTTTCTTATGCTCACCATTAAATGTGGGAGGCTTGGTTTTCCTAAGCTCCCCTTGTAAAATATCCAAGTCATGTATTCTTCTTGGTTTCCTTACTAAATATATACTTGGACTACTTCCTGATTTTGAGGAAACATAAGATCTATTTTTTGACTTGCTTGATGCATGATGATACTATCCAACAACGCTCCTAGAGTGCCTTGAATCTCCAACATCTTTCCCCCAAACTCATAAGTCATGTTCCTATGCTTGTAGAGAATCAGATCTTTGGTCCATTATTATTTGTGATTTATTTAAGCTCTGTAAAATCCAAGTGTTGATTTGTTGGTGTTCTCTTATTAGCCTCTCATTATCATTCTTGTGGTTGAGAAGCTCCATTTTGAGGCTCCTCATGGTTTCCTCCAGGTCTCTATCCTCTGGCCTATCCCTTCCATGCCCATTTGAATATGTTCCAGCATTATTGATGCTAATTTTCATGGCATTTAACTATTCTTCATGGTTGTAGGATCCCTGAGGATCCCACATAATGTCAGTACTCATGCTTGTCCTATTTTGTAGGTCACACATATTCTTATTTTAAATTTATAAGAAATTTTGCTACCTCAAACCAAAATTCTAGCTTGATAGATGCATTCTATTTTTCAATAGCTTTCTATTGACTATTTGTTTTCCCAAATATGAATATCGAGATGAAAGTTATGACCTCTGAAAGTTTTGGCTCATTTAGCCCCAATTTCCCCTATTTTATAACATCAATTCCTTTCAATTTTCTTAACAATTATCTACCCAAATTTCAAATCTAGCTCCATGACTATGTTATAATATTCTAGAACTTCATATTTATGGTTCTGGTGTTCCAATTTTGGCTTTGGATGTAGAGTCACAACCTTTTTAAGCGACTACATGCTCGATTTTTCCTTTACACTGTTTCACTCAGAGCTTCATACTAACTCTATTTCACGAATGCAATATGTGATTAGAAAGTTCTCTCCAAGATATTTTATTTGAGTTATATACATTGGTACAAGAAATTGTTGTGGTTTTTTTGTTACCTAAAAATTTCATTTAAGCCCTCAAAAATTCCCTGTAGGCGGATGACTAAAAAAGGCATATTTTTTTGTTGGGAATTTTGCTAAAATTTGGTTGGTTTACTCCCCAAGACCAATCAAATCCACTTGTAACACTGCTATGTAACTGCATTCATACATACAGAGCTCCTGTATGTGCCCCTATTTCATTAGAAAATAACTAGTTGCACATATTTGGATTTTAGTTCCTATCGGACAAGAACTGGCTTGCATGGCCTCATTTCAACACTCGACATGCATGTAGCCTTACTTTTTTACATGATAGTCTTCACCATTCTTGTGGAACCTTCAATGTGGAAATATTTAATTAGAATCAATTCTCCACTTTTCCACATGGCAAACACCTTTCTCCCTCACATATCCGACAATTGATCTTGAGGTGGATCAATGACCCAAATTCTCATCGAGCTAGAATATGCGCAAAGGTTTAGGTTGGGTGGGAGATGGGTATGTGTGGAAGTATGATGTGTAGATATGGGTGTATTGAGGGGAAATATGCAGAGGATTGATGTGAAAAAGAAATATGTGTGGAGGAGTAATGTGCAGAGAAGGGGTGTGTGTAGTTTCTTTGCACATCAACAAATAGACTAATTATTGGATATAGAGAAAAGAGTGCAAAGAAACTTATTTAGAAATTAATAAAAGGATTTTTTTCTCTACATATGCCTAGACAATTTTTTTGGGTCAACATTTGGCTCTAAATGAGGATAATGACCCCTTGTGGGTTACTAAGAATCCATAATATGACCAATCGCTTACCCAATTAGGTATTAGTTCGAATTGAGAATGTCACCCATCTCTAATCCTTGGGAATTTAGTCATACATTTTCCCAACAACCAGTGATTTTTCTTGTAATGAATTTCGACCCATATGGCTCGATTATTGTAAACCTTGGTTATGATACCACTTGTAACGTTCCCAAACCACCCACTTGTGCATTCTAGCCATCCGTTGGTGGGTTCCATATGTTTGTGGGGCATATCCATACTCTTGTGGTCCTATGTAACCTTATTTTTTGATTGTTTTCCATTCATTTAAATTCCAACAATGCCTCTATCTTCCAACTAAGGCCTATTTATATGTCTGTTACTGCTATAACCTATTTTCTATAAAATTCCCCTTTTCTGAGAAATTCCATCATGGTGATACACATGTCTAGATGTATGCTAAATTCAATAACTCATGCAAAAATATACATTTGCACAAATATCAACCTTAAATTATGATTCATATGCAATTCACAAATACATGCATTACTATAGTGGAAAATAAATAATCATAAAAAATAAACACATTTTATTTTTGCCAATTGGCTACAGACCTTAGACATTCCTCCTAGCCATAGACTACACGGTTCATTTTTTGTCAACAACGGGTAACCCCCAAGCTAGGGTTTCTAGCCTTAAAACATATTAAAGCACATACATATAGGCATACCGGCCCCAAAAAATAGAAACTCACATGCACATAAGGCAAATTGGCCCCAAAAGAAATCCTTGGCTCACTAGCCTAATTAATATGTTTTGACTCACCATCCTTAGTTTTGCATGTAAATGTTATTTATAATCACTACAAGGAAAAGACCTTCTAGCGGAGGTTTTTGCGGAGGCCCCTATAAAAATAGCCCAAAAATATGTTTGTAGTGGAGGTCACTAGTGGAGGTTGGCGGGTGGAGGTTTCTTTGAAGGTGCGTCTAAATTATTCAAGTGCATTGGTGTTTTATTATCAATACACACATCAGTGCTGCATATAACATAGTGCATCGTAGATTTTATTTTTTGAAAAATAAAATATTCTTGATGCACTAAATACACAAACGCTGGTGCTTGAAAACTTGCTAGCACTAAAATCCTTAATATAGTAAAACGGGCCGGTGCTATTAGATAATGACGTCCCGGTGTGGTAAACTTATAACAATGCCCTTGGGCATCTTATAAAGAGTATCGATAGACAATTTCTAAATTCTAAAAAAAGACCGGTGCTATTGTAAATCCACAATATCGATGTGTTATGGGTAACGTAAAGACCGGATGCGTTAGGATAAAGCACTGCGATAATTTTAAATTAAGAAGAACACAACAATTTTGGATATATCTAGCCCCGTTGCATTTCGTGAAACATACCAGAGGAGGGTTAAATAAAAAAAACCCTCTCAACTATAATTTTCATTTTTACCATCTACAATGCGGGTGAGCTTTGAAGCACCAGTGCCACTCTTGCCACGTGCAAGCACCCTGACGTTGATGCTTCTCTTTCTCACCACCTTTCAGTACCATTCTCACTATTTTAGTTTCCAATTTTTTCAAACTTTGTGAAAATTTGCTTTTCTCCATTACGTGTCCACAATGCCTCCCCGACGACCAAATGTCTAGGTAATCTCTATGTTTCTTACTAATTTAAGTTTTTAGCAGATAAGAATTGAAAATTAGGTTGATTTTTTCATTATTTAAAAAAATTTATAAATTCGATCTGCAATGCATTTCATATGTTCAGCTTGCATGAGGCACGGTGCACCTTGTAAATTTACAGGGTGACCGTGTTTCGGTGCGCCTTGTAAATTTACAGGGTGCACCCCGTTTCAGTGTGTGAGCATAATGCACCACCGTTGTGGCAGTGTGTTTTGTAAATTTAAATGCATTGGGAAAGATGCGACATATTGTGTATCGACGCATCACTCCTCGTGCGTTTATATTTACCAAATGCTTTGTAAATAAATATTTTAAAATATTTCTATAGCTCAGTACTTTCGATAACCTGAATGTACCATTCTAGTGCCAACAAGTTATATGTTCACACCGATGCACAAGTATGCCAGACCAATATGGAAAGTTAAATTTCTAAAACACCCGTGGTGCGTCATACTTATGTGCACACCGTTATCAATGATGTTATGGATGAAAGCGCACTGACACCGATGCATGACTATGTTTTGAGCGCACCAATGTTTTTTTTTTTTTAGATTGAAAGTTATGTTTCCATAGTTATAAATACATGTTTCATTTAATAAAAAAAATGTATTTTATGTATGAGGATGATGTATTTTATATGTCAATCATGTAGCAGAGATGTCAGCAGAGGGAGCAATAGCAGCATCATGAGCAGGAGCAACAAGAGGATCCATACAATATGGTCTGAACATCGCAAGCGAGAGAGAGGGAGAGGGATTTATACCCTCTCCCTATTACTGCAATGACCCAAGCACTCTTGAGCAATGTAGACCTCCTCAAGTACTATGAGGAGGGTACATCCCTAAAGGTGTAATTTGTCTTATTAGCACATCTGATCGGTAGATGGAATGTCCAACATCAAGCTTTCTATGTCGGTCCTGAGTTGTGGTATAGGCCCACTAAGGAGGAGATTTACTTTATTACTGGCCTATCCAGGAGAGGGGAGGATTTTACCTAGTTCCCTGATGTCCACCATGGTGTTGCAACTGAGAGTCAGCTTGCATACACTTTGAGATATGTCGGGACTCATGTGGTTCTTCTATAAGATTTTGAGGTCCGTGGTGGACAACTACATATTTCTTCTTTTGCTACAGAGGAGACTAGGTGCCTCTCATTATTAATCAACACTGTTTCACATTCTTGTGGTGATGCACATTGAATTTGTTTCCCTCTTTTGTATTATGTTTTTTCTTTGATTCAGGGGCCATGTTCCATTAGATGGTTTGCCATTTTTTTGAGGCAATTTTTCACAACTTTAGAAAGATGTTGTGTGTTGTCGAGACAGGGGAGGGAGACCTTCCCTTTTGCTTCCGATATTTTTTGTTTATTTTTTGAGAGGTTTTCAGAGACGAGGCCTATATTTGATCGTCAACGTCATAGGCTAATCACTAAGGCCCAGATGCGCATGTGGGGGAAGATGATGCCAAAGAGGGGCATGCTGAACTTTCAAACCAAGATTTCAGGCAAGGCGCTGGAGTTACTAGCCAATGTCGATGACCATGCATTTGTCGTGCTGTGGTATCTGTACGTGGGGATTGATTGGAGAGGGTGTCCCAACATCTTATTCACCACAGATGAACCTCCAGGTGATAAAGTTAATATTAGTGTGTGTTTTTTTTTTAAATTAATCTAGTTTCATTTTCTTGTTTTAGTGAATTAGAATAAAATTTATTCTAGCACATCTTTTAACTTGTTTTATTAAATTGTTTAATGAAACTGTCTAATTATTTTTGTGTACTATATATTTTGTAGACATCGACTCATATGATGGGGAAATGCCTCCTTCCCCACTGTTGGATGGAGGAGATGAGGAGATGGGCGAGGCCCAAGAGTGTGATGGTGAGGCATATCCTTAGGGAGCGTGGGCACCCGGAGGCGGAGGATTGCCATGCGATGTCAAATGGACTACTGTGACAGATTGGCTAGAGTTTTGGGTGGTGAGGGAGTCTGCCTTGTGAGGCCTCGAGATATCAGTGCGGATCCAATGTTCGTGGATCTCTATAGGACCTATCTGCGAGATATGATGTCTCTTATGCGACATGTCATCGAGGCTAGTACTTTACTGGTAGCGATGGGGGTTGCAGGTCATCATGCAACAACAAATCCATCATATGATGAGGGTGATGATGAGGATGGCGATGATGATGATTCTAGTGGTGCAACCACGTCGGATCATGACTGTCAAAATGTTGGTGATCCTTCTGGTAGTACACCTGCTCATTAGTTAGCTGATGATGTTGATCAGATGCCAGAGCTAGAGGATGTGTTGTATGTTTGTCCTGACAGAGCAGACTGACCACCTTCTCCTCATGTATACCAGCCATGTCCTTCTACTGCATACAAGCTGCCACCTCTTAGTCCTCCACCTCAGCTGAGTTCGACAGACGTACTTGATCAGGTAGTAGTTGACCATCCATCGTCTTCTACTACACACCAAGCTGCAAGCCCTATTACGTCTATTGTATCATATATCTGATTGTACTTATTTGATTTCATGATGTAGTTATTTGACTTCTTTATATATATATATATATATATATATATATATATATATATATATATCTCTCTCTATATATTGCATTTTTTTTGTTCATGTTTATGTACTTAATTTATATGTTTGTATTGATGTGTATATTGTTAGGTCATGTTAGATATGTTCATTTAATGTGCTTGCAAATAGATGTGTACTTGATAACAATTATTGGACATGAGATTCATATTACTTTGAGGATGTGTGTGGTGTTAATGTTAGATTACAATCTTTGTGTTTTGTTAGATGTGATCACGATGATGATGCCCTGATAGATTATTAAATTTGTGTGCTAGCTAATGACATTTATACGTGCTACTAAAAGTGTATATAATTAGATGAAGGTAGTGAATTTGAATGTGTATCTTAGATGATATTTATGTTTGTTAGATGATTATCATCATGATGTTTATTTTTATGAAATAATGTTTATTATAGATTATTTATTGGTGAATTTATATCAAGCTTATACATATGAAATTGCATGTAAAACAACTTACTTTTTAAAAAATTGCAAAGATTTTTATAAATTACAAAGTTTAGTATGGTTGAAACTATGATTTTAAAATTACGATAAACAATTTTTATTGCTTAGATAGTTCATTGATATTCAATCTAACTTAATTAGTAAAATATTTCAATACTCACAATGATAAAATAATTGAAGGTAAAATAATTTAATTAGTTCTTAAAAAGATGAAAATGTGTAACTCATTCAATTTTTAATATAAAATATTATTAATAGTAAATTATTCAAAAATACAATTTAACTAATTCAATATTGGTTTATAAAATTAAATCTATTGTTAATTTAAAAAACTTAAGTCAGGATTTTTTTACAACCTGTAGCCTAGATCCATCTTAACTATGGATCTACCAAGCCCCGAGAGGGATCAAATCTCTTGAGATGAAAATGTCTTTTTGAGTACAAAGAGATTTGATCCCTCTAGGCATTTGGTGGATCTAGGTAGTTGGTATATTAATATATATGTAGTTGATATTGAAATATTTTATTTATAATTCACGTTCCCTGTATTAAAATGTTAAAATATGTCCCCTCTTTTTTTTTTTTTAATGTATACATTTAATTATTTTTATTATTAATATTTTCTAAATTAATATTATATATCAAATCCATATTAAACATTGAAAATTTTACAAATATCCCTCATACATTGAATTAGAAAGCAACTAAAAATGGAATTCTCTCAATATTTCTCACTAAAGTGAAAATATAAGAAAATTTTCAATTTAAATTACTTTATTTTCTCTATATAAAGTATCTATAAAATTATGTTATTTAATATGGACATTGAAATATTTTACTTATGGTTGCCAGTAAAACATTTTTGTTATATCACTTGTAAATGGAACATACAATGAAATACACATAATGCAATGTCAATAATACTATTTCTTTTCATTTAAAAAAATAACATTTTTTCCTTGTAGGAAAAAGTAAATTATATTTTTTTATTGGTTTCATTTCAACCTCATAATAATTTTTTTTGTTTTTTTGTTTAGGTTACATTATATCTCTATATAAAGCTATATAAGATTGAGGTGTAAATTGAAGTATTGCAATTATGGTCGACATTGATTTCTTTTATTATCACTATTTTTAATTTGTTAATTTGAATTATTATTCTACTATTTTTAAATGTAATGTTATGTGACAACAACTCTCCCATAGTGAGCTATAGAGCACATCTTTTTATTACTAAGTTATGAGATTTTCAAGAAATTTAAACTTAATCTTTATAACAAGTCTGATCAATTTAAATTAAAAACTTCTCTCTAAAGATGAGGATAAAGAAATGTAAAAGAAGGTTTGTGATCAAGTTACTTGTAGTTAGGGGTTTGCTCTATTGAAAGATCTCCCTTAAAGAGGCAAGTGAACTTTTTTCTAGTAATAAAGATATAACATTTTGATGCTATTTTGGTGCTTTATTTGCTATTGTAGTGGTTTAAATTTAACTATTTTTAATAATAATTTTGAGTTAAATAAGACAAATTAAATTATCACGAGATATTCACTAAAATTCATGTTTTTCACATTTCTCCTAGCTAATATTACATCATGTTCACAATGATAAAGACATATCTACTTTAAATAATTTAGTTACAAATACATAAAAAATAGATATTTATTTTACATAATCTAAACAAGAAAAAAAAAAACATCACCAAGTCTATTTGAAACTCAGGCAAATGCCTCTTAATCACCATCAGAAATGCGACGCACTGGATATGTTCTGATCGCCCTGATGGTATCATCTTTACCCAACACACTGCCTAAATAATATTTGAAAATATAGCTATATATCAGTGTGTTAGATAATGTGAACGTTATGCCCTAATGCAAAAATGTTATACATGCGCACCGATGCATAAGTGTGACACACCGCTACGAAAATTTAAATTTGTGAACCAACAATGGTGCGTCATAGGCATGTGCGCACCATCTACAGTGCGACTGTGTTTGATAGTGCACCAGAGCTGGTGTATCACTGTGTTTTTGGTGCATCGATGATTTTTATTTTTTATTTTTAATTGAAAGTTACGTTTCCATATTAATAAATACATTTTTCATGTAATAAAAAAAATGTATTTTATGTATGAGGTTGATGTATTTTATATGTCAACTATGTAACAGAGACGTCAACAAAGGGAGCAGGAGAAAATGGCAGACCCATAGAATATCGTCCAGCCATGGGAGGCCAGAGAGAGGGAG
This sequence comes from Pinus tabuliformis, assembly GCA_031772625.1. Classification (NCBI taxonomy): domain Eukaryota; kingdom Viridiplantae; phylum Streptophyta; class Pinopsida; order Pinales; family Pinaceae; genus Pinus; species Pinus tabuliformis. The sequence goes on from CM062814.1 coordinate 931,798,224, forward strand.
AACACCTAATTGTTTTCCTACAATACACACTCCACATGTCTTACCTGGATCTCAGAGGTCCCTGCTACAAACCTCCATGGCATCATGGATTTCAGAAATGGAGCTATGAAAAGTTTATATTTTGTTAAACACTATTGAGTCAAAATGGTAAAGTAAGAGTGAAATTAGAAGGCGGTGGTACAAAGAAAGATATCAGATTAGGGTTTCATGGGTCTTATAATTTAGACACCAAACACTGTGAAAACTTGCAAGCGTGCCTTTCATGCGACTTCCATATCATACAATTGATGTCCTTCAAACCGACGACATTATATATATGGCTTAGGCTCATTACTTTCAATGACATGATGTATATGGATTGGGTTTGTGACCTTCAATGATCATTTTGGATAGGATAGATTTTAATAATATATCACAGGCAACACCTTATTATGTAGCATTATCACTTATTATTACCGAACTTATAAATACATGTCTACTTTAAATAATTTACTTATAAATACATAAAAATAGATATTTATTTTACATAAACTAAATAGGAAAGAAAAACACATCACCAAGTCTATTTGAAAGTCAAACAAATGCCTCTTAATCACCATCACATTATTTATCATTTAATTATTAGCTATTAAATATTTATTAATTCAACTTTTATTTATAATTACCTTTGAAAATAAAAGTCATAACGGTTCGATCATCCATAAAGACAAAATTAAAACCTTTCATGCATACATGTAAGCCAATTTTTTTTTCTCTTATGGTCCATAAAAACATGTAATCAACATTTTATACATGCATAAGACCTCCTTTTAGTTTACAGCGGTGCCTCCTAGGTATGTGTCGCAGTCTACGATGCGGTTGTGTTTTACAGAGCACCAAAGCCAGTGCATGACTATGTTTTGGGCACACTGATAATGTTTATTTTATTTTTTTAATTGAAATTTATGTTTCCATATTAATAAATACATTTTTCATTTAATAAAAAAATGTATTTAATGTATGAGGCTGATGTATTTTATATGTTAATGATGTAGCAAATACATCAGTAGAGGGAGCATCAAAATTGGAAATACTTAGCGAAATAATGAAAACAAAAACATACAACAATAGTATAAATGATGAAATAACACAAGTACATATCACTCTTCATTGTCATCACATTGATTATCTTCCTCAATGCTTGGCATGATAATACTGTTGTTCTCAAAAACATGTTTTGATTTAGGGTCGTGTCTTAATACGAACCACCAATCCCTATCTAACACATTTGGGTAAAAAACCACCTGGTTGCAGTGTTTTGGGAAAACATAAGGCTCCCTAGCTTCATGTCACATCTTTTTAGAGTTAATAGATCTCAGCGCACTATTGCAATCTTCCTTTACATTATTTCGATCAAAGGTGTCCCACCACTTGCACCCAAAAATAACACATTGGAATGAAGATAAGTCCACTTTAATGATCTATTGTATCTTTCCAACGTAACCTAATGTCCCATGCTTTAGGTTTTGATCGCGGTGGCTAGCACGACTAGATTGGTCGAACTTGACTTCCACTCCATAGTCTTGTGTCATACATTCATCATTGGCATCCTTCATGTGAAAATGATGTCCAAATGTTCACGTAGATGGGAATAAATGCACCTACAAAAAAGTGAAATAATCCCCTAACTCATTGTTATGAAATGCATCTAACAACATTGCCTCCATGGTAGTCGTATCGCATAAGTAATCATCCATACCAACCTCCATTTGATTGTCTCCATTGCCAACTTGTGATGAAGAACTACTATTGATTCCATCATTCCTAATTGGTGAATCTGGACGTAGTGGGAATTGAATAGGTGGTTAATTCAACCATTCTTTGTATGCTTCTGTTGATGCCTTGAAATTCGCTGCAACAACATAGGGGATAACCACCTAGTCGGGGACTTGAATACTGTCCCTTTTCCATTTGGAATAGTGGATCCAAGTGGATATAATGGGACCCATTTCCCAATAAAATGTGATAGAATGGATAGAGTGTTTATAATAAAAAACTAAGTGATAGATGGGGGTGATTTATAAACTGACGTACATGTATATTAGTCTATCTATTACCTGAGGTTACTTATGTTTATGCGATCTAGAATAATTGTCCTTAGTGCATGATAATAAAGATTAATCAAACACTTGCAGAAATGAAAAGAATTTAAGATAATTATTTTGATTAAATAGTTAATCAAAATAATTGATGAAACTCATATCGCAATCAAATAACATTAATAAATAGCTTATATATCTATTAAATATGAAAATTCTAGCATGTTCAGAAATGAATTAATGCAGAACTGCGTTTAGAAAAGATACATATAATAAACAATATAAAGAGGAATGACTATCAATTCATAAATGAAACAAAAATACAATGATAAAGGTACTTGGTATATGTTACTCTACTCACGAAAGAAATAGTTTTGGTCCAGTCTTTATCATTAAGATGGTTTCAAAAGTACAAAAGTGCAAGCTTCCAAAGCCTTCTCTACAAGACCTCAGGACCCTGATCCAGTCATTCTACTAAGATAAACTTGAAAGTACAAAAGTGCAAGCTTCCAAAGTCTTTCCTTATAAAATTTGGGGACCTTTTCTTTGTAGACATGAAAGGGTTTATTTAACAAAAATAAAGTATAAAAATAGACAATATATAAAAAGTGCCAAGAGGTTGAAACAACTCTCCTTAAAATAAGAGGCAATAGGACATAAATAAAAGCTGTTGAAATGAGGAGCTCATGAATACAATTGTGTCTATTCTTTCATTCGCTACTTGAGCTCGTAAATATCTAACATTGGCTTAACTTCAGGGGGATGACCTGTCCTCATGAGTAGATGTCTAATGTACACTACATCTAAAGATGTAGGAAGCATATGAGTGGATGAGTCAGCAAGGCAGCGGAGCATTAGCCACTGACTATGTGGCTTCACAAGATATTTCCAGTACATCTCCCAATCAAGTTTTGTCAACTTTTTAGTTGCTTCTTCCTTTGCTTTTGAACTTTACCGCCATTTCCTTTCTAGAAATTTAATATCAGGAATATAACCAGGTGGGCATTCTTGAATCAGGTTGGCATTATGTAGGTTATCATTGATAGTTTCAATGATATTATTGGCATCATTGTTTGTGCTGGAGACTGCTCTTTCTACCTGTTTCAACTGAATGTCCTAATCAGTAAAGAGGGTTTCCTTGTGAGATTCCTGTATTCTAGGAAGGTCTACTGCTCTGCCTTCTGGTGTATCCTGCCATGTTATAAATCCTGAGATTTTATCATCAATGTCATTGAAATTCACCCTCAAATTAGATGATTGATTCATCGGTGAATCACTTTTGACACATAGTGGATTGATGATTGATTACTTTTGAAAAAATATCACTTGTTTATTTGATAACAAGGTGTTTAGCTCCAATGATTCCTTTATAAAGTCTTCCACTTTAGGATTGTCCTTCAGCTGATCAAGTGAAAATTGGAGCTATCGGATTTGAGTATCCTTAGTACTGATCTCTGCCTGATGTTGGAGCTTTAATTGATCAAAGCTCTGTTGGAGTTGAGACAATTGTGTCTTCACTTGTTGATCAATACTTTGTTTTTCCTCTACCAACTGTTGCTCCAACTGTTGAATCCTTTCTTCCTTTTCCCTGATCAATTGTCGAACTTCTGCTGCTTTATCAATTGTGGCAGATGCATAAGCACCTGCGAACTATGACAACTTTGTTAAATTCTCTGAAGGATCAATTTGTGTATCCTTCCACACTATGTCCATTGGTATATCACCAAGAATGATTGCTGATGATTGCTCCATTCTTCTCCTTTTCCTCTGTCTTTTCACCATAGCCCGATGTTTGGGACTGTAAAAGATGTTAAGAGGAGGGATTTATTCCACTTTATAGACAATTTCAGATGAAGGGAATGTCAGGATGATTTCAATTTCTTCCGTAGTGACAACTTTATTAGAAGCCCTATCAGTAAATGAGCTCTGTCCAGTGTTCCAAGGTGTGCTGAATGTTTTCTCTAGCTCAATATTATATGTCCCTTGCTTTCCTTGAAGCTGCTGATCAAACTATTTCCAGGCTTCATCTAGTTCATTATTGAAGGATGTTTTATCAGAATGAATTTATGTGGATTTATCTTCCACTTCAATATATTTAGAAACCTGCTTTGAATCCTGTTCTGGATTCTGTCCTGAATTCTTCTTTGAATCCTTTTATGAATTTTGTTCTGAACCCTGCTCTGAATCCTGCTCTAAACTATGCTCTTCTTAGGAAATCGGTTGAGAAATCCTCAACAGATCCAAAGGGATGTTCTACAGTCTTTTTTCCTTGTATTCTTTGAATTGCGCTAGCTTTTCTGGATTAAGTTTCAATGTGGCTAGGTGCTGTACTTGTGAGAATATCTCGGAATATTTAAATAGGTCATCATAGTCATCATCTTCATGACTGAATTGCCTAATTTTTACTTGAGCAGTAACATTTTGTGCTACTTTATTTGGATCAAACTGTCTGCCAGGCATAGTAGCAAGATTTAAACATGTTATGTTATTAATTTCAAGCAAAGCATGCTTGAAATAATGTAGAGCATATACATGACATTAGATAGGGAATGAAGGCCATAGAGATTACTCGGCTTCCTTTAGGGTCTTTGTCAATCCATCCCCTACAGTTTGATAGGCAATCTCCCTATCCATTAGTTTATCAGGGAGATATAATGGGAGAACATGAGGAGGTGCCAGACTTCCATAGAATCTAACATAGGTAAATAGTTCTTCACCAAACCACCTGCCTATTGCTATGAAATCAATTTTGGCCTCTTCGGATAGCCTTGGGGCTCTTTTATAAAAAATGGCTTGGTGTATTGGCATAATGACTCCTTGGAAAATTTTATAAAAATGGGTGTGGAAATTAGATTCCCATGGGATTTTATGAGATAAATGGATAGGAGTGGGGTCTTGAATGGTCCATTTCCATCCATGGTTGGGAAATTTTGAAGTGAAAAAGACCGCATCCATGATATATGCACTCACAAAGAATGGTGGAACTACTCTGGTAGTAACATACCGATTTTGTCTATATTCTCGGATTTGGGAGGCAATACTATTTGAAAGGATAGTGCTCCAATCCATTATATAAGAAGCTACTACTGCCTCAATAAGAGGGACCCATTCGACTGAGAATTTAGTTGTATTAGGCTACCAAAATAACCTACACATCATAGCTGCGATATAACAATAGGGAGCAGTGAGAGAAGATATAGAGTACATACCCAACTTTTCATGTTTGTGTTTGTTTGGGTAGGATCTCCATCGTTTAATTGGATTTGATTCCACCTCATTCTCACTTGGAAACTGTTCGAGGAAAGCTTTTCCATACACCTTCTGTGGGTCGGGTATATGGTACATTTTATTCAAATCTTGAGCTGTAAAAGACCCGATGACTGTTTTTCTTGAAGTCAAGAATGTCCTATTGATGATATTGATGTTCTCAATTATCCATTTCACCATATCGGTATAAGGAAGGATCTTGGGTCGAGCAGTGATCCTGTGAAGAAAAGAGCTAGCGGCTTCATAGTTGGAGGCTTCAGAAGATGAAGTAGCATCCGCTGTTGCCACTCTCTGAATTACCTTAGGTCCTTCACTTTCAAGCAATTGATACATGGATTCCCATGAGGATGTTCCACTGTCTATCGTGCATGTAGTGTCCAAGAAAAGCAGGGGAATTTCTGTTACTTAGGAAGCAGAAGGTGTGGGTTGCAAAGCTTCCATGGATTTGTTTCCTTTCTTTGCTTTGGTCACTTTGTTACGTTGCTACTTTTTAGGATTAGCCTGCAGTTGGAAACACAGATGAATGAAGAAAAATAGGTTTGAAATGCGGGAGCATTTGAACATATAAGGTTTGAAATAATGGCAAATATAGTTTAAATGTGAAAAATCTGAAATATCTACATACATGCCTTCAAATCACCTTGGGGCTTTAAATCATAAATACCGTTAGAAGTCATTAATAACTGAAATCATGGATTCACATGATAATTTATTATTCCATTAATAGATTGTATCACAAAAAACCTTTCAAATGGTAATCTCAAACATATCTCAATGTGTGTTCTCGATATGTGATTTGTGATACCATTATATTGGCGGTTTGTGTATTGGAAGTCCACGATGCGATGATCGTAATATCACAATTGGGGGTTCAGAGTGGAGGACAATGGAAATGACCTTAAGCTTTTTGCGATTGGGAAATCCCGAGGAACGATGTGGCAGTGGAGCGGGCGCAGTTGATGACTTAGTATTATTTGTTAATGCACTTTTCCTTCGTTTTATTCGTTCTTGTGTTCTTATTAAAGTCACACTTTAATAAAGAGCTTTATCGCAATCGGAAGGTCGGAAGTGAATTGAGCGGCCTCCCTTTTTATAATTTACGATTCATTCAGATGTGACATATTTATAGGGTTGTGTTAATTGTTATATCAGGTCTAGAAGGTTTATTTCATATTGCAATTGGTGGGGTCCTCGGGGCTTTTATATCACGCTCGTTATAAGTTTTGTGATGCGGGTAAGCTCCGATATAAAGTGGCTATGTTAACAATACTTAAGGCTTTTAAAGCTTAAGTATGTTTTTGTTCTCGGGGGCTATACACATTGGGATATGTGATTTGAGATATATTTTATCGCATCACATCATTTCAAAAGGATAAAACATGGAGTTACTCATTATGACTTGCGAAGTGCGACAACTTCAGGGTTTGTTTAAGGCAAACTCATTCGAGTTGTTCCAGTGAAATTTGGATTTTTTTATTCAAATAAGCTCAAATTTGTCCTTTGAAAACACTAAAATGTTTTATTTTTCTATGTTTTTTAAAAATTTAAAGGGTCCCCATTATTTATATAATAATTTCCTAAGAGATTTATATACAAATAAGTGGGGGATTGTTGAATAGCACAACAATTGGCGATTCACTGGAAGAACCAGTTATCTTTGATTTATAATAATGAAATTTCTAAAACTTTACTAAGTAAAAATAATTCAGGAAAGGAAAATTATTTTCGAAATATTTAGATAAGTAAAATTACTCTGAATGTAAAAACTCACTAAATTATAATTCCATTTAAATCCTCTTATAGGTGAAAATACTCCCTGTTTATATTAGTCCTTAATTGGTTGTAAAGATAAAGTAGGGGGATTCTACAACTTAGCCTTTTAGTATACTCATTTGTCATAGGTAGAGATACTGCTGCCAAAAAGCATTCATAGCCTTGACAAGGTTAAATTTTAACCATCAATGATTCAGAATCCCATCCATTTAAGAGTGTAGTCTTTAGAGATAATTTCAAAAGTATATGTATATTTCATTTTTTATTTGTTTACTTTTCTTTTGATAATTTTTTAGCAATACCTAAAAGCCATTGTCCTGGTTTGGTGACCAGAAAGTGACAATGCCATTCACTGGTTGTAATTGAACTAAACAAGCTGGCTTGTGATGAGACCCCTTGTCTTATAATTAAAATAATCATAAGCCATTACCCTGGTTTGATATTCAGTATTGGTAATGTCAGTCTATCATTTCCCTATGATCATGGTAAGAAGGCTCGTGATGAGACCCCTTATCTTTTAAGTTTAATATATTTTTGAATTACACTCTAAAAAAGTAAAGTTAATGGATGGGGAGAATCATTGACTCCTTAAGAGTTTTGGATGACAATTTTAGAGTTAGAGATGCTTAGTTGTAAATAGTCTTTACTTTGTTAAAGATAACCTTTCTTGATTGATAATAGAATAAAATGATTTTATAAAGTTTGAGGTTTCAAAGAATTTACAACTTCAATGGAAAAAGAAAATTTCAGAGTTTTATGACACTTATCTAATTTTCAATGTTGTAATCACTTCCTTAAGAATTCCTACTTTCAAAGTGAAAGATCATAAAATGTTTTTAGAGATTTTAATGTAAATCCAAAAGTATGCTATTTAACATTATTTTCTAACAGAACTAAAAATGTAAATGCGATAATGTTACAATAGAAGATATTATCTTCTAAGAAAATAATTTTTTCAAAATAAGCCCATTGACAGGAAGAGAATCTCTCTTTCTTGATAAATCTTGCAATATGAATGTTGATGGGCCTATTTTTTCAGCAATTTGAAATGGTCCAAGCCACATTTTCTGGAATTTAGTATGCTTTCCTTTTTCCTCATGTGCCTTGTCCCATTTAAGGACGAGATCTCCAATTTGAAAAGATTTTGGGGTAACAGAACTTGCATCAAAAGAAGATTTGACTATCTGCTGATGGCGAGCATGTGTAAGCTTGGATTTTTCTCTTTCTTCTTCTAATTTAAGGATTTGAGATTGTCTTAGCTGTAAAGAAGAAGAAGGTGTTTCTTCGATAAATTGGACTAGGGCTAATGAGGGAAGAGCTAAGTTTGAAGGAATGATAACCTCTTTCCCATATACTAGATTGAAGGGAGAAGTGCCTATTGAGGCCTTTTGGGTTATTCGATCTTCCCATAGAGCAAATGTCAAAGATTTGTGCCAATTATTTTGGCTCTGATCAACATTTCTTTTAATAATTCTTATGAGGTTCTTATTGGTTGATTCTGCTAGACCATTTCCTTGGGGATAGTAGTTAGCAGAGTATTTAAGTTTAAAACCCCTCTTAAGAGAAAATTCAGTCATATTATTTCCTGAAAAGTAAGATGCATTATCAAACATAAGTGCAGTTGGTAGGCCAAACCTAGTAATAATGATCTGATAAATGAATTCAATGATGGCACAAAAATTGGATACCTTTAGTGGAATTGCTTCCACCCACTTAGTAAAATAGTTTGAAGCTGTAAGGATATACTTATGCTACATTGAAGAATGAGGAAAAATCTCACCTATGATGTCCAGTCCCCATTGTTCAAAAGGTTGTTCAATGTTGACCAGTTGTAGAGGTAAGGCTGATTTTCGTTGTCTTCCAGTAGCAGTCTGGCATATTTTGCATTTCTTTACATATTCATGGGTACCCTTGAACAAAGTTGGCTAATAGTACCCAACATACAACATTTTATGTGTAGTAGTATCTCCTCCAAAATGTCCACCAGCTGGTCCGTCATGGAGGTCCTGTAAAACCTTTTGTGCTTCAGACTTTTCTAGGCATCTTAATAATACATAATCATAATTTCTTCTGAATAACACATCATCAATGATCTCATATTGATTTTATTTTAATCTTAAATCCCTTTTCCTTTTGTGATTGAGTTCACGGGGAGCATATACATTTTTAAAATAGAAAATGAGATCAAAATATTAGGACTAAGAGTCGTTTAGGCTTACCTCAAATATGTGTACAGTATTACGTGAGTCCTTTTCAACTAGTAGATTGGAAGCTCCTATAAGAAATCTGCAAAAACATTTCCCTTTGACAATTTTAGCTGGTTTAATCTCCATATCATATTCTTGCAGGGCTGTTACCTAAATTGTTCTCTTTTCTCCTAATTGCCTTTGCATAAGAAATTGTCTCACTGCTGAGAATGGGACTATTACTTTAGTGTGTGTTTTTAGGAGAAAAGGCCTGAAGTGCTTTACAGATTTAAAAACAAAAAAACTTGCTTCTCCTCCTCTGAATAATTTAGTTCAACACCTCGAAAATTAGAACTAAAGAAAGAAATGGGTGCTTCAATTTGGTGATCATTAAGTTGTGTTAGAACAAAAACATAAGATGTTTGAGAATTGAAAGTGTACAAAATGAAATGATTAGAAAAATTTGGAGTTGTTAAAGAGTGAGCATTCATAATGGCTTGTTTGATTAAATCAAAAGCTTCCCTTTCATTATGTACCCACTTAAAGGCCAAATTTTTCTTAATCATGGTTTGTAATGGTAATTTTTTTGGGAAAAGTGAGGGACAAATATCCTAACAAAATTTATCTAACCTAGAAAGGACTGCATAGATTTTTTTATTGTGGGGCAATGAAATTTATTTTATTCTATCAGGATCAACAAGATACCTTTTTTGGATACAATAAACCCTAAAAGCTTGCCTTCATTTAGAGCGAAATAAGATTTCTTTGGATTTAGTGAAATTCCATACTTCTTTTAGTGTTCAAAGCTCTGTTTCAAGTCATGCAAATTGTTTCTTCTCTTCTTGGAGTAAACAGTTACGTCATCCAAGTAAAGAACAACAATTTTGTTTATCAGACCCTTGAAAGCTATGTCCATGGCTCTTTGGAAGGTTTCCCTTATGTTTATTAAAACAAAATGCATTTTCTGGTAGGCATAGGTTCCCCATTTAGTCCTAAACATAGTCTTTAACCTATCATTTGGGTGGACCAAGATTTGGTTATACCCTGAAAAACCATAAAGAAAAGACATTAGTTCGGAAATAGCTACTGATTGTAGTATTTATTCCATGGTTGGTAATGGGAAATTGTCCTTCTGACAAGCTTTATTGAGATTTCTAAAATATATGCAAATATGAATATCACCATTTTTCTTCTTGACAGGTACTAAGTTTGAAACCCATTTTGAATGCCTAACAGGAAAGATAATCTTGGCTTTAAGGAGTTTATTCAACTCAAATTTGATTTGGCTTTTTATATTGGGGTGAATTTTCCTTAATTTCTCTTGTCCTGGTTTGTCATTGGATATCATTGAAATAGTGTGTTGTATGATGGAGGTATCATATGTTTTAAGATCATCGTAGCTCCAAGAAAAGATACCTTTATACTTTTTTAATAAATGAATGAAGGTTGATTTCTCCTCAAGCGAGAGACATAGTCCTAAATTGATGTTTTGGGGTTTGAGATCAATTCAAAGGTTTACTAGTTCAAACCTTAAGGTTGAACTTTGGAGTTTAGAATTAGTAACCTTCTTAAATATGTCTTTTAGATCATAAAGATATTCAAGCTTCACCACAGATTTAGGTATGGGATTTTCATTGGATTTCTGTTTCAACTAATTGTCATGTTCGTTTTCATCAATTATCTAATCATCATATGATCCTTCAGATGTTAAAAAGCTTAGGATATCTTCATCGTCATTAAACACTCACTAATTGGATACATTGTCGAGAATCGATGGTCGAAAAATTAATTCTATAGAAAACCTATCTGGATTGTAGTCTTTTGATGGTATAATATTGGATGTTATATTATCCAGAAGGTCAGCGCTTGCATTTTGAAGTCTAGGAATAGGAGAAATGTTGAATGCTAAAAAAATGTGAAGTTAGGTCTTGAACCAATGATTGTTAATGTTTTAAATGTCCACAGAGACAATGAATGGTGTTTCTGACTTGTTTGATAACAATTTCAGAATCTCCAAATACTTGAATATATTTGATATCAAGACCTATTGCTTTATACAAACCCTGTTTCAGTAACTCATATTCAGGATATTGTTTGTGCATTCAAATGCCAACCTACATGTTAGCATTGTTTTTTCTCGTTCTGGACTAATTAATATACAACTGGCTCTTGCACCATCATTGGATTTAGATCCATCAAAATATAATGTCCAAAATAAATATTTAACTAATGGTTTATCTACAAGATTTATACATTCGGAAGAATTTTTTTGTGAAAAGTTCTCAATCTAAGAAGTAATAGAGTTATCCAAAAAAGGTGATTTATGTGCATTGAAATTTCCTAAAAATGACTCAGCAGAGTAGTTTCCAATGATGTTATTGTTAAAAGCTACTGGTTCATTTTCATCTTCAAAATTAGTTACTGTATACTTCAAATGTTTTTCTTAGTCAATTCTGATTTGATTTGGCTTTCCATTGTAAGGGAGCCACATATGAGACCAATATGTTGCAAAATAACCATGAAGTTTCTCAGACCAATCCCTGCTTAGAATTAAACCATAAAATTCGGGAATATCAACAACTAGTATGTCAATTAATTGACAAACTTTTGGATTAGAATAAAGTATAATGATGACTGAATTAATTTCCCCTAAAACCTAGACTTTTGTTTTATCCAATTAGACAATTTGAACTGCAGACTTTTGGGGTGAGGCATTTAATTTCGTATAGACTGATCTTGGCATTATGTTTTAAGAGGCCCTAAGTCTATTAAGTAGTTGTGCATATTTTTATTAAAGATTTCATAAGTCAAGAGGAAAGGGGGAGTGCGTGAGTTAGATCTATTACCAATTAAGATAGCAACAGTGGAATCAACCTTGTTTGACGAATCATTAGGAGGATTACCCATTCCTCTAGAAGCTTTGGATATAACAACAATAAGAAGAGGAGAAGCAGGAACGACATTCAATTCTTTGAGTAAAAGCTTCTGCTGATGTTTAAGATTTCTGAGCTCATGAAGAGAGATATTTGCTTTGGTTTTATTGATGTCCTCCACTATGTTATATTCCACAATATCTGCAACTACCAAGGTTTTGGATGAGGATGGGGTTGGTTGAGGAGATGTAGAGGAAGACTTTTTACTGACCACTTTATCCTTGGTAGCAGAGGTTGAAAGATTTTGCTTTTGGGTTGATTGTACAGAATCAGCAGGGCCTTTACTCCTAGTGCTAATAGGTAAAGCTTCTTGCTCATCTTCATTATCAGAAGTAGGTAGGATAAAATCCCACATCCCATGCACTTCAACCAATTCTTCATCTTCAAATTCATCAATAGATAATGTTGTTTCTTCATCATCTTCATCCAAATCAGACTCAACGTTAGATATTGTATTTGGAGGTTGAGGATTAGATGTCTGATTTCTCTTGAAGGATCTAAAAGGTTTTTTAGAAGAGGACTCAACTACCTATTTTTTAATTTCTACCATCTCATTTGACATGGTTTTAAGGAATTTTTGTAAGCCTTCAAGATTGAAGGGATCTTTAGGGGCTTTCTTCTTTGATTCATCCTTAAATGTAACCTTTTTCATCTTTCTTTCTTCCTCAACAGTCTTCTTTTCTAATGCAATTATTCTCTTTTCTACAGATAGGGATTCTTTCATGTTTTCTACTAAAGTAGCCTTATTGTCTCTATCCAAAAAAATCACTATATTGGAAGGAAGAGAGGAAATATACCATTTGATTTGTACATCAACACCAGGGCTTGATGTAACTAGGATTTTGTTTAGCAATTTATTAAATCTGGAATTAAAATCTTTGATCTTTTCACTTGATTTTGCTTTTAAATTAGAAAGATCATTAATAAGGGATGCATTTGTGCGATCATCACCAAATTTAGCTAAATTTTTTTCTTCAAACATGTCCAAATTAGTAATAGATCCTGGTGGTAATTAAAAATACCATGAACTTGCTGATCCTTGAAGAGTGTAGAGAAACAATCTTACTACACAATATTGTTCAACTACTCCATTGAGATTGATGGCTAACATATAATTGTGGAGATGCTCTTCAACAGGTAATATATCACCAGGATTAAATTTTGGTAGCCATCTTTTAGGATGTTTAGGTAGATCATGGAGAGGTGCTGGAATTGGCACAACTCTAGGATTAGCCCATGGTCTAACTAGTGGTGGGGGTGGATGTTGTTGTCTTCTTGCCATTATTGTAGTTTGGTAAGAGGTGGATGATGAGGGTGATTGTGTGGAAGAAGAGGCAGGTTGTGTATTAGTGCTGGATGAATTGGCACCAGTATTTTAAGAAGAAGGGGTAAAAACAAGAATGAATGGAGGGAAAGAAGGAGTTTTTGGAGGTGAGTTTGACAAAATCTCACTATTGGATGTTTGTGACTAAAATTTCATAGTATTTTTCTGGAAAGAAGGAAGAGGAAACTCAAATGGAGGAACCCCAAGCTTCTCACTTTGAGTATGAGTTAAAATCCGAGTGGATTGTAAAGTAGAAGTTACACTTCCTCCAGAATCTTCAGATGGCAGATGCTTTTCTGCTGAAATAGAAATTTCTCCCAATTTCTTTATTAAAGTCTGGACTTTAGGTGATTCTAGATTATAATCTAAAGAGGGTACTTCAAGAAATGTGATAGGAGATTTAGGAGATGATTTCTCAAATTATGATCTAGAAATAGGAGTTTTGGATGAAGATCTAGAAGTAGGGGGTGATATTGAGGGGGAGTGACTCTTGGAATGGATTTTTAATTTAGATTGCGTTCTTTTTGCTATTCATAGTTGGAGGCCCTCCTTCTAGCACCAAAATGTTGATGCCTTGAAATTCATTGCAACAACATGGGGGATAACCACCTAGTTGGGGACTTGAATACCATCCGTTTTTCATTTGGAATAGTGGTTCCGACTGTATATAATGGGACCAATTTCCCAATAAAATGTGATAGAATGGATAGAGCGTTTATAACCAAAAACTAAGTGATATATGGGGGTGATTTATAAACTTAAATACATTTATGTTAATCTATATATTACCCAGGGTTACTTATGTTTATGCAATCTATAATAATTGTCCTTAGTGCATGATAATAAAGATTAATCAAATGCTTGTAGAAATTAAAAACATTTAAGATAATTATTTGATTAAATAGTTAATCAAAATAATTGATGAAACTCGTATTGCAATAAAATAAAATTAACAAATCGCTTATATATGCATTAAATATGACAATTATAGCATGTTTAGAAATGAGTTAATGCAGAACTGCATTTAGAAAATATACATATAATAAACAATAAAAAGAGGATTGAATATCAATTCATAAACAAAACAGAAATACAATGATAAAAGTACCCTATGTATGTTACTCTGCTCATGAAAGAAATAGTTTTGGTCCAATATTTCTCATTAAGATGGTTTCAAAAGTACAAAAGTGCAAGCTTCCAAAGCCTTCCCTACAAAACCTCATGACCCTGATTTGGTCATTCTACTAAGATAAACTTGAAAGTACAGAAGTGAAAGCTTCCAAAGCCTTTCCTTATAAAATTTGGGGACATTTTCTTTGTAGACATGAAAGGGTTTATATAACAAAAATAAAGTATAAAAATAGACAATACATAAAAAGTGTTGAGGAGGTTGAAACAAATCTCCTTAAAATAAGAGACAATAGTATAGAAATAGAAGTTGTTGAAATGATGAGCTCATGAATGCAATTGTGTCTATTCTTTCATTCACTGCTTGAGCTCGTAAATATCTAACATTGGCTTAACTTTAGGGGGCTGACCTGTCCTCATGCGTAGCTATCCAATGTACACTACATCTGAAAGCGTAGGAAGCATATGAGTGGATGAGTCAGTAAGGCAGCGGAGCATTAGCCACTGACTGTGTGGCTTCACAAGATATTTCCAGTACATCTCCCAGTCAAGTTTTATCAAATTTTTAGTTGCTTCTTCCTTTTCTTTTGAAATTTCCCGCCATTTCCTTTCTAAAACTTTAATACAAAGAATATTACCAGGTGGGCATTCTTGAATCAGGTTAGCATTATGCAGGTTATCATTGATAGTTTGAATGATATAATTGGCAACATTGTTTGCCCCGGAGAATTATTTTTCTGCCTGTTTCAACTGAATGTCCCAATCAGTAAAGAGGATTTCCTTGTGAGATTCCTTTATTCTGGGAAGGTATGCTGCTTTGCCTTCTGGTGTATCCTGCCATGTTATAAATCCTAAGATTTTATCATCAATGTCATTGAAAGTCACCTTCAGATCAGATGATTGATTCATTAATGAATCACTTTTGACACATAATGGATTGATGATTGATAACTTCTGACAGAATATCACTTGTTGCATTGATAACATGGTGTTTATCTCCAATGCTTCCTTTATAAAGACTTCCACTTTAGGATTTTCCTTCAGCCGATCAAGCAAAAATTGGAGTTGTCGGATTTGAGTATCGTTAGTACTGATCTCTACCTAATGTTGGAGCTTTAATTGATCAAAGCTCCGTTGGAGTTGAAACAATTGTGTCTTCACTTGTTGATCAATACTTTGTCCTTCCTCTACTAACTGCTGCTCCAATTGTTGAATCATTTCTCCCTTTTCCCTGACCAGTTGTCAAACTTCTATTACTTTATCAATTGTGAAAGATGAATAAGCACCTACGAACTATGACAACTTTGTTAAATTCTCTGAAGGATTAATTTGTGTATCCTTCCACATTATGTCCATTGGTATATCACCAAGAATCACTGCTGATGATTGCTCCGTTCTTCTCCTTTCCCTTTGTATTTTCACCATAGCCCGATGTTTAGGACTGTAAAAGATGTTAAGGGGAGGGATTTCTTCCACTTTAAATAAAATTTCGAATGAAGGGAATACTGAGATGATTTCAATTTCTTCTATAGTGACAAATTTATCAGAAGCCCTATCAGTAAACGAGCTCTGCCTAGTGTTCTGGGGTGTGCTGAATGTTTTATCCAACTCAATATTCTCTATCCCTTGCTGTCTTTTAAGCTGTCGATCAAATTATTTCCAGGATTCATCTAGTTCATTATTGAAGAGTGTTTTATCAGTATGAATTTCCGTGGATTTATCTTCCACTTCAATATCTTTAGAAACCTGCTCTGAATCCTGTTCTGAATTCTGTCCTGAATTCTTCTTTGAATCCTTTTTTGAATTCTACTATGAACCTTGTTCTGAACCTTGCTCTAAGTCCTTCTCTGAACTCTGCTCTTCTCAGGAAATCGATAGAGAAATCCTCAATAGATCCAAAGGGATGTTTTGCAGTCTTTTTTCCCTGTATTCTTTGAATTGCGCTAGCTTTTCTTGATTAAGTTTTGAATGCGGCTAGGTGCTGTACTTGTGAGAATATCTCGACAGATTCAAATAGGCCATCATAGTCATAATCTTCATGACTGAAATTCTTGATTTTTACTTGAGCAATAATATTCTCTGCTACTTTGTTTGGATCAAACTGTCTGCCATGCATAGTAGAAATATTTAAACATGTTATGTTATCAATTTCAAGCGAAACATGCTTGAAATAATGTAGAGCATATACACCACATTGGATAGGGAATGAAGGCCATAGATATTTCTTGGCTTCCTTTAGGGTCTTTGTTAATACATCCCCTACAGTTTGATAGGAAATCTCCCTAGCCATTAGTTTATCAAGGACATATAATGGGAGAAGGTGAGGAGGTGCCAAACTTCCATAGACTCTAACACAGGTAAACAATTCTTCACCAAACCACCTGCCTATTGGTGTGAAATCAATTTTGGCCTCTTCAGACAATCTTTGGGCTCTTTTATAAAAAACAGCTTGGTGTATTGGCAGAATGACTCCTTGGTAAATTTTATAAAAATGGGTGTGGAAATTAGATCCCCATGGGATTTTATGATATACATGGATAGGAGTGGGGTCTTGAATGGTCCATTTCCATCCCATGGTTGGGAAATCTAAAGTGAAATATACCACATCCATGATATATGCGTTCATAAATAATGGTGGAACTACTCTGGTAGTAACATATCGATTTTGTCTATATTCTCGAATTTGGGGGGAAATATTATTTGAAAAGATAGTGCCCCAATCCATTATATAAGAATCTACTGATGCCTCAATAAGAGGGACCCATTCAACTCAGAATTTAGCTATATTAGGGTACCTGAATAGCCTACACATCATAGCCATGATATAAGAATAAGGAGCGACAAGAGAAGATATAGAGTACATACCCAACTGTTCATGTTTGTGTTTGTTTGGGTAGGATATCCATCATTTAATTGGATCTGATTCCATATCATTCTCGCTTGCAAACTGTTCGAGGAAATCTTTGCCATACACCTTCTGTGGGTTGGGTATATGGTACATTTTCTTCAAATCTTGAGCTATAAAAGACCTGATGACTATTTTTCTTGAAGTCAAGAATGTCTTATCGACGATATTGATGTTCTCAATTATCAATTTCATTATATCGGTATAAGGAAGGATCTTGGATCGAGCGATGTTCCTGTGAAGAAGAGAGTTGGCGACTTCATAGTTGGAGGCTTCAGAAGATGAAGTAGTACCTACTGTTGCCACTCTCTGAATTACCTTGGGTCCTTCACATTCAAGCAATTGATACATGGATTCCCATGAGGTTGTTCCACTATCTATTGTGCATGTAGTGTTTGAGAAAAGCATGGGCCTTTCTGTTACTTCGGAAGCAAAAGGTGTGGGTTGTGAAACTTCGATGGCTTTCTTTCCTTTCTTTGCTTTGGTCATTCTGTTACACTGTGACTTTTTGGGATTAGCCTACAATTGGAAACACAGAGGAATGAAGAAAAATATGTTTTAAATGCGGGAGCATTTGAACATACAAGGTTTGAACCCGCATTTCAAACATACAAGGTTTGAAATGATCGCGAATACAGTTTAAACGCGAAAAATTTGAAATATCTACATACATGCCATCAAATCACCTTGGGGATTTAAATCATAAATACTGTTAGAAGTCCTCAATAACCAAAATCATGGCTTCACATGATAATTGATTATTCCATTAATAGATCGTATTGCCAAAAACCTTTCAAATGGTAATATTAAACATATCTTAATGTGTTTTCCCGATATGCGATTTGCGATACCATTATATCGACGATTTGGGTATCGGAAGTCTGTGATGCGATGATCGTAATATTGCAATCGGGGGTGTGAAGTAGGAAAGTGTTCCCTCTATGGACAGAGGCAACCCTTATAGCCCTAGAGTGGGTCTAGTCACAACAAAGACAAAACAACAATCGATTCCCTTAAATAGTCATCGTTGGAGGCCTACCTCAAACTAGTGGTTGATGAAGTTTCGTTGTGCTGCTCCAGCTTCCGTTTCCTTCTCCTTGATGAGAAATCAACCTGAAACACCATAAGAAAACAACAGAGCACGTAACCGAGAACAACAATGACCTATTTACTTATAAAGTCAAGAAATAATAAGCTATCAAGTAAATTGCACACAAGATATAGGAAATGATCATTGATTATATTAAAATGAATCAAGAGCAACGCTTACAACCAAGTCTTGATGTCGCAGGCCTTCTCGGAGGGTCTAGCCAGTATGTTTCTTCAAGCATTCATTCTCAAGAATGGGTCTCCTTAACCAACAATATCTCTTTCTCACTCACAAGCTTTAATACAAGGTTAAGGCACTCCACAACCTCTTACCAAACTATTAGCAATCCCACACTTGTCACACTCACACCAAAGCTATCTACCAAACTCAAAAGAACTAGCAGCACTGTCCAAATAAAGAACTAGCCGATCAAGGCAATGGTGAGTGATTTTATAGGAGAAGGAGTCTCCATCAAATGAGGGGGAGGGAGCTTATCCTCAAGGGGGGTTGCACAAAAGACGGAACCGCCATCCTAGAGGAGGACGGGCTACCCAAATTGACCCAACAACCAGCTCTAGAGACATCCAGAAGGCCGATTGTTTGAACAAATTTGCCCAATCTGGATCGTCTCTAGTCGCGAACTAAGTCTCAGCGACGACATCGAAAGGAGGCAATGCATGCAGACCACTCGTTGTGATAAATAGCTGGGAGCCTCGCGCCGAGCCCTAGAATTCGACCGTCACAGGAAACAGGTGTACACCTACGACGGTGTCGCAATGAGATTGTTTATGACAAGGGATCGTCGCGTATATTAAGGGTTTACTAGTGATGATGCAGGAATTTAGCAGAAAAAGGGTCAATCTTTAGCATTAGAGAGCATTTGCTTAATCTTCTTGCATGAGTGGGAACTGTTGGCATTATGATACATATGTTGTACTTGATGGCAACCCACTCATCTCAAATAATAAATTATATGCAGAGAAAAGTTTATTTCATGTAGAGAAAAGTTCACGCACTTTTATGCAGAGAAAAGTTTATTTCATGTAGAGAAAAGTTCACGCACTTTTATGCAGAGAAAAGTTTATTTCATGTAGAGAAAAAGTTCACGCACTTTCATGCAAGGAAAAGCGCGTATATGTTGGAGAACTTACCTTTGGTCCATGGTAGTTAGTCCTTGGTATTTGAACCTATGAGGAAAAGTGCGTATATGTTGGAGAACTTACCTTTGGTCCATGGTAGTTAGTCCTTGGTATTTGAACCTATGAGGAAAAGCGCGTATATGTTGGAGAACTTACCTTTGGTCCATGGTAGTTAGTCCTTGGTATTTGAACCTATGAGGAAAAGCGCGTATATGTTGGAGAACTTACCTTTGGTCCATGGTAGTTAGTCCTTGGTATTTGAACCTATGGTTTTGGACCATGGTACTTCGTCAAAAGTGTTGATCTCACGTACTTTCATGGTTGGTTCATGGTATTAGTCCAACAGTTTTTTGATCCTATGGTTTTGGCCTATGGTATTGTGAAAGGCCTAAGCCTATATAAAGCAAAGGAGATCACTTGGCTAATTCATCCTTGCAATTGAATATCTTAAGATCTGAAATATTGGGTTATTTTTTTGAAAGTTTGATCTATGAAAGTGAAGTTGAAAGCGAATCTGTGAAGGGTGATCTCTCGAGCGCTGCAGCTGCGGAAGTGCGGAGGCGCCACAGAAGGCGCAGTGCGGAGGCGCCACAGAAGGCGCAGTGCGGAGGCACCACAGAAGGCGTAGTGCGGAGACGCCACAGAGGCGCCACAGAAGGCGCAGTGCGGAGACGCCACAGAGGCGCCACAGAAGGTGCAGTGCGGAGGCACCACAGAAGGCGCAGTGCGGAGGCGCCACAGAAGGCGCAATGCGGAGGCGCCACAGAAGGCGCAGTGCGGAGGCACCACAGAAGGCACAGTGCGGAGACGCCACAGAGGCGCCACAGAAGGCGCAGTGCGGAGGCGCCACAGAAGGCGCAGTGCGGAGGCGCCATAGAAGGCGCAGTGCGGAGACGCCACAGAAGGCGCAGTGTGGAGGCACCACAGAAGGCGCAGTGCGGAGGCGCCACAGAAGACGCAGTGTGGAGACGCCACAGAGATGCCACAGAAGGCGCAGTGCGGAGGCGCCACAGAAGGCGCAGTGCAGAGGCGCCACAGAAGGCGCAGTGCGGAGGCGCCACAGAAGGCGTAGTGTGGAGGCGCCACAGAAGGCGCAGGTGCGGTGGTCGTGGTGCCACAGAAGGCGCAGGTGCGGAGGTAGTACAGATATCCGTAGATCTATACCAGTGAAGTTGCGATCCCTGCTTAAAATTTGTTTTAACTACCTTTGACTATTCTGCAGGGTTTTTGGTGCATAATTGATGTTTGGTTACTGGTATTGAGTTCAGATAACAGCATGATTAATGACTTATCTTTATGTAATAGATCTGGTTGATAACTCTCATAATATCATTGTATATGTATGGATCTGGTGATTGGGTGATTCAGAAGGTTGTTTGATTATGAGCTTCAATGTTGTTGTTGGGTCCAGTATGAAAATTGGATGAAAAGTGGCCTTTCAGATTATGTGTTGTGCTTCAGTGTATCCAGTCTGAAAATTGATGAAACGTGGTACCTGGAGGAGAGAATATTGTAGGCCAGCGCCTATGTACTAGTATCTAAGCTAGTACAAAAGCTAAGGGAGATCTTTGGAGCATTGTAGCAGGTAGCAGCCTGCGTACTAGTAAATGGATTGGCTAGTACAAGAGCAAAGGGGGTTGTAGCTCCCGTACTGGTATAAGACTGCACCAGTACAAATATTGTAAAAGGATTTTCTTATTAATAAGAAGATTGAGATGACTTGCAGCAGGTGGTTTTTCTCCCGCATTGGGTTTCCACCTTATATCATGGTGTTCATGTGTGTGCCTTATGTGTGATGATCTATTCTCTATTACGGCATCTGTTATCTGATAATATGGTTGATAATGTTCTAATGCACTCATTGAAGATCAATTAACTTAATCATAAGAAGTTGTGGAAGTAGCATATATGAATCTGATTATGGAAATGAAAAAGTTTTATTAATGTGATAATACTGATTCACCCCCCCCTCTCAGTATTATTTCCAACAGGAACATATGGACATGTTTATTTGATACATGACACAACAAAGGGACTGAGATGAGGACAATGAAAAATTACTGTGTAACAGGGGGTTCGAAGCAGAGGACAATGGAAATGACCAAAAGCTTTTTGCAATTGCGGAATTGCGAGGAACAATGTGGCAGTGGAGCGGGCCCATGCGATGAATTAGTATTATTTTTTAACGCGCTTCCTTTGTTTGATTTGTTCTTATGATCTTATTAAAGGGTCCCCATTATTTATATAATAATTTCCTAAGAGATTTATATAAAATAAATGGAGGGTTGTTGAATAGCACAACAACTTCCTCTCCGAGTCTTACTCTTAATGAAAGCTTCTCTCAATTTGAATTTGTAGTGGGGTGCACCGGAAGATGGTAGGTGGGTCGGTCATCATCACTAGAATCCTAATTTCAAAAAATATTGAACATCATTAGTACAATATTGATGATATTAGTAAGCACAAAAATGCAATTGGTTTGTTGAAATTTCAGTATACCAAACAATTATTTCCATCATTGATCCATGATTGCGGCAAGAAGATGTCATGTTCCAATTGTCAGGGTGAAGAGGCTGTCCATTTTCATCTACCAACTGCTTGCGATATGTTTCTCCTGATAAGAGCTTCCGAGGTTTTTGAAAATAATATGGAGTAATATTTTCTGCATTTGAACTCGATTATAAATATGGACCCTGCAAATAATTTGTGACATTATTATTCAAATTAACATCGATTAAAAAATACATATTCAATTAGATAATCGAAATATAAATAAAATTTGAACTTACTTGAGATGGAAAGGGAGAACTTCGTGAAGGACTTTGATCAACAATATGGAATTAGTTGGAATTTGAAGAATTGCCCATTTGATATTACTTATTTTTGTCCCTGTATTCGAGAAAAGTTAGAAATAAAATTTTGTGTGAATATCTAAAATTAATCTCGAGAACCATATAACCATAATTTGAATTTCACTATTGTTTTGAAACCATTTTTCAATAACAAGGTGACTTAAACTGGAAAATGTATACTATGAAATAATGTAATTCATGTGGATGCGTCCTAAATTATAATTTGAGATTAATATGCCATTTTATGTGAAAATAAGATTTCAGGTAGCATTTAAACCCCATCGGTGTGCTAATAAGAATAAAATGCACCAGTACGTTTAAACAATAGGCACACTGGGGCATTTAAATAATACCCTCACCAATTTCTGGAATTCCAAAAAAATAAAAAAATAAGTTATGATATCAATGCTCTTTCACATAAAAACGCACTGGCATGTTTGAATAAAAAACAACACCAGTACACAACTGTTTCTCAAATTTAGAAAATAAAAGTGAATTCAATCGTCTTTATGCTCTTTTCAATATATACCACACCATTATGTTAAAAAAAATAATCACACCATTTCGGGATTTCAAAAATGAAAAAAAAATTGAATCATGTCAGTGCGTTGAAAAAAATGGCACCTCGGAAATGTCGGTGTGCTTTTTATATAAATGCACTCATGCACTCAACTATAAAACACATCAATGTGCAGATAAATATAATAGAAAAACACGATTTTTTCAAAATATAAAAAACGAGCGAAAATTGATTTTTCGAAATCTAATTTCATAAAACCTTTCAAATAGTAAAAAGTTATTCAAAATTGAATTATTTTACCCAAAATTTCAAGGGATTGATTTGCAAGAGAGATACTAGGAGCATTGTGCAACAACAACAAAATACTTTTGAGCAACATAACTATTCAGAAGATCATAAGCTAAAAGTTATGGTGATTCACTCAAAAACCTGCATAGTAAGTTTTAATTTTATTGTTTATTTTACTAATAAAAAAATTACAATTTTTGTTATGGTTTAATTAAAAGAGATATCATTTGTAAGAGAAGATCATCAGAGTTGCAAAATATTTTGGATCCACCAAAATATCATAAGTTGAAAGGTATGGTGATTCACTGAAAACCCTAGATAGCAAGAATGTTAAATTTTACTGTTAAAATATTATACGATTTCTGTTAGATTTATTCACAATTGAGAATATAAAATAAAATTAAAAAACCCAGTATAATAAAAAATTTACTATCGATTTTACTAGTAATTTTTTTATGATCTCTATTCCTATTTAAATTTAATTTAAGTTTAGAAAAAAAAACAAAAAAATTCAATACTTACCTTTAACCCTTGCTTTTTCCTGCAAAATTTCACCTTAGTGTTTAACTTTTTCTACCACTTCACAATTAGGGTTTTTCAATTTAGGAATTTTAGATTTAATGGATTTGTGTACTTACTATATATAGGGCATTTGACATATAGAGTAGGGGAATCACTTATTGAATTAGATCCAAATCTTGTCAACCATCTCCCATTTTTTAAAAACAACTATATGTTGCACGGTGCACAATCTGTGACATAACGCACTGGTGCTACCTGAGCAATACAACACACCAATTAATTATAATACTTTCGATTATGTCTAGTTTTTTCATCGTTGCTCCATATGTAATATAACACACCGACACACCTGTTCTTGATAGCACCATTAAATCATTGCGGTGCGTTGAATCTTACAAATCACACCGTTGACTCTCTCCGATTTTTAAAAAACGACTATGTGTTTCGCTGTGTGCCCTATGTAACATAACGCACCAACCCTACCTGACTACTTCAACACACCAGTATATTATAACATTTTCGATTCTGTTTAGTCTGTTCATCGTTGCTTCTGGTGTAATATAACACACCAACGCATTTGTTTTTAATATCACTGTTAAATTAGTGTGGTGACTTTATTCTTACAAAGCACACCATCCTAATTTAAAATTAATTTTCCATGGCGATGATGAACAATTAAAATCCTAGTGCATTTAATCATATAAACATGCCGGTGTATTTATCTAAATCAACGCACTAGTTATGAGAGTTTTTTTTTTTTTTTTTTTCGTTGAAAATTATTTGATTTATTTATAAAATATATTTAATGGCTTATGTATTGAATGGTACATGTTGTATATTGATACAAATGTATCATAAGGTCTCAAGTAACAAAAACACTAATCGACACAATGACAACACATCAAAAAAATTAGAGAAGCCAAGTTCTTTGTAAATTATTTACAAAATTAATATGTTTGAACTATATGTAAGTTTAACTAATATGTATTAGTTGATATGTGTCATGTAGAGCCACAAAAACAAGAAGGTTGATAATATTATTTCTAATTGAAGTGCATAAGAACATAAAATCTTGATAGAAAAATTGCAGAATGATGAATCATGTGAATGAAAAAATACTATTCAATATGAGTTTTTTTTTTTTTTTTTTTTTGAATTTTCATTAAGTTAAGAATATTAGATAACTTGTTTCAAACAATCTATTAATTCATATATGTTTAATGTTATAAAGGGAAAAACAACGAAGGAAAATATCAATGTCATTCTAAGAAAAGAAAAATTATGGAACATGTAAATGACAATCATCTGGAGTGGTGCGGAGGTTAATAAAAAGGGGGATTTTTTTTTACAGAACTATGAGGGATCTAGTGGAACTAATGTATAGATGTACTTTCCTTTTTGTTGATGGTGCTAGACCCACCAACATTCAACTGATCTCCCCGATATGAAGTCCCAACTAGATTTCACACCATTGGGAGTAGGAGTCCCAATAGTGGGTGGCAATGTTATGCCTTGACTGTAGAGACATGTAGAGGAAAGTATGATAACTTTGGGTAAGAGCAACTGTGTGACCTTGTGGAGATTCAAGTGTGATGGATGAAGGTTCCAACACATGAAGGGAAAAGGAAGTGCGCCCCTTGGAAGCTTGTAATAGTACGCAACCTGAAAGGAACACACGAGTGAATTGACATCACGAGCTAAGATGTGGAATAGTCTAAGTGTTAAAGTGATGAGTTAATCTAACAACACACATTCAACAAGATTCATACAAATGCAAACAAAATAGTTCATAAGCATATGCATAAGTTAAATAACATACATTGCCAATACAACAAGAATAGTCCTACTATATTAACAACATATGCATGAAAGCGTGTTGACTCTTATATTAATTATAAGTGAAAGTTCCATCCATACATACACCATTGACAACCACAAGCCCCAATAGTGGAACATTATAGTCAAGAACATCTGCTCCTCCAAATAAGTATACTCGCTCTTTGCTATGGAGAAGACAAGGCTCTTGACAATACTCCAAAGCTCTTTCTAAGCCTAGGCCTAGCCAAAATCTTGGCTCCCAAAAGCCTCTTACATGAGTTATGAGGTTCTATTTATAACAAGAGGGGGTGACTCTTCAACTTCCCTTTGTGACCTTTGGACTACCTTCACGATTCTTCAAATTCTTTACAAAATGACACATTACATTACATGATGACTTTTCATATTCCAATATTGACACTTGGAATTTCACTTACAAAAAATTACAAATAATATTTCATTTTCCACTCGTACCCATACGAGAGAAAATAGGCTAGAGACAACTTGAAAGCCTAACAATACATAACACTATTATTATGGATTTTAGGAGAAGTCTAGCTTGGAAACCTCCACTTGCTGCTTCTTGGTCACATATTGGTGCCAAGCTTGGTACTGTGTGATGGTGTCCCCAAACTGCTTAACAATGTCTTGCTAGAAGCAGACTCTAGCCTCCATGGAATCTGGGTACACTGTCTTGGAAATTGTATCCAACTCGTTCTAAAGCATGAGTAACACTATTTTGACTTTGATAGGACCACCGATGAACTTCTACATGTCATGAGCATTTAGATCCAAGAATTCCCTTGTGGCCTCTTGTCTTAGCTACTCCAAGTACTCTTCGACCTCCTGCTTGACTTGGTTCTTGGGTTTAGCTTTGGTGAGGGAACCAATTGATGGGATCTGGTGTGTTCTCACACAAACATCCAAACTACTATACAACTGCATATATTAGGCCAATGTGCTACCAATGAATGAGGCGAGATTCTTGTTGTTTTGAATAACCATTCGAACCTTCACTTTCTCCAGCTTTACCCATGGCTTCATTTTCTTCACTAAGTCAAGTGGGGCACCTTTGAACCGCATTGTCCACTCCTATACATAGGTGATGGAAGCATGTATGTTTTTGAGATTCTTAACAAACTCTTTGCATTGCTTCTGTAAGCCATGAAATTGGACAACTTCTTTATACACGATGAAAAACCCGTCATAGAGCTTCCGCATGGTCTCTCTAAGCGTTGATACTTTAGCAAGTACTACTGCTCTCATCTCCCCAATTGTGGAAACTGCATTCTGCATTGTTGCTTGGATTTGTTTTGCCTCTTGTATGGTAGCCTACAAGTTCTTTGCCAGTTACTCATTCTCAACCGTCAAATACTAAACATTTGATCTTTTTGCTCCTGCATAGGCCAAGATGGCTTTGGCAATGGCAATTGGATGCCTCCTAATATCCAACACTATCACCCTTTCTTTGATGAATGCATGTGAAGCGTGATCATTAAAAAAGTGCTTCCTCCGCGCTTGTACAATCCTCTTCTGGAACTCATCGAATGATAGATTCTACACATCCATGAAAGGATCATCATCAAGGAGAACAACATCTCCTTTTTTGCTCAGGGTTGGCTTTGCTACTGGAGGTGGTGGAGAGTGAGGGATGACTTGTGGGGATCTTGGCATCAGGTTGACATCTTCGTGCTGTGACTTCTGCTCCAACTCCATGACTGTCACTTCCATCAGTTTCTCAATTTGCTGAGAAAGCTCCTGATCCTACATATGTTCACCTTCCTCCTCAGTTGCTAGTTGTTCAGGTTCTTAAACCTATATCGACGATGTTTCCTCTACCATCGTGCCTTGCCTTTGTTCTTCCTCCTACTTCTTCTTATGTTCTCGATCTCTCCTCCTCAACTCATGTTCTTTCTTCAGCTTCTTCTTTGTCTCCTACAACTTCTGTTCTGCTTCCCACAACCTCCTCTTTTCTCTCTTCCTCCGCTCTGCTCTCTCCATCCTTTGCTTCCTCTTTGCTTCCACTTCAAAAGCTTCTTTCTCAATAACAGAATCTGCTTTCATTTTGTAGCTTTGCTCTCCCTCTAGACTATCAACAATCTTCCTCTTTCCCTTGTATTGCAAAAGATTGTTGCCTTTTGGCTATTGTTGCTTCCCGAAGTGCTGTTGTTTGTGGAGCAGCCTTTAAGGTCCTTTCTATACTAACCGAATCATTAAGTCTGGAGGCATTATAGTAGTACCTCCAAGGATCCTTCTCTGGCCAATGAAATGCCCCACTGATCCACAGAAAGTAAACTCTCGTACAATGGTCATTGCAAATACTGTTAGGATCATACATATTAAAGTCCTTAGTGCCAAATTCAAATCTCAATATTTCCTTAGCCTCGACATCTGCAACTTTCAAGTTCTTTATCTTGTATAATCTAATCTACAAAAGAAGAGTGGGCCATGGTGCTTTCTTCTTCTTGTGTAGTGTTGCTGACAACCTTGTAGAGAGATGGTATGATACTTCTTGCATGATCAGTTTGTCAGTGGAATACCTTGTTAATACATGCAAAGGATTCTTTATGCCAAACACTCTAATGAAGTTCCCACCTGGAGAGGCATACCAATCTGCAATGTCTGCTATCACCTCCATTTCTTCTCGGGATATGCAAGGTGGATCTTGTTCAAATATAAGCTTGTATAGCGGGATGATAAAGTGGTTGGTTAGCCATGCCACTACTCCTTGATAACTGCATTCTGAAAGAAACTTGCAATACATGTTCACGAAAGTCTCTCGTGGTGTCCATGTCTAGTTCATACCAGGGAATTTCTACTATGAACATATTGCATCCAGTAAGTATGCGAACATATAGAACTTTGCTCGCTCATCCTTGGGCGGATTCTAAGCCTGTGATACATTGGCCTTTAATTGTTGAACCAACAAATGTGACCAGTTGAATGGCCTCCCATCATTCACCAACTGATCCAATAAGATTTCCCACCATTTAGGAAATGTTTCTGTGCTCTCTTGACAATGGAATTTTCAATTGAAGATAATCAAGAGCTCGTAAGCCTTCCTGAGGGACTTTGTTGTACACATGGGTGGGTGTTTTTCGAAACATAGATGGCTCTTTCACCTAATTCTTGACAATGTCTCTTATGTTTACGTAGTTGTGGGTGGCATAGAAGAGTGAGTCCATGCACTTTATTAGCTCTGGAAAGTAATACATCTGCTGAAAGTATTCTACCCTGAAGGTGGCAAGATTCCGCCTGATGGAACTACTCAATGTCATAGTCTGTTCGTCCGTATGTGAGACAATCTAGCTGATGATGTCCACACATGGGAAGGTGGGATACATGCATGAAACCTGGTATAGCCCTGATTTCTAGATGTTGAGATAAACATGCCAATCCTCTAAATTTGCCTCAAATTCATTTATAAAAGTGTCTTTGATCTGTTGTCATGTCAGTGTCGTTTACTTCTCTATAAACAATTGAGTATCTGCAGACAATGATAAATCAACTGATGTCTGCTCAAATACTTCCCCATTACTTCTCTCGGTGGTTTCCTTTGATGTAAATCTCTTAGATTCCATGGTAATAATGACTTTTGGAGAGGTGCTCAACAACTATTGTACCTATGGGACAAAGAGAACACTCATGGAAAGAAAATGCTAGTTTAAAGCAAAACAACTTACAAGGCAAGTTTAAACAACAAACCAGGTACTAGATGGGAATGATTTCACAATTTTTTCTAATAGGGGGGACTATATTCCTATAGGAACTATGCACTGCATAGTCCCAACAATCAAGGTGGAAGTCTGATGGTTGAAATTGCGCAATGCGCAGTTCAACCTGGGAAAAGGCCTGGGATGTACTGCACATTGCATAGTCTCAATGGCCAAGATGAGAGGCTGGATCCTAGAACTACACAGTGCACAATTGGAGCAACCTTCGACTTTTCACTGTGCAATTCTAGAGGCCAAACGTGTGGCTTGAGCCTATAGATTGCACAGTGTTAGCTGTGAAAAGTGAGATATGACCAAAGGAAACCCATATATGCCTAAGGGAAGTGTGGAAAAAAGGAAAATCTGAGAGATAATGTGAATCTGAGTGTATATCCGACTAAGTTTAGATGAATGCATGTGAATCAAGTGCAACAATTGATCAAACAGAAGGAAACGAAGTAAGTGAGGAGAGTTGCCACAACGAAGACCATTAGTGAAAAACATGAAAACTAATGTGACACTTGGGAAAGACAATCTAAAACTTAAAAGAACACTTCTACAAGTTAAAACAAGTCAAAACAAGTCAAAACTCCAACTACCATAAATATAAAGAAGTGAAACAACACTCACACAAGCGAAACGACAAAAAGCGACAGAAAACGTGACAAAAGACGAAAAAAGAAAAACTCACCCAGAAAAGTGATGACGATCATACTGGAGACTCCTTGATCTCCTGAGGAATGTCAGAGCTCCAATATCAAGTGTGAAAATGAGCTCTAGAAGCATCGATTAAATAAATTTGGAGAAATTAAGGTTTATGATGTACATGCCTAAAATTAAGGGAAATGCGATACTTGGCGAAGTTTCTAAAAATAGTGCAAGTGCCTCCTCTGGGATACTAAAAATAGATCCCTATTTTTTAGGTATGTTTTTTGCTTTTTATTTTTTATTTTTTTCCTTTTCCAGGGAAATTTGACACGCACACTGCTAGGAAAGACTACGCAGTTCTGGGAACTAGGAAACTTTTCGTCTCAGTGCAATACTCAGTTTCTAATCTTAGTGAGGGTTACACAATTTCTGGGCTTAGTGTTGGGCTGCCTCTTCATGACTGCACATTTTCTGAGCTCAAGGCTCACTGGCAGTCAAGACTGCACAATTCCCATCATCAAGGTTGGTTTCCCTCCAGGATTGTGCAGTTTCTGGGGGCAAGCCCAGAACTGCTGTGGGACCAAGTTAGGAGATCAACTTATGAGTTAGAAAATCAACTAAGTAAGCAAACACATGACAAAATGAAAATATGAGTCTCAGTTGAAGAAAGAATACCTAGATCAGTGTGAGATGAGATGTTGTGGTTAAGAAGGAAGGCTCCAAAATTGAAGCATAGACGAAATTTTGGAGGGTGGTTATAGCCGCTACAACATTGGCGACACACTGGTAGAACTCCAACTCTCTATATGGACCTTATCTCGTGCAAAGTGAGTCTAACTCCTTAGAAGTATTGTTTAGTTCTTTGATGATCATAGCTTCTTCACTTAGCTTGAGTTAAAGATGTAGTCCCTACCATTCTCTTCATCAACAAAACACATACTAAGCCAATTCAAATTGAGTTGTTTTGATTGGGGATGAAAGGCATATAGATGCAAAAGTAAAATAGACTGTTAGAGTTTTAGTTTCATCTCTAGTGTTTCTCCACTGGCAACAGGCCTGGATAGTGCCTCGACAGAGTCACCTCAGTAACATAAGCGATGCTCTGCTGTGAGCGAGCCTGAGCAATACCCTTGGTGGAGTTACTTGCTTCACCTCTCTATGCAGGAAGCCTTTCTCTTCCTTCATCCTTTATTTCATTTTTTCATTTTTTTTAATGAACTGTGCATAGGCACTTATTTATTTCATGGGGTGGAAGAGGGATCCCAACTTATTGAGAGCATAAGAGGTTGTCCCTTTAGAGAAGGATATTTATATATACCTTTGACATACTTATTAAGGTTTCCCCCCTCTCCCTACTCTACTCAACTTAGTTGAAAAGGGTTAATTGAAAATAGGAGACTGATTGGAGTATGCGATACTAGTTAAAAGTTCAAGCATTGTGATTTCACCATGGATCTCTCTGAAAGGAACATATTTTCCATCAGGGTATCATTGACTAGAAAAAATGCAAGATTCACATAAAGAGAGGAATTAGATAGATAACCAAGTGTTGATAGCCCTACAAGTTCCTCTTGAATTTCACCCTGCTTGTCTAAGAAGCCAGACATGGTTTCATGCAAAAACTAACTTGCTACTGCAAAAGAAAACAAACAAAGGAAAAAAGAGGAGTAAAAGCAAAATGAAGTAAAGAAAACGAAGGAAACAAACAAATAAATCAAAAAACTACTCCTACTCCTAACCTAAGTAGAACATAGGTCAACTGAGGTAAAGTGATACTTCTGATGCAGCCATTGGTGCATTGGCTGGTCCATGTAGGTGAGAGCATGTATGTCAAGAAGGATATAAAAGCAAACCAACCAACAAGAAAGATAATGCAATACAACCCAGAACGTCTGAATATTGAAAGAAATCACAGAAAAGTAAAAACAGAAAGTGCATGAAAGGCACTCTATAGATGTACCATGGTGTCCTAACACATTGCAATTTGAAGACAAGCAAGTACACACTTTCAAACTTGAAAAATGAGCAAACATGAAGAAAGAATAAAGTTTTCGTTTTGCAACAATGCTTGCTACATAGGAATCCTCCAATGATTGAGTGATAGGATCGTGTGATATAGATGGAGTATGCGAAAATTGTAAGATAGATTGATCTTTAATATGTACAACAGGGTGATGAGGAGCTTGGAGAGATTCAACACATTTTTTATTGGAAGTGGATCTGACCTCAGGACTACGAGAACTTAACATAACCATCAGCTGGGGATGAAGTGCCTCAAAAACTTGGAGAGGTTCCAATTCATCAGAAAATGGATCATCAAAGACCGGTGGCTTAAAAATATTGATAGTGGAAGAATCAGAATTGTGATAAGATGAGTGAATGAAACGATCACGATAGCCATGATAAAAAATTTCATGATCACGAAAGGGGGCATCCTCATGATCTGACGAATTAGAAAGAGGGGATGATGGAAAACGACAAATTTCACACTCTGTGTTCATAGAAAGGTAAGATGATAGATTGGGAGGACCAAGGAAGACAAATTTGTCCTCTTCGCATTCAAATGAAAAATTGGCATTCCACGTATTCTGCAAATGATCGAAAGTAATAACATCTGAAAATGAATTTTCACAAGATTGAACAAAAATGACAGAACCATGGAAAATGTTAGGATAGAATGGAAGAGGTGTGAACAGAAGGAGGTCATCCTTCACTACGGATTCTTGTTTAGATTCCCACACATACTTGTCAAAAATGATATCACAGTTTTGCTGTTCAACACCAACTCCATCCAAAACTTGGTCCTCGTGAACATAACAAGAGAAATTTGAGACCAATGAACACACCACATCAAAATACAGAGGATCAAAGGGACCAAAGGATGGATGACAAGGAGATAACACTTCATCACAACTATCAGAGTCACAATCCAACTCTTCACTGAAATTCTGAGTAAGTGGGGTAGGAGGAGATGGCGGTAGATCAACAGGTGAAATTATCAACTTCTCCCACCTCGACCTGCAGAGCTAGAGCTGTTTGATGAGAAGGGGATGGAGGGTCACTTTGGAACAACAACCTTTTCTGTCTTAGATTTAGAAGCTCTAACACTGAGGTATGTTGGTTCGAAATATTCTAACTCGTGTGTATTTTCAGAAATGTGAATAAGCTATTGAAATATTCTAGCCAAGAACTCCCAATCAACTTCATTTTCTAGAAATTCAAAGCAGTAATGAATAAAACGATCGTGAAAATCCTACAGAGATTTGTTAGGTGTTTTTCGCAATTTCAAAATTTTCTTACTAAGGGATTTATGGTCATAGAGAACGAAAGCGTGACTTGATTCTCCAACAAATTATTTGAAAGACTGTATGGAGGATATGTGCAAGTGTAACACCATTGCTTTATGCACCCTTTGAACGTGAGAGAAAACAACCTACAGGAAACATCCTCAAACTAGATGTCACGCCTATCACAAAAACCAATAAAATAAACTGTGTGCATGAGCAAGGTTCTTTCACCCTCGCCATTGAACTTAAATTTGGACAAGTCATTTAAAATGATTATCGACACTTTCAAATTTGTAAAGTTAGAAAAACGTGTTGGGGTTACGATTTGGTGAGAAGTCATAAAATATGTGTAGAAATTCCAGACATACTTGAAGGGCTCAGCTTGTCATCTGGACCTCTGTCAACGCCAGAAACGTTGACAATACTGAACCCGCCAACATTTAGGAAATCTCCCCAATATGAAGTCCCAACTAGACCACACATCGTTTGGAGTAGGAGTCTTAGTAGTGGGTGGTAATGTTATGCCTTAATTACGGAGATACATAGAGGAAATTATGATAACTTTGGGTAAGAGCAAGTGTGTGACCCTGCTGAGAGTTAAGTGTGATGCATGAAGGTTCAAATACATGAAGGGAAAAATAAGTGTGCCCTAATTTGGAATCCTGTAATAGTACGTAGCTTGAAAGGAACACACGAGCGAAATGACATCACAAGCTAAGAAGCAGAATAGTTCACAAGTTAAAGTGATGAGTTAATCCAACAACACACATTCAACAAGATTTGTACAAATGCAAATAAAATAGTTCAAAAGCATATGCGTAAGTTAAATAACATACATTTCCAATACAACAAGAATAGTCCTACTATATTAACAACATATGCATGAAAGCATGTTGGTTTTGATATTATTATTATAAGTGAAAGTTCTTCCATCCATGCATACACCACTGATGACCACTAGCCCCGATAGTGGATCATTACAGTTAAGAATACCTGTTCCTCCAAAGAAGTATTCTCTCTCTATGCTATGATGAAGACAAGGCTCTCCACAATAGTCCGAAGCTCTTTCTAAGACTAAGCCTAGCCAAAACCTTGGCTCCCAAAAGCCTCTTACATGAGTTATAAGGTTCTATTTATAACAAGAGGGGGTGACTCTTCAAATCCCATTTGTGACCTTTGGAATACCCTCACGAATCTTCAACTTCTTTACAAAATGACACATTACATTACATGATGACTTTTCATATTCCAATATTGGCACTTGGAATTTCACTTACAACATAATTACAAATCATATTACATTTTCCACTCATACCCATTTGAGACAAAATAGGGTAGAGACAACTTGAAAAACTAACAAGATGCAACACTATGATGCTAGATTTTGGGAGAAGTCTAGCTCGAAAACCTCCACTCACTACTTCTTGGTCATATATTGGTGCCAAGCTTGGTACTATGTGATGGTGTCCCAAAACTACTTAACGATGTCTTTTGGAAGCAGACTCTAGCCTCGATGGCATCTGGGTACACTCTCTTGGAACCTGTATCCAACTTGTTTGAAAGCATGAGCAACATTGTTTGGCTTTGACAGGACTACTGATGAACTTCTGCATGTTGTGTGTGTTCATCTCCAAGTCTTCCCTTGTGGCCTCCTATATTAGTTGCTCCACGTACTCTTCCACCTCTTGTTGGACTTGGTTCTTGGGTTTAACTTTGGTGAGGGAATCGACTGATGGGAACTGGTGTTTTCTCACCAAGATATACAAACTACTATACAACCACACATATGATTCCTGTGTGCTTCCAATGAATGAGGTGAGCTGCTTCTTGTAATGATCAACATTCGAACCTTCACTTTCCCAAGCTTTGTCTGTGGCTTCATTTTCTTCACTAATTTAAGCAAGGCCCCTTTGAACCTCATTGTCCACTCCTATACATAGGAAATGGTGGCATGTATGTTTTTGAGAGTCTTAACAAATTATTTTCTTTGCTACTGTAATCCATGCAATCGAACAACTGCTTTATGCACTACGACAAACCCATCATAGAGGTTTGGCATGGTCTCTCCAAGTGTTGACACTTCAGCAAGTATTGCTGTTCTTATCTCCCCCAATGCAAAAACTGCATTCTCCGCTACTACTCAGAGTTGTTCCGTCTCTTGCCTGACAACTTGTAAGTTCTTTTGCAATTTCTCATTCTCGGCCGTCAAATACTAAACATTCGATCTTATTGCTCTTTCATAGGCCAATTTGGCTTTGGTAATGGAAGTTGGATACTTCTTGGTATTCAACACTATCACCCTTTCTTTGATGAATGCATGTGAAGCGTGATCATTCAGAAAGTGGTTCGGGGTTCCTCCGTGCTTGTAAAATCCTCTTCTGGAACTCATTTAATGATAGATTGTACACATCCATGACCGGATCATCATTACTGAGAACATAATCTCCTTGCTCGCTCATGGCTCACGCTACTACTGGAGTTGGTGGAGAGTAAGGGATGACCTATCATGCTCTCGACATCAGGTTGACATCTTCATGTTGCGACTCTTATTCCAACTCCATGTATGTCACTTCCATTAGTTTCTCAATCTACTGAGCAATCTCCCGATCCTCCATATGTTCACCTTCCTCCTCAGTTGCTGTTTATTCTGATTCTTCAACCTGTATCAACGTTGTTTCCTCTGTTATTGTGCCTTGCCTTTATTCTTCCTCCTGCTTCTGCTTCTCTTCTCGTTCTCTCCTCCTTAACTCTTTTTCTTCCTTCAACTTCTTCTCCGTCTCCTCCAACTTCAATTCTTCTTCCTACAACCTCTGCTTTTCTCTCTTCCTCTGCTATGCTCTCCACATCCTTTTCTTTCTCTTTGATTTCACTGCCAAATATGCTTTCTCGATAATATGATCTTCTTTCATTTTGCATCGTTTCTCTCCCTTTGGACTGCCAACAATTGTCCTCTTTCCCTTGTCTTGCACGAGATTGCTGCCTTTTGCTGCTGTTGCTTCTGGAATTGTTATTTTCTGTGGAGCAACCTTTAAAGTCCTTGCTATACTAACTAGCTCATTGATTATGGAGGCATTATTACAGCACCTCGAAGGATCCTCCTCTGGCCATTGAAATTCCTCGCTGGTCCACGAAAAGTAAACTCTTGTATAGTGGTCCTTGCAAATACTGTGGGGATCATATGGATTAAAGTCCTTAGTGTTGAATTCAAATCTCACTATTTCTTAGTCTTGACATCTATGAATTTCAAGGTATTTATCTCATATAATCCAATCTACAAAGGAAGAGTGGGTCATGATGCTTCCTTCTTCTTGTGCAGTGTTAGTGACAATCTTGTAGCGAGATGGTATGATACTTCTTGCATGATTAGTTTGTCAGTGGCATACGTTGGTAAGGCATGCAAAGGCTTCTCTCCACCAAACACTCTAATGAAGGTACCACCTGGTGAGACATACCATTCTGAAATGTCTACTATCACCTCCATTGCTTCTCAGGACATGCAAGGTGGATTTTGTTCAAATATAAGTTTGTATAATAGGATGAAAAAGTGGTCAGTTAGCGATGCCATTAATCCTTAATAACTGCATTCTCAAAACAACTTGCAATAGATGTTCACGATAGTACCTTATGGTGTCCATGTCCAGTTCATGCCAGAGGATTGCTGCTATGCATAGATTACATCCCATAAGTATGCATACATATAGAACTTTTCTCGCTCATCCTTGGGTGGATTCCAAGCCTGTGATACATGGGCCTTCAATTGTTGAGCCAATAGATCTGATCAGTTTATTGGCCTCCCATCATTCACCAACTAATCCAATAAGACTACCCACCCTTCAGGAAAGTTTTCTGTGCTCTCTTGACCATTGATTATACAAGCGAAGATAATCAAGAGTTGGTAAGCCTTCTTGAGGGACTTTGTCTTGTACAAATGGGTGGGTGTCTGTTGAAACTTCGATGGCTCTTTCACCCAGTTCTTGAAAATTTCTCTAGTGTTTACATAGATGTGTGTGGCATATAAGAGTGATTCCATGTGCTTTACTAGATCGGGAAAGTGATACATCTACTGAAAGTATTCTTCCCTAAAGGTGACAAGCACCCGCCCACTGGCACTGCTCAATGTCATAGTTTTTTCATCCATATGTGAGACAATTGAGATGATGATGTCCACACATAGGAAGGTGGGATACCTGTATGCAACCTTGTGTAGCCCTGACTTCCAGATGCTGAGATAAGCTTTCCTGTCCTCTAAAGATGCCTAAAAGTCCTTTGCAAAAGTGTCTTTGATCTGTTTCCATGTCAATGTTTTTCCATTCTCTATAAACAATTAAGTATCTTCATACATTGGTAAATCAACTGATGTTTGCTCAATTGATTTCCCAATACTTCTCTCGATGGTTTTCTTTGATGCAACTCTCTTAGATGCCATGGTAATAATGACTACTGGAGAGGTGCTCAACATG
Organism: Pinus tabuliformis; assembly: GCA_031772625.1. Classification (NCBI taxonomy): domain Eukaryota; kingdom Viridiplantae; phylum Streptophyta; class Pinopsida; order Pinales; family Pinaceae; genus Pinus; species Pinus tabuliformis. The sequence goes on from CM062814.1 coordinate 931,836,155, forward strand.
GATGTACCTGTGGGCGAGAGAGGACACTCATGGCATATAAATGTCAGTTTAAAGGAAAACAACTTACAAGGAAAGTTCAAGCAGCAGAGTGAGCACTAGATGGGAAGGATTGTCCAATTTTTTTTGAAAGGGGGGACTGGCTACCCGTGGGAACTGTGCAATGGTTGAAAATGCACAATGCATAGTTTAGCTTTGGCAAAGGCCTGGGAGAGAATGCGCATTGCGCAGTATCAATGGCCAAGATGAGAGGATGGCTCCTAGAACTACACAATGTGTAGTTGGAACCAGCTTAGATTGTGCACTGTGTAATTCCAGAGGCCAAGATTGTGGCTTGAGCCTCCAGATTAAATAGTGCCAACTTTGCAAAAGTGAGATCCGACCAAGGTAAGTGTGGAAAACAAGTAGATCTGAGAGATGGTGTGAAGATGAGTGCAAATATTACTAAGCGTAGATGAATGCATGTGAATCAAGTGCAAGAATTGATCAAATGGAAGGAAAATGACGTAAGTGAAGAGAGTCATCGCAATGATGACCATTAATGTAAAAATGGAAAACTAATATGACACTTCGGAAAGGAAATATAAAACTTGAAACAATTCTTATACAAGTTAAAACAAGTCAAAACACCAACAACCATAAAGAGAAAGAAGTGAAACAACACTCCATAAGACAAACAACAAAAAGTGATAAAAAAAGAGGCAAAAGACGACAAAAGCAAAAGATCACTCAGAAAAGCAATGACTCAGAAAAGTGATGACAACCGTACCGAAGGCTCCTTGATTTCCTCTAGAATGATAGAGATCCAATATCGAGTGTGAAAATGAGCTCTAGAAGTGTCGATTAAATATATTTGCATAAATTAGGGTTTATGATGCGCATGCCTAAATTCAAGGAAAAAGCGACACTTGGTGGAAGTTTCTAAAAATAGTGCAAGTGCCTCCTCTGGGATACTGAAAATAGATCCCTATTTTGAAGGGATTCTTTTTGCATTTTTACGCTTTTTCTTTTTATGGGGAAAGTTTCCATGCACACTGGCAGCTATGTTGTAGCATCTTTGTTTTTGATAAGTTAGTCATTAGTTGAAAAATGAAAAATACCATTATAAAATGATAAGTTAGGATATGGACCAAAAAGAAAATTGAAAATAAAAAATGTTAGGAATTATTATTATTTTAGGTCCATATCATATAAAATGTTAGGGTAGTTGCTCTAAAAAAGGAAGGCAAATGATAAAATGTTAGATAAGCAATAAACAAAAAATATTTGCTTTAGAAAATAAAAATTAAGGCTGCTAGTTCAAATGCGCCTTTGAAATTTGTTATTTAGTTTAAATAATGCTTAAATTCCTTAATTGGGGTTTAATTATGTTGATAAACTTTATTATCTTGCAAATAATCAACAATGCATGATTTTATTATAAAGTCGGAAGCGACAAAATGTCACATCAAGTGCCATTTAAGTGCCCTCCAACTTCTGACGGTCAAGATCAACCCCACCGAGATCAACGGCGGAGGATCCATTTCGACCCCCCTTCACTGTTTTTGGTTAACGCGGGCAAGACCCCCCGAAAAGGTGGTTTTAATGGCCGCACTTTTTTTCTTACATGGTAGCACGACATGATTTCGACCCCCTTAACCAAAAACCACGACCCGCTCACCATACCTCCCGAAATCCACCAACGGTTTTCATCTATCAACTCATTCATCCCTGCGCCCTCCACGTCCACTTTACCTCATTCATTTCCATGCTGCCACCTCATCCACCACCTCACTTATCCATTGCCCTTCGTCCACTCAGCTACTGTCACGTAGTGATCTATTACACCGCTCCCATCCCGTTGGCCATTAACTCCTATAAACCCGTTGTAAAATTACCATTCCTGTAATAAATCTCCTATGGTAACATTTAAACGGTAAATTGTAAATTACCTACAAATAACCTGTTTAAGTGCTGATAATCATTTTCTTACCTCTGATCCTATTTCCTGCTAATTCCCTTCCTCTGTAAATCGCCCCTGTTCAAAAAATAGCTGCAACCTTTCGCCATCCATCTCAATACACTTTAAGCTCATCTTCTAGCGTAATGGCTCCCAAAGCCAAAACCCAGAAAACCGTTGAAGAAGCAAGCCCCTCCATCACCCCCGCTGATCTAGAGCGGATTCCCCTAGCTGATGCCCTGTTTAAAGTTTCAGACTGTGAGTGTGAATTCGATTTTATCGAATTGCACCCATGGTTAAAACAAAAATACATTGATCAGGGGGATCAAATCAGATTCTGGGAGACTCATTTGCCCCTTTTTTCATTCCCAAAAACTCATAGCTTCCCAGATCTGATAACCTGGTGCCAAGCCCATTATGACTCTGTACAAAGAGCAGTAATGGCTCAAAATGGAGACATGTTGATTACCATTAATGCTCAGAACATCAACCAGATGTTAAAGGTTCCCTCTTCTGATTCCCTGAGCTTTTTCTCACCAGCAGCCCTCCTTGATCTTTACAACAAACTCACCTTTCCATAGAGAACTTCCATTTTTGAGATTTTCTTATCTGAAGATGCCCAAATGCCTAAAAGAAATCCACCCTATCCATCTTCTGATTTTCCTGAAGCCACTAGACATGTTACCTCTTTACTATCCTACCTCCTAGGGTATGAGAATGATCACAGTATAGATGAATCCATTTTTGGATTCCTCTCCATCTTCAGTGTAGAATTTCAGCCAACATTCATGTTTAATTACAACCAGTTCTTGGCTGATAATATTCATGAACAACTAATCCATTTCACTACTCAAGGAGTATTCAGATACTCCTTTGTAATTATTCATATGTTTTTATTTCAGAGAGGTGATTTATTGCCTATTCAACTTCAGAAGCAGGATGATCAAGGGATGGATCAATCAGTGATCCATTGGACAGAGTTAGTCAGAGCCAATTCAACAAAGTGTACCTATTCAGACTTCATTGACTTGTTCATTCATCCAGTTCTTCAACTTATCAACAGTCAGACAGAACCCAGGATTAATGAAGAAATAAAAAAGACTCTGCACTTATCTAATCAGACAAAGACAGGTGACTGGTATTTATACCAGAATTATACTGAGATCAGAGTCTATGGCAGTGAGTTAGCTCCCTACAAACTGCCTAAGTATGTGCCAATGAGAATTTTCTCATTGGAATACATAAGGCAGATGATTAACATGGATGAGCTGCATTTTGTTTCAGCCAAGAAGAAGTCACAATTCAAGCTCAAGGCCCAGATAGGATCCTTTATTTGCAATACCAGGTCTGCAGGTATGGAAGCTGATCAGCTGTTAAAACAGATGAACTTCAAGCTTAGTTTTACTTGGTCTTATGATCCTTTTGGGATCATTTCAACATTAAGAATTCAGCTGAAGTCTACACCATACAACCACACTCCTAGACCTGAATTAGAGAAATACATGAACCAGGAGGAGTGGTCTGAAGGGACTCTACATGAAGCAGATGAACAGATTATTTCAACACCATAGGTGAACACTCCAGTGACAAAGACAAATCCACTAAAGAGGACCAGGGAGGAGACTACAACTGATACAACCCTGGTTAAGGATTTCATTATTCAGCCGAAGAAGCTGAATACAAGATTGATTATGTCATCAGGTAGCAGGCAACTAGACTTTATTGATCTTGGAGATCAAGAAGAAGCCTCATCAGCAGGGATGACAGATCCCAATTCTTCTTTTTTGAAACCTATGGAAATAATCCAATCTATAGAGGCCAACACTGCTGAAGATGTAAATATCTTTTCTAAATACAGGGAGATTAAGCAAAATAATGAGACTCTTAAGGCTCATATGTACAACCAGTTTTGGAAGCAGACATCTACATCACAACACAAACTTCTATCTACCTTTGACAGTGAGAAAGGGAGGATGCAGTTGGCCTTCCTATAGGCTCAGGTTCCATTTCCTAAGTCAACTGATGACTACAAAAAGACAATTTTCTCCTTTGATGCAAATCAGATTCACCCTATAGATCAAATGGACATGCACAGGAAATCAGGAGAAATGCTATTCTCAACAATGACCACCACTGCCATGACACTTTCTAAACTAAGAACAACTTTATCTAATACTCAGTCTCAACTTAAGATAGAGAAGCTGTCATCAATAGCTAAAGACAATAAGTTAAAAACGCTGGAAGAACTTATTGTAAAGATTGGGTATGATCCCAAGGATTGCAAGGCAGTGGAGGAGATTCTGAAAAAGAAGAATGTAGATATTGCAGCTCTCAGGAAACAGTTAAAATTTCCATCTACTGAGGACCCACAGACCAAGGAGATGGAAGAAAATGAGAAAAATAAAGAAGATTTGTTAAAGCTTATTTTTTAGCAGAATATGCAGATTAAGACCATGGAGGAATAGATTGAGCAACTGCTCAAAGAGAAGGAAGCCTTACAGCTGACCACAGTGCCTGTTACAATAATTCCCATCACTGGAGTAGAACCCAGTTCATCTTCTACAGGTAATGAAACTTCCCTAGTAGCAGAAAACGTAAACAATATGACAAGTTGCTTCAAAAGTTTCAGGCTTTGGAAACAAACAAGATAAAAAATGATACAATGTATGTTGAAGAGATGAAGAGGACACATAGGCTCGAGCAGAAAGTCAAACAGTTAGAAGATCAAACATTCATGGTAGATACCTTGACCCAAGCCAAGGAAGACATTTGGTTTAATATTGCTAACTTTGTTTCAGAAATATGGCCTTCTGTTAAAATTATTTTTGAATAACAGGAACTAATTGCGAAATGTAGGACTGAGATAGAAAGTCGAAAGAAAGACCTGGATACAAAGCCTAAGGAAGCGACATCTATGATCAAGGTATTGAATTCTAAAATCAAGGAAGAGCTACAGGAAATAAATATCACTGATAGGACAGGTACCATTTTAGAAATAAAAAAAGTCCTGTAGAAGAAGAACCTACTGACTCAACTGGAAACCAAATGTAAAGCTTTGGACATTGTTATCCAAAGGTTTCATTCAAAGTTCAGTAGGTTAAGTAAGAAAGGGTTGCCATAGTTAACATCTGTTAATGATCAATTAATAGAACTAGAAAGTTATAGTGAAAAGCTGTATACTATTGCTGCTGATAAAGCACAGTTTGCACAAATCAAGGGACAAATTACAGGCAAGGAATTTTTGGAAGCATTGGAGCTAGATTTAATCATCAGACATGATGTCAAAAACCTCTTTCTAGTAAAATCTACCTTTGAAAAGTACACTGAGGTCGATGAGATTTATAAAAGGATGGTAAATCTCGAAATTCCATTTGATGATAAATGGAATCAATTGTGTGAAATAATTGATTAACCTTTTATCCAAATAGGAAAATGGATGACTCATACAACATATCAGCACATGTAGGAACAATAATCAATAATTATCAACAATCTACAACAAAATAGGGACATATCATGCAATAGTTCATATTTCCTATTTTATATCAGGCTATTTTTGTAAATTAGTTTAAGATATTTTGGATATTTTGTTTAGTCCTAAACTAGTATAAACAACTATGTTTTTGAGTTATCAAGGGTCGTACCCTTCCATAAGAAATTTTGTAAGCACTAATGTACAAGATTTTTCTAGATCACTGATAATAAAGCAAATGATTCTGAATTTGATCTCATACAATCTCGTTTTCTTCTGTAAGTATTTCATGTGTTTCATTCACTCTGTTCATTCTGCATATGTTTAATTTTTATAGAGATATTAGGTGAGAATAAATGTGTCATAGTTATTCTTAAAATTCCTTCTAAAGTTATTATTATAAAGAGATTGAGATATTGGACTGTTTGTCTAAAAGGCTCCCTCTAAATCATAAAATTGTCAGTATCTTATGTAATTTTAAGCATATTTTGTTTAACTTTTGAACATTGGTCAAAGGTTTTCCCACTTATGATGATTTATCTTTCTATCTGAAATTTAAAGTAATCATATCTCCTTATTGTTCTTTCTGTACATCTTATCAATTTAAATCACTATGTGGAGTTAAATAACAACCCTTTGATTATCTATTAGTATTATCTAAAGGGTTAAATACATCATTCTTATAATTTGTTTTATGTATTCGTCCTCCATAAAAACCCAAAAACCAAAACCCAAAACCCAAAACCCAAAACCCCAAAAAAATATCTTAAATGCTCCAGCATGATCAATTGACCATTATCATCTCATAGGTACAACAAGTTGGGAAAGACTATGCAGTTCTGGGAAGTGGGCAACTTTCCGGCTTAGTGCATTGTGTAGTTTTTGAGCTCAGTGAGGGTTGTACAATTTTTGGGCTCACTGCTTGGTTGCCTCCTCATGACTATGCATTTTCTGAGCTCAAGGTTAACTGGCAGTCAGGACTGCATAATTCCCATCATTAAGGTTGTTTTCCCTCCAGGATTGCGTAGTTTCTGGGGGTAGGCGCAAAATTTTGTGGGACCAAGTTAGGAGATCAACTTGTGAGTTAGAAAATCAAATAATTAAAAAAACCCAAGCCAAAATGAAAATACGAGTCACAGTCGAAGCTCAAATACTTGGATCAGTGCGATATGAGTTGCTGTGGTTAAGAAGGAAGGCTCCAAAATTGAACCATAGGCAAATTTTGGAGGGTGGTTGTAGCCGCCACAACTCACTTATAATACAAAAATCAATGCAATGATTTTAAAAATGAAATTATGTCTAAACTATAGGACGTGTTTCCAGAGGAATGGTCAATGAGACATGTTAGACTTGTAATAACAAAAACATTCAACAAAAAAAAAAGAATCATTCAAAAGGTAATATTCCTAATTGTATAAAATGTGATTATATAATTATATGTATATATAACTACAAACCATTAATTTACTAATATCGATTTTGTTATATTTAGTTTTCATATATCATTATAAAAATAGTTTATTACCTTTTCGAGGAAGATTATGAAAATCCCAAATGATCAACGCACTGGTATACGAAACATGCCAATCGGAATGTCCAAGAAAGTGTATAAGAAGATGGTCAAAGAAATAGACATAATTGCATCACATGAGGAGCCATATCAACAATAGCATGCTTCAAATGTATGTAATCATGATTGAATCTGTACATATAATTTTTTTTTTAGCATTAAATATTAATTTTCAATTATTTTTCTTGCAGAAAAGAAAACAAGATGGAACTCATTCAATACATAAAACATGGCGACAAGGAAGAAAAGGGTCAATTCAAAAGTTTGTGAGCAATTTTTAATATTTCCTTATAATAACTCAACGTTTCATTTTTGTATATTTTAAGTTGTTTTACAACAACCATCCTTGAATGTCTTCAAATAGGTGATAACATACAAAGAAGAGGCATCAGAAGAATTGGTTGACATTGGGTTAAATAACGGTTATGAGTATATGTTGGCATATCAAAAATTAATTGTGGAATTTGTAAGTATCTATGTTGTTTTACTTCTCCGAGTTTATAATTAATAAAAAAAAAATCATTTATATTAAATATATGATTTATTATGGGGTATAAAAATTGTAGGAAACAAAGTATGGAACTATGCCAACATAAGAGTTGTTGAAAGAAGGCATGAGATTTGCTTTTGAAAGAAAGTGTATAATTCATGAGCCACTTCTTGATATGGTACATTATTTTTCGATTTACATTGATGTATATTATTTATTTCAATTTTCATTATTCTCACCAATGTAGATACGCTAATTACACTCTATTTTTATGTTTGCAGATGGAACAAGATCAAGAAGAGGAAAAAAATAAATGCAATCAAAAAAACATTCCTCCAAATAAACCAAGTCATGGAAGTAGCTTGAGCACTAACAATAGTTCTATTGAAGAATGTTGATCTATTTTGATATCATTGTAACTTGTATTTTTTGAAATAATTGTCTGTGAAAATCAAACATTTTGTTTAATGTAATCATGGACATAATGTCCTAGTTGAAAGACAAAGGGTTACCGATAACAATCCCATTTTATATGACAAAGAGCCTCTTATTGATAGATAATAAAATATATTTTAATTTATTATATTGTGTTATCTAATGTTGTTGTGAAATGTTGCAACACTGATTAAATATATGGATGATTAAATATTACAGTGAAGAGATGCAAAATATGATAATATAAAAAATTAATCCAAACATCATATAAAAACTCACTAATCAAATATTAATTTATATGAATACTGTTATAGGATATATGCCGATTTCTCAATGAATAACGAATTTAAAAAATTACAATAATTGCATTGCCATAGGTTGATGTTTCCAAAAAATAGATTTTCTCATACAAAAACACTGGTGCGTCCATAAAATAAAAATGCACTAGTGTTTTACTTTAAATAAAATCACCGTGACATCATCTTTTAGCATAATTGACGCCTTTTCAGTACACGAGAGCATGGAGGCTTTTAAATCTGCAAGCACCGATATTGTTTTTAATTAATTCCTCGATGCATTATAACTCTTAACGCACCAATGCTTTGATAGAACTAACACCCCCCTGGTTCTACAAAATATTATTTCCATTCCTGGTGCACTATTAAAATTAACAACACCACACCCTCGATATAACAAATGCACCAGGGCGTTTATATAAACAAGATGATTCAGTGAAGCATTTTTACAAGAAAGCACCGAAACTGAAATTGTTTTTTCAGATCCGTTCCTTCATCAAATAATGACGAGGGATTTTTTATATAAGCACCAACGCGGTATACGTTTCAAGGTCCAGTGCTCTTTAGGTGGAACACACCGGGCATTTTTTGTTATAAGCATCAGGGTTGTATATACTTAGAGTTCGGTGCTATTTCATTTAAACATTTCAGTGCTTTTAATTGTGTATAAAGCCCGTTGCATGTCTATAAGTAGCGCACTAGTGTGGCTTAGTTTATAAAGCGCACTGAAAAAAACATTTGCTAAAACCTCCAGCCGCCAATTTTTTTCAGTCATGATGAAGTTATGTTATAAGCTCTACAAAAACATCCATTTCCACAAGTGAATGTTTTTTTAACAATTTTTTCCAATTTTATAACACTAAAAACCTCCATTATAACCTCCGCTAGAAGGTCTGTTCCTTGTAGTGAATCTAGGAGTTGAGTATGGGTGTTATACACACGTTAATTCAAGTTAAGGAGATGAAATATTGTCATTGATCTAGGTAATTGTGTATAAAACAAATAACTATAACTACTAATAAACATGAAAATAATTAAGTAGTATAAGTTACAATAATAATGGATAAATGCAAGAAATCTTACAATTATACAAATCAATTTTACATTAGAATTCTAGTAACACATAAATTGTGTGTGTGAACCAAGTGTACAATGATAAAGATGTGAATTTTTCAAATGAGAATGGTAGCCTCTAGGTCAATCATCTAATTGTAGAAACTACCATCTCTTTAGATTTAGAGTCATTCATCAAGGTTGACTGCTCCCCTGACACTTAATAATTCAACAATCCAATTGTTGAAAAACTAGTGCATGATTGTTCATCTACAACATTAGATACCTTTATAATTCACTTATGGTTCAATTTTATTTTAATATTGTACTGATTGTGTAATATCATCCCAATAAAAGAGACATAATAATCTAGGATCTAGTGGTTGAAAATCACCTATTTTTCTATGGATTTTTGTCTCACTATTTTTCTTTTTAATTTATCCTACATAAGCATCGTAAACTTTCAATAAAGACGTGCCCGAAGACCTATTGTAAATCTAATTTGCAAGAAACAAAGAACTAAAATCAAATACAACATAAGGATTCTTCTATGATAAAGTATGTTACAAACAATAAATATTAAAGTCATAGATTGCATAATTATATGCTTGCTACATCATAGCTTGATTTTTTTGAGAGATGTCCATAAGGCATTAGTTTGTAGCCTAATTATGAAGGTAGAAATGAAAAAACTTTATTCTTACTAAATTATTATTGTACTTTTCATTTGGTTGTATAAAACCATAATATTTGGGGGATCATTTTATCATGTGGTTGTTGTAGCTTGTTTTACCCTTGAGTTCTTACAAATAGTGCACCATAGGCAAATATTTTGACCCTATACATTGTTTCCTTGTTTTAAATGGAGCTTTGAGGATGTGTGTGTATGAATATTAGATGGTGTTGTAGCGGCTACAAACACCCTCCAAATTTTTTCCTTAGCTTTGTTTTGGAACCTCCCTAACAACCATCCTTAGCAACATGTCTTGCACTATCAAGTACATAGGCTTCATTGGTTTTCTAGCAGCTTGCCAGCTTGTGCATGTTAGTTTGCTTCACTCCCCTCATAGGCTGCCACTTTAGACTTAAGCTTGTTGCTAGCTGAGTAGTTCCCTCAGAAAATTGTGCAATTCTGGAGGGGAACCATCCTTCCCTCGAGAAATTGTGCAAATCTGCTAGGCAACTTGCTGGGCCCAAAAATTGCACAATACAGTCAGAGTGGATTCCTTGGGAAAATTGCACAATCTGGCCCAACACTGTATCTTAGCCCAGAAATTGTTCAATTTTGGGTAGCACTCACTTTCTCCTCCAAGAAATTGCGCAATCCCTCTGGGACAACCAACCCAACTCTTCCCAGAAATTGCACAAAATTATCTCTCAGTCAAGTAGGTTTTTGCATGTGCCTTCAGGTTGACCGGTTCTACTCGGGACCTAGAAAACTTGATTTTCATGCATGGGCTACTTTTTCCCAAAATAGCAAAAAGAAACATGCAAAAATCATCCCTAAATTTTAGGGATATATTTTTAGCAGCTGGAGGTTACATGCAAAAATCATTTTAGAAACTTCCCTCCAAGTGTCGCTTTTTCCTAGATTCGAGGCATGCACGTCATAAGCCTCAAACTTATTTATTTGATGCTTCAAAGCTCATTCTTCACATCGATCTTGGAGCTCTGACATCCCACAACACATCCAGGAGTCTTCGGCACATCTAGCTCAACTATTTTTGGGTAAGTCCACTTTACTTGTCTCTTGCAGCATTTCTATCACTTTTTGTGTTTTAGCTACTGTGAGAGCTGTTTGCTTGATTTCTGTGAACACTTGCTGTCATTTTCATGAATGTTAGCTTGTACAAGAATTGTTTCAGTTTTCATTTGAATCTCACTGATGTCGCATGCATGACATTGTTTTTTACTCGAACGATCACCGATTCAGCGACTTGTTTCACACGCATGCATGTTTACATTTTCTGAATCTTGCATTCACTGTTTGCATGCATGATCACTAAATGCTTCTTACAATTAGTTTCACCATGCATTCACATCTTCATATGTTTTTAGTCGCCTGGCGGTAGGTTTAAGCAACCTTGGCCCGAACTCTACCGGTCCCAGCCAACATTGCGCATTTCTAAGAGGGAAGGCTCTGCCTTCCTCCCAGAAAATGTGCAAATCTAGCCTAACAGTGTCCTCCAGACTTGATTTTCACAATACTGAGAGGCAGTGTCTACGAGCCCAGAAAATTGCGCAATGCAGTCCCTGGGCCTGCATGACTTGCCAGCTGAAATTGTGCATTGCGCAATGTCAACACCCAGCAGGCTAGTCTGGATTGTGCATTGCACAATTCTAGCAGTCAACTAACCTCCTAACATTCTGAACTACCTTTTGCGCATTTTTAGCAGTCAATGTCCCGACCTCCCAGTGAAAATTGCGCAATCCTTGCTAGCAGTCTCCCGGGTATGTTGCATGTTAGTCCTCAAGTTTTCTTTGGTTTTAACTGATATATTCCTTGCCATGCATGTTTCAATGACTCCAGATATAGTAGGTGTTCGTCTATCTCTCATTAGTTTAGGATCAATGGCCTCTAAGAGAGCATGGTCCAAGGACATCGATGGAAGCGCAACTAGAGAATCAGTTGAGCGAGCGTCTATGAGTTTGCCGATTTACGAAGACACCAAGATAATCATAGACAAAGACATCAAGCTGAATTGGTAGGAGATCAATGATACATTCTTCAGCACATTTGGGGAAGATCTTGAAGACCGCAAATTCTATATGAACATTCACAAGTCTGGCTTGTACTGGATTACATGCAGGTTTCTCGCATTACCATGTGCGAACATGATACATTGGATTATCTCGCACAGTGATCCTGAGATGATGGTATTGAGCAGTGTCAACGGGAAAAAATTGCTACCTTCAGGGCACATGACTATTAGCATATGTACCACATGCCTAAGCTAGTGATCACCATGGAGACACCATTCAACATACCGAGCAACAATGCTAACTCCATGGATATATTGAAGAACTAGGTGAAGGAGCTAGCCAAGTTCAGGATGACACCCAACCAGATTTACAAGATGAAGATACTACGAAAGGCATATCAGTACTTGGTCATCTTTTCATGCCGCTTGTACAACCAAGAGAGCACAAAGATCTTCCCACAGAGTTGGGTGATCGCATTGGACCAACTGGCCAGTGAAGGAAAAGCATGCAACTGGTCTGACATGTTGGCTTAGAGGCTGAAGGAACAGGTAATAGGAGCTTGGCAGCCACCCAAAGGTTAGCAAGCAAAAATCTACATGTCTCCATACATCTTGGATGCAATCTGTGCCTGTCAGCAATGCCCAATATTGAAGTGCGCATGGACATCAGTGAAAACCTTTGTGAATACTTATTTCATATTGTTTTTTGAATGCATCTTCCGAGGAGTCATCACACAGTTGTCAGACCATTTTGTCACCTCGGCGTAAAAGATTATGTTTGAGCAGGATCCACCTTACATGTCGAAGGCAACAATGGAGGCACAAATTGACATAGATTGGTATGCCTCACGTTTTGGCACCATCATATGAATGTACAACACGGAGAAGCCTCTACAAGTTTTATCGAAGTTTTCCATGGACAAGCTCATCATGCAAGAAGTGTCGTACCACATCTTGGTAGGAATGTCAACTAGATTGCATCGAAAGAAGAAGGCGCCCTGGCCCACTCTTTCGTTGTGGATCGGGTTGTATGAGATACATAATCTCAAGCATGTGGATGCTGAGACATAAGAGCTCAAAAGATTTACTTTGGGCACTAGAAGCTTCAATCCGTATGACCCACATTTCTTTGTGAAGGATCACTGTGAGAGAGTGAAATTCCCTTGGATCCAGGGGCGTGTCATTGGGCTAAGGAAGATCAATGGAGATATTGTCACAACTTCTCTAGGTGTAATGAACCGGTCGGAATCATTGTGGAATGGTTAGCGAAGCAAAATTTAGGAGAGCAACAACAACATAGGGAAACATACCTGTGTGCCACAAAGGCAAGAGAAAGATTGTTGACAGTGTAGAGGTAGAACAAAGCTGCAAGTTCAGAGAATATCCACCTATGGAGAAAGAAGATTTGGAGATAGAGGTGAAGAGGTGAAAATGCGATAAGAGGACCATGTAAAGGCAGAGAGAAAAACAGAGGATGGAGGAAACAGTGAAGGAGTTGCATGAGTTGAAGGAGAAGCTCTGGAAAGAATAGGAGTTGTGTAGACAGGAGAGGGAAGTGCAACAGAGAAAAACACAACAGGGGGAACAACATGCACATATATATGAAACTGCGCCCATACAGGTGGTATACTCATCCAAGCAGCTGGAACAAAGCAAAAAAGGTGAGCAGTTGTAGGAGTAGGACTTCGCTCAAGAGATTGAACGAGTACTTGAGCAGATGGATACATAGATGAAACAACCAGAGTTAGAGCAAGACATCGACCACATGCCTTACCACCAAGAGGTCGACCCATCAGCTTCATCGGATCCTGAAGCAGAGCAAGTCCTGAGTGACCAAGGAGACAATGAGATCATTGGAGACAATCTAGAAGAAGAGATGCACAACATATCATTCGACGAGTCGCAACATAAAGTTGTGCAATCGCGTAGAGTGTCTACTTCGGATGTCCACACATATCCTACGTAATTTGAGGAATGAGTGATCATATCCAATGTATGCAAGCATCCAACAACATTGGTGGATGCTACCAGAGCATATGCATAAGCCACTAGCTCGAGTGTTTGCTTCTTGATAGCAGAGAATGAACGAATGGCTAAGGAGTTACAGACGACCAAGTAGGGAGGAGAACTAGTTACAACAACCACTCGAGTAGAGTTGGAGAAGGCAATATTGGATGAAGTATTGTCCCTTGAGACAGTCATGCGGGCATTGTATTCCAGATTTGGTATCGTGCATAAGGCAGTTGTCCATCTCAACGGTTGGCAACAACGTTGTGCTAGGAGAGAATGTATCTTGTCAAACTTGCATACTGCTATCAACCACATGCAAACATGGACAATGAGATACAAGGGAGCCCTGTTACACTTGCCTAAGATGATGAAGCCCAGGGCGGTTGAGTTGAAGGCACACATCCGGAGTCAGATCCGGAACTATGAAGAAATCTCGCAGCTCATCACTAGTTTGCAAGCTTCCCATGCATGGGTGTTCCGAAGCATGGATGTTGTTATGCGCGCACATACGATCCCATCTATTGGGACACTCACCGAGGCAAAGACAAAGGGTCAAGTCCAACAAGAGTTGGACTCGTACTTTGATGAGTTGATGCGCATAGCCACCAGCATAGACTTGTCGATCAATGCAGACACCATGCATCAATATGTCGCTAGTCTGGTCGCACTCAAGACAATGATGCACATTTTATCAGACGAGTCAGACAGAGGAGCAAAAGTAGTGTACCTGGATGAAACAAAGGCAAGAGTTTGTTTCCAGAAAGATGTCACCATAGAGTGCATGGACACCATAGTGGAATACCAAGCTTGGCATCAGTTCGCCACCATCAACTACCATGAGGATGTTGAAGAGTTGGTCTTCCCACAGTTGTCCAAGTCATAGTGATGTCTTGCATGGCTTGCTTAAGCCAATTTTGTCTCACATGGGTAAATGTGCAGATTGTATGTAACATCTTGTCAAGTGGAAGTTCAAGTCCTGATAGTTGAATGAAACAATCATAGAGTAGTTGAAGGTTCATGAGGGTAGATGAACAGTCACAAAGGGGAATGTCAAGGGTCACCCCACCCTTTGCTATATATAGTACCTCATAACGCATTGTAGAGGCTTTTGGTCAGTGAAGCTTCCGATAGGAGTATCTTAGAAAAAGCTTGGAGAGTATTGTAATGAGCCTTGGCTTCTCCACAGTGCAGAGCTAGTACATCTCTTTGGAGGAGTAGGTGGTAGTGACTGTAACATTCCATTATTGGGACTAGTGGTTGGTCATGGTTGTACTGTATGATTGGAACTTTCACTTCTTAATATAACAGAGCCAACACGTTTCATTCATATGTTGTTATTGTATTTCAATTAACTTGTTTAATCTAATGATATATGTATCTATTTTCTTACGCATGTATGTATAGACTCTTTCTGTATATGTATGTATGAATCTTACTGAAATGTGCTTTTGGTTTAACCATCACTTTGGATTGTTGGTTCACCTTCCTTCCAGTCTATGATGCATCTTTTCTTGTGTGTTCCCTTCCAAGCTACGTGTTTACACTGGTTTCCAAGGGGCGCACTCATTCCACCCTCGCTGTGTTAGAACCATTCATGCTCCTTCCTTGGATTGCTGTGCATGTCACACCCTTGTTACCAACATGGAAATCTTTCTTGCCTTTGCGTGCAACCGCGGTTAAGGCGATACCGTATGACCCACTGTTGGGAATCCTACACCAAATGGTCTGAGGTCTAGTTAGGACTTCTTACTGATGAGATCCCCTGACATGTTGGTGGGTCCAACACCGTCAACATTTCTGGTGTTAGAAGGAGGGTCAGATGAAAAGCTTTGTCCTCTCATCATGTTTTGAATCTTCACAAATCTAACATGGATACTATCACACTCATCCCTCCACGATGTTTTTCACATGCCGAACCTCTCAACGTCATGGGGGATTTTTCTGATCTCTTGTCCAAGATCACGTATGATGGTGAAGGTGAAGTGGCCTAGTCTATGTACTTACAATAATTATTTGCAATACTTGACAAAGCAGATGAATGCTATGATGAAGAGGCCAGCCTGCTGCTTGCATACACACTTTGCAAATCCTCACAACGGTGGTGTTGGAGTCTGCCTCCAGGTAGCATGCACTCACTTGACCAATTCTGTGATCTCATTAAATCTACTTTCCATCATTTTGATCCAAAAAATCTTAACAAAAAACTGTTAGAACAATGGAAGACCTCACAAGAATCGCCTATGGAATTTTGGGACTGCTTCTGTGTATTGCAGTTTCAAGATCTGAAAAGTCAGATGAAATTCAAATATTTCATGGACATATTTGAATATTGTCTTACCAAATATATCAATCTTAAAAGAAATTTTAAGCCCAAGCCCCGCTCAGCATACTTCGGTGATGGAGCTACAAAATCACAGACGGACACGGTCACTGTCATAACTCACTGTCCACCATCCCCTCATCAAACAACTCCACCATTGCAGAGTGATGTGGGAGAGAATGCACACACATCCGTTCAACTGTCACATCCTACTAACATCACTTATCTCAATTTCCGTGCATATTTGGTTACGAAGCCCATGGGTTGTCACATTCATGTCTTACCTCAAGCTTCGTCTTTTTATTCTGCTGATCCTACGGATTTTAGCGTATTGTGTTCTTCCATTCCAGACTCTACACTTGTTGTGAACGAGGATCAATCTATCGACAGAGTTGGTGTTTCAAAACAAACTTGTGCTGTCATTCATGAAGAGTACGACTGGGAGCTTCAACATCAACCCTCAACTAAGGATGACTCCCTTCTATTTGAGCCTCCTCCATTTTCCCCTGACATCTTTGGTGATTCTGCCATCCTAGATTTCACATGTGTATCTTCGTCTATGGATGCACCCATTTTTGATCTTTCACAAAACACACCAGATGTCAGCCATGCGATAATGGAGAGGACAAATTATTTGTTGAAAATCCACTTGATTTTTTATTTACCTTTTCTGGAAACACAGAGGGTGAATTTTTCCGCTTCTCATCTACCCTCTGTTTGATTCATCAGATCATGAGGATGCTGATGAAATCATTGATTTTGCTGATCGTAGTTGTCATGACCTATTTACCCTCGTATTCTATCATGATGATGATTCTATCATAGTTGATTTTTTGATGCCACCTGTTTATGATGATCTATCTGTTGACGAAGTCGAAACCCCGCAGACTATCGAGGCACTTCAGCCCAAGCCGATGGTTATATTAGGCCCTCGCTGTCCTGAGGTTGGTTTCACTTTTGATTAGGAAATTGTTGAAACATTTGAGGCTCCTCATCGCTCATCTGTATGCATTTAAGCTCCATCTTACACACAAATCATGCTTCCTCCACTCGAACTACACGATCCCATCGCTCATGCATTGGAGGAATCTTACATAGCAAGCACATGTGCATGGTGCAAGTTGTGTTTTTTTCTTTCATTTTGTTGCATGTCACAATCAAGAGTATGCGTATGCTTAACATCTGCACGGAGTGTCACAAAACATCATGGTAAGTCCACGAATTTTATGTCATGCACTTGCACTCACTTATGTTCTGTGGACGCATTTAAACTCAGAGTGTGTATGTATTCATTGTTATATCTTTCCTATTTATTGGTTCACACAGTTGTGTTGTTCGCGAACCATACCTTCACCAACATGGGTCGACCAATGCACTAGTGGCTGCATTGGAAGTATCACTTCACGTGAGCAGACCCATGCACCGTTAGCTTAGGTGTAGGAGTAGTGTTTGCTTGCATACGTGTTTGCTTCTTACTTTGCATGTTTGTTTGCTTGCCTTCTTGTTTTCTTACTCACTTTTCTTATGCATTTACTTCTTCTTTTGATTTGTTTTATTGTTTGTTTGCTTGTTCACGTCCATAGGTTAGTTTTGCATGAAACTGTGCGCTACTCTTGAAACAAGCTAGGTAAAGTACAAGAGGACTTGTGCAGTTATCAATACTTAGTTATCTGTCATCCTGTCTCTGCATGAAGAACTTGTTGTCTTCATTTCATGATACATCAATGAAAAATATGTACTGTTCGAAGTGAACCTTGGTGAAAACACAACTCTTGTACGCTAATTAGTGTCACATACTCTAGTCGGTTGTTTTTGGGTTAATCCTTGTCATCTCAGTCAAGTAGAGTAAGGTGAGGGGGAAAACCTTAACAAGCACGTCAGAGGTATATATAAACTACTTCTCTAAATGAATAACCTCTTCCTCCTTTGAAATTAATAAGTGCTATGCACAATTACGAAAATTGAAAAATGAAAATGTGAAAAAATTTCAAAAAAAATGAAAAATGAATAAGGAGAAAGAAGAGAAAGGCTTCCTGCATAAAGAGGTGATGAAAGTAACTCCGTCGGGGTACTGAACAGGATCGTTGGAAGCAGATCGATGCTTTTGTTCCTGCGTGACTCCATCAGGGTACTATCCATGCTTGCTAGCAGTGGAGAAACACTAGAGATGAAACTAAAACTCTGACAACCATAAAGTTTGTGTGCCAATATACGCCTCATCTCCAATCGAAACAACTATGTTGGCTTGGCTTGGAATGTGTGTCGATCGACCAAGAGATTGGCAGATGATACATCTTAGAATCATGCAAGTGTGGAAACTAAGATGAACAAAGAACTAAACAATACTTCCAGAGGTTTTAGACTTTCTTTTCAAAAACAAGGTTCATTCAAAGAGCTGGAGTTCTACCAGCGTGTCGCCAAGTGTTATAGCGGCTACAACCACCCTCCAAATTTTTTCCTTATCTTCGTTTTGAAGCCTCCCTACCAACCATCCTTAGCAACATGTCATGCACTGTCAAATACATAGGCTTAATTGGTTTTTCAGCAACCTACCAACCTGTGCATGTTAGTTTGCTTCACTCCCATCACAGGTTGCCATTCCAAACTTAAGCTTGTTGATGGCTGAGAAACTCCCTCAGAAAATTGTGCAATTCTAGAGGGGAACCAACCTTCCCTCCAGAAATTGCACAAATCTGTTGGGAAGCCTGCTGGGCCCAGAAATTGCGCAATACAGTGAGATTGGCTTCCTTGGGAAAATTGGGTAATTTGGCCTAGCACTGCAGCTCAGCCTAGAAATTGCATAATTCTAGGCAACAGTCACCTGCTTCTCCCATAAATTGCGAAATCCCTCTAGGATAGCCATCCCAACTCCTCCCAGAAATTGAGCAAATTTCTCACTCAATCAAGCATGTTGTTACATGTGCCTTCAGGTTAACCGGTTCCACCCAGGACCCAACAAAATTGATTTGCATGCATGGGTTTATTTTTCCATAAATAGCAAAAAGCAACATGCAAAAAGCATCCCTAGATTTTAGGGATCTATTTTTAGGAGCTAGAGGTTACATGCAAAGATCGTTTTAGAAACTTCCCTCCAAGTGTCACTTTTTCCTAGATTCGTGGCATGTGCGTCATAAGCCTCAAACTTATTTATTTGACTTTCAGAGCTCATTCTTCACATCGATCTTGGAGCTTTGACATCCCACAACATATTCGACACATCCAACTTAGGTATTTCTGAGTAAGTCTGCTTTACTTGTCTTTTGCAGTATTTCTTTCACTTTTTGTGTTTTGGCTTGTGTGAGTGTTGTTTTCTTTATTTCTATGAATGCTTGCTATTGTTTGCATGCATGTTAGCCTGTACATGCATTGTTTCAATTTTCATTTTCATCTCGCTGTTGTCGCATGCATGACACAGTTTTTCATGAACGGTCGTCGATTCTGCCACTCGTTTGACACGCATGCATGTTTTTCCATTTTCTGAATCTTGCATTCATTGTTTGCATGAATGATCATTCACTCCTTCTTACAATCAGTTTCACCATGCATTCACATCTTCATATGTTTTCAATCACCCGTCGGTAGGTCTGGGCAACCTTGGCCTGGACTCTGCCTTGCCCAGACAACATTGCACATTTCAGAGAGGGAAGGCTTTGCCTTTATCCCAGAAAATGTGCAAATCTAGCCAGATAGTTTCCTCTAGACTTGCTTTGCACAATTCTGAGAGGCAGTGTTTTTTGGCCCAGAAAATTGTGCAATACAGTCCCTGGGCCTGCATGACTTGCCAGTTGAAATTGCGCATTGTGCAATCTCAACACCCAACAGACTAGTCTTGATTGCACATTGCATAGTTCTAGTAGTCAACCAGCCTCTTGATAGTCCAAAATACCTTTTGTGCATTTCCCACAGTCAGTCTCCTGGCCTCCCAGTGAAAATTGCGCAATCCTTGCCAGCAGTCTCCCGGGTATGTTGCATGTCAGTGCTAAAGTTTTCTTTAGTTTTAACTGATAGATTCCTTTCCATGCATGTCACCATGTCTCCAGATATAACAGGTGTTCATCTCTCTCTCAACAATTTTGGATCAATGGCCTCCAAGAGAGTAGGGTCAAAGGACACCGACGAAAGCGCAACTGGAGAAGCAATTGAGTGAGTGTCTATGAGTTTTCCGATTTACGAAGACACCAAGCTGATCGTAGATAAAGACATTAAGCTAAAATAGTAGGATATCAATGATACATTCTTCAACACATTTGGGGAAGATCTTGAAGACTACAAAGTCTATGTGAACATTCACCAGTCCGGCTTGTACTAGATTGTATGCAGGTTTCCCGCGTTCCCATGTGCGGACATGATACATTGGATCTTCTCGCAAACTGATCCCGAGACGATGGTATTGAGCAGTGTCAGTGGGATAGAAATTGCTACTTTCAGGGCACAAAACTATCAATAGATGTACCACTTTCTGAAGCCAATGATCACCATGGAGACACCCTTCAACATACCCAACAACAATGCGAACTCCAGGGATATCTTGAAGAACTGGGTGAAGGAGCCAAGCAAGTTCAGGATGACACCCAACCAGATTTACAAGATGAAGATACTATGAAAGGTGTATTAGTACTTGGTCATATTTTCATGCCGCTTGTACGAAAAAGAGACCACAGAGACCTTCCTATAGAGTTGGGTGATCACATTGGACCAACTGGCCAATGAAGGCAAAACATGCAACTGGTCCGACATGTGCTAAGAGGTTGAAGGGACATGTAACAGGAGCTTGGTAGCCACCCAAAGGTTAGTAAGTAGAAATCTACATGTCCGCATACATCTTAGATGCAATCTGTGCCCGTCAGTAGTTCCCGGGCTTGAAGTGGGCATGGACATCAGCGGAAACCTCTATGAACACTTATTGCAGACTGTTTTCTGAATTCCACTTCTGAGGAGTCATCACACAGTTGTGAGACCATTTTGTCACCCCAGTGTACAAGAAGATATTTTGAGTAGGATCCACCTTGCATAGAAAAGGCAACAATGGAGGCACTAATTGAAATAGCGGATTGGTATGCCTCACCTTTTGGCACCTTCATACGGATGTACAGCATGGAGAAGCCTCCGCATATTTTCCAAAGTTTTCCATGGAAAATCTCATCATGCAAGAAGTGTCATACCACATCTCGGTAGGAATTTCAGCTAGACTGCATCGAAAGAAGAAGGCGCCTTGGCCCACTCTTCCGTTGTAGATCGGGTTGTACGAGATACATAATCTTAAGCATGCAGATGCCAAGACAAAAGAGTTCAAAAGATTTACTTTCAGCACCAGAAGCTTCAATCCGTATGACCAGCATTTCTTTGTGAAGGATCATTATGCGAGAGTGAAATTCCATTGGATCCACGGGACGTGTCATTAGGCTAAGGAAGAACCATGGAGATATTGTCATAGCTTCTCCAGGCCCAATGAACCGGGTTAAATCGCCATGGCATGGTTAGCGAAGCAACATTTAGGAGAGTAACAACAGCAGAGGGAAACATACCTACACGTGACAAAGGCAAGAGAAAGATTGTTGACAGTGCATAGGTAGAACAACGCTGCAATTTCAGAGAATATCGACTTGTGGAGAAAGAAGATTTGGATATAGAGGCGAAGAGGCGACAATGCAATAAGAGGACTGCACAAAGTTAGAGAGAAAAAACAGAGGATGGAGGAAACAATGAAGGAGTTGCATGAGTTGAAGGAGAAACTCCGGAAAGAACAGGAGCTGTGCAAACAGGAGAAGGAAGTGCAACAAGGATAAACACAAGAGGGGGTGAAACATGCACAGAAAGATGGAACTGCACCCATACAGGTGGTAGACTCATTCGAGGAGCTGACACAAAGCAGAAAGGGTGAGAAGTCGCAGGAGAAGGACTTCGCTCAAGAGATTGAATGAGTACTTGAGAATATGCATACAGAGATGGAGCTGCCAGAGTTAGAGAAAGACATTGACCTCATGCCTTACCACCAAGAGGTCGACCCATCGACTTCACCAGATCCTAAAGAAAAGCAAGTCCTGAGTGACCAAGGAGACACTAAGATCCTTGGAGACAATCCGGAAGAAGATATGCACAACATATCATTTGATGAGTCGCAACATAGAGCTGTGCAATCACTTATAGTGTCTACTCTGGATGTCCACACATTTCCTGCATAATTTTAGGAATGAGTGATCATATCCGATGTGCGCAAGCATCCAACAGTATTGCCGATGCTAACATAGCATATGTCGAAGCCACTATCTTGAGTGTTTGCTTCTTGATAGAAGAGAATGAGCGAATGGCTAAGGAGTTACAGACGACCAAGTAGGGAGGAGAACTGGTTACAAAATCCACCCGAGCAAAGTTGAATAAGGAGATACTGGGTGAAGTATTGTCCCTTGAGACAATCATGTGGGCATTGTATTCCAGATTTGGTGCCTTGCATAAGGTAGTTGTCATTCTCAACGATTGTAAGAAACATTGTGCTAGGAGAGTGCATATCTTGTCAAACTTGCATATTGCTATCGAACACATGCAAACATGGACAATGAGATACAAGGGAACCCCATTACACTTTCCTAAGATGATGAAGCCCAGGGAGGTTGAGTTGAAGGCACGCACCCGGAGTCAGATCCGGAACTATGAAGAACTCCCACAGCTCATCACTAGTTTGTAGAATTCCCATGCATGGTTGTTCCATAGCATGGATATTGTTGTGCACGCACATGTGATCCCATCTATTGGGACACTCACCGAGGGAAAGACAAAGGGTCAAGTCTGATAGGAGTTAGACTCGTACTTTGATAAGTTGATGCACATAGCCACCAGCGCAGACTTGGTGATCAATGCAGACACCATGCATCAGTATGTCGCTGGTCTAGCTGCACTCAAGACAATGATGGCATGTTATTAGACAAGTTGGACAGAGGAGCCAAAGTAGTGTACCTAGATGCAACAGAGGCAATAGTTTGTTTCTAGAAAGATGTCACCACAGAGTACATGAACACCATAGCAGACGACCAAGCTTAGCATCTGTTTTCCACAATCAACTATCATGAGGATGTCGAAGAGTTGGTCTTCCCACAGTTGTCCGAGTCATAGTGATGTCTTGCATGGATTTCTCAAGCCTATTTTGTCTCACATGGGTGCATGTGCAGATTGTATGTAACATCTTGTCAAGTGGAAGTTCAAGTGTCGATAGTTGAATGTAACAGTCATAGAGTAGTTGAAGAGTCATGAGGGTAGATGAACAATTTTAAAGGGGAATGTCAAGGGTCACCCCACCCTTTCTATATATAGTACCTCATAACTCATTGTAGAGGTTTTTGGTCAACCAAGCTTTCAATAGGAGTATCTTAGAGAAAGCTTGGAGAGTATTGTAATTAGCCTTGGCTTCTACACAGTGCAGAGCTAGTACATCTCTTTGGAGGAGTAGGCGGTAGTGACTGTAACGTTCTGTTATCTGGACTAGTGTTTAGTCATGGTTGTATTGTATGATTGGAACTTTTACTTCTTAATATAATAGATCCAACAAGTTCATGCATATGTTTTTATTATATTTCAGTTAACTTGTTTACTCTAACGATATATGTATTTGTTTGATTACGCATGTATGTATAGACTCTTTCTATGTATGTATGTATTAATCTTACTGAAATGTGTTGTTGGTTTAACCATCACTTTGGATTATTGGTTTACCTTCCTTCCAGGCTATGATGCATCTTTTCTCGTGTGTTCCCTTCCAAGTTGCGTGTTTACATAGGTTTCCGATGGGTGCACTCATTCCACCCTCCGTGTGTTAGAACCATTCATGCTCCTTCCTTGGCTTGCTATTCATGTCACACCCTTGCTACCAATAGGGACATCTTGCTTGCCTCTGCGTGCAACTGCGGTCAAGGCGATACGCTATGAACCAATGCTGGGAATCCTACACCAAATGGTCCGAGGTCTAGTTGGGACTTCTTATCGGGGAGATCCACTGACACGTTGGCAGGTCCAGTACCATCAACAAGTGTATTGAGATTTTTTTTGACACAGGTTTGTTACATAACTTCTATAGCAACAACCATGGAGCCTCTATAGCTTCTTAGTGTTAGCATCCAAGTCTCACAGTCACATTAGTTTAAAGGTTATCAACAATATAAATCTTAGCCAAAGAAACACTTGAATATAATGAAGATAATCCTCAACAAAATAGATATATTTGATTAGATGTCCAAAGATGTCAATACACCTAATAGTCAAGCTCATTAGTGGCTCAATATTAACTATGCATCAAGCAATAAGAAAAACTATGTTTTTGTTGACATGACCAAAGTGCCCTTCAATAGATAGGGGTATTCCCTAATATCAAGTCTCAATCAAACCTCACATCTTTTGGTTTCAGAGACCCATCCAAATTTTGGCCTGGTATTCGTCACCAAAAATGTGGGTCAAGTGATGTGAATATATAGAGCGTAGTATGTAAAATGAATATATTTTTAGTGCTAAAAATAATCTATTATAACCTATCCAAGACAAGAAACTAAAAAAGGAACCAAATAGTCAAAGCTACAAGTCCCTACTTACACTTCAAAAATAGTTAGTCATTAAAGAAAAGTAAAGTTCATAATAAATGAATAATACAAGTGCATATATTAGTTTAAACAAGTTTATTCATAACCATCCATTTATTAACCCCTAATAATAAATATTAGAAAATATAATCAAAATGCAAATCTATAAAACTCATAGAAGAATAGTTTGTGAAATGAAAAATATAAACTTATAGTAGTGGAGATGACAATACAAAAATTAGAAATAGTTCACATCAAAACATCACACAACACCAAAATTTATTCTCCTCCAAAATGGCCCTAAGGGTTTCTTATCATTAAAATTTCAAAGATAATTCCAAAAGCTACAAAAAGTAAAAGCCCCTTCAACTAGGTGCTCTTGGGAATATATAGCCAATGAGTTGAAATTGCATCTTAGGGATTCTTGAGTTATCATTGGTAGTTAGAACTCTTGGAATTCCCTAATTTATCTTTTTCCTAATTTATACATTATACATTATAATTAAAAGAAAAACATTATACATGTCCCTTAGCTATATCTTTAATGCCATAGTTTATGGTAAGAAGAAATTATTATTACTCTCATACATGGTTGCATCTCTGGATAGGATTTTGATATATTTTTGTTAGCATGACCCAAAAGGAAATTATAAAATTATTATCCTTGGAAGACATTTCTATGTGTTCCTTGTTGTGCTCTAAATACATAAAAAACCAGAAGTACACACCATGGACATCAATGTGAGGATGGAGCACAACTCTAATATAGATAATAATAGGAGAAACTCCTCCAAAAACCCAAATTCATTTATGCATCCAAATCACTTCCCCTCCATAATGAATACACAATCTCTATATATACCTATACACACATTGCACATGTGGTCCCTTCATGGATATATTGACCTATTATGTATACATTTACATATTAAATGTACATTTAATCCCATATATGCTCCCACTTGGGTCACACCATATACACTTAACCCAATATAAGCCCCCCTTGGGGTCATAACATATTATTTTCCTTCGAAAATCTTTTTCCTCAAAGCTTCGCTGTTAAGGGAGTTACATGTGATGAAAACAAATAATAGGATCCCCTTAGATTCCTACATTCTTCTTGCCATTGATGATGATCCATCCATCCAAATTGAATTATTTTTGGTCTTAATCCCTTCCGTTTGAAGCCATGTATTGTTGTTATGACTTCTTGAACTTGTAGTAATTGTTGGTATTCAATAACATCTTGTTGAATAATGATTTGGTGACACCCTATTCCATTAATATTGATGAGTACTCCATCTTTTTCCTTGATAATGATGATATGGATCTCTGTGTCTTCCTTGATAATGTTGATATTGGTCTTCATGTCTTCCTTGAAATATTTCTTGGTAATTAGGATTTCAACATGGTTTCATATTTGATGGATTTTCTTCATTCTTCATATCAATTTCATCTATACTCTTCTAAGAGATAGTGGCCTCTTCTTTCCTCTTTGACTTGTCTTTGATTACTCTAGTCATCATATTTGACATGACTCTATATAGATTTCAACTTATTCAAGTATATTCTAGAGACCATCTTGAATCTTATCTTCTTTATCTTTTTGAAGTTGCAATGTGACCCCATCTATCAACTTTTAATACCCTTCTTCAATTCTAGATTACATTTCTAATTTGAACCTATCCACATCCAAATATTATTCATTCTTTTGTAAATTTCCTCTTAATTCTTTTGGTATTCTATTAATCTCGAATCGTTGTTTCTTCTTGAATTGATAATCTTCTTTTCTTCTTTTAATTAGGGAATTTTTTAGGGGCAATTTTTTTTCTTCTAATAAGCTATTTTTTGGATATTTTTCAAAAAAGAAAATCTCCCATTTGGTTAAAAAATCACCTATTTTTTAGACTCTCTCTCTCACACACACACATGATTAAATTAATGATATTCAACAAAAGTTTACTAGTTTTAATAATAAATTACATGGTTTTTATTAAACATTTGCCTACATTCTATATCTATGATTTTTGAAACCAAAATAGCCGCTTATAATACTATACTTAGTCATAATATTTGAATCTTTAAAAACTACCCTTCTTTTAATATTTTAACATCATTTAGGTTTTTTTTTTTTTGATTTCATAATCTATATATATCTTCATCTTGATTTTTGATTCTTTCCTTAAGTTATCTTTTTTGCAATTCCCCCTGCTACTATTTCTTTGTTTTAATTGTTCAATCTCCCTCATGAGTGCTTCATTAAGGATTTGTATTTTAGATAGCTCATAATCCTTCTTCTTGATTTCTTCTTTTGATTCTTTTAACTCATCTTCATTTTTACACATCACTTCCATTTTTGAGTCTTCGATCCATTTTTTGAGAACACTTCTTAAATTTTACCCATGTAACATGCAATCTAGTATCTTCCTCAATGTTATTTCACCGTTTCCAAGCTTCTCCCCATAATAAGTTGCTATTGTTGAAGATGCAATTCCATATTCTTTTACCCTCTTCAATAATTCCCTAGGATTGATTTCATATTTGTCCTCATCTCCATAAAATATAAGTATTTCCATTGATTATTTATTGAGGTTTAAACCAAAATCTCAACTTGAAACTCCAATATGTAATGATGTTAAACAAACGCTATAATTTTACCAATATAATATTCTATATTTTCACTTTCTAATAGAATTTGAATCGCCTCAATCAAACATCCTAGTCAAAATATTGTTGGACATTACATAAACCAATGCTCCCCGTGTGTTTTACGACATGGACTAATTGCCTCGTGCATCCTTATCTCTGGTGAAGTGATCATTGACTAACACTTGTGAGTTTGGTCTAACGACAATCGCGATTCCCAACAAGTGGTATAAGAGTGTAGGTCACAAGTTCAATACATTCTCGACTCAAGTTGGGGAGGTGATTGTTGGACATTGGATAAACCAATGCTCCCCATGTGTTTTTTGACATGGAATAATGCCTCTCGTGGATATTTATCTCTGGTGATGCAATCGTTGACTAACAACTGCAGGTTTTGGTCTAACGACAATTGTGATTCCAAACAAATATATGATCATTTGAAGTTAACATACCTTTTAAAATCCCATTTTGGAGTTTTTTCTTCTAGTTGACCTTTGTTTTGGTGTATCTTTATAATTTTGGCCTTTTAAAGTATAAAATTTTGGCCTATAGTACTTTGACATGTTTTCCCTACAATTCCAAAAGTTTGAACAAAATTTTAGGTGTCAAGTGAAAGTTTTTTATTTTCTTTTTAGGCACTTTGCATTGCGTTAAATGAGTATTACATAGACCAAAAAAATTCTATTATTGGTCTGCCCGAAGGGAAACTAGAATAGTAACATAAGTCCAGAGTCTTGAGGTTGCTAATACCTCATCTAACTAGAGTATCTTGTAAATAGAAACTTATAAAAATAAGCTAGTTGTGCCATACCTTGACATACATCGATATGAGAAGACAAAAAAGACTACTAGTGTTGTGTTGAGGGGCGAAGTTTCAATGCTTTGCCTACAATATTTTCGAATCCCATAGGGCTAAGTGAGATAATGGGAACTAAGCTCAATTTTTTATAACCCTATCTACTTTTATACAACAAAATTTAAACTTTAGAAGACACTGTTATACAAAAATAACACTTTAAAAGTTAAAAACTAAAAAAGACTTATCATATATACAACAAAAATATAGAAGTTATAGGAATAATTAAAATTATATACCATTGGTCAAAGGACCACACATGTATTAGAAAATATGACATATAATATCCAATAAGAAGGCAATATGTGTCATGAATATGCTCAATGTTTGAAGAAATTATACATAAAATATAAAGAGATATATGTTGAAAATAAAGTGACCAAAAGACTGATTTTTATTAAAAAAAAAAGTGTACAACCAACTATTTATTGAAATTTCTGCGAAAATTGGACCATAAATGACTTTAGAAGCCAAAGATGTTATATGTCCATACAAAGGCAATTGAGTGCCATGAAAGAAGCAAAATAAGAATAAGAATTTATGGCTTGGACCCCTCTTAGCAAAGTTGTTACAACTAGAACTCTGCAAAAGATGCATTTATTAGCACTAGAAAATTAACTTGAAGTTATAATAGTACAAGAAGTTGCAGGAAAAATAAGAAAACCTTGTAAGACCAAACATCAAATGGCAAGATCACTCGTTACTCATCACTCAAGAATTTTTCGTTGTCAATGAAACAATTATGCTCTTTAACTCATAAATGGGAAAATACAATTAGAAAAAATGAAAACTCAAAATTGTAGCATACCTTTCTTCAGTTTTTCATATCCCCTCCTTCAAAGGCCTCTTGCTTCTTTTGTAATCATTTTCAAGTAGTCTCAAGGTAACTACCTCAACCTATTTTAAATTATTTAATCAATGATTTTGTTCTAATTTTAGGGGAAGAGGGTGAATTGAACAATATATATTTTAAACTATTTATGAGTAGGTGGGAACCCATGAAGTTCATGTACATTGAAAATTGTTAGGCATAACTTTGTGACTCCCTCAATCAAAATATAAATGCTATCATAGTATCATAACAATTTTACCATCCATCATTAATCATAACATTAAAATGCCTCACCCATCATCAATCATAACATCAAATGCCTCATTTGAATATACGTGTGTGTGTGTCATGAACATAAATAATAACATAACAAATTATCAAGAGGCATGCATTTAATCATCCTCATGTCTCCCATATGTTCATGTCAAAAAATATATATAACCATAAATGAGATTGCAACCATAGTTTATGTTTATACTCAAGTCTAGAAAAAAAATAAATGTAAAGTCAAACTAAAGTCCCAATCAAGATAGATATGGATCCCTATGTGAACCCATGAATTGTTTCTTCTCACCACTCTCATTTATTTCTTGTATCTCAGGATGCGAGTCTAGGATAAGATTTCTCTTGTTTCCCCCTTACCAGTTTTGGGAGTTCCGCTGTGAGAATGGGAAGAGGTGGCTTCATTAGAAGAGAGCATAGGTAAGTTAGTCATATGTAGCTTTCCTATTTTTGTTTTTGCAGGAGAGATCAAAGGTTATTGCGTAGGAGGATGCATAGTATGTGATAGAGCAGATCAAATTTGAGGTACAAAAACAAGAAATGGAATGTCATTATGGGAACTAGAAATCCTATTGGCAATCCTAGATATTGGTTTGACAGGATTAGGGTCCCATCCATCGCTAAGTTGGGGTCGTTGATGTGGGAGTGGAAGAGGCTCAAGAATATCCATGATGCTAGGAAATAGATGAGAGGAATTATGTGATACCTAAGAGGTAGGAAGAGTTATTCCTAAACATAAGTGAGTTATTCAAATCTGCATCAAAATGAATAGAGAACCTTATCCTTTTGTTTCTATTTTCTTGCCAAGTCACATTATCTCTTCTCCATCCCTTTTTGTTTCCTTGGGAACCTCTGCTAAAGAAACTCATCTATGTAGAAATAACAAAATTTGTCATGACAACAAACATCTTATTCACATGATAACTAAACAAATTAAACAATCACATACATAACTCTTATCTAACACAACAATCTGGGTGTTTGAAACAACACATGATTAATGGAGAGGTATAGAAGGACATAAGTGTCTTATTCATGTATGTGTATCAAATTCCATTGTTTTATTGACCGCTATTTGTATGCAAATGAAAGACACAACCACAAGAGAAAAAACATTAGGAAAGGGAGTGAAATGAATGAAACAATATATGAATAGTTGAAAGGAATATATAACTTTCGTCACTCTTGTAGTTTGCATATGAATACTGAGCAAAAGTGAGTGTAGTATGTTGGTTGCATGAATAAGTGGGCTCTTGTAAGTTGTAGTTATTATTATTATTGAAACAAACCTCCAATTTTAAGAATTTACTAGCTTGGAAAACAATTTTTAATGCTTTGACAATGGTTATATAAAAAAAATGATGCAAGATGGCATGAGATGAAGAGAGATGCACAATAATAATTTTGAGGTAACAAAATACAACTAAGTAAAATAAATTGAAGACAATTTGCATAAATTTAATGATTTTATTAAATTGGAAGATAACATTTCCAAGCCCATTTTAGTGCTCAATAGATATAACTAGCAATCTGTAGAGAAGTACTCAAGATGAAACACCAATGGTGCAAGCTAACCAAATATGACTAATGTAAATGATAGTTTATTCAAAAACTTGTATTGGATGGTACATTCAAGTCAATATTTGCTAATTCATGATAAATGGTTCAATAAAGGGTTTGTAAATTTATTTTCTCACATTACTTTTGACTAGTTGATATGTTTTATGTAGGGGAAACATAATAAACAACGTTGGGTGCACATAATTATAGGTAAGTTTATTGCCTTTGAAATGTTGTTTTATTTCTGTCATGAAAATCCTCATGAAAAAATAAATACTTTAATGTATACTCAAGGAATGATGTGGTAGAGGGGAGCCAAATGATGGTCAAGGTGATCAGCCTGAGCTACCAGGGTTTAAACAATAACATAGTCTCCCATAACCATAAAACAAAGCTTGCAAAATTGTTGTCATTTAATCCATGAAATAATCCAACCATAATGTGTTCAAAATAACGGCTGCATGGTAACCCTAGAGCAATAATATTTTTCCAGTGGAACTATGGACTAAGGAGATGACCAGTGAAAGAGGGGTGGAGGTATTTCCATGGTTGTCATTTTTTTTTGCAGTGTAATAAATAGTG
This sequence comes from Pinus tabuliformis, assembly GCA_031772625.1. NCBI lineage: Eukaryota > Viridiplantae > Streptophyta > Pinopsida > Pinales > Pinaceae > Pinus > Pinus tabuliformis. The sequence continues at coordinate 931,867,758 of CM062814.1, forward strand.
AGTAAGAGAGACAATGTCTGGTCAAGGCGTCGAGGGATAGGGGACTTAACATGACATGGCCATGGTATATTGAAAACCTTATAATCACCCAAAATAAGAAGATAAAACACAAAACGAGCAAAGCAAACCCATGCATGGGGTTTTCCTTTCATATATTCCAAACATAGAACAATAATACCATGAGCCCTCTATCTTAGGGAGTGTAATTTTTACAAAAAAAATTGCAGGAATGAAAAGCACAAGTGGAGTGGTATCAACCAAGCACATGGGAGGGACATAGAGAAAAATTAGAAAACAAATGAGGGGATTAACCCAACATTGATACAAAAAAAGAGCCATAAAAAGAAACATTCAATCAACCAGTGATACAAGTAAATTCACTTCTTCATTGAATGAAACCAAGCATACATGCACTGTGGATTCCTATATTGTCATCTAGGGATCCCAGACCATTATCAACAATGTAGCTACTAGATTTTGTTGCATTTTTTCCTCTAAGGTTAGTGTTCAAATATAGCTAGAGAGAAAGGCAACTGAGTGCAGTAGAAACTGAGGACAAGAATGAATGTGGAATGGTTGGTGGCATACATTCAAGGATATCCACGTATGAGACATGATGCATGCACCCCAAGGCATGCTTTGGAATGCATCAAATTAATAACCCGAGATAATACCTAACACAATACTTTGTCGAATGCCAAAGCCATATGCCAAGCTTGCAATACAATCCCAAATCCTAGTGCAATATTACACTACACACAATATATGTCAACCAATGCCAAAAAACTTACCATATGATAACATGTTATACCTCAAATACTATACAAGCTTATATCTTGGTAATGTTTATGCCCTAGGATTTGAACAACATATAAGACATGAATTTGGTCATGTATTGAATTCTTTCTTTCGCTTATGTATATATATATATATATATATATATATATATATATATATATATATATATATATATCAACCTCTTGACTTTCCATGCATAACTAGAGCCATTTTTGCAATTCTTTTAACAATAGAGTCAATAATGAAGTGAATATATTAGAATGAGCTTTTCCTTTGCCATTTTTCATCATCAACATCATGAAGCAAGCACATGCCACCAAATATAATAACCATAAATCCATAAAACATAAAATAAGATCTGAAATCCAACCATATCCTTATTTCTCACGAGAACCCCACCTACTCAAGAGTTATTATTATTATTATCAATTTTTCTTTAAGAGAGCTAGATTGTAATAGTTTGCATATTTTCACAAGGGTGAATCATGTATAAGTCAACATATGGCAACTTTAAAGGGTGGGATGTGTGAAACAAGTTGAAATTGAAAATATTTGGTGTGTGATAAAAATGTCATAGTGAGAGATAGTAAGTTAGGTTGTTGTGCTGGGAGAAATATGGAAAGGGATCAAAGAAAAAGTGATCAACACTATTTTTCAAACTTCTAAGCAGAGAAAATGATAAGGCAATGACTAGTAGAAAAGTGATAACATTTCATGAACATGCAAGAAGTTATCTAGTTCTTCCTTCTTCAAATTATAAAATCAGAAACTGTTAGTATAACGTTTGCAGAGATAAAAACATCAAAACTATCTTGTCAGAAGTGGTCCAAAACTAGATGGAAGTAACACTCATAACTTAAATTAAAATCCAAAAAAGAAGGACAAGGACTTGAATAAACGATGCAGGAACTAAAATGACAAAACAAATAAAAATACAAACAATATTTACAAGAAAAATAAATATGAAATAAGTTGATTTTTATTAGCCTATATGTCCTCGGGGTGTAGATCAATTGGCGATTGTCTTGAAATGAAGTATTGTGTAAAATTAGAGATCAAAGGTTCAAATCCCACAGAGTAGCCAGATCTGTGGAGAGGAGGATGGTTCGTAGGCCCCAGAGGTATAGTGGTAGTGACCGGAATCGACCCCATATCACACAATTACGAGACTAACCCAATTGCCAATTTTTGTGGTTATTATAAAAGCGTTTATTAGCCTCTATGAAAGGGTTGAGATGTGAACCATTAGTGGTATAGGAGAATAACCTGTCATTTTCATCCTTATGCATGTAAGAATTACTTTTGACAGTAGCATAAATTAAGAGAGGTCCTATCCACAAATTTTGAAATTTAGTGTGCTTTCCCTTCTCCGCATGGGAAAAGTACCACAAAATACTTTTGTCCAACCTGAAAACTAACATTCTTAGACCTTTTATCAAAATATTTCTTCATAATTCGCTGCCTACATTTTAGATTATTTAAAGAATAATTTCTTTGTTTTGTTAAGTCTAACAAAGCATGAATTCTCTGTGGAACATTTGTAGAATTTAATTCTTTTGCATGTAATCTTAGTTGAAGGGAAGTCAATTCCAATTCTACATGCCATACTGTCGTCTCGATCATGCTAGACATAGCAATAGTTGGAATGGTGAAAGTTTGGGGCTGGACTTAGCAGTAGTTGGAATGGGGAAAGTCTAGGGATGAAATTAGTAAGATTGGGGTTGGATTTTCCTCTTGGGGAAGCATATGAGAAGTGATGAAAATACCTATAAAGTGGAGGGAATGAAATTCCCTGGGAACCTAAATTGTGCCTTGGAGGAGCTCAAGAATTTTTGAGGAAAATGGGAATGAGCGCTTGCCAAGAATTGGCTGAGAAACCACTCAAGGTGCTTTCTAAAGAGTTGATAAACCACCTCATTTTATAAGTAATCCCTATCCTCTTTGAGCTCAGTATGACCTCATATTGAAACTATTGAAGAGATTCCCCTTAGGTCGTGGATCTAGCTCAGGGGTGACAATTGCAAGTAATTCTGGCTACTGTGGGTCTAACGTTGGGTGGAAAATCAAAGTCCCACCTTTAGTTTTTCCATTGGATTTATTATAATTGCATGTGTTTAGCTGAGCGTTGTGAAGTTAAATTTTTCCTTGTGAAATTTAATGTATGGCTCTGAAAAATGTCGCATGGTTATAGGAATGTTGTTATATGAAACTATCTGATGAAATAATTTTAATGTCCTGTAGCTTTATATGAAATGTTGTCATGCATATGTAGCTAAATTCCAAAAATTTTTCATGATATTTCATGTGAATATCATGTTTATGTTCACAATGTTGTTAACATGTCTAAATTAATAGTAAGGGATGCCAATCTCCTGTGTGAAAATGAGAGGTCAATTCCCTAATTATTTTACTAAAGAATGGGTTTATTCTTGAGTTTATTCTGAGCATGTAGATTAGTATAAATACTTGTGTATGGAAAGAAAGACAATTTGTGTTAAAAGGAAATTGAATTCCTTTATTAAAACAATTTGGCCATCAAACCTTATTTTATAAAATTGCAAGCTCAAGAAGGATAACTTTGTCTTTTTTTCTTTCATATAAAATTGCAAATATATTTTTGCAGAAAATAGGTCGAGATGGACCAAGGCATGTGTAAAAGCTCAGAAGGGATAACACAGGGCACACACACACACACACAACACACATATGCACAGATGCTCAGGTGTGAACCCTTCTACATAATGCTTGAAGGCCGAGTCGAATATATCTAAAGCTTAGAAGGGATAGCTTGATAGAGTTGTGCACATATTCCCATACGTTGAGGATTTGGATTCCCTGGGAAAAGGCTCTATTATACATACATATATAGTCATGTGGGCTAAGCCCTTGAGAAATCAAAGGGCACATCCCTAGAGCCTCAATAGACACAACAATTACAAAGCACCGTAATCGAGCGCTGAGGGTGGGGAAAAGCCCAAATCGTATATGCATCTATGCCGTAGGGGCTAGAAGTCAAGGGCTTAGAGGAGAAAGGGGGTTCGAGCCTTATATGCCATGTGATCAGACACCATGACCAAGAATGGAGGAGGAATCTAGGGCAGTCAGATGCCTTGAGGAGATACTGTTGTTAGATGAACCCTGAACGAAATAACCCTAGAGATTTCGAAGGGAGGCTTAGATGAGTTCACAGGGGTTTAATCAGCGGGACGAAGTGGCACAATGGGTCCGTTTGCCTTGCATTTGATGTAACTTAGTGGAGGACTACATATATATTTTATAACGTGAATATGTGTTTTTTGAAGGAGCGCAGGGTTCAGTGGAACCCATGGCTAGCTTGAGACGCATCGTGGTTACATTCAATATGCTAAAAGGAGTTTGAGGTTAATGTGATGTGGTGACCTAGGGTAGGACACATCACTTGATGATAAAGGTAGGCGATGATACCTCGACGTTCTTACCCCATAGGTTCCTTGTGGTGCTTGGTATAAAATTCCCAAGAGGACATGGAAAGGTGGGTCGTTGTGCATACAGGATTGGAGAAGTGTGGCCTTGTTGGCTATCCACATCACCTTGATGTTTTTAAGATCCAATTAATCCTGGCATCATTGAATGCATTGAAAAAAGGGAATTGTTGGGGTGATGTGGTAGTGGTGGAGCCCAAGTGCGCAGTCACGAGAGTAGGTGACATAACGTGTAAGTGGAGGGGTCCACGAAGGAGGCCAGGTCCCGTGAAATTGGCTCAAAAATGTTCCCCAAAATATTGATGTGGAAAAATGGCAGATTGGGGTTCCACGTAACCCCAGAGGTTCTTCCACAACAGTTTCAATGGGGGATTATGAAGGAAATCGCCGATATTTTATTTTCGGGGTGAGGTGGCACAAAGGGGCCCACATGCCTCATATATATCATATGTTTATATATATTAAGCACAGGGGAATGTGGATTCTGTGAGGATTGAACTTCACGAAGAATTAAATAACTGCTGGCAAAAATGCCACAGAAACTTTGGGATGATGACATGGCATTAGTTAAAATAGCTACATGGGGAATACGTGGGTGCAGAAAAGCAAGTTATTATGACTTGGAAGATGTTAATAGGCCAAATATTTATATAGATATATATTTTGATCTAGGATTTGGATTGAAGAAAATATCATATCATTGGAATGGTCTCAATGAGATGAACACAACAATGTTATCCATGTTAAGTTTTGAGGAAACTGGAAAATACTAAAAATTTTAGACCCCATTTCCATAACTGTACCATGGATATCAGGTGAGCATAGAAACTTCCCTCTTTCTACCTTAGTAGGATGAAAGGTGGTAAGGGGACATGTTACAAGGTGGTATCAGAGCTTCCAAGTTCAACAATTGGATTGGATGGGCTCAATCACAGACGAAATGTAGACAAAAGTTTGAGCCTAGACCATTGGACAAGTGGTGTATTTTTACACGCTTGGGATGAATGAGCATGTGAATGCTTATATAATATAAGTGATTTTGGGGAAATCCATGTGTTTCTTGTGTCACATAACATAGTTTTTTGTTTGTTTGTTCATTATATATATATATATATATATATATACCAACCATATGAAATTCTAATCAATAACGGCGATGGGAGCTCTGACAGCGTTTCGAAAAGGACAGGGTTAAGTCCGCAGACCGCAGCATAGGACCACAGTTAGCGAACGGTTTCGGGAGCTGGACAAGCAAACAGGTGACAGGTCGACTGCAGCTCGCGACAGGGAAGAGGTCTCTAACCGCCATGGAGGGTCAACAGATAACGGACCTCGTGGACTTCACCGAGGATCCGTTTGAGGGACAGACAGTTTTCCGAAACCCTAGCCTAGCTTCGCCGGGTTTAGCTCCGCCGTTTTCTGAGGGGTTACGCGCACAGGATATTTTCCCGGTGGTTTCTCTGCCGGAATCCGCAAACACAGCAATAGGCTTGGAGGCACCGCCCCTCTCCCCAGGTACTGCTTTCCTTCTCACCTCGCTCTCGCCCGACGCTCTGAACTTTGATTCTATCTCCTCTCCGCTTCCGGGCACCCCAGGGGTGCAAGTGAATCAAGAAGGATCCGTGCCAAACCCTAGCCAGATCTCTGGGGTAAAATCTTCTGGTTTCTTCGGCACCCCGACAGTCAATGTTCATCCACCGAAACCCTCAATACAGCCTAGGGTTTCTGATCCGCTTGCCGAACATCCATCGGCCCCTAGATCGAAGAAACAAAAAACAAAGTGCGTAAGGGCAACCTCGAAGGACATCACTGTGGAGTTCGGAAATCCTGCAGACTTTGAAGAAACCATGGTCATTGCACGCACAGTGCTGGTCGGACATGTGCGGGGGCGCTCCTACACGACGGACAGACTGAAGCGATGGGTAAAGGAAATTTGGGGAGGCTTATTCACTCAATTGCCAGCAGTCCGGGTTCTCCCACGAGGGTGGTTCTCCCTTCGCTTCGCTCATGAGGATCACACGGATACCGTACTTGAAAAATTTTGGCACATAGAAACAACTCCGGTCCTATTGAAACGATGGAGTCCGCTTTTCGATCCGGAACGGGAACAAATTGCTGCAGGTCCACTATGGGTTCGATTGCCTGGACTACCAATACAATTCTGGAGAGACGATGCTTTCATCAGAATCGGTAATGCATTAGGTACATATTTGGACCATGACCGATCCTATATTGACTCAGGGAAGCAGACGGTGGCTCGAATTCTGGTGCACCTGGACACCAGAGAAGGTTTGGAAGAGAAAATCACCCTGAGATTGGGGAAGCACAGGCGTTCGCAGATCCTTGACTATGAAGGAGTCCCCTTCCGCTGCAATCGGTGCCATCAAGTGGGTCACCTCTACAGGGACTGCCCACTGATCAATAGTCCTGTCAGCTCTCCAAAGATCTCGCCCATTGCATCCAGAAGGAACTCTCCTCTCTCTCCCCCAGTGATCCAGAAGCCAGCTGATCATAAGGGCGACACCGGAGCATCCGAGCAGATCAAGATGGACGCGCCCTCTCCACCCATGACTCGGGCACGGGCAGCTGCTGCAGCCGCACAGGCATCGGGTACTTTTCACATCTCTCCCCCTCTCTCATATGAGCAATCAATTGAATTTTTAAATTTAGTATCATACTCCATGGCGCATTGCATTATCCCTCCTCCCTCCTTTGTATCCTCCACTGCCCCCCCCTCTTTGACTCGATCCCCATCCCCCCCCTCGAAATCTACCTCCAGGAGACCTCCGCCCCATTCATATTCTCTTCGCCCTCGAACATCTCAAGCGGAGCTCTCTGATCCTTCGATTGGGCTGGGTATAATTTCCCCGGGGATAGGGTCAATCTCCACAAGGGGCCGGAAATCTGATCTAAACAAAGCTATCAAGCGCGCCGGTGTCGAAGTAGCATCAGGGCGACAGTCCACCATTGATGGGGTCCTTAGAGCATCGAAACCCCCAAAGAAGGGACCCTCATGAAGTGTCTCTCTTTCAACTGCAGGGGTTTGGCTAGTAACCCCAAAAAACTGGCCATCAAGCGACTTTTTGAGGTCGAAATCCCTGATATTATCCTTCTGCAAGAAACCCTAGGACCTGCTGAGGCCATTTCCCGCACTCTCAGCCTCATCTCGCCTCGATGGAATTTCATTGCCCTGGATGCAAATGGTAGATCAGGGGGTTTGGCAATTGGTTACAACCCAAAATCCATCAGGCTGGACTCTTCCTGGGGGGGTCCTGGATTTTTGGGGATTGATATATTTTCAGTTGAACTTGGGATGAATCTACGCATTGTCAATATATATGGGCCATGCCAACAGAGGGAGATATTTTGGAGACAGCTGCTCAGCAGCAGACTGATGGCTCTAGACCATATCATCTTGGGAGGTGACCTAAATTTCTCTATGGGTTTTAGTGAATCATGGGGCTCTATGGCGCAGATAGATTCCATTACTGACTTCATGAGAAGCCTCTTGGAGCAATATGACTTTATTGACGTCCCAATGCAGAAGCCCCTACCTACGTGGAGAAATAGAAGGGTAGGCCAAGCAGCACTTGCTCGCAGACTTGATAGATTCCTGCTGAAAGGTCCATTGATCCACAAGCTCCACCGGTATAAACAATGGGTAGGATCAGGTGGCATATCTGATCACTCTCCAATCTTAATGGAGATCTTGGGCCCCCTCCCAAAGCCGAAAGCTCCATTCAAATTCAATCATCACTGGCTCAAGGATCAAAGCTTCACTAATCTTGTATCAAATTTCTGGAAGTCCCATCCTATTGACCGGGAACCATCGATGGCAAGAGGTTTTGTCAAAAATTTGACAGAGCTCAAGCATATGGTGATAGAATGGGCCAAAGCAAAGAAGATCAGGGAGGACGAACATCTTATCAGAGTGGAAGAAGAGCTCCAAGCTCTCCAAGATGACAGGAACCTGGCTTTTGGATCCATGGGGGACAAGACACGCTTGATTGAATTAGAAAACCAAAAGCAGAGCATCCTAAAGCTCAGGGAGGAATCTCTTAGACTTCGGAGCAGGGCTGTCTGGCTCAAAGCAGGAGATGAGAACTCTAGATTTTTCCACAATTTTGCAAAGGGAAGAAGACTGGCAAACACCATATGGAATCTTCCCATGCCTGATGGAGGAGTGGCGGACACCTTTAACAAGCTCTCTCAGCTAGGCACTTCTCATTTCAGAAATATTTATAAAAGTCCGGCTGGCACAAATCTAGCTGAAATCATCAGGGTGGCCTCGCATTTTCCCAGATTTGTAAATGAGGAGGACATAGATCCGCTCACTGACCCGGTCACTATGGAAGAACTGGAGAGCACCATCAAGTGGTTTCAGAAGGAAAAGAGTCCTGGACCAGATGGATGGACTATTGAGTTCTACTCAGCCTTTTTTGAAATACTTGGCGAAGATATCCTGAGGGTGGTTGAGGAGAGTAGAATGTCGGGACAAATCTACCATGCTATAAACTCCACCTTCATTGCCCTCATTCCCAAATCAGACTCCCCCTCATCCTTTGATGACTTCCGGCCTATTTCTTTATGCAATGTCCTCTACAAAATCATCTCAAAAATCATCGCCAACCGGATCCGGCCCATTCTGTCCAAGCATATTGCTCCACAACAGTTTGCTTTCCTGGAAGACAGACAAATCCATGAAGCCATTGGATCTGCCCAGGAAGCAATCCACTCCATCTGGACAAAGAGGCTTAAATGCATTCTCCTCAAGATTGACCTCTCAAAGGCCTTTGATAGAGTTAGCTGGCTCTTTATCAAAATGATCCTCATCCATCTGGGGTTTCCCCTCCACTTCATCAACTGGATTATGGCCTGCATCTCATCTCCCACCTTTAGCATCCTCATCAATGGCGCTGCTTCCCATTTCTTCCACTCCGAAAGAGGCCTTCGCCAGGGCTGTCCTCTGTCACCCCTACTTTTCCTTCTGGTGATGGAAGCCTTGAGTCGATTAATTATCTCAGCAAAAAGGGATGGATCAATCAGGGGACTAAAAATCTCAGATGAGTGTTTTCTTACTCATCTTCTGTTCGTCGATGATGTGCTTATCATGCTAGATGGTAGCATACAGGACACCTCCACTTTCAACAGAATTCTAAAGCTCTTTGCACAAGCAACAGGGATGGAGGTTAATCGGACAAAATCTTCTATCACTCTGGTTGGCACATCAGTAAATGAATCATTTGCTGCAAGCCAGGCTTTCCCTTTCTCCACCCATCCTTTGGACAGGGGGCTAAAATACCTGGGTTTCTGGCTCAAACCCACCTCTCAGAAGATTGCGGATTGGGTGTGGCTGGTAGCAAAAGTGGAGAAAAGGATCACTTGCTGGAGCTTTAGATATCTATCCAGAGCCGGTAGATTAACCTTGATTAAATCAGTGCTGGAAGCTACACCGGTTTTTTGGATGGCGCTCGCTTGGATCCCTCGAAACATTTTATCCAAGCTTCAGCGACTTTGTAACAGATATCTTTGGGCTGGCAACAAAGAAAAGCGCACTTTCGCTTGGGTTAGATGGAATTCGATTGCCCTCCCAAAGAAATGGGGTGGTTGGGGCTTAAAGGACCTTCCCACTTTCGCCCGTGCTCTGGCAGCCAAGATGGGCTGGGCCCTGATGACAACACACAGTCTATGGACCTCCATTGTTTATCACAAATACATTTGGCCCCGAAATGTTTTGGACTGGCTCAGACTGCCATCTTGGAACAAAGTAGGGATATCATCCATCTGGAAGGCTGTGCTTCATGCTCTGCCTCTCATCAGGAACAACATTGTTTGGAGAATAAAAAGTGGGGACAGAGCACGAGTTGGTCTAGACCCTTGGAATGGTAGTGGGGGGAGACACATATTGCCACAGGACCTGGTCGACTTCCTATCTGCACATGACATCAAAGTAATTGCACAGATTGCGGATCAGGACCTCTCAGACATTTTTCACCAGGCCTGGAAGACTGCTCACCAACTCAACCTCCCAGCGAGATGGCACACGACCTGGCAAGATTATTGTGCTGCCCTGACTGAATCCCATATCAGAATTACTGAGGGTCCGGATGAACTGATATGGTTTCAAGCTGACAGCGGAATGTACACTCCAAAGGAGGGATACACACATCTTATCATCCAGAAAAAGCCCGAGGTTCTTGACAGTTGGTGGCGGAAAATTTGGAAGCTCGCAGCCTCTCCCCGGTCAAAGCTATTTTCCTGGTGTGTCCTGCGAAACAAGGTGCCCACGGGTGACTATCTAATGCGACGAGCATTTCATGGTCCGACGAGATGTGCACTCTGTAAATCGGACACGGAATCCACTGCTCATCTATTTCTGCACTGCACTTCTGTACAACAAATTTGGACCAACATAAAGCCTTTCATTCCTTTCAATGGGGACTGGGGAGGTCCCGACCCAATCAGTGCTTGGATTGATTGGGATAAGAGGCACAAAGGAACGAAGGCAGCAAACCTCCCTATTATTGTAAACTGGATTGTATGGAAAGTCAGGAACAGCCTGATCTTTGATGATAAGGTCCCTCGATGGCCGCTCATTGAAGCGGGCATTATCACAGCATACAAGGAGCTACCTGACCCGCCCCCCTCAAAAGCCCGTCGACCAAACCCTCCACCAAATATTGATCTAAGCACTCCATGGGCATATTTCGATGGAGCTGCAAATGCTCAAAGCTGTGGGGGTGGTTTCATTCTGCACCTAAACTCAAATCACTCCTACCATATCAAAGCGGGCTTGGGCGCTGGAACAAATAATTATGCTGAGCTAATCACTTTGCGTCACCTCCTGCATTTTGCTCTTAGTCATCATTGCACTAGCATCAACATATATGGGGACTCACAGATCATTACAAATTGGTTCAATGAGATTTCTTCATGTCACATGCACACACTCAGAGTTATTATGGATGAAGTTCGACAGTTCAAAGAGGCTTTTACTCATATCTCGGTTTATCACATTTACAGGGAGCATAATATGGAAGCTGACAAATTGTCCAAGGAGGCCGCGCTGATGGATCGTGGCACTTGGGAGATCACTGAAATTTTGGATCAGCAGGAACGAAAATTCTACCATCGGCCCTATATAGACCCGGGTTATCCAACAGCGGGTCTACCCCATACATAACTTATCAAATCGGCAGCAGTTTTCACAGACTACAGTTTTTGAACAGACCTTTTATTTTTGAACAACTGAAGGTTGCTGAAAGGCAACAAATCTATTTACAGACAAAGCAGGAATGCACAAGTGTTTATATCAGACAAATGAACAATGTAATTATTTTGAAAATGTACAGATCCACAGCGATCATGGCATATGCGTAATAGCATCTACATATGTAATCTTTTCATATTAATGAAAACTTTACGGATTTTTCCAGGGGAAAAATATATATATATATATATATATATATATATATATAACCAAAACCAACATAAAAAATGGTCAATCCTCCACTGAGGCTCTTGCTGCATACCATTTGGACGATGGGATTCTCCCATATATATATATATATGGGAGAATCCCATCATCTGAATGTTATGTGGCAAGAGCCTCAGTGGAGGATTGACCATTTCTATATGTTGGTTTTGGTTAGTAATGGATCTACATATATATATATATGTGTGTGTGTGGGAGAATCCCATCATCTGAATGTTATGTGGCAAGAGCCTCGGTGGAGGATTGACCAATTTTATATACTGGTTTTGATTAGTATTGGTTTCCTTTATGGATACTTGTCATCAATGGTTAATACCTTCTTGGTTCAAGGAATGGTGTGTAGCATATGGGAATGGCTAGTTGAAGCCTATAATGGTTGTTATCTCAACATGAGATAGGGCATCCATGCTCAATACTTGCTTATGTTAGACCATGGAGATAAAGGAATTATGACTCCATTTTAGAGTGATGGGTTTTGGCAATTGCTTATTCGTACAAAAGGGTGCTGGTTGTAGCAATGTAGCTATTGGTTATATATCTATGGCTTGCTTGTGCAAGTGGGTGCTAGTTGTAGCACTATGGCTGATAACTATGAGATGATTTAAGACTATGTCATGGCTATTAGTATTGGTAAAAAACTGATTTTAATGTGATGATGCTAGTCATGGTAAAAGATTGATTCTTAATTTGATGATGCTAATCTTGGTAGAAGGTTGATTTCAAAAACTTATAGACGTGTTGACTTGATTTTATTGATTGTTAGAACATGTGATTGGCATGAATATGAGATGTGTGAACAATTGCAGATCAGAATGCTTGGTATTAGCATGGCAATGTAACAACTAATTGGCTTAGGTTGATATAACTAGTAACTAGGTGTGTGTGACAACATAAGAAGACTCAATTGCAGACAAACTGTTGGAAATTAAAACCACCATGAAAAATTAACATTTCCTGCAAAAGAGCCCAATAGTGCAATTAAAAGTCTCATTGTTATGAGATCAAGATTTTGGATGGAGCAAGGATTAGGAAATTTAAATTTATGGCTTGAAATTTTGAGTATATCTCATGGAATAAATTAAAATATTGTGACATAAGTGGTATGATGGATTTTCCACAAGGTGCGTTGTCGGGATGATAAACCACTGATAGAGTGCTTTCCATATCTAATGAACCACCTATAATAAAAATATTGTGTGGAGCTTGCACAGGGTGCTTACTGAGGAGGCCAATAAATCACTCAAGGTGTTTTTTGTCAGGTTGATAAACCACTCTTAAAGTGCTTTTGTTATGAAACCAGCTCAAGAAAAGATAGAAAAGAAAGATCAACGCCTTAGAATTCAGCCTCTTCGAGGGGGCAACCTCCTTTACATTACATAAATGAACAATTCTTGGATGATACAAATGACAAAACCTCCTTTCTATATATAGGAGTCTAAGGAGTCACAATATAATCCAGCCGACCTAACAATAATAATATAAAGCCACAAAAATAATAATAGAGGGATTCTATGGGGCACAGAAATAACAATATGTGGGTAATAGGGGCACAACAATATAAATAAGGGGTATAACTACAATAGTAATGGGGTAATCACTAGTATTATAGGGACCCAACATGCCCCTCTCCTTCAAAAAAGCGTTGTCCTCAACGCTTGAGCAGTTCTGGATACTTCTGCATAAAATTCTCATCCTCCCATGTGAAATCTTCAGCAGATAAGTTCTTCCACTTGATAAGATACTCTGAAATTGATCGATTTCGTAGCTGTCGAGTTCTTGTTTCTGTGACTGCTTCCGGTTCCAATATAATTTTTCCTTCCTCGTCAAGTTCTGGCAATATTGTTTGAACTGGGAGCTTGTCGCCTATAACCTTCTTTAAACATGAAATATGGAAAACTGGGTGCAATCGAGAAGCTGCAGGAAGCTCCAATTTGTATGCCATAGTACCAATTTTTTCCAACACCTTGTACGGACCATAATACTTTGGTGATAATTTATTATCCTTCTTAGCTTGCTTTAGGGAAATTTGCTTATATGGTTGTAGCCGTAGGAATACCCAATCACCTACATCAAAACTTCTTTCACTGTGATGTTGATCTGCCTGTTGTTTCATTCTATTTTGTGCCAACACGAGGTTATCCTTTAAGAGTTGGAGGACTTGTTGTTGATGTTCGATGTGATGTTCCACTGCCTGAACCTTAGAATTTTCTCTTAAATATGATGTGATTGATGGTGGTTGGTACCCATAAAGTGCCATAAATGGGGTCATTTTTGTTGCTGTATGGAAGGAAGTGTTATACCACCATTCAGCCAGAGGCAACCATTTGACCCATTGTGTCTGTTTATCAGATACAAAGCAACGAAGATATCCTTCCAAACATTTGTTTACTATCTCAGTTTGCCCATCAGATTGAGGATGATAAGATGAGCTATGAGCTAACTGAGTACCAAGACAAGAAAATAATTCTGTCCAAAAATTTCCAGTGAAAATGGGATCTCTGTCACTTACAATAATCTTTGGGTTTCCATGTAGCTTTTGAACTATTTCCATAAATGCAGTAGAAACTGTACTGGCTTTAAATGGATGTGATAATGCACAAAAGTGTGCATACTTGGTAAGTCTGTCAACTACCACCATGATGACACTCTTTCCCTCAGACTTGGGTAAACCTGTGATAAAATCCATTGAAACCTCCTCCCAACGTTGGCTTGGAATGGATAAAGGTTGTAATAGACCCGGTGTCTTAATTGTTTCAACATTATTTTGTTGGCAAACCAAACATTCCGCCACAAACTTTTGAATATCTGATTTAAGGCCATCCCAAAAAAATTCCTTCTTAACCCTGTGGTAAGTTTTTAAAAATCCTGAGTGCCCTCCTAAGGGAGAAGTGTGCAATTCCATAAGAATCTTTTGTTTTAGCTGGGAATTCTTACAGAGGTATAAGCGATCTTTGTACCATAACGAATCATTTTGCCAGCTAAATGTATCAGAAGTAATTGAATCTTGTTGTAGCTTTCGAATAAGTGCCCACACTTCTTCGTCATTCTTCCATTCCTCCTTTGCTTCATTTATCCAATCTGGTTGGATAATAGAAATGGCACACAACAATGCTTCCATATCCTCATCCTTTCTTGAGAGTGCATCTGCCACCACATTTTGCTTCCCTTTTTTGTAGATGATTTCAAAGTCATAACCCAACATCTTTGTGACCCACTTTTGTTGCTCTTCAGAGGATAATCTTTGTTCTAAAAAGTATTTAAGGCTATCATGATCCGTTTTTACCTTGAAGTGTCTTCCCATTAGGTAGGGTCGCCATTTCTTAAGTGCATGGAGTATTGCCAACATTTCCTTCTCATAAATAGCTTTGCTTAAAAACTTTCCCTTGATTGGACGACTTTCAAAAGCAATGGGTCTTTCATCTTGCATTAGAACAGCACCAATTCCATTTCCTGAAGCATCACATTCCACAATAAAGGTTTTTGTGAAGTCCGGTGTAGCTAAGACTGGTGCTTGGCACATTGCCTCTTTAAGATGTTTAAAGGCCTTTGTTGCTTCCGGAGTCCATGAAAATGAATCTTTCTTCAATAATGTTGTTAGAGGTGCTGCTATTCTCCCATAATTCTTAACAAACTTGCGATAATACCCTGTCAACCCAAGAAATCCTCGCAGATGCTTTATGGATGTGGGGATTTTCCATTCCTTAATGGCTTTAATTTTGCTAGGGTCTACCTTAACTCCTTCATGAGATACAATATGACCCAAATATTCCACCTCCTGGACTCCAAAGAAACATTTGGATCTTTTTGCATATAATTGTTTCTCCTCCAATAGTTGTAGCACCTTGTCAACATGTTCAACATGATCCTTCCAAGACTTGCTGTAGATTAGTATATCATCAAAAAATACTAACACAAATTTTCTAAGGAATGGTTTGAAAATTGAATTCATCAAACCTTGAAATGTTGAAGGTGCATTGGTAAGGCCAAAAGGCATGACCAAAAATTCATAATGACCCTCATGAGTTCTAAATGCCGTTTTCGGAATGTCTTCAATCTTCATTCTGATTTGATGATATCCCGAACGAAGATCCAACTTGGTGAAGTAAATTGATCCATGCAATTCATCCAGTAATTCATCAATGACAGGAATGGGGAACTTATCTTTAATAGTGAGCTTGTTGAGCTCCCTATAATCTGGACACATGCACCATGATCCATCCTTCTTGTGCACCAATACTACTGGAGCTGAGAAAGAAATTTGACTTGGTTGAATTATACCAGCCTCTAGCATTTCTGCAACCATACGTTCAATTTCACTTTTTTGGACATATGGATATCTGTACGGCCTGATGTTTGGAGGAACACTTCCTGGAATCAGATGAATAGCATGATCATGATCACGCATAGGTGGGAGACCTTTGGGAGTCTCAAATACCTTGGAATGATTGTCCAGGACTTTTTGGAGATCTGGAGAAATAGATGATTCCAATGTGGAAACATCTAGCGAACATAATTGTGCAATTACACCTCTTTGCTCCTTTTTTAGAAGCTTTGTCATGCCATTAGAGCTGATTATCTTTCCTGGTTTCCCTGCAATACCCCTTAATTCAACTTCCTTTCCTTCCACAGAAAATTTCATGAAAAGTTCTTGAAAATTAAAAGCTATTGTACCCAAGGATTGTAGCCATTGGACTCCTAGTACAACATCAGCACCTCCCATTGGAATGGAAAGCATTGGGCTAGTCAATACATATTCTCCCATGGATAGCTTGATATTATGGCACTTTCCAGAACAATTTATTGTTCCTCCATTTGCAATCATCACTTGACACTCTGGTGCTGGATATAGGAAGCAATTCAATTCTTTTGCTACCCTACAATGAATAAAATTGTGGGTGCTTCCTGAATCAATCAACACTATTACCTTTTTCTTCTTGATTTGTCCTTCTATCTTGATGGTTTGAGGAGTGGTAATTCCTGCCAATGCATTACAAGATATGGTCGGATTTATTTGTTCTTCATCTAGGCTTTGTTCCTGGAATATATCCTCTTCTTTTGACCTTTCTTGCTCCTTTTCTTCTTCCTCTTCACAATCTATGTAGAATAATTTCTTCTCAGCACACTTATGACCTTTTGTGTATTTGCTATCACAATTGTAACAAAGCCCTTTTGCTCTTTTTTCTTCCAATTGTTGTGGTGTCAACCTTGTAGGTTGTGGAAGACTATGGGCAACAACACTTCCGTCTTTATAGTTGTGAATGGTATGCTTCCTAGTTGCCATAATTTTGCTTTCCATTTTTCTTGCTAACCTGAATGCCTTTTCTAATGAATCAGGTTCCCAAAGGCGCACATCATGTTGGATATTATCCTTTAAAGACCCTATGAACACATCAATCCTATGCTCCTCTGGAATATCTTTTACCCTTATGTTCAATTTTTGGAACTCCTCAATGTGCTCCATTATTGAACCCTTTTGTTTGAGACTTATCAATTGGCTAAAAAAAGTGTTGCTTTTTGTATCCTCATAATGTGCTATCAATTCTTCCGTAAAAATTGCCCAAGTGATAAACTGTTTACGAGAACAAAGCCATTGATACCATACAAACTGATTTGGTTCCAAATATAAAGTTTCCATACGTACCTTTTGTGTGTTTTGCACATTATTGAGATCGAAGAATTGCTCCATCTGTAATATCCATGTGGCGGGATCCTTGCCATCAAACTTCCTCATATCGATTTTTGGAACATGGTGAGTCTTCAATCCAAAATTAGAGTCTATGGAATCATGATTAACATTTCTTTTATTCTCATCATGAGTTTCCTTTAGTACTCTTTCACCCTTAGTGACTATTTCTTGTAGCAACTTATCCATCTTATCATCCATGCCATCAATTTTAGCGTCCATGCCATTCACCTTAGCTTCCATGCCATCCATCTTAGCTTCTACACCTTTCTTTAAACCATCCATCTTAGCTTCTACATCTTTCCTTAAACCATCCATTTTAGATTCTGTTGCTTTTTGTGCAAGTGACACTCGTTGCACTTGTTCTTGTAATTTTGATATATCATATAGCATTTCTTCTTCTTCTTCATGAGTCATGCTAGAGCTTTCAGGCTCCTTACTAGGTGTTTGCATTTTCTTTCCTCGGGGCATCAGTTACTGATAATAATTCTCTAATATGCCCTTTGAATTCCTTCAAAATAAATTTTCAAACCAAGCTTAAGCAAAAATTAAAGAAAATCTACACACCTTTTTTCACTTTGTAGGAGCTCGATATTGCCTCCGATGTATCTCTGTACTTTCTATTTATCTAGTTTTGAATTTGTGACCTGTAGTAGCCCTCTGTGTCCTCTTTCCAATGCCACAAGTCTGACCCAAATTGGATTCTCCAAGGAAGAGTTATGCGAAATCTCCCACAATGACTTGATTATAGACTAGTTCAGTAGAGTGAACTTGTACGACGTGCCAAGTGTCACTGTTTCAACCTTTGACTCTGAAAACTATATAAAAGAAAACTACAGTCTGTCCTCTTTCTGTAACTTCTTACGAAATTTCAATCCGATGCTCAGAAAGAAAGTTATGACGATTTTCCCCAGGTCACCTATTTTGAGTGTAATTCAGGAGTCTGCAAAAAGACCAACTTCCTCAGATCATATCTCCGAAAATATCGTTCGAAAAACTCTGAAATTCGGACCCAAGGTTCAGCGCGATTTCTTCTCAAATGGGTTTTTTTTTGCGACTTCTGAAACGTCACAGAAAAAAAGTTATAGCGAAAATGCCACGATGACCTGTTTGGAGCAGCGAAACCCTAGAATCCAAAGCTCTGATACCAAATGTTATGAAACCAGCTCAAGAAAAGATAGAAAAGAAAGATCAACGCCTTATAATTCAGCCTCTTCGAGGGGGCAACCTCCTTTACATTACATAAATGAACAATTCTTGGATGATACAAATGACAAAACCTCCTTTCTATATATAGGAGTCTAAGGAGTCACAATATAATCCAGCGACCTAACAATAATAATATAAAGCCACAAAAATAATAATAGAGGGATTCTATGGGGCACAAAAATAACAATATGTGGGTAATAGGGGCACAACAATATAAATAAGGGGTATAACTACAATAGTAATGGGGTAATCACTAGTATTATAGGGACCCAACAACTTTCCACAACTGATAAACCACATGTAATAAAAATATTGCGTGGATTTTCCATGGGGTGCTTACTAAGGCGACTGATGAACACCCCAGGGTGTTTTTTGTTGGGTTTATAAACCACTCTTAGAGTGCTTGCCACAACTGATAAACCACCTGCACTAAAAATATTGTCTGGGGTTTCCACAAGATGCTTACTGAGGATGATGATAAATGAACTAAGGTGCTTGCTGTCGGGTTGATAAATCAATCTTAGAGTGCTTCCCACAACTGATAAACCACCCATAATAGAAATATTGTGTAGATCTACCATGTGGTGCTTGCTAGGGAGGCTGATAAAAAATTCAAGGTGCTTGTTGTCGGGCTGATAAACCACTCTTAGAGTGCTTTCCCTAGCTGATAAACCACATGTAATGAAAGTACTGCATGGATTTTCCATAGGGTTATTACTGTGGAGGTTGATAAACCACCCAAGGTGCTTGCTATCTGGATGATAACCACTCTCAGAGTGCTTTCCATAGTTGATAAATCATCTGTAACAAAAAGACTATGTGAACAATATGAAAACAAAGTTTGTATTTTCCATAATTGGGTAATGAAACAAAGTTATTTAATGGGTTCCAAGTTGTGTGGAACACTTTTTGGCAAGTGGGAAGGAATGGCTTATTTATGATATTTATGTTATATTTATGCTCCTGATAATGGTGGTGAGCTTGAGTAAAAAATGACAAGGGCTAAAACATGATAACATGGGAACACTATGGATGAGAACATGCCGAGTTGAATGAACTACTGAATATTGCAACAACAAAAATATCAGTTGATAGTGTTGATGATGGAAGCAAGGTAAAAATGTAAAAGAAAGGAATTAGGTGAGAACTCCTTTGGATGAGTTTGGAAACAATTTTTTTTTCAAATTAATGTATGCTCTGCATGAATACCAGGAGGTTTTCTAAAACCTTAAACATTGTTTGACACGTGAATGTGATATTTTTATGAATATGCGAATATATGAATGGAATGTTTGGAATAACATGATGAGGTTGTCCAATGAGATCCCCTATCATGCAAGGGATCTATTTTGAAAAAGTGAAGTCTTGTTGTTACTTATTATTATGATCATTTAGTACTATGTATGTGATAAGGAAATGTTGATTGTGGTATCAACAAATACACTAACAACTACGTGGACCCCTTGGTCAATCACTGAGGCACATAAGCTACTACATATATGCTTGGGTTTGATAAAATACTCAATAAGAGAGATCCGAGGGCTTGGGTATGATAAACCACTCAATAAGAGAGATCCAAAGATGAATTTGGATGAAGATTGTGTGGAGCATACACAACATTAAATGTTTGCTTCAATTGATAAACCACTAAATGTAGGAGAATAGAACAATTCAAGATACATATCAATATTTGATTTGACTTCATGAAATTCAAAACTAGGAACATGATGTAATATTCTGATTTATGACGATTTGATCTATGATCTAATTTGACTTATGGTGACAAGAACCAAAATAAAATTGCAAATGTCACTCATGAATAAGATGTTAATGAGGTGTGATTTAAATAATTTCAATTTTCTTACGATGAAACTCATGGATATTTATGTGTTATGATGTAGGAAAGCTTGGAATTTCCCTATTTGGATGGATGGACTTGGATGTAAGGTGAATAACAATAGCTTGAAGATATTGTAGTGCGTAGCGGCATGCTGATTAAAGATTTCAGGAACAAGGCCATTGTGGGACACTAGCGCCCAATGGTGTCTACTGATTTCCATGAAGCATGCTATAAATGATATGAAAGTATTGAGGAAGGGACTTGCCTCGGTTATGAGATCCTTCCGATGTGAGGAAGCCTTGCCAAGCAATGGATCGCCCAAGGGACTAATAAGCAGAGAAGGGGATGCATGAACTTGGAAGGTGAGTGACTACATGGAAGGGGGATCAGATCACTCTAGGGAATGGGAAGAAGAGAAGGGCAAGCTGGAAAACGATATTGAGTTTTAAAGGGTCATGCGCATGGTTGATTGGAATCAAAATGACATTGGGGGTGTTTTAGGAAGCAATGGGTCAGAGCTGTATGCTGAAGGATATAAGTGTTGGATATTGGAGGTGAATCATGCTTCAGAATTAAATAATCAAGAAGGTAAGGGTGTAGTAGAGGCACTTTGGACCTAATGAAGCCACTTGATAGACGACTGAGAAAATAAAGGTGATGTACCCATCTTTTGTTTTTCGAATAAGTGGAGGTAAGAACTAGGTATAAATCCCAGTTATGTTTGTTTATTTGCTGAAAACAACAATGAGGATGTTTTTCCATTTAAGGGGGTGGGATTTGTGACAACCCTAGTACACTTTTTGTTTATTTTTCCATGACACTTCAACTATAGTTCTATATCTAATAAATTGATCATAAACACACTGAAATACCATAACACTATCACTTTGCATAATGGAAAACATATAACAATTAATCAACTTAGTGCACAACACAATTTTTAAACCAAAACTTGTTCTATTACAAATCTAAATACAACAAGTGTAGGGATCTCGTACCAGGGATCATGACCTTTACATACTACCATGATACAAAGATGACCAGGGCTTGGAGTAAACAACTTTTGACTACCAATCTTTCCCTGAATAAAGTAAAATTGACTTACTTGCTGAAGGAGTGATCTACTCATTCCTTTTGGTCCACGTACCTTGAACACATTTGGTAGGTCCTTTTCCACCTCTCCTACTACTCATAAGTAGTTCTGCTACTTCAGATCTTCATGCATCTTCATCCGACCATACTGAACCTATCAATCATTCCTACTACTCCAAGGATGACTTATATTAGGACTTCAAGCACAACTACCCTCTAGCACTGATAAGGCTCCTCCAATATCGCTGCTCATAGGGACTTCCTGATTTTCCCTCTTATTAGTGATTTGCACCATCAAATCCATGAACTAGGACTTCCACAAATCTTCCATCTTGCTATCTCTTGGCTGCTTCAAGAATGACAAACCTAAGTCATAGTAGAACTTCATTCTTGCACTGCTTTGCAACACCACAAGTCAATGCACATAAGGTCTTCAAACTACCCTATTATCAATCCTCTAGCTGGCCCTTGGATTACTAAACTAGGGAATCACCAAATTTTCCCTCATATTAGTGATATTCCCAACTGCACACACCAAAGTAGGGCATACCAAAATATGCCTCCTAACAGTCCATTGGCTACTCCATTGATCAATGTACATGAGGTATTCTTTTGTTGCCTTCATACAATATCTTTGCTGCCTCAAAGATGAATGTCATAAGGTCTTCATGCATAACCCACTTAACAATGAATGTCCCTTCTTCACTGTCCTTAGGGCATATACCAATCTTACCACACAACAGTGAACAACCTTCAACATTCAATGTACTTAGGGAATCCAAGAGCCAACCCTCACTTAGTCCCTAAATACACCTTAGGAGGACTAATATAGGGCTTCACTATACAACCCACACATCTACAAATTCCACAGAACTTAGTGTTTACTAGGTAGCCCACACACAACCCCTTTAACTACATGTAAGTGACTAAACTAGGGTAACCAACAAACCATTGTTCATTACCTATGAATAAATTGTTGGGTCCCTATAATACTAGTGATTACCCCATTACTATTGTAGTTGTATCCCTTATTAATATTGTTGTGCCCCTGTTGCCCCCATATTGTTATTACTGTGCCCCATAGAATCCCTCTATTGTTATTTTTGTGGCTTTATATTATTATTGTTAGGTCGGCTGGGTTATATTGTGACTCTTTAGACTCCTATATATAGAAAGGAGGTTTTGTCATTTGAATCATCCAAGAATTGTTCATTTATGTAATGTAAAGGAGGTTGCCCCCTTGAAGAGGCTGAATTATAAGGCATTGATCTATCTTTTCTATCTTTTCTTGAGTTGGTTTCATAGCATTTGGTATCAGAGCTTTGGATTCTAGGGTTTCGCTGCTCCAAACAGGTCATCGTGGCATTTTTTCTATAAATTTTTTTCTGCGATGTTTCAGAAGCTAAAAAAAAACCCATTTGAGAAGAATTCGCGTTGAATCTCGGGTCCAAATTTTAGATCTTTTCGTGCTATATTTGTGGAGATATGATCTGAGGAAGTTGGTATTTTTGCATACTCCTGAATTACATTTCAAACAGGTGACCCGGGGAAAATCGTCATAACTTTCTCTCTTAGCATCTGATTTAAATTTCATAAGAAGGTACAGAAAGAGGACGAACTGTAGTTTCTTGTATATCTTTTTCAGAGCCAAAGGTCGAAACAGGGACGTGGCACGTCGTACAAGTTGCTCTACTGAACTAGTCTATAATCAGGTCACTGTGGGATATTTGACATAACTCTTCCTTGGAGAATCCAATTGGGATCAGAATGGTGGCACTGGAAAGAGGATATAGAGAGCTACAACAAATCACAATTTCAAAACTGGGTGATCCAAAATTACAAAGATACATCAGAGGCAATATCGAGCTCCTACAAAGTGAAAAAAGGTGTGTAGATTTTTTTAAATTTTTGCTTAAGCTTGGTTTGAAAAATTATTTTGAAGGAATTAAAAGGGCATAGTAGAGCATTGTTATCAGTAACTGATGCCCCGAGGAAAGAAAATGAAAACACCTAGTAAGCAACCTGAAAGCTCTAGCATGACTTATGAAGAAGAGGAAGAAATGCTACATGATATATCAAAATTACAAGACCAAGTGCAACAAATTTCACTCTCACAAAAGCTAACAGAAGCTAAGATAAATGGCATGGAATCTAAGATAAAGGGCGTGGAAGCTAAGATTGATGATTTGAAGACAGATTTGAAGACAGATTTGAAGAAAGATTTGACAAATTTTCTACAAGAAATACTTACTAATGGTGAAAAGGTAGTAAAGGAAACTCATGATGTGAACAAAAGAAATGTTAATCATGATTTCATAGACTCTAATGTGGGATTGAAGACCCACCATATTCCAAAAATCGATATAAGGAAGTTTGATGGCAAGGATCCTGCAACATGGATATTACAGATGGAGCAATTTTTTGATCTCAATAATGTGCAAAACACACAAAAGGTACGTATTGCAACTTTATATTTGGAACCAAATCAGTTTGTATGGTATCAATGGCTTTGCTCTCATAAAAAAATTATCACTTGGGCAATTTTTACGGAAGAATTAACAGCACATTATGAGGATACAAAAAGAAACACTTTTTTTAGCCAATTGATAAGTCTCAAACAAAAGGGTTCAATAATGGAGCACATTGAGGAGTTCCAAAAATTGAACATAAGGGTAAGAAATATTCCAGAGGAGCATAGGATTGATGTGTTCATAGGGAATTTAAAGGATAATATCCAGCATGATGTTCGCCTTTGGGAACCTGATTCATTAGAGAAGGCATTCAGGTTAGCAAGAAAAATGGAAAGCAAAATTATGGCAACCAGGAAGCATACCACTCATAACTATAAAGATGGAAGTGTTGTTGCCCCTAGTCTTCCACAACCTATAAGGTTGACACCACAACAATTGGAAGAAAAAAGAGCAAAAGGGCTTTGTTACAGTTGTGATAACAAATACACTAAAGGTCATAAGTGTGCCGAGAAGAAATTATTCTACATAGATTGTGAAGAGGAAGAAGAAAAGGAGCAAGAAAGGTCAAAAGAAGAGGATATAATCTAGGAACAAAGCCTAGATAAAGAAGAAATGAATCCGACCATGTCTTGTAATGCATTGGCGGGAATTACCACTCCTCAAACCATCAAGATAGAAGTACAAATCAAGAAGAAAAAGGTAATAGTGTTGATTGATTCAGGAAGTACCCACAATTTTATTCATTGTAAGGTAGCAAAAGAATTGAATTGCTTCTTATATCTAGCACCAGAGTGTCAAGTGATGGTTGCAAATGGAGGAACAATAAATTGCTCAGGAAAGTGCCATAATATCAAGCTATCCATGGGATAATATGTATTGAATATCCCAATGCTTTCCATTCCAATGGGAGGTGCTGATGTTGTACTAGGAGTCCAATGGCTACAATCTTTGGGTACAATAGCTTTTAATTTTCAAGAACTTTTCATGAAATTTTCTGTGGAAGGAAAGGAAGTTGAATTAAGGGGCATTGCAGGGAAACAGGGAAAGATGATAAGCTCTAACGGTATGACAAAGCTTCTAAAAAAGGAACAAAGAAGTGTAATTGCACTATTATGTTCGCTAGATGTTTCCACATTGGAATCATCTATTTCTCCAGATCTCCAAAAAGTCTTGGACAATCATTCCAAGGTATATGAGACTCCCAAAGGTCTCCCACCTATTCATGATCATGATCATGCTATTCATCTGATTCCAGGAAGTGTTCCTCCAAACATCGGGCCGTATAGATATCCCTATGACCAAAAGAGTGAAATTGAACGTATGGTTGTAGAAATGCTAGAGGTTGGTATAATTCAACTGAGTCAAATTTCTTTCTTTGCTCTAGTAGTATCGGTGCACAAGAAGGATGGATCATGGTGCATGTGTCCGGATTATAGGGAGCTCAACAAGCTCACTACTAAAGATAAGTTTCCCATTCCTGTCATTGATGAATTACTGGATGAATTGCATGGATCAATTTACTTCACCAAGTTGGATCTTCGTTCAGGATATCATCAAATCAGAATGAAGACTGAAGACATTCCGAAAAATAGCATTTAGAACTCATGAGGGTCATTATGAATTTTTGGTCATGCCTTTTGGCCTTACCAATGCACCTTCAACATTTCAAGGTTTGATGAATTCCATTTTCAAACCATTCCTTAGAAAATTTGTGTTAGTATTTTTTGATGATATACTAATCTACAACGAGTCTTGGAAGGATCATGTTGAACATGTGGACAGGGTGCTACAACTATTGGAGGAGAAAAAATTATATGCAAAAAGATCCAAATGTTTCTTTGGAGTATAAGAGGTGGAATATCTGGGTCATATTGTATCTCATGAAGGAGTTAAGGTAGACCCTAGCAAAATTAAAGCCATTAAGGAATGGAAAATCCCCACATCCATAAAGCATCTGCAAGGATTTCTCAGGTTGACAGGGTATTATCGCAAGTTTGTCAAGGATTATGGGAGAATAGCAGCACCTCTAGCAACACTATTGAAGAAAGATGCATTTTCATGGACTCCAGAGCAACAAAGGCCTTCAAACATCTTAAAGAGGCAATGTGCCAAGCACCAGTCTTAGCTACACCAGACTTCACAAAAACCTTTATTGTGGAATGTGATGCTTCAGGAAATGGAATTGGTGCTGTTTTAATGCAAGATGAAAGACCCATTGCTTTTGAAAGTCGTCTAATCAAGGGAAAGTTTTTGCACAAAGCTATTTATGAGAAGGAAATGTTGGCAATACTCCATGCACTTAAGAAATGGTGACCCTACCTAATGGGAAGACACTTCAAGGTAAAAACGGATCATGATAGCCTTAAATAGTTTTTAGAACAAATATTATCCTCTGAAGAGCAACAAAAGTGGGTCACAAAGATGTTGGGTTATGACTTTGAAATCATCTACAAAAAAGGGAAGCAAAATGTGGTGGCAGATGCACTCTCAAGAAAGGATGAGGATGTGGAAGCATTGTTGTGCACCATTTATATTATCCATTCAGATTGGATAAACGAAGCAAGGGAGGAATGGAAGAATAACGAAGAAGTATGGGCACTTATTTGAAAGTTACAACAAGATTCCAGTACGTCTGATATATTTAGCTGGCAAAATGATTCATTATGGTACAAAGATCGCTTATACCTCTGTAAGAATTCCCAGCTAAAAAAAAATATTCTTATGGAATTGCACACCACTCCCTTAGGAGGGCACTCGGGATTTTTAAAAACTTACCACAGGTTAAGAAGGAATTTTTTTGGGATGGCCTTAAAGCAGATATTCAAAAGTTTGTGGCGGAATGTTTGGTTTTCCAACAAAATAAAGTTGAAACAATTAAGACACCGGGTCTATTACAACCTTTATCCATTCCAAGCCAACATTGGGAGGAGGTTTCAATGGATTTTATCACAGGTTTACCCAAGTCTGAGGGAAAGAGTGTCATCATGGTGGTAGTTGACAGACTTACCAATTATGCACACTTTTGTGCATTATCACATCCATTTAAAGCCAGTACAGTTTCTTCTGCATTTATGGAAACAATTCAAAAGCTACATGGAAACCCAAAGATTATTGTAAGTGACAGAGATCCCATTTTCACTGGAAATTTTTGGACAGAATTATTTTTTTGTCTTGGTACTCAGTTAGCTCATAGCTCATCTTATCATCCTCAATCTGATGGGCAAACTGAGATAGTAAACAAATGTTTGGAAGGATATCTTCGTTGCTTTGTATATGATAAACAGACACAATGGGTCAAATGGTTGCCTTTGGCTGAATGGTGGTATAACACTTCCTTCCATACAGCAACAAAAATGGACCCATTTATGGCACTTTATGGATATCAACCACCATCCATCACATCATATTTAAGAGAAAATTCTAAGGTTCAAGCAGTGGAACATCACATCGAACATCAACAACAAGTCCTCCAACTCTTAAAGGATAAACTCGTGTTGGCATAGAATAGAATGAAACAACAGGCAGATCAACATCGCAGTGAAAGAATTTTTGATGTAGGTGATTGGGTATTCCTACGACTACAACCATATAAGCAAATGTCCCTCAAGCAAGCTAAGAAGGATAATAAATTATCACCAAAGTATTATGGTCCGTACAAGTTGTTGCAAAATATTGGTACTATGGCATACAAATTGGAGCTTCTTGCAACTTCTCGATTGCACCCAGTTTTCCATGTTTCATGTTTAAAGAAGGTTATAGGTGACAAGCTCCCAATTCAAACAATGTTGCTAGAACTTGACGAGGAAGGAAAAATTATATTGGAACCAAAAGCAGTCACAGAAACAAGAACTTGACGGCTACGAAATCGATCAATTTCAGAGTATATTATCAAGTGGAAGAACTTATTCGCTGAAGATTCCACATGGGAGGATGAGAATTTTATACAGAAGCATCCAGAACTACTCAAGCGTTGAGGACAACACTTTTTTGAAGGAGAGGGGCATGTTGGGTCCCTATAATACTAGTGATTACCCCATTACTATTGTAGCTGTATCCCTTATTAATGTTGTTGTGCCTCTGTTGCCCCCATATTTTTATTACTGTGCCCCATAGAATCCCTCTATTGTTATTTTTGTGGCTTTATATAATTATTGTTAGGTCTACTGGGTCATATTGTGACTCTTTAGACTCCTATATATAGAAAGGAGGTTTTGTCATTTGAATCATCCAAGAATTGTTCATTCATGTAATGTAAAGGAGGTTTCCCCCTCGAAGAGGCTGAATTCTAAGGCGTTGATCTATCTTTTCTATCTTTTCTTGAGCTGGTTTCATAACATAAACCGTCCACTTAACATTCTCCTCCAATGATCAACCCTTAACATTTCACACCATACTAGTCCACACTTTTGTCCTTTCTGCTTGCACCTTTGTTCAAATATTTGAGGTAATACTCAACCTAATAACCCATAGAGACCAACCACATTTCCTTAGAAACTGCAACCCTTACATAGTCAACTAACCATGGCTTATTAGGCTCCCTTTGGATGACTTGACATCCTTTCCTCCTTGCACAAAACAAAGTGGATTGACCAAACTTCCTGAGAAAACTTCAATGTGGCTATTAGTGCATAGAAAAATTCCTGTATAGGGCATGAAACACTATAAGAACAATATTCCAAACTAGCACAAGATCATACTTACTTGAGGGTCGAAGATCCCAGAGATGCCCCTCCTCTAGCCAATGCAATCACAACCTCTCAATAGACTCTATGACAGACCTATGCATGCTCCTATCTTCATCCTCCTAAGTCATGCGGCTACTTGAGGCCATTCACACTTGTTCCTTGAGAAAATCATATAAGAAGATGTCCTTTTTGGATGGATGATCGAATGAATCAATATTGCATTCTTTTTATAGTGGTCTATGGTGGTTTCACACTCCACCAAGGGTCACATCACATCATAAAATATTACCTAATCCTCACACCATTGAAACATAAGATAAAAATTACTTTCACTCATCTTTTTCCACCTCATTGAAGTCTTTGGTTCCCCTTAGCCCTTTAAGTGTGCCCCACATGTTCTCAATGAATAAAATATCATTTTCTCCTCTTGGTTTCATGCCCACAAGTTTAGGTACAAAACCCACTACTTGGGTACATTGCCCATAAAGCCCTATAGTGGGTAAACTTCTCCCAAACCTAGTACCTTAGGGTTTTTGAAGTGCCTCCCAAGTTACACAAATTGACACCCCCTCTTAGCAAGGTAGGTTCTTCCACCACTTGGAAGTATCTCATCATCATTATCGATGACACTAGCCTAATATATGGTGTTCAACCTTGTAGCATACGTTGTAGAATGAACCACACTCTTCTCGGTTGTGTCTCTGCCTAAATCTCATCAGAACCTGAAGATTCAAACTTCCATGAGGCATATCCTTCTGAAGATAGACTCCCTCTAAGTCACCACCCTCCACTGGATCACAATGCTACTCAACTTGTGTCCTTTCAAAGCCATTCCAAGGCGCAGATGAACACTGGGCCTCATCAGCACCACAAACCAACTTAATAAGTGATCTTATCCTCCTGGGTCAAATACCATGCTTGCACATGAATCCAATCCTAGATGTGAAACATCACAACCTAAGGAAGGTACTAGCCTGCCATAATCTCGTCCTTCACACGAAGCTAACTTGTCCATGCCAAAGCATCACTTGAGAAGTCCCAATGATCTGTGAGAAGTCATTGAAATTCCATGATTAATAACTTACCACACAATTTTTTTTTTTTTCACCAGGTTCTCCATCGATCCACCAGAAGTCCCAACCATAGAAAATTTTAGGGGCGAATGTTCGCCCTTTGGCGAAATTAAGGGGTTTTAAATTTTTAGTGGGCGAATATTTTGTATCATAGTACATTTTTACAAATCACCTCAAATAGCCCACCTTATTCTAAGGGAGAGGGTAAAAAAGGTAAATTTAGCCCTTGAAATTAGGAGTTACCATTCGCCCATTTTCAAGAATAGGTTTTATTTAAGTGAATCCATTCGCCCATTTTCAAGAATAGGTTTTATTTAAGTGAATCCTATGGGCCAAATACCATATTTATAAAAGAGGTATGGTAAATTAATAAGAATATAAATAAATGAGAGGAATGGTAAATAAATAAAACATTTTTTATATTTGCTCCATAAGTCACCTTATATACATGCAAGGGTGTAAACAAATAAAAATATAAGTAAAGTGGAGGTATGGTAAATAAATAAAACGTCCTTTTATACTTACTCAAAAGGTATGGTAAATAAATAAAAATATAAATAAACTAGACATATGGTAAATAAATAAAACCTCTTTTTATATTTAGTCCATAACCCGTTCTATTTATGAAGGCTCAAGAAAGAGGTTTTATTTAAGTGAATCCTATGGGCCAAATACCATATTTGTAAAAGAGGTATGGTAAATTAATAAAAATATAAATAAACAAGTGGTATGGTAAACAAATAAAACATTTTTTATATTTACTCCATAAATCACGTTATATTTATATTTACGAACACTCAAAAAATGCTTTATATTTAGGTGAAACCTATGGGCAAAATAATATGGGACAAATACCATGGACTAGATTGTTATTAATACCATGCAAAAAAAACATTATTAACCCTAATATTAGTATTAATAAAATAAAAATGGCACATGGTATTGACCCATGGTATTCACCAAAATGGCACATGGTATTGACCCATGGTATTCACCAAAATGGCACATGGTATTGACCCATGGTATTCACCTGGAATGTAGCCTATTTAAATGGGGGAATTAAACCAGCATAGATCCATCTTTACTCTGGATCTACTAACCCCCGAGAGGTATCAAATATCGTGATATGCAAACTAGCATAGAGTGAAAAAATATTTGATCCCTCTCGGGGCTTGGTGGATCAAGAGTAAAGATGGATGTTGTAATTTAATGTATGTTAAACATTTTAGCTTGGTTAAAATAAAAAATAAAATAAAAATCAACTATTAATTTTATTAATTTTTATAAATTACTAATAGTAATTTTTAAGCTCCAGGTTTATGATAGCCCATGGTATTGACCCATGGTAATACCAAGATCTTACCAGATTTTATAATTGAGTAAAATATTCGCCATGCCTGGTGAGAGATTCGCCAAAAAATTATATATACATATTATATTATTGATAAATTCGCCTTCCATTTTTCCTATATACCATGGAGATTCGCCCATTTATTATACTTATAAATTTGGGGGGGTTCTTAAAATTTTCCCTGGTCCCAACCCATCTCGCTACCTATCCCATCGATACCACACCTCGATATCCTTAGATGAACCTTTTTCTCCATGATATAGACAATTTCTCATCTCCCTCTGAGATGATTCACTGTGCACACTCTGATTGAGTATCCCTTCAAATTAGCTTTGATACCATGTATAGCTGTGAATCGACTCAGTGCACAAGACAATTTTTAACCAAAAACTTGTTATATTACAAATCTTAAAACAAAAAACATAGGGATTCCATACAAGGGATTATGGACCTTACATACAACCTTGATACAAAGTTGACTAGGGCTTGGAGTCAACTACTTATGACTACCAATCTTTCCCTAAACTAATTACACTTGAATTACTTGTTGAAGGAATGCTTTACTCAATCCTTTTGGTCCATGTACCTTGAACACATATGGAAGGCCCTTTTCCACCTCTTGTATTACTCACAATTAGTTATATTGCTCCATATCTACTTTCATCTTCATCCAACCATACTTCCCCTATCAATTACTCATGCCACTCCAAGGATGATTGATCTTAGGACTTCAAAAAAAACTTCCCTCTAGCACCAAGAAGGATCCTCCAATGTCCCTGTTCATAGGGACTTCCTGATCTACCCTCTTATCAGTGATTTTCACCATCAAATCCTTGAACTAGTACTTTCATAAATATGCTCTCTTGCTATCTCTTGGTTTCTTCAAGAATGAAAAACCTAGGGCTCAGTCAACCTTCCTTCTTGCACTACTTTGCAACACCACAAGTCAATGCACATAAGGTCTTCAAACTTCCCTCTTATTAGTCCTCTAGCTTCCCCTTAGATGATTGAAATAGGGCATCATCAAATCTACCCTCATATCAGTGATATGCCCATATGCACACACCAAAATAGGGCACACCCAAATCTACCTTGCAATAGTCCATTAGTTGCTCTAACGTTCACTGCACATGAGGTCTTCTTTTGATGACTTCAAACAATCACTTTGTTTCCTCAAAGATGACTATCATAATATATTCAATGCACAACCCACTTAACAATGAATGTCTCTGCTTCACTATCTTTAGGGAATTTACCAATCTACCCACACAACAATGAAGAACCTCAACATTCAATTTATTTAGGGCATAAAAAAATCTAGCTCTCTTTAAGTCCCTAAATACATGTTAGGAGGTCTAATTTCGGGCTTCACTGTACAACCGACACATTTGTATATTCCACAGAACTTAGGGCTTATTAGGAAACCCACACAAAACCACTTTAACTCCACATAAGTGACTGAACTAGGGAACCAACAAACTATTGTTCATTACCTATGAACAAAACCTCCACTTGGGATTCTCCTATAATGATCATCCCTTAAAATTTCACACCATACTAGTCCACACTTTTTTCTTTTCTGCTCACACCTTGAGATAATACTCAGCCTAATAACCCACAAATACCATCCACATTATCTTAGACACTGTGCTCCTTACATAGTCAACTAACCATGGCTTATTAGTCTCCCTTTGGATGACTCGACATCCTTTCCCCCATGCACAAAACAAAGTGGATTGACTATAAGTCCAGAGCATACTTCGACATGGTTGTGTATGCATAGAAGCAACCCTATTTAGGGCACAAAACACTACATGAACTATCCTCTAAGCTAGCATAGAATCAAACTTACTTGAGGGATGAAGATCCCATATATGCCTCTCTTCTAGCCAATAAATCACAACCTCCCAATAGACTTATGACATACCTCCATGTGCTCATATCTTCGTCCTCTTATTCACACTTGTTCCTTGAGAAAATCACATGGGCAGATGTCCTTTTTGGAAGGATGACCGAATGACTCAATATTGCCTTCTTTTTATAGTGTTCTATGGTGGTTTCAAACTCCACCAAGGGTCACATCACATCATAAAAGTCGACCTAAGCATCTTGCTTGAACACCATTGAAACATAAGACAAAAATGGCTATCATTCATCTTTTTCCACATTGAAACCTTTGGTGCCACTTAGCCCTTCAAGATTGCCCCATATGCTCTCAATGAATAAAATATCATTTTATCCTCTTGGTTTCATGCCAACAACTATGGGTACACAACCCACTAGTTGGGTATATTTCCCACAAAACACTTTTGTGGGTCAAATTCTCTCACACCTAGTACCCTAGGGTTGTGGGAGTACCTCCCAAGTTACACAAATCAACACTTTTCCCTTGACTTTTGAAATGAAATAATACTATGAATTATAAATTAATATATTTTTATAAAATGGTTTGAAGAGTGGGACCACATATCCATGATGTAAGGAAGAAGAGGAAAAGAAACATATGTGAAGCTAGCTAGCACCACTATTTAATTTATGGTGCATTTATCAATAAAATTAGAATAAGATTCCAAGAGGAGATGAAGAGTCCAAGAGGAGCATGGAGACGCACCAATGAGAAATTATAAAACACAATTGCACAACAATGTTGGGGTTGAATTTTATTCTTGGGGAAGAACATGAGAAGTGATGAAAATACCTGCAAAGTGAAGGGAATGAAATTCCCTGGGAAGTTAAATTGTGGCCTGGAGGAGCTCAAGAAATTTTGAGGAAAATGGGAATGAGTTCTTGCAAATAATTGGCTAAGAAGCCACTCAGGGTGCTTGCGAAAGAGCTGATAAAAAACTTGATTTTATAAGTAATCCCTGTCCTCTTTGAGCTTAGTACGATCTCCTACCAAAAATATTAAAGAAATTCCCCTTAGATCGTGGATCTGGCTCGATGTTGACTACTGTAAGTAGTTCTGGCTACAGTGAGTCTAAGTTTGGGTGGAAAATCGAAGTCCCACCTTCATTTTGGCCATTGGATTTATTGTAATTGAATATATTTAGCTGAGGGCTATGAAGTTAAATTTTTCCTTGTGAAATTTAATGTATGTCTCTGAAAAATGTCACATGGTTATAGGAATGTTGGTATATGAAACTATTGGTTGAAATTCTTTGAATTTCCTATACCTTTAAATGAAATGTTGTCATGTACTTATAGCTAAATGCCTGAAGTGTTTCAATATATTGCATGTGGATATCATGTTTATGTTTGTAGTGCTATAAACATGTCTAAATTAATAGCAAGGGATGCCAATCTCCTGTGTGAAAATGAGAGGAAAATTCCCTGATTATTTTCCCTGTGGTGCTGGGTACAAAATTCTAGGGATTTTATTTCCCAGAAGATGTGGCATGGTGGGTTAGTGTACATACATAATTGGAGCAAGGGAGCCTCGCTGTCTATCTACATCACCCTAGAGGTTTTAAGTGACAGGTCATCCCAACAACGTTGGATGCATAAAAAAGGGAACGGTTAGGGTGATGTGGTAGTGGTGGAGCCCAAGTGTGTGTTCATGAGAGTAGGTGACATAACGCTCAGGAGAATGGGTCCACGAAGTAGGCCAAACCCCGTGTAATTGGCTCAAAAACACTCTTGAGTGGATTGATGTGGCGGAATGGAAGAGTGGGTTCCACATAACCCTGGAGGTTCTTCCCTAACAGTTTCAAAGGGGGATTACAAATGAAATCTCTGATATTTTATTTTCGAGGTGAGGTGGCACATAGGTGCCGATGTGCCTCACATATATTATATGTTTATATATATTAAGCCTTGGGGAATGAAGATTCCGTGAGTATTGACCATCATGAATGAGTTAACTGTTGCTGGTAGAAATGGCATGCAAACCTTGGGATGATGACATGGCATTAATTTACATATCCACGTGGGAACCTCATGGGGCATACGTGGGTGTCACATGGTAGGTTTGTATGACTTGGTAGAAGTTAATAGGCCAAATCTTTAGATATCTATATCTTTTGATCCACGAGTCAGATTGAAGAAAATTTTATATCATTGGAAAGGTCTCGATGATACGAACACAACAATGTTATCCATTTTAAGTTTTGAGGATGTTGGAAAAGATCGAAAATTTTAGACCCCATTTCCATAACTGTACCTTGGAGATTGGGTTAGCATAGTAACTACCCTATTTATACCTTAGTAGGATGATGGGTGGTAAGGGCGTGTGTGACAATAAGTAAATGTAAAGTATTTAACCTCACTAATGGTAGCTTATTGAGTGTTTCTATAGGACACCATCCACTTAGAGTTTTCTTCAATACATTAGAGGCCAAGTTCCTCCGTTATGATCTTATACATTTCCTCCGGGCCTAGCCTGCCATCTATTAGATAGCAATGAGAAATTTTATTACGCATTTTCATTGAAATGTAAAGGGGAGTATTCCTAGCAATATTCTTTGGGTTATTTATAAAAATGGCTTTATCCTTAGAGGGATCTTCTTAATGTTGTGTTTAAATTAGATTTACAATATCGGGAATTTTACCATCCAAGAAGCCTTTTAAATGTTGTTGCTTCTCTAGGATATTGGCTATGTAAAGTAATGGAGCATCAACTTTGATATTGGCCATATGTTTTAAGATATTGAAATGAGAGAAAGTTGAGGAAGGAGTGGGGGTGGTATTCACATTGGAATGAGATTGTATAGTGTTGGAAGATTTCGTTCCATCCCACTTTTTGGATTGTTGATTCTTGGAATTCTTGCCTGGGTATGCACTCCTTGTTTCTACCATCACGAAACCATCATATGCTACGCAATCCAGAATAACAACGACAAAATCTTACATTTTACCAAATATTATTCCTTGTTCATTCTTTTTAAGTTCACATGTTTTTTTACTTATGGTAATCTTCACAAAAATCGCACCATGGGTGAGTGAGAAGTTCATTTGGTTGGAAAGTTTTAGGTGTATTCCTTGTGAGATCCAAAGCTAAAATTTCAACATGCAATTGGGTTATGATTTTCTTTTCAAAAGATATCATGTGGTTTCTCATATCTTACACAAGTTGAAGAACAAAAGAAATATCAACATGCTTGCTTACGTCTTGTAAAGGAAGACCAATTCTATTCAATTGCTCTTTGTACTCAAGACAAATTGGCAGAGCAGAACCAAGACTATCTGCACTATTTTCTTTCTAACCTTTGGAAATAGGGAGTATGTAATGCATTGTAATAATGCGTAATAGCCACTAGATTATGTGGTCTAATAACCTTAGGAATATAATTGTATTACTTGATAAAATAATGATTACAAAAATTAATAGTTTCACCCTTGGAGTAAGTGATATTATTATGCTCCCGAAGTAGGTCCACAAGGCTTTGAGGTTGACCATAGGTGTACTTGAACCAATAGAAAAGTTTAACATAGGTAGAGAAGACATTTTGGGGAAACTTAAATAAATCAACTATTTCTTTACCTTCTAAATAGTTAATTAACAATCACATATTAGTGCCATTATCATTCGCTCGAATGTTATGACAAACATTAGAGAAGGCAACCAAGTGTTCATTTTCCATGATAGTACCATCTGCTAAAGACTTTGGTAAATAATCCTTGAACTTTGGAAAATGAGTATTATCCAGGCTTGAGTTAAGGGGGAAGACACATGCCAAGGGTTGGTGTTGACATCTTCTTCATATTGAAAAATCATGTACTTCTTTATAACTTTTGTAAGGTTTATAGTAGATTGAACATATTTTAAACAAGAACAAAAACTACCAATTTGAGTACATGATGACGATTGGGAAAAAGAAGCGGTCATCATGGAAATGATTTATTGTGTTCCAACCATGACTCTCCGAGAAGGAGAATTTGTTTTGAATGAGAAAGTGGGGGCTTGAATTTTTTTTAATCAATCTTGAGTTGTAGCGAGGATGACTTTACATCTTCATATCTGATCCAAAGGCATATATTCGAGACTTAGACCATGGGTTCTCCTGGAAGAAGGAGGCTCATCAAACATAGGCCAATTATCATGGGGCGAGATATTTGGAATGTTTCCTCTTAAGGGATTCCCTTCATTCTTGTAAATGAATCTCATGAACTATTACAACTTGAGAATTCTCAAATTCAACAACCATACTAGTATTTTCAAGAATGAAATCAAACAATGAATGTGTTATGCTCTTTTGATCGTTTAACTGATGATTAAGACTAGGTTTATAGACAGAAGGTATGGTCATAACTAGAGGACCTAAAGATACTAGATAAATACAAGATATTCCATAATATGGTCACCAATAATCTGTTGAGGGTTGAAGTTTCAATGCTTTTCCTATAACATTTTTGAATCCCAAAGGGCTAAGTGAGATAATAGGAACTGATCCCAGTTGCTTATATCTCTATATAATTTTATTGGTATATGTTACAAAAATGCAAGTATGTACAAAGAGAAAGATAAACGTTAAAATAAACTTATATACAAATATAACACTTTTCAAGTTAAAAACCAAAAACTACTTATCGTATATACAACAAAAAATAACAGAAATTATATGCATATTTAAAACTACACAATTGGCTAGAGGAACACACATGTATTAGAAAAGATAGTACATAACAACCAATAAGAAGGTAGTAAGTGTCATGAATATATTCATATTTTGAGAAAATTATACATAAAATATAAAGAGATATATGCTGAAAATAAAGTGGCTAAAAAGACTGTTTTTTATTAAAAAAATAAGAGTGTATAACAAAATGCTTCTTCAATTTTTTGCAAAAAATTTGACTAGAAATGAATTTAGATGCAAAAGATGTTATATGTCCACACAAATGAAGTCGAGGTGTCATGAAAGAATAAAAATAAGAATAAGAATGTATAGCTTATACCCTTGTTGATGCTGCGATCAACAACCTCCAAAATTTTGCTTACACTAGAATTTTAGAGCCCAATAATGTTGTATTAAGTGTCTAAGTATTTTTCTTGGATCCTAATGGTCAAAGTCACTTTCTCCCACATGCTCAATCTTTGTTGAATCTATAAGTGGGATTCTTTAATGCAATATTGAACAAGCATAGAATGGTCCATCAAGACAGTGTTAATACAATGTTCAACCCTTGTCGATAATTAGTGTTCTCTTTTATTGGGGTTTTCCCTCACTTTGGCCGCATTCATACTTTTATTCCAGTGAGTTTTCCCAATCGTTTCTTTTGGCACATCCTTGCTTTCCCAAGTGTTGCTTTCACATTCATGATTGTCGCTTTTTCTTTATTTCACTTCAATAAGTGTCATTTTCATGTTATCTTTGCTCTAACATGTGTCAGTTTCAATGTTGTTTGCATTTTGCAAGCATCGTCTTCACATTTTTCCTCCCGTCGCAGGTGTCACTTTTGTTGTTTTCACTCCTGTATGTGTCACACCTTTGCGTATCACCAAAGTTAGTTCTAGCACGACCTTCTTCATTGCATGGTCCTACATATGATTGGAATATGTTCTAGACACATTCCTACAGCTTAGTGCACCTTTTGGTCAAAATCATCACTTTTGTCATAACTTGTGTTCTAAGTGTTGTAATGTGTCATTTAAACTGTTGCACTTAGAAATAGGTGTCAATTTGCTATAGTTTCAAGGTGTGATTGCTGTTCATGAGTCCTATGCATTCCCCTAGCTTGTATCAATGGAATTTATGTGTGTGAAACATGTGTGAGTCCTATTAAGATGCATTTCTTTCTTTTACTATGTTGGTCCCACACTTAGTCATTATGGAGCTCTTCTTGGTGCTCATTCTTAGTGTAAATTGTGAAAGTATTAACCCTCTAACTAGGTTATGATATTAACCTATTCATGGCCCTTAATAATGCAACCTTAATCCCTAATATTGGTGCACTAAGGCCTCCTCAATATCACCTTAAAACTACTGCATATTAAGAACCTTCCAATGACAATCACCTAACCCTTATTATTCTTACTGACTCATTGCACTAAGTTTTTATCTCTTCTACCTTGCATGAAACATAGATCACTCCCGACGAACAACATGGATTCCTTTCACCCTCTTATAGAGGAAAAATATGCATTACAATGACCCTCCTATTCTCATAATGCAATGAAAACGTTCGTAGACAAGGTGGCTTCCTTGCTATGGAATCCCTCAATAAAAAGCACATTCCAAATAGCCAAGCACCCACTATTGAGTGAAATTGCTCTAGCCTAGAAGGAAAATTGCATTCCAAATCAAAAATGATCCCTTATTCAATCAAACTACATTGGCCCTTGAGTTTCCTCTTCCTCCCAGCACATGGCGCATAATGAAGAATCATTGAGTCCCCTCCCCTCTTCCCAATGTGATTTGAGCTTAAGCCTCATCCTTGAAAAGTATCCCTCATCTCATGGGATGTTCTGAAGGGATAGTGAGCCTTTGACCAGTTAAACTGCAATTTCCTAATGGACTCCTCCTTTCAACTAGTGCATAGTGCAATCTTAAGCCTCAAGCCTTCATCCTTCCCTCTTCACCTTGAGCTCTACGCTGAACACTTGCCTAAGCCTCTCTTATTTAGTGCATGGTGTAGTAACAAGGATCAAAGTGGCCCTCTATCAGCCTTTGACAAGTCATACTATGCTTTCCAAGTCTTCCGATCTTTCCTTCTTAATGCATGGCGTAGTCTAGTTAAGCAACAAGCTCACCACCTTGTCCCTTCAGATTCCCCACTATGCTAAACCAAGGAGAACTCCTCTTCATAGCACATGGCACAAAAATAATGAATAGTTAGGCCTTCCTAAGAAAATTTTGAGTTTGAATGTGCCCTCCTAATCAAGCCTCCTCCTTTCAAAACTTCCATAGGCCTATCATATGCAGTTCTTTCCCTGAGCTAGGTAGTGATAGAATAGACAATTTTAAGATTAAATTTTCTTTTCCATGGGTGATTTTCATTGGTAAGAGTACCTTCCTAGCATGAAAAGGTAATTCTAAAAGAATGTAGCAAGGATTAAGCACAAAGAAGCACTTTCAAAGAAGAAGCACATAGGAGAACCATCAAGAAAACATGAAGTAGATCATGGACCAAGACAGAAAGAAGACATTACGTGATGACTTAGAGGATTCCAACACTAACTCAAGACCCTTTGGAGGGTGAAGATGAAGAACAAATTAGGTCTTCCATGGAGATGAAGTATTGATTGGATATGCCATCAAGATTGAAGACATAGTAGCAAGGAGAACAACTTGGCATTGCCACCTCATCATGAAGTCCATGACATCGTTTTACAAGTTGTGACTTGTACAAGTGTCATCATTATGTCATGTATGTCCATGTGTCTTTCCACATCATCATGTGGAATGTGTTGATGTATTTCCAAGGAAAAGGACAAAATGTAATGTGTGGAAGTCCAAGAGTCATATGTGGAATATGAAAAGTCACTTAGTCATATATGGACAAAAGTGTCTTTAAAGAAGTCCAAGAGACATTTAGAATTTCAAGGGTTGTTTATACGTCCGAAGGACACATTAGAAGAAAGACTCATGAAGGAAATTCAAGAGTCAAGAGGAGATGAAATGCCATTCCTATTTGTATAAAAGCAACCTCATAACTCAAGCAAAAGGATTTTCAAGCCTTAGACTTTAGGCATCAAGTCTTGGGTTCTCTAACTTGGCATAAGAGAGAAAAAACTATTCTTTTGAGTAGCAAGAATGGACTTAATGTTCCACTACTGGAACTAGTGCCTCATATTTGAAGCTTAATGGGCCAACAAATTTTCATGCATGTATCATGAATATTATAGGACTATTCCTTGGATGTTTTTAGTATATGTTATGTTCATATGTATTAAAGAAATTGAACTACTTCATTGGCTTTGGTACTTACCATGGTGAATGTGTGTTGTATTTGCTTTAATGATCTATGTGAAAGATTTTTCTAGATAACTATTGACTCTTTATTTCTCTTGTGTGTTTCTCTTAGGTTAGTACTATTACTTCCTTCCAGAGACTCACTTTTGTCTCCCTCTCGTGAAAGTCTCCTTTTACAAATTGCAATTGGTGCTACATAGTGTCAACTTACTTGCTTATTCAAGGGTTATGTATATAAAATCTTGTGTTATTCATTGAAATGAAGGAAAACCTTTGTGTTATTGTGGTCGGGTTGACACTTCGGATGGGGCTCCTACTCCAAATGGTGTGGGGTCTAATTGGGAATTCACATCAAGGAGACTCGCTATATGTTCGCAGTATCTAGCACTATCAACATCCTGGCATTAGAAGGAGGATCAGATGACAAGTTTTATTGGTTGATTTTAGTTTGAATATCTTATATTTAATGGCTTTATACCAAATCATAATCCATGAGTGCTTTTCTAACCTACCTATTGTAGTGGTTCCAACCACCCTCCAAAATTTTGCCTACGCTTTATTTTCAAGCCTCCCTACTAAAATCCCAGCTGTTCATCTTACACTGACCCAGGTACTTGTGCTTTCATTGAGTTTTATATTTTTCTTTAAAGATTGTGTTTTCTTACTGGATTTTTTGTCTAACCACAAGCTGACCTCTTGAATTGGTTGCAATCCGGTTCTATACTTGCCTCAGTGAGCTGCGCAATCCTTGAGGGAAACCAACCTTACTCTCAAGAAATACGTAGTTCAAGCCAACGGTGAGCTTCAATTCCAGAATTGTGCAAACCCAGCTAGAAGCCTACCTTCAGATGGGAAACTGCACAGAGCATGAGAGGCAGCTAGAGCCACTCAACCCAGGAAAAATAAAAAAAGAAAAAAGAAAAAAATCATTGCTGAAAAATAGGGATCTATTTTTAGTAGTCAGAGTTACACTTGAGTTATTTTTGGAAACTACTGCCATGTGTCGATTTTTCCTAGATTTTTTGCCTTCATGTCATAAACCCTATATCGAAAAAATCTATTTAATCAATGCTACCAGAGATCATTTTCACATTCAATCTTGGTGCTATGGCATTTCTGAGGATATCCTGGAACCTTAAGCATAGTCGTCACAACTTTTCCGAGTAAGTCTTGCTTTTCTAGTCTTTTGCTTCTTTTTCTCTCACTTTTGTTTACTTGGTTTGTGAGGGTGTTGTTTTCCCATTTTATTGAACAACTACTGGTGTTTTGATTTTTTTTTATCTTGTAAAAGTGTTGTTTTAAGTTTTTCATTGCCTTCTCTAAGTGTCGCATGAATAACCCAGTTTTTGCACCAATGGTCCCCGTTGCGGTGACCCTCTCTATAAGCTTCATTGTTCTTCAGTTTTATCGATTCCTACAATTGTTTTGATTGCATGCATCATTATCTACTAATATTTGCACCAACCAACACTTACACTTTCATATTTTCTCATTTTCATGTTGTCCTTGGGCAGATCTAGGCTTCCTTGGCCTGAATCTAGCTCTTCCCAGTTATGTACTGCGCATTTCTGGACTCAAGGATCTGCTTTGGCTCTAGGAATTGCGCAGAGGCTGCCAAGGCCTGGATCCAACTGAGCCCTGCGTAGTTTCAGGAGCCAGCCCCAAAGCCTTGGCTACTGGGATTATGCAATGCATAGTCCCACCCAGCTCAAGCTAGACTGAACTGTGCATTGCACAATTCGAGTCAGCATCATCTCCCCACTAGAAGTTGGTACTGCACAATGCTCAAATCCAGCTGACAGTCAATCACCTCTTACAACTAGAATTGTGCAATCCTTCCTAGTAGTTTCCCAATTTGTTTCTTGGTGTGTTCTTCAAGTGATTTTGATTTCTAGCTAACATTTGCATGCCATGAGTGTCCTCTCTGTCCCTAGGTACATCGATTGTTGAGAAACACTTCAATAGTATAGGTAGCATGGTTTCCAAGAAAGTTTCATCAAAGGATACTGTCAAGAGTAGCATTGGGGATGTAGTTGAATAGGTGTCAGTGAACTTGCCAGTCTATGCAGACACACAACTGTTCATAGAGAAGAACATGAAGATAACATGGCAGGAAATCAAGGATATCTTCACAGGTAACTTCAAGGAAGATCTAGAAGATCGATAGGTCTATGTCAACATCCACCAATTAGGCTTATATAAGGTTTCATGCAGATACCCCACCTTCCCACGCGTGGACATTATTCAATGAATTGTATCACATACAGATCCTGAGAATATGACATTTAGCACTGCTAGTGGAACACAACGTGCTACATTTAGGACGAAAAATTATCATCAGATTACCACAACTAGTGAACCGCATGGATGCATTTTTCTATGCCACCCACAACAATGTGAACACTAGAGACAGAATAAAGCATTGGGTGAAAGAGTTGTCAAAGTTCAGATCGATACCCAGTCATGTTTACAAGACTAAGTCACTTAGAAAGGTTTACCAACTCTTGATCATATTTGCATGTCGACTGTATGGTCAAGAGAGCATAGAGAAATTTTTGTAAAATTGGGTGGATGTGTTAGACCAGTTGGTGAATGATAGAGGGCCATTCAACTGGTTGGATCTATTGGCTTTTCAGCTGAAAGTGCATGTGACTAATGCCCAGAATCTACCCAAGGATTAGCAAGCAAGATTCTATATGTCCACGTACCTACTTGATGAAATATGTCCCCAACATCAGTTTCTGGCATGGGTTGGACATGGACACCATCAGAGACTGCCACGAATATTTATTGCAAGTTTCTTTCCGAGTGCAGCTACCGAGGAGTCATGGAAAGGCTATCTGACCATTTCATCATCTTGGTTTACAAGTTGATCTTGGAACATGATCAACCTTGCATGTCCCAAGAAGTGATGGAGGCATTACTTAACATTACAGATTAGTATGCCTCACCCAGTGGCACCTTCATCAGGATATTTGGTAGAGAGAAGCCTCTGCATGTGCTACCAAGGTTTTCCATGGATAAGTTGGTCATGCAAGAGGTTTCATATCAAAAATCCATAGGGTTATCAACATGGCTGCATAGGAGGAATAAGGAACCATGTCCTGCTCTTCCTTTGCGGATTGGATTGTACAAAATCGGGACCTTGAAGGATGTGGATGTCGAGGCCAAGGACTTAGAAAAGTCTGAATTCGGCACCAAATACTATAATATGTATGATCCACACTATATTTGCAAGAACCAATGTGCAAAGGTGTATTATCCATAGATCCACGGGACATTTCATTGGGCAGAGGAAGATCCTTGGAGATACTGTTATAACTCCTCCAAGCTCAAAGAATTAGTTAGCATGGCTATAGAATGGAAAGCTTCTCTACAGGCAACAACAAAGTAGGAAGCAACAACAACAACAACAATAAGCAACAAAATGACATAGGACAAAGGAAAGAGGAATATTTTCCAGAACCCAAAGGCTAAGAAAATCTACAAGTTCAAAAAAGATCCTCTCATTGAGAAAGAAGCATTGGTAGTGGAGGCGAAAAGGAAACAACACATAAAGAGAGTAGAGCGAAGGAAGAGAGAAAAGAAAAGGTTGGAATAAGTAGAAAGGATGTTGCAGGAAACAAAGAAGAAGTTGAAAGAAGAGCAAAAGCGAAGAAGAAGAGAGAGGGAAGAGAAGCAGGAACAAGAACATGAGGAAGGGAAAGGCGCGATCATAGAGAAAATTGTGCCCATACAAGTTGAGGAGTCAGAACAACCAACAAATGAAGAAGAGGGTGAGCAGTTGCAGGATTGGGAATTTTCTTAGAAGATTGAGCAAATGGTTGAAGAGATGGACACTGAGTTGGCATAGGAGCCAAAAGACCAAGATACCGACCCCA
The DNA here is from genome assembly GCA_031772625.1 of Pinus tabuliformis. NCBI lineage: Eukaryota > Viridiplantae > Streptophyta > Pinopsida > Pinales > Pinaceae > Pinus > Pinus tabuliformis. The sequence continues at coordinate 931,912,648 of CM062814.1, forward strand.
TGTCAAGAGCATCTGAGGTCGCCCCACTGTCTCCACCACCTCCAATATTAGAACCAGTCTTGAGCGAGTAAGGAGAGGTTGTTCTCCTTGATGATGATCTAGTGATGGATGTGTACAATATATCCTTTGATGAGTTTCATAAAAATATTGTACTGGAATGGAGAAATCATTTCACGAATGATCACGCATCACCTACATTTATGAAGGAAAGGGTGATAGTGTCAGATGTTATAAAGCATCCAACTACCATGATCGATGCCACTAAGGCTTATGTAGAAGCATGAGCTCAAATTTAAATTTCTTGTTAGCAGAGAATGATCAGATGGAAAAGGACTTGCAAGCAACCATGTAGAGGGCAGAACAATCCATAGGATCCACTATGGCAGAGATGAGGAAAGTGATACTGGCTAAAGTATCGATTCTTCAAACCACCATGCAAAAAATTTATGATAGATTTGTCACCGTGCACAAGGAAGTTTTCCATCTATATGGTTTTCAGCAGTGGTTCATATAGATATTCCAAACTCTGAAGGACATACATGCTGCTATTACACACGTACAAGAATGGATAATGAGATACAAGAGAGCCCCACTTTACTTGCATAATATAATGAAGCTGCAATCAGGGCTATACAAAACACAGATCCAGATGTTGATCCAGAACTATGAGCAATTCCCCCCGTTGATTAGTGGCATTGAGGCTTCCTATGCATGGTTTTTCAAGAGTTTGGATGTCATGGTGAGGCCACACATGATCCCTTCAAATGGTTACCTCACCCAAGCCATTGAGAAGAGCCAAGTTTGTCTAGAGGTTGACAGGTACATGGAGCAGTTAATGTGAGAATCCAATAACGATGACTTGTAGTTGAGCGTAGAAAACATGTAGAATTACATTGGTGGTCCCACTGTACTCTGAACAATGTTGTGCATTCTTCAAGATGAGTTCGAGAAAGGTTCCAAGATCATATAACCATAAGCCATGGGGGCAAGAGTTCGTTTCCAAAAATACATCACCAAACAATATGGGGACACCATAACGCAGTACCAAGCTTGGTATCAGTTCGTCGTCGAAGATCATCAAAGATGATATTGTTGAGTTGGTCTTTCTCCAATATTTTGAGTCATAGTATTTTTCTTGTGGGGCTGAATCTAGCCTATTTTGTCCCACATGGGTATATGTGGAAAATGTATATTATTTGTAATATATTGTAAGTGAAATTCCAAGAGTTATTAATGGAATGAGAACAATCACTATGTAATGTAAAGAGTTATTTATAAAGGAGTTGAAGAGTCATGAGGGTAGTCAAAGAATCAAAGGGGAATGTCAACGATCACCCCACCCTTTGTTATAAATATAACCTCATAACTCATAGGCCAGGCTTTTGGGAGCCAATATTTTGGCTAGGCTTAGGCTTAGAGAAGGCTTGGGAGTATTATGATGAGCCTTAGCTTCTCCACAACATAGAGTGAGTACACTTCTTTGGAGGAGAAGGCAGTGTTGATTGTAATGTTCCATTATTGGGGCTAGTGGATGTCAATGGTGTATGTATGGATGTAACTTTTACTTAATAATAATATAACTGAGCCAACACGTTTTCATGCATATGTTGTTATTGTAGTTTGATTATTTTGGTTACTTTAGTAATGTATGTTGTTTAACTTAGACATTTTCTTATGAACTATTTTGTATGCAATTGTATGAATCTTGTTGAAGGTGTGTTTTCAGATTAACCCATCACTTTGGTTTGTGGACTATTCCACTTCCAGCCTGTGATGTCATGCCTCTCGTGTGTTCCTTTCAGGATGCATACTATTACATGCTTCTAAGGTACACACTTCGTTTTCCCATTTGTGTGTTAGAACCCCCATGCATCTCACTTGAATCATTGCAAGGCCACACACTTGATTCTGACCAAAGTCATCATACTTACCTTTGCACAATACCATGATCAAGGCACTACATTACCACCCATTGGTGGGACTCCTACTCCAAATGGTCTAAGGTCTAGTTGGGGCTTCTTACTTGGGGGATGCCCTTGAATGTTGGTGGGTCTAACACCGTCAACATTACTAGCGCTAGAAGGAGGGATAGATGACAAGCTGAGACCTCTGTTGACATGGTGAATTTTCGCTAAGCCAATAAGGGGAACTAACCTGATTGCAGACCCCAATTAGATCTGCTTTCGTTTGGAATGGCTAGTACCGACGGGTTTTAAAGGACCCTGTAAACTATTATAGGTGTTGAAATATTTCTCCCTGGAGGAAGAGTTCCATTAAATCAACACAAGAAATAGCTAACCTATATGTATTAAGTCCTATCTATACTAAGTCTACCTACTTATACTAACCTTAACTATTCTAATCTATCCTGCATGAGCATAATAAAAGAGATTAAACATCATATATAGATTCCAAGTCCAAATGAATCAATGAGTTAACAGATGAACAAGGTTGTATTAAAGCTTTATTGCAATCTAATTATTCATACAAGAATGAAAATTCCTGTTTCATACAAATAAAACTTGCAACTGATGTTTAACAAGGTTTCAAATCAGAAACCGCTCATGAATTAACCATGGTAACAAATTATATTTGAATAACCAAGACTAGTCACGAACTGTCTGTTATCAATGTGCACAAAAACAAAACATATATATCCTCATGCCAATCGCAACAACCTGATTCCAAACATAAAATAAAAAGGAAAATTAATCTGAACAAATAGGCTTCTTCTTGACCAAAACAATCTTCTTTATTAGCATAATAAAATCGACCCTCTGTATCCCCTTGACCTTCCATCTTCCCGGCTTATTCAATATGCAAATTAAATATACGGATGTAGAACAGTCTGTCAAACTTCCGACACCTTGAGGCTACATTTGCTAGGGCATTTTTATTTTCTGGGGAAAATGAAAGGATGTCGATTAAGAGAGCGTGACTGCGTGTCATCTCTCTGCACCTGTATGGAGCAAACATTATTCCCTATCATTTCATGAAGGAAACTTAAGACATTGTGCTCATCATCCCACATCTGGCATGCTTTAAGGTGTATCTGGAGGTAATGACATCTTGATGGATCAACGTTGTCATGAGTGCTTCCATTGAACATAGAGCATGCTTCCATTATGCACTATGGCGGTTCATGTCCCTTTCTTGCAGAGTATGTATTTGCAATATTGACATCGGTGGTGCATATGTGTTGTCTTGATATAAATCAGATTTATCTGTTATCGAGTCCACTCAAACTCGCCTTTCTTCTCTTGGTGCTCACCTACAGAAATAGTTCATATTAGCTATGATTATGAGAAAATATGACAGACATGCCCACAAACAAACCTCATATTCAGTCAAAGTTTCTATTTAATCTCATAATGCAGAGAAATCGTAATTATTAAGCCACTGAACCTGGACCATTCATTTTATCAGATTTTCCTTTAAAAAACCTGGACCTCAAAACTTTACCAGAACACATGGGAATACACGGGAAAACCCACAGCTGAATCATAAGGCCGGACTTCAAATATGATACAACCGGATCTATAATTATCGTCGGGTGTGCTCATCACATCATGCCTTATGTATAAGCCTTGGGCTCTTCCAATTACGATTCGTAGTAGGCCGGACCCGAAAAATGTATGCGATGTGGTTAATAATTTCGGCGGGTCCGCCATATCGCATCGCGCTTCATGTATAAACACTGAACTTTGTTGATTGCAATTTGCGATTGGGGAAGCGGACCCGAAAATATATGTGTTATGTTTGATAATCCTAGTGGGTTCGGTGTATCGCGGTGTGCCTTGTGTATCAACATTGGAAGTGCCGATTGCGATTTGAAATTGGGGAGTGGACCCAAAATCATATGTGTTATGCTTAATAGTTCCGTCGGGTCCGCTGTATTGCATCACGCCTTATGTATAGCCTTTGAATTCCGTTGATTGCGATTTGTGATGGAATTTGGACCCGAAATCATATGTACTGCGCTTAATAATCTCGACAGGTTTGCCATATCACGGAATGCCTTATGTATGGGCCTTGGGTCCCGTCGATTGCGATTTGTGATGGGGGAGCGGGCAAGCAATTGCGATAAGTGATGTAACGGTGGACCCAAAAGGGTATGGATGTGGTTAATTGTATTTGAAGTCCGGAAGGTCCTCGCTTATCGCATGCAAAAGAGGAAGGCGTAATGTAACCGCAAAACTTGAGAGGTTGCGATAGCGATAAAGGCAGGCATTGAGAAATGTTTAAAGATTGAAAAAGCGTGGAAAGGGTAAGTTACATATGCTTGCAAATTATTTCTATTAAAAAAGTGTTATAATAGAAATAAAGGCACGATAGAAGGTTTTGTGGGTTGAGTCCACATACACTCATCGTGAAGAGTGGGGATTGGTTATATGTGTGGGCATAGAGCACCATGACGGTTTATGAGGACTGAAAAAGTACCGACGAAGGATATGAATGAAGGGCCAGATTGGGTTATAAATGAATCATGTCTCAAAGATTTATTCAGTGGGTCTTAACCATTAAGAATTGAAGATTTGACTCAGCACAGAGTTGAAATCCTTGGGATAAAAACAAATCATTCGGAGAAATGAAAGATCAAACTTCTAGGGGACCCATTCAAATTTGCCACCAGAGTAGGTTTTAATAGGGTGGTGGTTGTGACCATAACAAATGGCGAACTGCTGGGCGAATTAGTTATCTCTGTTACCAAATAAGCTTTGATCCGTAGAGCATCAGGGTGATAGGATAAAATTGAAATAAAAATTGTATAGACGGACAGGCATGGGTTCCACTTTAGCATTAATCGCTTCAGGCGGGATAAAGACAAATAGCTTCTACTTACTGATAGGGTTTTGACAGGCATTCTCCAATGGTAGTATTATGGGATTTATTGACCTTCCTTTACCTGTTTTCTAATTTCAAAATCCTTTCGGGGCCATCAATGGTCTGTCAATACTTGTTTAGGTGTGTACCTCAGCTCTTTATTGCTCATCAAACTTGATGTAGATATGTTTATCTGCACTTTATGTAAGATTTTTTTTTTTTTAGTGCTATACTTTCGTATGATTGAATGGGGCGCATTCATGGATCATGCCATATTTTTAAACTGCTTAAGCAAGGTTGGGCTTGTTGTGTCAACTGGTACTTTGAGCCCAGCAACAGTCCCTACTCCAACCGGCTTGCCAAATAACTTGTCCTTCTAGATTGGAGCAAGGAATCAACATTTCATTTTCTTTTACATAAGTCCTTCCAGTTTCAGGCACAAGGACTAGAGCACAATTAAATTTGCCATAGGATAAGTGACAGTGAGCTTAGCCCATGAAAGGAGGTTTACATGTGGATGACAGATATTGGAAATTTTAGTGTGGTGGATGGAACCAATGGAGAATGACTGTAAACCTTATAGACAAGTATGGGCTAGGTCTGGATGGGATTTTAAAATTCAGCGTTCCGCCATGCCAGTCCAGCTATGGTTACACATTTTTTGTTTTATAAAGATGCCCCTACATGCTTCGGGTACCCAGGCTATCAACAGATCCTACGTAGTTCCCAATAGATGCCAATGAGTGGTTCGTATTTGAATTTCATCGCTGATTTTCTAGTTCTCATAGGCTCATTGAAAGTTTGCTTGATTTTCAAGGTAACGATGAATTTAGGATTGGTAGACTCATCAATAGGTTACTGAGGGAGGCAAAAAGCTGAAGGTGGGGAATGAGGGCAATCTGAAGAAAGTTATAAAGGTGAAAACGAGGTTGAAGGACCGAAATCAACTGGCTGAAAAGGACTGAAATTCAAAAGGGAAATAAACTTTGCGTAAAACAGGAGAGGACAGGAAGAAAATGTAACTAAGCTAACAACAAAATAAAACGAATCCTAACCTACTTAGGAGGTAACCACCATGTGGTGGCTACTGGAAGAGTTTGGCCATTAACAAGGAGTTTTTCAGTTTCTCCTTGGAAAGTTTTCAATCTGTAAGTTCCCTGATCGAATTTTTCTTCAACTTGGAATAGGCCTAGCCATAAGTGTTGGATTTTCATGTGTTTACCTTTTGGCTCGCTCAACCTGTCCCATTTCAGGACTAGCTCTCCTACTTGGTAATCTTTATCTCCTGCCAGATGGCGATCAAACCATTCTTCATAATCATTTGGTGATTTCTAAATTTATTTATGGATTTATCTCTCAATTCCTCCAACCTCACTAGTTGGTTGATCCTTTTTTGAAGTAAGGCTGAAGGGGTCCCTGTCGAAGCTTGGGAGAGTTGTAAAGAGGGAAGGGTAATGTCAAGAGGCGAGATGGCTTCCTGTCCATAGATGAGGAAGTATGGGGAGTTTCCTAATGCTACTTTTGGGGTGACCCTATCGGCCCAAAGGGTGTTTGTTAGAGCATTGTGCCAATTTCTCTAGTTGTCGGCGACATATTTACGGATTATGACGATGAGGTTTTTATTTGAGGACTCTGCAACTCCATTTCCTTGGGGGTAATAGTTTGATGCATACCTTATGTGAATTGATTTGTCGATGGAAAATTCAGTCCATTTTAGTGATGAAAAGTAAGAATCATTATCAAATATGAGAGCGTCAGGGATGCCAAACCTATTGATAATAAATTTCTCAATAAAATATATTACCTCGTATTTGTTAACCTTCCGAAGTGGGATGGCTTCAGTCCATCTGGTGAAGTAGTCGGTTGCTGTGAGTATATACTTATGCTGCTGTGAAGAGTTTGGAGTGATCTCACCTATGACATCGAGGCCCCATTGCTAGGATGGGCGATAAATCATAATGGGCCTGAGGGGAACGAATGGCTTTCTTTCTCGTCCTGTAGCAGTTTAACATGCCTTGCATTTCCGAGCGTAGGCATGCGAGTCTCTGAACACTGTGGGCCAATAATATCCAGCTCTTAATATTTTGTGAGCAGTGGTCTCTCCTCCATAGTGACCACCTACTGGGCCATCATGCATTTCTTTCAAGACATGATCGACATCATCCTTTTCCAAACACCTCAGCCAGACTCCATCATAATTTTTTTTGTATAATGTGTCATTGGCCAAGTGATACTAATTAGATTTAAATCTAAGCGCTCTCCTTCGTGATGCATCCATGTGCTTAGGACATGATCCCCGTGTTAAATAAAAGCATATGTCGTAATACCATGACTCAGGATCCAAAGGGACTTCCAACGTTTCGCGATCACACATCACCGTCTCATTAATCCATAGGGGCTCCTTCCTAAATTCTACTTGTGCATTCTGTATGCTCTGTGCTTCTGGTTCTTCGGACGCCCCTTCTTTATCTACCAAGGCTTCTGCCGTGAGCTCACACAATCCCTGCCCTCGAACTATCTTCGTCGGCTTAATCTCAAGGTCGTATTTTTAAAGGGTGGTTATCCAATTCCCTCTTCATTCACCCATTTATTTCGGCAAGAAGAGGGCTCTTACAACAGGGTGGGGAACAATTACTTTAGTCCTGGCCTTTAATAAATAAGGGCTGAAATGTTTTACGGCTTTAAAAATCCGCAAAACCTTGTTTCTCCACGTCTGGGTAGTTCAATTTTGCTCCCTGGAGATTAGAGCTCATATAAGAAATAGGGACTTCGTTGCCATCATCATTTTTTTGGGTGAGGATTGTAGCATATGAAACATCAGAAGTGAAAGTGTACAAGAGGAATTCCTTGTCGAAATTGGGGCTAACCAACGCAGAGCTTCTGCGATGGCCTCCATAATTCACTAAAACGATTTCTTAGCTTCATTGCTTCACCTATACACAATGTCTTTCTTCATCATTAGCTAGATGGGATGCACTATTTCTACGAAACCTGAAACGAATTTCCTAACGAAATTAATCTTCCCGAAGAAAGATTACATTTTCTTTTTATTTGTAGGGGGTTGTATTCTCATGATGGTCTCTATTCTTTTAGGATCAATGACAATCCCTTCTTTAGAGAGGATATGACCCAGTAGTTTCCCTTCTGTAACTGCGAAGACGCTCTTCTTGGGATTCAACGATATTCCGTATCTTCAACATCTTTCGAAAATATGTTTCAGGTGATAAATATGATCCCTTTTGTGATACGAATACACAGTAATGTCATCCATGTACACTATGACTGATCTGTTAATCAATCCTTGGAAAGATATGTCCATAGCTCTCTGAAATGTGGCACCCACATTAATATGCTGAAATGACATTTTACGGTATGCGTAAGTGCCCCATTTAGTGTAGAAGGTTGTCTTAAGCTGATCTTCATTCGATACCAACACTTGATTATATCTCGAAAAACCATCCGATAGGAACAACATTTCAGAACCAGAAACGCACTGAAGAATGTGTTCCATAGAAGGGACTGGATAGTTATCTTTCTGTGATGCTTTGTTCAGGTTTATGAAATCGATGCATAATCTGATGTCTCCATTTTTCTTTCTTACTGGCAAGAGATTGGCTACCCAGTGGGTGTGCCCGATAGGAAAAATGATTTTGGAGTCCAACATTTTGTTTAATTATTTCTTCACCAATGGTTCCAGGCTTGGATGCATCTTGCGAAGCTTTTATTGGTATGGCCTAACATCCTTCTCCAACGGAATCACATGTTGCATAACACTAGTATCAAAGGTTTTTAAGTCACCATATGTCCATGCAAAGACATCCTTGTACTCTTTAAACAACTTAAAAAATGTAGCCTTTTCTCGTGGAGAGCATCCCAAGCCCAAATTAACAATTTTTGGGTCTTCTTTGGTTCCAAGATTGACTGATTCATACTTCATGGATGAGCTATGCGTTTGTAGTTAGTCGGCTTCTTAAATTTATCATGCAGGTCATACAAGTGTTCCATCTTGACAACTAACTTGGGAATTATATTGGACTGATCTTTTTCCTCATCTTCACTCTCATTCATAAGCCTGTCATGCTCTTTTTCATCAATGAGTGCATTTTTGAATGTCTTCTCGCAATGCAAGAACTCAAGGATTTTCTCGTCACCTTTGAATGCCTGCTAATATGACATGTTATCAGGTACGGATGGTCTGAAAATTAATTCAACATAATATTTATTCTTGTTTAATCTAAGGTCAAGAAAAAGTTTTGAAGCCATACTAGCCATCAAATTTGCATCTTGGTTTTGTCCTCGAGGTATGTATGTGATATTAAAAGAATCAAAATTGTCAATTAAGCTCCATACCTCATGCTGGTATCTTACCAGGTGTGGCAAATTGCAATGTATCCTTTTCCTTACCTGGTCCACAATTATCTGTGAGTCACCAAAAACTTTAAGATTTTTTACCTTCATATCAATGGCTTTCTTCAGGCCCTGCAGCAAGCCTTCATATTCTGCTGTGTTGTTGGTGCACGCAAACTCCAACCGGCTGGCCATTAGATGTTGGTTCCCTTGTGGATCAATGAAAATGCTCCCAACACCCGCACCTTCAAGGCAGTTAGATCCATCAAAATAGAGTGTCCAAAATATCGAGTCTAATGTTACATCAATTGAATTGCTTTCTACGAAATTAGTCCTATCATCTACTATAATACAGGATAATTCATCAGTTGGATTGTAGGGGAGAGCTTCCAACTGTGTGTTTATTGCAGTTTCTTCAACTGTCTCTACATGGAATTCTCCAAAATAAGTTTCCATGGCACAAATGTCGAAACTATAATTCCCAAGGATAGAGTTGGTAAACATTATAGGTTCATTGGGGCCATTTAATTTTATCACCACATACTTCATGTATCTTTGTCGATCAACTCTCAGCATATCACCCTTTCCCTTCTGAGGCAGCAAGAGATGGGACGAATTAGTTTAGAAATATCCATTTAGTTTTGTTGACCAACCCCTACTAAGCAACATTCCATAAGCCTCGGGTATGTCGACTACCACTATGTGAATGACTTGTGAGTACTGTGGTTTGGTAGCCATCCGAATCAACACATTTTTCAATTCCCCAATTACTTTCACATTCGTTCTGTCCAATTGCATAATTCGAGTTCCATTTTCCTGGGTATCGCATGAAGTCTTTTAGCAACAGCGTAAGGCATAACAGTGGACGAGGCACTGGAATCTACCAAGCGATTGTGTACGTTCATGTTGAAGATTTCAAATGTGATAAGGAAAGGTGGAGTCATGGATTTTGATTTCCTTCCTATCATGGCTACACTGACATCTTGGGGTGTTCGATTTATTTTTGATAGAGTGGCTTCCATGGCTGGTGGCATTTGGGATGTACTAGAGGTACTAACGGGTTTGGACACCAAATTTTTGGTTTGACTACTTGGATTGGTGGGAGATTTACAATTCTGTTCATTCATAGCTTTCAAAAGTATATCTCTTTGCTAGATTAACTTTAACAAATCGAAGTATGTGATATTAGCTCGAGATTTCTTAAGATCATCCACAATGTTGTTATCAATGTTATAAACAGGGTAGGGCAGAGTAAACATACCTATTTTTCCATTCTTAGGTGGGAGATTACCATTTTGAGTCACCTTTGTGGCAGTCAGAGATGTATTATCTTTCTGTGGATAGTTCACAACTGGAGTACTCTTGGAATCACCACTAGGTCTACCCTTCTCAACATGAACTTTAGGAGTGGATGCCTTCAAAGGGTGAACATCTTTCTTTGTTTGGTCTACAAGCTTCATCACACCCACAAGTGGCCCTTTACTTTGCGTGTGGATTTCATTAGTGTGGATTTCTGCTGTACTATCTCCTTCGTCATCATCATTCTCATTTGTATAGAAATCCCACAGTACATTGATTTGAGATTCTTGGTCCAAGGGCTCTTCTAATTGGTATTCTTCCTCATTTCCTTGTTCTGGCTCCAGTCACACTATAGGTTCTTCTTTGTTAAGGAGCGATCTGATAAGAGCCAGCTCTTCCATATTTAAATTCCCTTCATTGGGTGGAGCAGGCAACGCAAGTTGACCATGACCACATTCTATCTTCTTATGATAGAAAGGTTTGAAGGATTTTTGTTGTTATAATCTCCTCCATTCCCATTTATACTCTCTCCAGAATTCCTTTTCATATCGATGATTGTGTTCGTCAATTTCTTAATGATCCGATGCAAACCTTCCACATCTGTGGTTTCCCTTTATTTGACCTCAGCCACTTTGTTATCACTCCCATTATTCTTCTTGGATTATTGAGAGGCTTTCTTTGCTTCGGTCGTATGTTGACATGTTGTGAGACTGATCATTTAATTCTCGACTTTTATTGCTTCGTTGATAGCACCTTGTAAGGTTTGTGTGTTACGTCTCTTGACCCACATTGCAGTAGGGACAGGGAGAGCAGTGTTGTAGAATTCCATGAGCACCTCATCAGTAGGTCTAGTGTTAGCCAAGATTCTGTTGAACAAAGTGTTGAACCAGATGTTAAAATCCTTGACCTTTCCTTTGGCTTCCATTTTTAAATGGGATAGTTCTAAAACTAAGGCTGCAGGTGTTTTGTCATCGCCAAACTTGTCTAAGAAGGCCTGTTGAAATTCACCCCATGAGGTGACCAATCCTATTCTCAAGCTAAAGTACCATGTGGAGGCTACACTGATCAGAGTAAAAGGGAACAAGCAACATACCACATCTTCATCGACTACCCCCAACATGCACATGACTAGGAAGAAAGAGTGAATATGGTTATCAGCAGTGTCTCCTCGCTTAGGGTCGAATTTAGGCAATACTCTTTATGCATTCTTGGGTAAGGGATGTTGCTACCCAAGTACCACTACGGCATCCTGAGCGAGCCAGGGAGGGAGTGCTCCCGGAGGAGGTGGGGGTTGATTCCCACCCAGAGGAGGCGGTAGAGGCGGATTCCCACCTAGAGGGGGAACGTTAGCCATAATATGGATAGGGAGGTTTTGGTTGAAGGTTTACCTTGAGTGTTTTTGTTAGGATTTTCCAAATCAGGCCAGGGATTACCTTTAGAAAGGGGATCCTCAGGAATTTCTTCCCAAGAAGTGTCAATACTTTGCAAAGACTCTAGCACAATATCTTCAAGAGAAGGGGCTACAGATGTCTCTTCGTTTATGTGATAGATCCTTGGATTTCTTTTAGCTGTCGGAGGTAAAGATTGAAAGATGGGGAGATGAGATAGGGAACGAGCATAAGCACGAGTAAGTACTTTGACTAGTTGTTCCTGAGTGACAGGGTACTCCCACAGTCTCTCTTCCTTGGGTGACCCAAACACGATACTTAGAGAGACCTTTGTTTCTTCGAAATGAGGCTTTTCCAAATGGAAGGAAGGATCTTTTCGACCTTTACGATCCATGCATTAATCTTTTTGAATCCATGCACGACATTTATAGATGAAATCATGAAAAGCTGTGGACGACGGTTCAGGCCCTCCTTCTAGTGCCAATTTGTTGACGCGATGAATTTTTACTAAGCCAACAAGGGGAACTAACCCGATCACAGACCCCAATTAGATCTGCTTTTGCTTGGAATGGCTAGTTCCAACGGGTTTTAAAGGACCCTGTAAACTTTTATAGGTGTTGAAATATTGCTCTCCAGAGGAAGGCTTCCATTAAATCAACAAAAGAAATAACTAAACTATATGTATTAAGTCCTATCTATACTAAGTCTACCTACTTATACTAATCTTAACTATTCTAATCTATCCTGCAGGAGCATAATAAAAGAGATTAAACATCATATATAGATTCCAAGTCCAAATGAATCAATTACTAAGTTCACAGATGAACAAGGCTGTATTAAAGCTTTATTGCAATTTAATTATTTATACAAGAATGCACATTCCTATTTCATACAAATAAAACTTGCAACTGATGTTTAACAAGGTTTCGAATCAGCAACCACTCATGAATTAACCATGGTAACAAATTATATTTGAATAACCAAGACTAGTCACGAACTGTCTGTTATCAATGTGCACAAAAACAAAACATATATATCCTCATGCCAATTGCAACATCCTGATTCCAAACATAAAAGGAAAAGGAAAATGAATCTGAACAAATAGGCTTCTTCTTGATCGAAATAGTCTTCTTTATTAGCATAATAAAATCGACCCCTCTTCTGCCAAAAAAAATGTTGGGTTGTGTTATATTCTTTCCACGTAGTTAATAGGGGGTTTGAAGGGCACTCGTAACCCCACTTTATGGGGTCTGGGGCAGCGCCCCAGAAAATTTTGGTTTTGGACCCTATGTTAGGTTGGGCGGACCCACCTATGGTTTGTGCATGATTTTCGCACATGTTTTTTGGACGCTATGGTTTTTCGGTCCATGGTATTGGACGCGATGGTTTTCGGTCCATGGTATTGGACGCTTCGGCATGTATAAATATGTATTGTAACATTGAAAGGAACATAATGAAAAAATCAAGCTAGTAGTCCCGGTTTTGGGATCCAGTGGGAAAATCTCCGTGCATATGTGTTTTATGTGTTATGCTCTCGCATTGTTTATTTTTCTGTGTTTTAGAATTCGTATGCAGGTAATTTCTGTACGGGGTTAAAACCTACATTTGGTATCAGAGCAGATTTGGCTTCAAGGGGACGCCTTTGTTGCTGAGGGGTTTCCCTCGGGCCTGTGGTAGACCCTATTCAGTGGGAGATCTGTGAGATCGATTCTGGTGGTGAAAGAAGATGGTGAGCAGTGGAAAGATAGAGATCGAGAAGTTTAATGGTCAGATTTTTGAGTTGTGGAAACTCAAGATGGAGGATTTGTTGGTGGATAAAGATCAATGGATCGCGGTAGATCTAGGTACTAAACCAATGGGAGTGTCTGATGAAGAATGGAAGAAGTTGGATCGGAAGGCAAAGAGCACAATACGATTGTGTGTCTCAGATTCAGTATTGCTAAATGTATCAGGGGAAGCTATGGCGAAGGCTTTGTGGGACAAGTTAGGGACTTTGTACCGATCTAAGTCTCTGGTGAATAAACTATTCCTATGGAAAAAGTTGTATAACCTGAGGATGAAAGATGGAGACTCGGTGATGGAGCATCTGAATGCATTTACTACTGTGTTAAGTCAATTAGCATCTATTGATATTAAAATTTCAGATGAAGATACATGCATCAGTTTGTTGTTGTTCTCTACCAAATTCGTGGGATAGTTTGGTTATTGCAATAGGTAGCAATGCAACTACCTTGTAGTTTGATGAAATAGTCTCAGCCTTGCTGACGGAGGAGATGAGACGGAAAAATATGGAGAGCTAGAATGGTGATGCCTTTTTTGTACGAGGACGGTCCCAGAACAGAAACAAAAATAAGTCATCGAGTGGGAGATCTAAATCTAGAGGGAGACCTAAATCTCTAGGAAACCCTGTAAAGGTGGTGTGCTAGAAATGCGGAAAGGAAGGCCACTTCAAAAGGGACTGTAAATCTAAAGCTCCTGACAAAGGAAAGCGATCTGATGAGGCTCCTTCTGTAGAGGTGAAAACCATCTCAGATGAAGGTGGGGATGTGTACTTGGCTTCTTCAAGTACACATGTAGATCATGAGGCATGGTTGATTGACTCAGGTGCATCCTTTCACTTCACTCCCCATAGAGAGTGGTTTTGTGAGTATGAGAAATATGATGGTGGTGATGTCTTCTTGGGGGATGACAGGAAGGATAGAATCATTGGTCGTGGAAAAGTAAAGTTGAAGCTGCAAGGTGGAAGGGTTAGAACACTTCTGGGTGTTCTGCATATTCCTGCATTGGCCTGAAATATGATTTCTGTTAGCAAGCTGGATGATGCAGGTGTAAAAACATTGTTCGAGAAGGATACCTGCAAGATGGTTCGGGGAGCACTGGTATTGATGTGAGGAGTTCGGATTGGAACTCTGTACAAGCTGCAAGGTAGCACTGTTGTTGATGGGTGCAACAGTTCCGTGGTTCCTAAAAGTGGAGCAGAAAATCTAGTGGTCTCTGGAGAAAAGACCATGTTGTGGCATCAAAGGCTTGGACATATTGGAGAGAAGGGCCTTCGAATACTTCATGGTAAAGGAATGGTAGAAGGTATGAGTAATAGCTCTCTGGATTTTGATTTCTGTGAAAATTGTGTATACGGAAGCAGAATCGGGGGAGTTTCCCTTCTGGCGGTAAGAGGGTGAAACAGATATTAGAGCTTGTGCACAGTGATGTGTTTGGACCTGTGAAGGTTCCATCACTGGGTAAGTCTATGTACTATGTATCATTTATAGATGACTTCTCAAGGAATACATGGATATATTTCCTTAAGAAGAAATTTGAAGTCTTTGACAAGTTTAAAGAATTCAAGGCTCTGGTGGAAAACTAGACAGAGAAGAAGATAAAGGTGCTGAGGACAGATAAAAGTGGAGAGTTTTGTGGTAAGGAATTTGAAGAATTATGTAAGAAGTGTGGTATAGCACAGCAGAAGACTACTCCATATACACCTCACCAAAATGGAGTTGCAGAAAGAATGAATAAGACATTGATGGAAAGGGCAAGAAGCATGCTCAGTGGTGCCGGGTTAGGACAGGAATTTTGGGCAGAGGCTGTGGATACTGCATGTTACCTGGTCAATAGGTCACCTTCATCAGTGTTGGAGGATAAGACTCCAAAAGAGGTATGGACTGGTAAGAAACCCTCTCTTTCACATCTGAGGGTATTTGGATGTGATGCATATGTACATGTTACAAAGGAGAAACTAATCAAGTTGGATAGTAAATTTGAAAAGTGCATCTTTATTGGGTATAAGGATGGTTTAAAGGGTTATAAGCTTTGGAACCCTGTAATAAGGAAGGTTGTGTACAACTGAGATGTGGTGTTCAGAGAGGTAAAAGATGTTATTAAACATGAAATCCAACCAAAGGAACCTGAGAAGATAGAGTTTGAGCTTAAGGAGGAAGAATCAGACTCTACGGCAGAGGAGGAATCAGAAGATGAAAAGCCACAAAATCTGGTTGTGAGAAGATCAGTTCGAGAAAGAAGGCAGCCAGAAAGGTATAGTCCATTTGCTTTCTGTTCAAATTTTGCTTTGTCTATTACTGATGATGATCCTAAACTGTGAAGGAAGCAGTGGATTCAGAGGATGGAAAACTCTGGAAAGAGGCCATGGTTGATGAAATGGCATCTTTGCACAAAAATGAGGCTTAGGACCTAGTGGAGTTGCCGGCTGGAAGGAAACCCATTGGCAGCAAATGGGTGTTCAAAAATAAGACAAATGCAGAAGGAAAAGTTGAGAAATACAAAACTCGATTGGTAGAAAAAGGTTATTCCCAGGTGTCGGGAATTGATTTTGGTGATATTTTTTCTCCTGTTGCCAAGGTAACTTCTATTATATTACTTTTATCTGTTGCTACTGCTTTTGATTTTGAGGTAGAACAGATGGATGTGAAGACAACATTTCTTCACAGGGATCTGGAAGAGGAGATCTACATTAAACAACCTGAAGGCTTTGCGGTGAAGGGTAAGAAAGAACTGGTATGCAAGTTAAAGAAGTCTATGTATGGGTTAAAACAGTCGCCAAGGATGTGGTATCAGAAATTTGATACATTTATACAGGGACTTGGCTTCACCAGAAGCAAAGCAGATCATTGTGTGTATTTTAAATTAATTGGTGACCATGTTATTTATCTGATATTATATGTGGATGATATGTTGCTGGTTGGAAATGACAAAGAAATTATCGAGGATTTGAAGACCCAATTGTCCTCCAAATTTGACATGAAAGATCTTGGTGCTGCAAACTATATTTTGTGCATAGAAATTAAAAGAGATCGGGGAAAGAGGAAGCTCTGGTTAAACCAGAGGAAGTATGTCGAGAAAATATTGCAGAGGTTTAATGTGCAGGATAGCAAACCGATGAAGGTTCCTATTCCTGTAGGTGTGAGGTTATCTGTTGAACAGTTTCCCAAGACACAAGAAGAGGAAGAGGACATGTCCCGTGTTCCATATGCAAGTGCAGTCAATAGCCTGATGTATGCAATGGTTTGCACTAGACCAGACATTGCACATGCAGTGGGAGTATTGAGCAGGTTTATGTCAAAAACAGGAAAGGAGCATTGGACAACAGTGAAGCGGGTTTTCATGTATTTGCGTGGCACTAGTGATTATGGTCTGTGCTACCAAGGAAGACCAGGATTGGACGAAGTGTTGGATATTCATGGCTTTTTTGATGCAGACTGTGCTAGAGATCTGGATTAGAGAAGATCTACAAGTGGGTATGTGTTTAACCTATTTGGAGGTGCAGTCAGTTGGATGAGTAAGAAACAATCTGTAGTGGCACTATCAACTACAGAGGCAGAATACATGGTAGCCACTCATGCAAGCAAGGAAGCAGTTTGGTTGCAGAGATTGTGTTCAAGTATGGGGTTAGTACAAGAATCTATAAGGATAGACTGTGACAACCAAAGTGCAATTTTCTTGGCAAAGAACCCTGCATATCATTCAAAGACAAAGCACATTGATGTTCAGTATCACTTTGTGAGGGATATGATAGAAGACAAAAAGGTGTTATTCGTAAAGGTGGACACTTTGAAGAATACTATAGATGCATTGACAAAATCTGTGAGCTCTGAGAAGTTCTCTTGGTGTAGAGAGACAATGGGAATTTCAGGGCTGGGAAAATGACTAAGCTCACTTGTGGCCCCCTGTGGAAAGAAAACAACAAGTGGGAGAACGTTGGGTTGTGTTATATTCTTTCCACGTAGTTAACAGGGGGTTTGAAGGGCACCCGTAACCCCACTTTATGGGGTCCGGGTCAGCGCCCCAGAAAATTTTGGTTTTCGACCCTATGTTAGGTTGGGCGGACCCACCTATGGTTTTGTGCATGATTTTCGCACATGTTTTTTGGACGTGATGGTTTTTCGGTTCATGGTATTGGACGCGATGGTTTTCAGTCCATGGTATTGGATGCTTCGACATGTATAAATATGTATTGTAACATTGAAAGGAACATAATGAAAAAATAAAGCTGGTAGTCCCGGTTTTGTGATCTAGTGGGAAAATATCTGTGTATATGTGTTTTATGTGTTATGCTCTCGCATTGTTTATTTTTCTATGTTTTAGAATTCATATGCAGGTAATTTCTGTACGGGGTTAAAACCTACACAAAAGTCCTTCCTCCATATCTGGAGGTAATACTTATGCAGGAAGAAATTGACTCTCTGTATCCCCCTGACCTTCCATCCTCCTGACTTATTCAATATACAAATTAGATATACAGATGTAGAACGGCCCATCAAACTACCGACACCTTGAGGCTACATTTGCTGGGGCGTTTTTATTTTCTGGGGAAAATGAAAGGGTGTCGATTAAGAGAGTGTGACTGCGTGTCATCTCTCTGCACCTGTATGGAGCGGACGTTATTCCCTATCATTTCCTGAAGGAAACTGAAGACACTGCGCTCATTTTTATGGCCTAAATCCACCTCAGGCTGAGAAAGGCAAGATCTAGGGTAACATCAAACCACGCTTAACTTGGTAGCTAGCCCTACTAGGTTGGGAGAGGGCTCTTTCCTTGTTAGTCTCAGGAAAATATGGCCAATAAAGCTTGAGATGAATGATGTAATGACTGATTTTAGGCTAGGTATGTGTACAAAGGTGTTTGATTTAATTTAAGATGGGTTTGCTGGCTCAATTGTGAAAGGCAGATTTGGGTCCAGGGAATGGACACAATTTTGCAGAGATCTCTATGGGATGAGGTAGGCAAATGGTTTAGCACTTTAAATTGAGTGAGATGGAGAGATTTTAGACTGGTGAGGATTGGAGAGGGCATGAAAGTCTCAGGGATCCTCTTCAAACAACTGAAAACACAAATAACTAAATAAACCCTAGGTAGAGCACTGCTAGTTCAATGGATTCTACCTTTATCCTTGTTTAATTTAGTTAAGATGAAGCAAAGAGAGATGATGGAATACATAAAACACATGTAAAACTTGCAATTACAGAAGGAAACACAATACCAAATCAAGAATTCCACAAGAATCCCATAAAGTGTTGCAAACCCTGCTCAATTCCTTTGCCAAACTGCTGAAAATGAATGTAAAATAATGCTCAAAGCATTCACAAGAGTCCAACCTTTCTCAATGACTGAAAAAATACTAGATATAGACATAAAACAAATCATGCTAGGCTTTAGGGTCGAGTTCATGAGTTTAGGAGCTATTTCAACAAGATCTAAACTAAG
Source organism: Pinus tabuliformis (assembly GCA_031772625.1). NCBI lineage: Eukaryota > Viridiplantae > Streptophyta > Pinopsida > Pinales > Pinaceae > Pinus > Pinus tabuliformis. The sequence continues at coordinate 931,931,724 of CM062814.1, forward strand.
AACTGAAAAGTATGCAGTGGAACAACATGCCTCTAAAACCTAGGAAACTAATTCATTCAGTTGCAAACTACTTTTTCATGATGAATCTACCTCTGTGAATGAAAAATTAGCACAATTACATCAAAATCCATCAATTCACATTAAATTACATCATGAGTTTGACTATTAGAAAGAGAGAAGTCAAACTGTGAAGAAACTAGGTGAAAAATAGAGTTTTTGGCCAAAATGAGCAAATTTCATCATATGCGCCGCGTTGATTTCCCTATGTGTAGCGCCCTTTTGCAGTTGATTTTAGAGGCCTTACCATGCACCAAAGTTGCTCCAAGTGGGCTTGTTGGAAATTTTTTCCTATCTAATTTCTAGAACAAGTGGAATTTATGAATTTGGCCTCCATTTTCCCCTCCAAACATGAGTTCTCCCAACACAGCTTCTTGTGTGTCCAAAAAGGGGCAGAAAGGTCATTTTTGAGGTGTTTTTGACCTTTTTGGAAGCTCAAAACCTATCGAAATTTCTTGGTCATGTGAGGGAATTCATATTTTTCCATGAGAAATCAAAAAATGCAAGCCATTTTTCAAAATTCTTAGCCACCTCAATGCGTAGCGCTGGTGGCGCGGCGCATCAGATGAAAATTCCTGTGTTGCAAAATTTAATGCGTAGCGCTACTAATTTGATGCATAGCGCCATTTTGCAGATCGATTTTGGAGGCCTTCTCGGTGTCCAAATTGGGTGTAGGATAGATCGTTGGAAATATTATTGAGTTTAATTTCCAAAACATCTTTAATTTCTCAATTTGGAGTTCATTTTCCCTATCAAAAGTCAAATCTCCCAAGACTGGTCAAAATGTGAAAAATGAGGCTTCCTAAATGTAGAGTGCTATTGTAGTCAACTTTTGAAGGTCTTCCTGAACTCCAAATTAAGCTCATGATAGCTCATTGGAAAGATATTTGTGTCTAGTTATCATTTCACTCATCAAGCAAGTTATCTGGCCAACCAAGCTAGGAGAAATCTTGATTTTCACAAGGTCACTCCAGAGGTGCAGCAATTCTCCTGAGGCAACTATATTTTTGACATTTCTCTAAAACCATGATGCCTGTGTAAAAAGTGAAGGAGGTTTTTTTTCATTGGCCTATTTTGGATAAAAATTTCTCTCAGTTTTCCCAAATTCATCTTTTCTTGCTCAGAAACATCATTGGAGTAAAACCTATCCCTATGTGTGGAACAGGGGATTTGTCGAAATGAAGGGGATAAGGGGCTTCTAAATTCTTGAGAAAATTTTGGGAAGTAGGGAGGGATGTTAGGAAGCAGGGGAAAGTAGAATTTCAAAGATTGAGTGAGGGTAAGGGGTCCAAAAGGGCAAAACACAGGCCTAGCCTAGAAAATTGTCAAATTGTAGCAAGAAACTGGGGTTTGTGCGAAAATGAGGAATTTGAGGGATATCAATGATGGGAAGCGTTTAATAAGGTATACTAAGGATAGGGGAAGGTGTATGAACATCAGGATACAAGTTTGCTAATAATTTGACCATCCAAGAGAAATTACCTTCAAAACCCTAGGAGAGGGAAATGAACCTTACCTAGGCGCAACTGAAGCATGAACAAGGTGTAAAATGACCCATTGGACCTGAAATGATGATGAAAACACTCTGAATTATGGTACACTCAGCTGAATGGTGACATGGACTGACATTTGGACAACTTTGAAAGGAGTGAAAACAAACCTTAGACCTAATACCTAGTGACCAAATTTTACTTGAAGACTCACTGAAATGACAAAATTTGACCTTGACACCTTAAAATAACTTTGTAAGAGCATGTTTTATCACTAGAGGAAGCCTACAAAGACTGGCACTAACACTCATCATCCCACATCTGGCATGCTTTAAGGTGTATCTGGAGGTAACGACATCTTGATGGATTAGCGATGTCATGAGTGCTTCCACTAGACGTAGAGCATGCCTCCATTATGCACTATGGCGGTTCGTGTCCCTTTCTTGCAGAGTATGTCTTTGCAATATTGACATCATTGGCACAAAGGTGTCATCTTGATATAAATCGCATTTATCCGTTATCGGGTCCACTCGAACTCGCCTTTCTTCTCTTGGTTCTCACCTGTAGAAATAGTTCATATTAGCTATGATTATGAGAAAATATGACAGACATGCCCACAAACAAACCTCGTCTTTAGTCAAAGTTTCTATTTAATCTCACAATGCAGAGAAATCGTAGTTATTAGGCCGCTGAACCTAGACCATTCATTTTATCAGATTTTCCTTCAAAAAACCCGGACCACAACACTTTACTGGAACACATGGGAATACACGGGAAAACCCGCAGTTGAACCATAGGGCCGAACTTCAAATATGATACAACCGGATCTATATTATCGTCGGGTCTGCTCATCACATCGCGCCTTATGTATAAGCCTTGGGCTTCGCCCATTGCGATTCGCGATAGGACGGACCTGAAAAATGCATGCACTTTGGTTAATAATTCCGGTGGGTCCGCCATATCACATCGCACTTCATGTATAAACACTGAACTATGCCGATTGCGATTTGCGATTGGGGAAGCGGACCCGAAAATATATGTGTTATGTTTGATAATCTCGACGGGTCCAGTGTATCGCGGTGCGCCTTGTGTATCAACGTTGGAAGTGTCGATTGCGATTTGCGATTGGGGAGCGAACCCAAAATCATATGTGTTATTCTTAATAGTTCTGTCGGGTCTGCTGTATTGCATCGCGCGTTATGTATAGCCTTTGAATTCTGCTGATTGCGATTTGCGATGGGCTTCGGACCCGAAATCATATGTGCTGCGATTAAAAATCTTGGCAGGTCCACCATATCACGGAACGCCTTATGTATGGGCCTTGGGTCTCACCGATTGCGATTTGCGATGGGGGAGTGGGCAAGCGATTGCGATAAGTGATGTAATGGCGAACCTGAAAGGGTATGGACGTGGTCAATTGTATTTGAAGTCTGGAAGGTCCTCACTATCACATGCAAAAGAGGAAGGCACAGTGTAACCACAGAACTTGAGAGGTTGCGATAGCGATAAAGGCAGGCATCGAGAAATGTTTAAAGACCGAAAAAGCGCAGAAAGAGTAAGTTACATATGCTTGCAAAGTATTTTTATTACCAAAGTGTTATAATAGAAATAAAGGCATGATAGAAGGTTTTGTGGGTTGAGTCCACATATAATCATAATGAAGAGTGGGGGTTGGTTATATGTGTGGGAATAGAGCACCATGAAGGTTTATGAGGACTAAAAAAGTCCCGATGAAGGATATGAATGAAGGGCTAGACTGGGTTATAAATGAATCATTTCACAGAGATTTATTTAGGCGGTCTTAACCATTAAGAATTAAAGATTTGACTCGGCACAGAGTTGAAATCCTTGGGATAAAAACAGATCATTCGGAGAAATGAAAGATCAAACTTCTAGGGGACCCATTCAAATTGGCCACCAGAGAAAGTTTTAATAGGGTGGTGGTTGTGGCCACAACAACCTCAAAGCCTGTTTTGAATCTCTGTAAATCATTCATGAATTACATCAAAATATCAACTCCGACATGTTTTTCTCATGCTCATGATTTCAAAGTGTCGGAGGATGTCATTGATGACTTGTCACGAATTAAATATTATGGTGAAGGAGGAACAACCTTGTCAAGACACAAAGTTTCCTTTTTAGGTTTTTGTGACAGGAATGAAGTCCCCTCGGAAGACATTGCCTGTGGGCTATTCACTTACACGTTCGAAAGGTGCGTTAAGAAATGGTGTCTCACATTGCCCACAACCTCTATTCACTCTTTTAACCACAAGATCTGAGAGTTATGCCATGATTTATTTTGTTATGAATGTAAGGCACTTAATAAAAAAATTTCATAATTACGCAAAGCACCTGATGAATCTGTTGTGCAATTTTGGCAACGCTTCCGTATTCTCACTTTTCAATTCTCGGACGATGAAGCTGACTAGAAGTTTATCAGAGAAAGATTTAAGTATCCTCTTCAGATCTCTAATAATCCACAAGAGTTAGAATCTTTCAAACCTCTCCCAACATACCTCGGTGTTAGAGATTCCAAATCTAAGACGGACAAGGTCGTTGTCACGAGTGACTTTCCGTCTTCTTCTAATAAAACAAATCTAGCTCTATAGGACGAGGTGGGAGAAGTTGCGAATCCAACTTTTAAATTGTCACCTCCTCCCACCCCACCTACTTTGGATTTATACCCAAATTTGGACTGTAACACTGATGGTTTTCATGCCATCTCATTTTCTCATCCTCCATCCTCTGGTTCCTTTGATCCTCTAGATTATGTTGTGCTATGTTCATCCATTCTGGATTCCACATATGACGTTCATGAGGATCAAGTTATGGATGGTGTTGGTGTTGAGTAGCCAACCTGCACTATAATTTTTGATGAGTATGTGTGGGAATATGAAGAAGAAATCGTTGTGAAGGATGAACTCCTTTTGTCTACAACTCATCTGCTCTATCTTGACATCTTTTTTAATTTTGCCACTTCTAATTTTTCTTGTGAAAATTCACCCCGAGATGTATCTACTTCCGATCATTCATAGAACACACATGATTTCAGTCTGTCATTTGATTGTGGAGAGGACAAATCTTTCTTCCTAAATCCACTTGACCTCTCATCTTTCATTTCTGGAAATTCAGAGGGTGAAAGATTTTGTTTTTCATCAACCCCTTTGTATGATTCGTCAAATCATGAGGATGCCAATGTACATTTCAAATTTTATGATCGTGGTTGTCGTGATCTTTTTACTCATTCATTTGATCAAGATTTTGATTCACTTATTGTTTATCTTTCCAAGGAACGATCTTTGATGATCTATCTTCTGATGAAGTGGAAACCCCTCAAGTTGTCGAGGCATTTTAGCCTGAGATGATGGTTATGTAAGGTTCTCACAGCCTTGAGGTTAGTCCCACTTCCGATCATAAATCTGTTGAATCGTCCCAGGATCCTCATCACTCTCTCTTTCACATTGAAAATAAATTTGATCTACAACTTTCACATCCTCCACCAGAATCACATGTTCCTATCGCTCATGCACTGGAGGAGTCATATGTAGCAAGCCATGTTGCGAAACGAAAATTTTCTTCTTTCTGCATGTTTGGCATTTATCAAGGTTGAAAATGTGTACATGCTTGTCGTCTACGGATAGTGTGATACAAAACCATGATACATTTACAGAGTGCCTTTCATGTGCTTTTAATATTTTCTTTGCTGTTGACGCATTCAAACGTTGAACATGTTGGTTTTCATTTCTTTATATTTCTCATTTGATGGTTTGCCTGAATATATTTCTTGTAAGTCGTGCCATCACTTACATGGGCCAACCAATGTGCTGGAAGCTATGTTGGAAGTATCACTTCATGTGAGTAGGCCCATGCATTGTTTGGCTTAGGAGTAGGAGTAGTGCTTTTTATTTCTTGTTTTTCTTTTTCTTACTTGGTTTTGCTTTCGTTTTACTTCGTCCTTTGCTTGTTTGTTTGTTATGCACCCATAGGATTAGATTCCCATGAAATTGTGTTTGGCTTCTTGTGACAAGCAAGGTGAAATGCAAGAGGACTTGTACAAATATAAAAATTTGGTTATATGTTTATTCCCTCTCCTTAGGAAGATCTTGCGTTTATTTCAGTCAATGATACCCTAATGGAAAATACGTTCCTTTCAGAGTGAGTCTTGGTGAAATCACAACACTTGCACTTTTAACTAGTAATCTCTACTTTAATCGGTTTTCTATATTCGGTTAACCCTTGTCAACTAAGTGAGGTAGAGTAAGGTGATGGGGAAAACTTAACAAGTATGTCAGAGATATATATAAACATCCTTCTCTAAAGGGACAACCTTTTATACTCTGAATAAGTTGGGATACCTCTTCCACCTCATGAAAGAAATAAGTGCCTATCCACAGTTCTTTGAAAAATGAAAAATGAAAAAAATAAATAAAGGTGAAAGAAGAGAAAGGCTTCTTGTGCAGGGAGGTGAAGAAAGTAACTTTGCTGAGGTACTGTCTAGGTTCGCTGGTAGCGGACCAATACTTGTGTTCCTGAAGTGACTCCACCAGGGTACTGTCTAGGCCAGCTAGTAGTGGAGCAACACTAGAGATGAAACTAAAACTCTAACAACCTATATTACTTGTGCATAAATATACCCCCCAATCGAAACAACTCAATTCAATTGTCTTGGTATGTTTGCTGTCGATAAAAGAGAATGGTAGGAACTATATCTTTAACTCAAGCTAGTGAGGCAACCATAATGATCAAAGAATTGATTAATACTTCCGGAAGGGTTAGACTCACTTTTACACGAGATAACATCCATACAGAGTGCTAGAGTTCTACCAGTGTGTTTCCAATGTTGTAGCGGCTACAACAACCCTCCAAAATTTTGCCTACGCTTTGTTTTGGAGCTTCCCTACTAAAATCCCAGTAGTTCATATTACGCTAACCTAGGTACTTATGATTTAATTAATTTTTATTTTTCTCTTTATACCTTGTGTTGCTTACTTGCTTTGTTGTCTAATCACAACCTGAACTCTTGACTTGGTTGCAATCCGGTTCTAGACTTGCCTTAGTGAGCTGCGCAATCCTTAAGGGAAAATAGCCTTGCTCTCAAGAAATGCATAGTTCAAGCTAGCAATGAGCTTCGGCTCAAGAATTGCGTAGACCTAGCTGGTAGCCTTCCTTCAGCTAGGAAACTACGTAGAGCATGAGAGGCAGCCAGAGCCACTCAACCAAAGAATTGCGTAGAACCTTTCCCTCAACAACTACCTAATGCATGTGCTAGTAAGTTGCAAAGTTCTCCCTAGAACTGTGAAATCTCTCCGTGCATGCATGGAAGCATTTCCCGAAAAAGAAAAAAGAAAAAAGTGAAAAATGATCCCTAAAAAATAGGGATCTATTTTTGGTAGTCGACGTTACACTTGAGTTATTTTTGGAAACTTCCACAATGTGTCATTTTTTCCTAGATTTTTGGCCTTCACGTTATAAACCACAAATCGATCAAATCTATTTTATCGATACCACAGTAGCTTATTTTCATATTTGATCTTGGATCTTTGGCATTCCCTAGGAGATCTAGGAACTTTTGACACAATCGTCACAACTTTTTCGGGTAAGTCTTGCTTTTCTAGTCTTTTGCTGTTTTTTCTGTTGCTTTTGTTTCCTTGGCTTATGAGAGTGTTGTTTTGCCTATCTTATTGAATGAATGCTCGCATTTTGATTTGTTTTGTAGAGGTGTTTTTTTAAGTTTTGCATTACCTTTCCTAAGTGTTGCATGCGTAACCCAATTTTTGCGCTAATGGTCGCCGTTGTGAAGACTCTCTCCATAAGCTTCATTGTTTTTCAGTCTAATAAATTCTTGCACTTGTTTTGATTGCATGCATCATCATCCACTCAGATCTGCACCAACCATCACTTACAATTTCAGAAATGTTCATTTTCATGTTTCCCTTGGGCAGATCTGGGCTTCCTTGGCCCGGATCTAGCTCTTCGCAAGAATGCACTGCACATTTCTGGATTTCAAGGCTCTGCCTTCGCTCCAGGAATTGCATAGAGGTTGCCAAGGCCTAGATCCAACTGCGCACTACGTAGTTCCAAGAGAAAGTCCCAAAGACTTGGCCACTGGGATTGCACAATGTGCAGTTCCAGCTAGCCCAAGCCAGACTAAACTGCGCATGGCGTAGTTCCAGTCAGCATCACCTCCCCAGTGGAAGTTGGGACTATGCAATGAGTTGATCCAACTGATAGTTAATCACCTTTGAAATCTAGAATTGTGCAATACTTCCCAATAGTTTCCCAGTTTTTTGCTTGGTCTATTCTTGAAGTGCTTTTGATTTCAAGCTAAGATTTTCATGCCATGAGTGTCCTCTCTGTCTCCAAGTACAACAGTTTTTGAGCAACTCTTCAACAGTACAAGTAACATGGTTTCTAAGAAAGATGCATCAAAGGATATTGTCGAGAGAAACACTGGGGATGTAGTTGAACAAGTATAAGTGAACTTTCCAGTCTATGTAGACACACAACTGTTCATAGAGAAGGACATGAAGATAACAAGGCAAGGAATCAAGGATATGTTCACAGGGAACTTCAAGGAAGATCTAGAAGATCGGCAGGTATATGTCAACATCCACTGGTCAGGATTATACAAGATTGCATGCAGGTACCCCGCCTTCCCATGTGCGGACATAATTCACTAGATTGTCTTACATACAGATCTCGAGAATATGACATTGAGAAGTGCCAATGGAACAGGACTTGCTACATTCAGGATAGAAAACTATCATCATATGTATCACTTACCATAACCCGTGAACAACATGGATGCACTTTTCTATGCAACCCACAACAATGTGAACACTAGAGACATCATAAAGCATTGGGTGAAAGAGCGATCGAAGTTCAGATCAACACCCAATCATGTTTACAAGAATAACTCACTCAGAAAGGCCTACCAACTCTTGATCATCTTTGCATGCCAACAATACTATCAAGAGAGCACGAAGACCTTTCTGTAAAATTGGGTGGTTGTTTTGAACCAATTGGCGAATGATAAAGGGCCATTCAACTGGTCAGATCTATTGGCTCTTCACTTGAAAGTGCATGTGACTAATTCTCAAAATCCACCCAAGGATGAGCAAGAGAGATGCTATATTTCTAGTACCTACTTGATGCAATCTATGCCCAACATTAGTTTCTTGGCATGGGTTGGACATGGACACCATTAGAGACAACCGTGAATATTTATTGCAGGTTTATTTCTGAGTGAAGCTACTAAGGAGTCATGGTCAGGTTATCTAACCATTTCATCATCCTAGTTTAAAAGTTGTTCTTTGAACATGATTCACCTTGCATGTCCCAAGAAGTGATGGAGGCATTACATAACATTGCATATTTGTATGCCTCACCCAGTGGCACCTTCATCAGGATGTTTATTGGAGATAACCCTCCATATGTGCTACCAAGGTTTTCCATAGATAATTTGGTCATGCAAAAGGTTGCATATCCCATCTCCATAGGGTTATCAATAATGATGCATAGGAGGAGGAAGGAACCATTTCCTTCTCTTCCTTTGCAGATTGGATTTTACGCAATCATGAGATTGAAGGATGCAGATGCTGAGGCGAAGGACTTAGAAAAGTTTGAGTTCAGCACCAAAGACTACAATCCATATGATCCCCAATATCTTTTAAAAAACCACTGTGTGAAGGTGTATTATCCATGGATCCACATAACATTTCATTGGGCAGAGGAAGATCCTTGAAGGTATTATTACAGATCCTCCAAGCTCAATGAACCAGTTAACATGTCTATAGAATGGAAAGCTACTATGTAAGCAACAATACTGTAGGAAGCAACAACAACAATATTAGTAAGTAGCAAACCAGCATAGGAAAAAGGTAAGAGGAAGATTTTTGAGAACCCAAGGGCTGAGAAAATCTACAAGTTCAAAGAAGATCCTCTCTTTGAGAAAGCACCTTTGGCTATGGAGGCGAAGAGGCAACAATGCATAAAGAGAGCAGAGAGAAGGAAGAGAGAAAAGAAAAGGTTGGAGGAAGCAAAAAGGAAGTTGTAGGAAACAAAGAAGAAGCTAAAATAAGAGTAGGAGCTAAGAAGGAGAGAGAGGGAAGAGAAGCAGATAAAGGAACATAAGGAAGGGTAAGACGTGATCATAGAGAAAACTACACCCATAAAGGTTGATGAGTCAGAACAACGAGAAAATGAAGAAGAGGGCGAGAAGTTGCAGGATTGAGAACTTGCTCAACAAATTGAGAAAATGGTTGAAGAGATGGACACAAAGTTGGCATAGGAGCCATAAGTATAAGATACTAACCTCATGCCAAGAGAATAAGAGGTTGCCCCATAGTCTCCACCACCTCTAGTATAAGAAAAAGTGCTAAGCAAGAAAGGAGAGGTTGTTATCCTTGATGATGATTTGATGATGGATGTGTACAATATATTATTTGATGAGTTGCAGCAAAAGATTGTATAGGTGTAGAGAAATCATTTCCTGGATATTCACGCATCACCTGCATTTATGAAGGAAAGAGTGATTGTGTCAGATGTTAGAAAGCATCCAGCTGCCATGATGGATGCCACTAAGGTTTATGCAAAAGCCACAAGATGAAATCTCAAGTTCTTGTTAGTAGAGAATGATCAGATGGCAAAGGACTTGGAAGTGGCGAGGTAGAGGCAGATAAATCCGTAGGATCCTCTATGGCAATGACGAGGAAAGAGATACTGGCTGAAGTATCGAATCTAGATCACCATGCAGAAATCTTATGACGAATTTGCCACCATGCATAAGGCATTTGTCCATATATATGGTTTTCAGTAGTGGTGCATAAAGATTGTCCAAACTCTGAAGGACATACATGCTACTATTTCACACGTACATGAATGGACGATGAGCTACAAGGAAGCCCCTCTTTGCTTGCATAAGATAATGAAGCCGTGGGCAAAGCTAGATAAAGCACGGATCCGGAACTATGAGCAAATCCCTCCATTGATCAATAGCATTTAGGCTTCCTATGCATGGTTGTTCAAGAGTCTAGATGTCATCGCGAGGACACATAGGATCCCTTCAATCAATTCCCTCACACAAGCCATTGAGAAGATCCAAGTCCAGCTGGAGGTCGATAGGCACATGTAACATTTAATGCGAGAGGCCACCAATGATGACTTGCAACTGAGCACAAAAAACATGCAAACGTACATTGGTATTCCCGCCGTACTCAAGAAAATGCTGCACATGCTTCAAGATGACTTGGACAAAGGTTTAGGACCACATACCCAAAAGCTATGGAGGCAAGAGTCTGTTTCCATAAAGAGATTACCAAACAATATGGGGAAACCATAGTGCAACACCAAGCTTGGTACCAGTTTGTCACCAAAGATCATCAAGAGGATGTTTCTGAGTTGGTCTTTCCCCAAGCTTTTGAGTCATAGTGTTTGTCTTGTTAGGCTGACTCTAGCCTATTTTGTCCCACATGGGTATATGTGGAAAATGTATATTATTTGTAAATATATTTTAAGTGAAATTACAAGTGTCATTAGTGGAATGAGAACAATCACTATGTAAGGTAAATATTTATTTGTAAAGGAGTTGAAGAGTCATGAGGGTAGTCAAAGAGTCAAAGGGGAATGTCAAGGGTCACCCCACCCTTTGTTATAAATAGAACCTCATATCTCAAAGGCGAGGCTTTTTGGAGCCAAGATTTTGGCCTAGCTTAGAGAAGGTTTGGGAGTATTGTGACAAGCCTTGGATTCTCCACAACGTAGAGCACATACACTTCTTTGGAGCAGCAGGCAGTGTTGATTGTAATGTTCCAATATTGGGGCTAGTGGCTGCCAATGGTGTATGTATGGATGGAACTTTCACTTAATAATAATATAATTGAGCCAACACATTTTAATGCATATGTTGTTATTGTAGTTTAACTTACACATTTTCTTATGAACTATTTTGTATGCAATTGTATGAATCTTGTTGAAGGCATGTTGTAGGATCAACCTGTCACTATGGTTTGTGGACTATTTCACTTCCAGCATGTGATTTCCTTCTGCTTGTGTGTTCCTTTCAGGCTGCATACTACTACAAGATTATAAGGGATAGACTTCCTTTTTCCCCTCTGTGTGTTAGAACCCCCATGCATCTCACTTGACTCACTGCAAGGTCACACACTCTCTTCCAACCAAAGTCATCATACTTACCTCTGCGTGTTACTGCAGTCAAGGCACTACATTACCACTCACTGTTGGGACTCCTACTCCAAATGGTATGAGGTCTAGTTAGGGCTTGTTACTCAGGATATTCCCTTGAATGTTGGCGGGTCCAACACCGTCAACATTTCTAGCGCTAGAAGGAGGGACAAATGACAAGTTGAGCCCTCAAAGTATGTTTTGAATCTTTGCACATCCTTCATGACTTACATCATAATCTCAATTCTGACATGCTTTTCTCATGCTCATGATTTTGAAGTATTGAAGGATGTCATTGATGAATTGTCATGAATTAATATGATGGTGAAGGTGGAATAACCTTGTTAAGACATTGAGTTGCCTTTTTAGGTTTCTATGAGAGGAAATAAGTCTCATCAAACGAAATTTCCCGTGGGTTGTTCACTTACACATTCAAAAAGCGCGTTAAGAAATGGTGTCTCACATTGCCTAAAACCTCTATTCACTCTTTCAATCACATGATCAGAGAGTTAGGCCATGATTTCTTTCATTACAACAATAAGGCACTTAATCAAAATTTTTTGGAATTACGCAAAACACTTGATGAATCTGTTGTGCAATTTTGGAAACTCTTTTGTAATCTTACTTTTCAATTCCCAGAAGATGAAGATGACTGGAAGTTTCTGAGAGAAATATTTCAGTATCTTCACATCTCTAATAATCCACATTAATTAGAATCTTTCAAACCTCTCCCAGCATACCTCAGTGTTAGAGCTTCCAAATCTAAGTTGAAAAAGGTCGATGTCACGAGTGACTCTATGTCCTCTTCTCATCAAACAATTCGAGCTCCGCAGGATGAGGTGAGAGAAGTTGTGAATCCACTTGTTAAACTATCACCTCCTCCCACACCACCTACTCTAGATTTCTACAGATTTGGACTGTAACATTTATGGTTGTCACATCATATCATTTTCTCAACCTCTGTCCTCTGGTTCGTTTGATCCTCCGGATTTTGATGTGCTATGTTCATCCATTCCAGATTCCACATATGATGTTCACGAAGATAAATTTATGGATGGTGTTGGTGTTTAAAAACCAACCTGTGCTATCATTTTTGACGAGTATGTGTGGGAATATGAAGAATAAGTTGTGGTGAAGGATGACCTCCTTCTGTCCGCACCCCATCCACTCTATCTTGACATCTTTGTGATTCTTCTACTTTTGGTTTTTCTTGTGAAAATTCACCCCCAAATGTCTCTACTTCCGATCATTCACATAATACATAGGATGTCGGTTTGTCATTTGATTGTGGAGAGGAAATATATTTCTTTCCGAATCCACTTGACCTCTCATATTTCATTTCTGGAAATTAAAAGGGTGAAATAATTTTTTTCATGAACCCCTCTATATGATTCGTTATATCATGAAGATGTCGATGTACATCTCGAATTTTATGATCGTGGCTGTCATGATATTTTTACTCATTCATTTTATCACAATTGTGATTCACTTACTGTTGATATTTCTAAGTCACTGGTCTTTGATGATCTATCTTCTGATGAAGTGGAAACCCCTCAAGCTGTCAAGGCACTTTAGCACAAGCTGATGGTTATGTCAGGTTCTCAAAACCTTGAGATCAATCCCACTTCTGATTAGAAATCTATTGAATCTTCCCAGTCTCCTCACCACTCTCTTGTTCACATTGAAAATCAATCTGATCAACAACTTTCACATCCTCCACCAGAATCACACGATCCTATTGCTCATGCACTGGAGGAGTCATACATAGCAAGCCATGTTGTGAAATGAAATTTTTCTTCTTTCTACATGTTTTCTTATTTGTCAAGGTCAAAAATGTGTACATGCTTGTCATATGTGCGCAGTGTGATACAACACCATGATACGTCTACAGAGTGCCTTTCATGTGCTTTTAATATTTTCTTTTCTGTGTATGCATTCAAACTTCGAATATGTTGGTTTGAATTTCTTTATCTTTCTCGTTTGCTGGTTTTCCTGAATATCTTTCTTGTAAGCTGTGACATCACTTACAAGGGCCAACCTATGTGCCGATGGCTGCATTGGAAGTATCGTTTCACGTGAGTAGGCTCATGCACTGTCTAGCTTAGGAGTAGGAGTATTAGCTTTTTCTTTCTTCTTTTGCTTTTACTTGCTTTTTCTTTCATTTTAATTTGTTCCTTTGCTTGTTTGTTTTTATGCACACGTAGGATTAACTTCCCATGAAACCGTGTTTGGCTTCTTGTGACAAGCAGGGTGAAATACAAGAGGACACGTACAACTATAAACATTTGGTTATCTATTTATTCCCTATCCTTATGAAGATATTGCATTTCTTTCAATCAATGACACCCTGATGGAAAATAAGTTCTTTTCAGAGGGAGTCTTGGTGAAATCACCACACTTACACTTTTAACTAGAACCACCTACTCTTATCGGTTTTCTATATTCGGTTAACCCTTGTCAACTCAGTCAAGTAGAGTAAGGTGAGGGGGGAACCTTAACAAGTATGTCAGAGGTATATATAAACATAATTCTTTGAAGGGACAACCTCTTTTGTTCTCAATAACTCGGGATCCCTCTTTTGCCTCATGAAATAAATAAGTTCTTATGCACAGTTCTTTGAAAAATGAAAAAATAAAATAAAGGCAGAAGAAGAGAAAGGCTTCCTGCGCAAGGAAGTGAAGCAAGTAACTTCACTGGGGTAATGTCCAGGCTCACTGTCAGTTGAACAATGTTTGTCTTCTTAAAGTGACTCCGCTAGGGTACTGTCTAGGCCTATTGGCAGCAGAGCAACACTAGAGATGAAACTTAAACTATGACAATCTATATTACTTGTGCATCAATATACCCCTCATCCCAAATCGAAACAACCTAGTTGACTTGCATTGGTATGTGTGCTGTCGATAAAAGAGAATGGTAGGAACTATATCTTTAACTCAATATAGTGAGGAAACCATGATTATCAAAGAATTGAACAATACTTCTAGAAGGGGTAGACTCACTTTAACACAAGAAAATTTCCACACAGAGAGCTGGAGTTCTACCAGTTTGTCACCAATGTTGTAGGGGATACAACCACCCTCCAAATGTTTTTATACGCTTTGTTTTGGAGCCTCCCTACTAAAATCCCAGCAGTTCATCTAACACTGACCCATGTACTTGTGCTTTCATTGAGTTTTATCTTTTGTTTTATAGCTTGTGTTTGCTTATTTTTTTTTGCTTTCTCACCACAAGCTAACCTCTTGACTTGGTTGCAATTCGGTTCTTGACTTGCCTTAGTGAGCTACATAATCCTTGAGGGAAACCAACCTTGCTCTCCGGAAATGCGCAGTTCAAGCCAACAATGAGCTTAAGCTCCAGAATTTTGGAGACCCAGCTAGAATCCCACCTTTAGTTGGGAAACTGTGCAGAGCATGAGAGCCAACCAGAGCCACTCAACCAAAGAATTGAGCAAAAGATTTCCCTCAGCATTTGCCCGATGCATGAGCTAGTAAGCTACACAGTTCTCCCCGCAATTGTGCAATATCTCTGTGCATGCATGAAAACATTTCCCAAAAAAGAAAAAGCAAAAAATCATCCCTAAAAAATAGGGATATTTTTTAGCAGTCAAAGTTGCACTTGAGTTATTTTTGGAAAATGCTTCCATGTGTCACTTTTTCCTAGATTTTTGGCCTTCGCGTCATAAACCCTATATCGATCAAATCTATTTAATTGATGCTGAAAAAGCTAATTTTCACATTTGATCTTGGAGATATGGCATTCTCAAGGAGATCTAAGAACCTTCAGCACAATCATTACAACTTTTGCGGGTAAGTCTTGCTTTTCTAATCTTTTGCTACTTTTTCCGTCGCTTTTGTTTCCTTGGCTTGTGAGAGTGTTGTTTTGCCTGTTTTATTGAACGACCACTGGCATTTTGATTTTTTTAGCTTGTAGAAGTTTTTTTTAAGTTTTTCATTGCCCTTCCTAAGTGTTGCATGCATAACACAATTTTTTCAATAATGATCATTGTTGCGACGACTCTCTCAATAAGCTTAATTTTTCTTCAGTTTGATCGATTCCTGCACTTGTTTTGATTTCATGCATCATCATCGATTCATATATGCACCAAACATCACTTAAAATTTCAGATCTTCTCGTTTTCATGCTTGCTCTTGGGCAGATCTGGGCTTCCTTGGCCCTAATCTAGCTCTTCCCAAGCATGTACTGCACATTTCTAGATCTCAAGGCTCTGTATTTTCTCCAAGAATTGCACAGAGGCTTCCAAGGCTTGGCTCCAACTACACACTATGTAGATCGAGGAGCCAATCCTGAAGACTTGGCCACTGGGATTGCGCAATATGCAGTCCCAGCCAGCTCAAGCCAGACTGAACTATGCATTGCGTAGTTCCAGTCAGCATCACCTCCCCACTCGCCGCTGGGACTATGCAATGAGTAGATACAACTGACAGTTAGTCACCTATGAAATTCAGAATTGCGCAATACTTCCCAACAATTTCCTAATTTGTTGCTTGGTGTGTTATTTAAGTGATTTTGATTTAAAGCTAACATTTTCATGCCATGAGTGTCCTCTCTATCTCCAAGTACACAGTTGTTGAGCAACTCTTCAACATCATAGGTAACATGGTTTCTAAGAAAGCTGCATCAAAGGATATTGTTGAGAGCAACACTGGGGATGTAGTTGAACAAGTGTCAGTGAACTTTCTAGTTTATGCAGGCACAAAATTGTTCATAGAGAAGGACATGAAGATAACATGGTAGGAAATCAAGGATATCTTCATAGGGAACTTCAAGGAAGATCTATAAGATCGGTAGGTATATGTCAACATCCACTGGTCAGGATTATACAAGGTTGCCTGTAGGTACCCCGCCTTCCCATGTGTGGCATTAATTCACTGGATTGTCTTACATACAGATCCTGAGACTATGAAATTGAGCAGGGCCAATGGAACACAACGTGCCACCTTGAGGATGTGAAACTATCATTAGATGTATCACTTACCACAGTACGTGAACGACATGGATGCAATTTTCTATGCCACCCACAATAATGTGAATAGTAGACACATCATAAAGCACTGGGTGAAAGAGAAGTCGAAGTTCAGATCGACACCCAATAATGTTTACAAGACTAAGTCACTTAGAAAGGCCTATCAACTCTTGATCATATTTGCATGCCGACTCTACGGTCAAGAGAGCATGAAGACCTTTCCGCAAAATTGGGTGGTTGTGTTGGACCAGTTTGCGAATGACGTAGGGCCATTCGACTGGTCGGATCTGTTGGCTCTTTAGCTGAAAGTGCATGTGACTAATGTCCGGATCTCACCCAAGGATGAGAAAGCAAGACTCTATATGTCCTAATACCTACTTGATGCAATCTGTGCCTAACATCAGTTTCCTGTCATGGGTTGGACATGGACACCATTAGAGATTTCCATGAATATTTATTACAAGTTGATTTCCGAGTGCAACTATCGAGGAATCATGGCAATGATATCTAACCATTTCATCATCCTGATTTACAAGTTGATCTTTGAACATGATCCACCTTGCATGTCCCATGAAGCGATGGAGGCATTACTTAACATTGCAAATTCATATGCCTCACTCGGTGGCACCTTCATCAGGTTGTTTGGTGGAGAGAAGCCTCCGCATGTGCTACCAAGGTTTTCCATGGATAAGTTGGTCATGCAAGAGGTTGCATATCACATCTCCACATGTTATCAATAGGGTTGCATAGGAGGAAGAAGGCACCATGGCCTGCTCTTCCTTTGCAGATTGGATTGTACGAGATCAGGAGCTTGAAGGATTGGGATGCCGAGGCCAAGGACTTAGAACAATTTGATTTTGGCACCAAAGGCTATAATCCAGATGATCCCCACTATATTTGCAAGAACCACTGTGCGAAGGTGTATTATCCATGGATCCATGAAAAATTTCATTGGGTAGAGGAAGATCCTTGAAGGTATCGTTACAACTCTTCCAAGCTCAATGAACTGGTCAATATGGCTATAAAATGGAAAGATGCTCTACAAGTAGCAACACCGTAGGAAGAAACAACAACAATAGTAGTAAGCAGGTAACCAACATGGGATAAAGGCAAGAGGAAGATTTTCAAGAACCCAGACGCTGAGCAAAGCTACAAGTTCAAAGAAGATCCTCTAGTTGATAAAGCATCTTTGGCAGTGGAGGTGAAGAGGAAACAATGCATAAAGAGAGAAGAGTGAAGGAAGAGAGAAAAGAAAATGTTGGTGGAAGCAGAAAGGAAGTTTCGGGAAACAAAGAAGAAGTTGAAAGAAGAGCAGGAGCTAAGAAGGAGAGAGAGGGAAGAGAAGCAAAATTAGGAACAAGAGGATGGGCAAGGTGTGATCATAGAGAAAATTACGCCCATATAGGTTGAGGAGTCAGAACAACCTATAGAAGAAGAAGAGGGTGAGTTGTTGCAGTATTGAGAAATTACTCAACAGATTGAGAAAATGGTTGAAGAGATGGACACAGAGTTGGCACAGGAGCCCCAAGACCAAGATACTAACCTCATGTCGAGAGATTCTGAGGTCGCCCCATAGTCTCCACCACCTCCAGTATCAGAACTAGTCCCAAGCGAGCAAGGAGAGGCTATTTTCCTTGATGATGATCCAGTGATGGATGTGTACAATATATCCTTTGGTGCATTGCAGAAAAAGATTGTACACACATAGAGAAAGCATTTCCTGGATGATCACGCATCACCTGCATTTATGAAGGAAAGGGTGATAGTGTTAAATATTAGAAAGAATCCATCTGCCATGGTTGATGCCACTAAGGCTTATGCAGAAGCCATGAGCTCAAATGTCAATTTCTTGTTCACATAGAATGGTCAGATGGAAAAGGACTTGCAAGAGACCAGGAAGAGGGTAGAACAATCCTCATGATCTGATATGGCAGAGATGAGTAAAGTGATATTGGATGAAGTATCGACTCTTGAGACCACCATACAAAAAATTTATGATGGATTTGTCACCGTGCACAAGGCAGTTTTCCATCTATATGGATTTCAACAACGGTACATAAATATTGTCCAAACTCTCAAGGACATACATGCTATTATTGCAAATGTACAGGAATGGATAATGGGATACAAGGGAGCCCCGCTTTACTTGCATAAGATAATAAAGCCGTAGGTAGAGCTAGACAAAGCACGAATCCGAATGTTGATCCAGAATTATGAGAAACTCCCTTCGTTGATTAGTAGCATTGAGGATTCCTATGCACCGTTATTTAAGAGTCTGGATGTCATGGTGAGGAGAAGCAAGATACCTTCAATTGGCTCCCTCACCCAACACATTGAGAAGAGCTAAGTCTGACCAGAGGTCGATAGGTACATGGAGCAGTTAATGTGAGAGGCCACCAACAATGACTTGCATCTAAGTGCAGAAAAAATCCAGAAGTAAATTGGTGGTCCCGCTGTACTCAAGATAAAGTTGTGCATGCTTCAATATCAGTTGGAAAAAGTTTCCAAGACCATATACCCAGAAGTCATGGAGGCAAAGTCTGTTTCCAGAAAGACATCACCAAACAATACGGGCACACCATAGTGCAATACCAAGCTTGGTATCAGTTCGTCATCGAAGATCATCAAGAGGATGTTACCGAGTTGGTTTTTCCCCAAGATTTTAAGTCATAGTGTTTGTATTGTTAGGCTAATTATAGTCTATTTTTTCCCACATGGGTATATGGGGAAAATGTATATTATTTGTAAATATATTGTATGTGAAATTCCTAGTGTCATTAGTGGAATGAGAACAATCACTATGTAATGTAACGAGTTATTTGTAAAGAAGTTGAGCACTCATAAGGGTAGTCAAAGAGTTAAAGGGGAATATGAAGGGTCACCCCAACCTTTGTTATAAATAAAACCTCATAACTCATAGGCCAGGATTTTGGGAGCCAATATTTTGGGTAGGCTTAAGCTTAGAGAAGGCTTGGGAGTATTGTGACGAGCCTTGGTTTCTCCACAGCATAGAGTGAGTACACTTCTTTGGAGGAGCATGCAACACTGTAATGTTCCAATATTGGGGTTAGTGGCTATCAATGGTGTACACATGGATGGAAATTTCACTTAATAATAATATAATTGATCCAACATGTTTTCATGCATATGTTGTTATTGTAGTTCAACTATTTTGGTTACTTTAGCAATGTATGATGTTTACAAAATTTTCACTTAATAATAATATAATTGATCCAACATGTTTTCATGCATATGTTGTTATTGTAGTTCAACTATTTTGGTTACTTTAGCAATGTATGATGTTTACAGAATTTTCTTATGAACTATTTTGTAGGCAATTGTATGAATCTTGTTGAAGGCACGCTGTCAGATTAACCCGTCACTTTGGTTTGTGGACTATTCCACTTCGACCTCGTGATGTCATTCTGGTCATGTGTTCCTTTCAGGTTGCATACTATTATAGACTTCTAAGGGACAAATTTCCTTTTCCCCTCTATGTGTTAGAACCCCCATTCATCTCACTTGACTCGCTGCAAGGTCACATACTTGCTTCCGACCAAATTCATCATACTTACCTCTGCACGCTACCACGGTCAAGGCACTACATTACCACCCACTGCTGGGACTCCTACTCCAAATGACCTGAGGTCTAGTTGGGGCTTCTTAGTAGGGAGATCCCCTTGAATGTTGGCAGGTCTAGCACCATCAACACTATCCCCTGGTAAACTTTTTATCTTAGAGGAATAAATTTATGACTTGTCTCAATTCAGGTTTGACGGTGAGGGAAGTAAACTCATAGCTAAACACATATATGGTTTTCTTGGTTTTTGTAAGTCTCATGAAATCAATGAGGAAGATGTTGTATGTGTGCTATTCACCCTCACCCTTGAAGGTTGTGTTAATCGATGGTGTCATACCTTATCATCTTATTCCATCCATTCATTCGATTAATTCCTTAAGGATATTCATCAAGCTTTTGATAGGTATGATTACCGAGATGTTCTTCAAATGAGTAATCAAATAACAATGTATCTTAATGAATCAATTGAATATTTTTCTAATCGATTCCTTCACTCATATTATGAGTTTCCTAGAGAAGATACAGATTGGGAATTCCTTAAAAGGAGTTTTGAAAATTTGGTTCAAATATATTTACATGATGAGTCTAAACCCCTTGATGATTCTTCTCTCCCAAATTTTGTAAATCATGAGACACCTCTATTTTTAGAGGAGGAAACTACTATCACTTTTTTCCTTGTCCTCATCCTTTTCCGATACCAATTGGGGTGCCTATATATATTAATGATCAATTTGGGAAGTCTTCAAATCCAATTCCTAATCCATCTTCTCAACCATCATCCACTTCCCATAATCTTGATCTGAATGAGGATAATTTGGAATGGTTCATAGAACCTAAGGTGAAGGCCAATCTCGTGATTTGTCAAGATGATATTATCACTCATAACTCCAGTCTCAAATATGATTTGAATCCCTATCATCATCTATCATCTCTTTCTCATGATCCCTTGCCCCTTGATCCACTTGATCAACCTATTCAAATTCCAAGTGGTGATCAGATGCAAGGTAGTCACATTTCACAGGTAGAGAAGAAAAAAAGTGAAGTTTCTTTCAATCTTTCTTCTCTTTTTCAAAGTCCTCCATGTGAATATGGTGTTTCTCCATTCTTGTCTAATATAGAATCTAGTAATCTTGGTAGGCAATCAAACTAAATCAATTTCCCTAATCCATTTAAAGTCTTGAGCAACCATAATTTTTATGATGATGACTCTATTGATGTACATGGTGATGAATTCCCAATTCCATCCATTAATATTTATTTTTCTCAAGAAGATTTTGATTTGAAAGACATAAATCTTGAATCTAATTTGGTTAAAAAAGTGTTCTTATGGAAACTTCTTGTTCAACTCACCATCCCTTGTGCCCTGTTGTTTGTAGTGCATTAACTTGTGATGAAAACACTTCATTATTTTCAAATTCATCATATAATGGGAAAATTTTTGAACTGACACAAGGTAGAGATATCATCCATGATGAGAAAGAAGGTAGGCAAATCATCAAGTATCTATTCCATTCCCTACCATTTCCAGTCTTGCGTGAAGAAAATTATTTATTTCAGGTTACTCATGGGATTTGTCCAATCCATCCATCCTTAGATGTTCAATCAGAAGAATCTTTTGAATTTATTAATCTGTTTGTTGAAAATGCACAGTCGATCAAATCAGTGATGTAGATGGTTACCATCATGATAGTAGCGATCGTGTTGCAATTGGCAGTATTAACTATCCACACACCATGCATGATTTGATTCAACATTCAAAATGTAATTCTACAATCCTAGAAAGTCATGGGACTTGTCAGGAAGTCGAGGCACTCCAACTCTCGTTGATGGTTGTGTCATGTTCTCACGACTCAGGCAAGGTTCCCGAACTAAGTCAGATCTAGATTTTTCCACAAAATTCTTTCCTTTGCATGATTTCACCAAATGGAAATTCCTTCTTGAAAGACTTGAGGTATTTTGGATATAGTTATTTTGATTTTCAAGATTCAGTTTTTGATTGAATTGAAAATTTTGAAAATTCTATTTCAGTTGACTTATCTTCATGCAAATTTATTGAATCTAAATTGAGTTTGGAATGCATATATTTCATGGATGGACAAAGCTATGAAGATGATCATTTTGAATATTATCA
This sequence comes from Pinus tabuliformis, assembly GCA_031772625.1. Taxonomy (NCBI): domain Eukaryota; kingdom Viridiplantae; phylum Streptophyta; class Pinopsida; order Pinales; family Pinaceae; genus Pinus; species Pinus tabuliformis. The sequence goes on from CM062814.1 coordinate 931,954,148, forward strand.
TTGGCCAAAAGATTCAAATCTGTTAGATTCTTTTGAAAATAATCAACTCCTAGTTTTTCTTGTGAAAATTTTGATGCTAATCATTTTCTTCATGGCATCAAATACCCTCTTGAGTGTTAATGAATTCTTGAGTTTTATGGTGAATCAAATTCCTCTTTTCTACCCATTACATCCTGACATTTTTCATGTGTTTGCTATACTGGAATTCTTTTTCAATTATTTTGATGATTGTGATGTCAATTTAGTTTGTAACCAGGTATAAGGAAATGATTTGTCACATTCAATATGCGAGGAAGAAGATTCTAGTATTCAAAAGCATTTATAAATCTATTCAAACTGATCTATCTTTGTTGTCTACTAATTGGGAACCTGTTGTACTGTACAACAACCCCCCCATTTCTAAAAAATATTTACATAAATTTTTTAATAAGAAATGGGTCCCTTTTAAAAATCAACTTAGTTAAGATTTGTGTGTCCACAAATAAAAAGTGGTATTAACCCATCATAAGAAAAAATCCTTATTAAAAGGCTTGATGTAAATGAATCATTTTATAAAGCCTTTTAAATAAAAATAAAGTGTTCCTTTAAGTAAATATTATAAAACATTTCTTTATTACGATAAAGCGATCGGAGATCGCATATCGCAATAACAAAGGAGACACACACAAAAGTGAAAACCTCATCCAATCTCTCCGATACGAAAAGGTAATCGCAATCGGGAAATCGGAGGAAGCAAATGCCAAGCATAATAAAACAAAGCCCCTCAATTCCTCCGATGCGTAAAGCATATTGCAATTGGAAAATCGACGATGTCAATAATAAACAAACACATGAATAAAGGCATGCTCCAAATCCTCGATGCGATAAATAAAATCACAATTGGCAATCGTCAGAATCACATGAAAAAGCAATAAAGCCGGAGCCAAGTCCCGAATGCGATATATTAATTAGGCACGCATCTTGAAAATACATTTAAAATGTTTGCATGCATTGTATCACCTTTCGGTAATCGGAGATATTTAAAGCAATTGTTAAAGCCTTTCCCTTTGACATTCCTGATCACTGATTTGCGATTTATCACCGATCACCGATCAAAGAAATCTAAGGCACGCTTGAAATAATCATTCGGCATATGAGCGACGTGATGGGCATTTAAGATGTTATTTACCACGATTGATAGGTTAAACGACTATTCAATAAAGCAGTTAAGGGCAGATCTTTTATTAAGATTTTATTTGTGGTAATCTTTAACTATATCTCATTATCACTTGCCAATCGATGTAACTCTTTTCATTGTCATATTGGCTTGCAGCAGCATTTCTCTGTATCATGGTTTGTAACTGCTTGTGCAGAATTCCTTCGAAACCAGAAATCCAGAGAAAATGGGGAAGAAAACAGAGAAGTCTGCAACAGCAGCTCCTCCAGTCAAAGATCCAGGACCAAGCAAAAAAAGGATTAATCTTAGATATGATGTGTCTTGGTCTGGGAAACACTAGTTGGGAGAGTATCTATAATTTGATTGAAGCAGAGGAGCCTGAAGAGTTATCAGAAGAAGCCACAGCCGATTCAACTAACAAGTCTGAAAGAACTCTTAAAGAATTGGCCTGTTCCTATCTTCACAGGATAGCAACGCGAGCTAAAATCTTGCCATATACTGACGTGGTAAGATGGGTGGTAGAGAAAATTCTAGTTTCGGACAGAACCTTTTGCACAACTGATGGGAGGATATTCGGCTCGTTTCAACCTGAGGATCTCAGAAAAATGTATCACTTACCTGAACCTGAGAAGCGATACAACAAGGCGTTCCTAGAAGCGTTTGCAAAGGAAAACGACTCAGAGTCAGCCCCAATAAAGCAGTGGAGGCATTTCCCTGAAAAGCACAAGCACGAGTCATTGGGTAAGTACTCTGTCGACTCATTGGCTTCCCCTTACTGTTATGCTGGAGCTATGATGTGTAGAATGTGGGGAATACTTGATTCTGCTAAATTCACTATAGAAATGGTCCCTTTAATGGAGGATGCAATCAATGGTTATGTGATGGATTGGGTGAATATTTTGTCAGATAAACTAGCCACAACAATTCTAGAGTACAGAAAAAATGCACATCAAACTACTAGGACCATTCCCCCATTCTATTACAATGCATATATTATGGATACTGTTTGTTTCAATTCTGAATTTCCGTTACTCAGATGGAGATGGAATCCCCAAGACCCTAAACCAATCCATATTTATCATGAGCAGTTATGGAAGGCTCATTACAAAAATCATCTGTATAAAATTTGCAACAGTTTTATTTTGCCTGTTTATTACTCTATTTTTAATAAGCCTGCTCCCAAGATATCCCAGGAAACAAAGACGGACTTGATAGCAGTAGGTAGTTGGTTCGGTGAGGAAAAAGTTACTTATATAAGGCTTTTTGGTAGCCTTACTAAACCTCATGTCCTTCCCCTGTATGTGCCCAATAAACTATTAGCTCGGGAATTGGCTTATCAAATAACAATAGATGGGACATCAAAGACCTTTAGAAATTCTAAGAAATAGGTATGGCCTATATTCCCTTTACGGTGCGGCGTTTTCACTCTTCATGATTATAAGCACACAGAGAAGGAGACAAAAAAAATACAAATGCTGAAGCTTGCCACAGTTCCTAACAGGCAATATGATCCAAGAAAGGTTGCCTATAAGGTTCTTGAACAAGCAAAACTTGCCAAATTTGATCATGAAGAAGATGACTTCGATGATCTATTTGCCTCAACTAAATAATTATTCCTAGTAAAAAGATTGGCTACAATCAGATATCGACATGAAGGGCTAGAAACGTTTAATAGGCTTAGAGAACAAAGGTTGCAAAATCTGCCTTTAGACCTATTAGCCACAGTCCCTACAGTTAAGCCATCTAGTCAAGCTGAATAAACAGTTATTGTTAAGACCCTTGATGTGGAAAAGGTCTTTGAGAAAGAAAAAGTGTCAGATCAGGAACAAGAACAAGAAAAATATAGTCAACTCATGGATACAGATACTCACATTGATCCCAAACTACTCAAAGAATGGCAACAATTTGATTAAATCATAAGTAATATTGAGAGCTTACAGGGATTTAGCATGCCTGAAGTAACAACCGGTCACAAGACAACAACTAATACGATTCCAACTGAAGGAACCAGTGGCCCACCCATGACTCAAAAGGATATAGAGATAATTCCAGAAAACCCATCCGATGAAATCATTCTACATGTAGAAGAAATACCACCTTTGGATGTCTTCTACAACCCTAAGCATAGGGTTGTAGTAAAGAGACAAAGGAAAAAGAGAAAGCTTGATCAATCTTCTCTTTTCCCTGCATAGATGGAAATAACTAATGTGGTACGGAGAGAGGAAGTCAATCCTTCTGAAGACCTTACTAAACTCTCTCAGTATGATGGGGCATACTCGGCAGCTACTATGGACAAGGCATCAGAAGTGAGCAATTTGCTTAGAGAAAAGGATCATACAATTGTTTCACTGGAGGCACAGGTATCTAATAAGCAGCAAAGGATAGAGCAGTTAGAACAACAGTTGGAAGCACAACCATAATAATAAAAAAGTTAAACGAGCAATTGCTCAAGGAGAAGTAGAGAATAGATCAAAATGCGGTTCAGAAACAAAAGGAACTATCCTTAGCATTGGCTAAGCTGAAGACAGTGAATGAACAGTTGAGCAAAACAAAAGATGAAAAAACCACTCAACTATCACTACAAATAGAAAAGTTCAAAAGATTTCCTCAAGTAGGAGAGTTCAAATCAGAAGCTCTCCAGATTAATAAGGCATTAACTAATCAATTGAACTTGCTATGTCATAATATCTCTCTTGCTCAGTCCCTCTGTGAAATTTCTTCATCAATGATTGATAAGTCAGTCGATGCAAGGAAAAAATTGGAGTAGGCCGATGAAACACTAACAAAGTTTCTTTCTTGGCAAGAAACCAAGGAAAGACAAGCTGCAAATCTGCCTCAAATTCTGGAATCACATAAGGAAATTCTGTTCCTAGAATGGCAATCTCAACTGATGAAAGCAGAGAGGGAAACTTCAAGATGCAGATCGGCGACTGGTAATCTGATTGAATTAATTAATGATACTCTTTATTTGTCTAATTTAATTTCAGAATGCACTCCAAGGAAACTACCATCAGCCAAAGCAGTGGAGCGGACATGCAAATAGGAACTGGAAAAGAGGGAGAGATTGATCGCAGGCATTCAAAGTTTAACATGGGACACCTTTTGGTTCTTCTTGGTTAAACCACATAGTCAAAAGGCGGCAATGAAATGTTTAACCGATGCAATTGGTTACATGATTCCTGAAATTAATGATGCCATATATTCTGCCCAACTACATTCACGTATGAGTCACCCTCCAGAACTGCAACCAATGCTTGCCATATGCCAGTTCAAGCCAAAGGATAGTCAAACAAAATAGTGAATCATTCTTACTGACTGTAAGAATGTATATTTCAGGGAGATTTTCATGATTTGGTTATACTAGCTCACAACATTTTTATTTCATAGTTAGTTAGTTTAGAAAGTATTTATAGACCCTTTCATGTTTTTGGAAAAGGTCCTCAATTTTTGTATTAAAACTTGGATCGGGAGTTTCACTACTGTGCTTCCGATATATATATATATATATATATATATATATATATGAAGACTGGACCTATATTCTAAATTTTAATGAAGAATACTTTGATGAGATATGCACTATTGCTTTTTGTGAGAGTATTTCTAAGTTGAAAGACGGGATCTGAATGCGATTAATATTCAAATTACATATAGTACTATTATCTATGTCTTTGCTTCATTCTTTTATATGAGTCAACGTTTATTCATTTTGCTATCATTGGATATATGTATGTGCTTTTATAATAGTCCTTTAGCTTATCACTATTGAATGTTTAAGGATTGTTACTTTTTTATTCATATTTATGTCAATGGTATATAAAGAATAGTGTAATAATGTTTTAATTATTACTTTGTTCAACTACTTGAACAAAGTAATTATCATATGAATGAATTTTTTTGTTTATAAGTGGAGTCATCTATATGCCTACTTGTTAATAAGAATTATCAAAAGTTGCACTAAAATGGAGATTTCCCGGGATAGATTAGTTGTTTATATTTTTGCATTTTAGAATAAATCATCCATCATTACCATTAGATAATAGAAAATCAATCACTTATCCATCCTATTTACAAATCATTGGGAAACTGGTCCCATTATATCCAGTTGGAGCCACCACACCAAACGGAAAAGGAGCTGCCTTTAAGGTCCGGACCAGGTGGTTTTCCCCGATGTCGATGCAACGATTTTCAAGGCATTAACAAAACCTTATGTCTTAATTGGTCCATCTGATCATAATGTTGGTCTTAGTAATTGCCATTCAATTTTTTATTTTCCCTCTAATGTATATGATGATAGTCGTTTTACACTAATTGATCTTTATGATTTATCATCTCACTACTCATATTATTGCCAAGCAATTAAGGAATTTCAACCACTGTTGATGGTTGTGTCAGGTCCTCACAGTCTCAATAAGCCTTTTGAATATGATCAAATTTATTTTCCCTTACAATATTCTCATTGTGATTCCATGCCATCAATTGAAAAATTATCTTCTCATAGATTTCAAGGTTTTCAAAATGATGATTTTGAATTTTATGATTCAATTTATGATCAGCTAAAAGCATCTTACTTAGCAAGACCATTTGTTAGTAGCAAGTATCAATCTTTATTGATGTTTTCTAAGCAAGAAAAAACAAATGAATATACATTCACAAGAAGTTTCAGAGGTTTGTTTAATTATGATTTCAATCGAAAAGGTAAAGTGGAAAGTTGGTTGTTATTGCACATATTTCTACATATAGCAAAGACCTTCTATCATATGTGCAAGATATTCAAGTTCTTATATTTTATTTTGCAAATTATTATATAGCGGTTTTAATCGATCTTATCTTTGTGTTTGCAGGTCAGGAAAAACGATGGCTACATTGGAAATTCTATTACACTTGACCTCGACATTCCATATGGTTAGGTTAGGAGTAGGTCTAGTTTCATTCTAGTTCCCTTTTCACTCATCCTGGAATTGCTCTCCATCTAGTCTCTGCATTTGTTTTGTTTTCTTGTTTCTATTTCACATTTTGCATTCAGTTCAACCTCCATTTGTTGTGATCGTTTGATCTTGTTTACATAGATTCAAAGTCACTTTCTCACACATGCTCAATATTTTTTGAATCTATAAGCACACTTCTTTCATGCAAGCTTGAAGAAGCATAACACAATACATCAAGAAGGTGTCAATACAATGTACAACCCATGTCAATAGCTAGTGTGCTCTTTTATTGGCAGTTTCCCTCACTTTGGTCTCATTCGTACTTCTATTCCAGTGAGTTTTCCCAACTATCGCTTTTAGTGCACCCTTTCTTTCACAAGTGTCGATTTTATGTTCACGACTGTTGATTTTTCTCATTTTCACTTCAATAAGTGTCATTTTCATGTTATCTTTTCTCTGGAATGTGTCTCTTTCAAAATCATTCACATTTTTCAAGTGTCGTCTTCACGTTTTCCTCCTGTTGCAAGTGTCACTTTTATTGTTTTCACTCCTGCATGTGTTGCACCTTTGCATATCACCAAAGTTATTTCTGGCACACTCTTCTACATTACATGGTCCTACATATAATTGGAATATGCACTAGACACATTCCTACAACTTATCACACCTTTTGGTCACAATCATCACTTATGTCATAACTTGTGTTCTAAGTGTTGTAATGTTTCATTTCAATCGTTACACTTAGAAATAGGAGTCACTTTGTTGTTGTTTTAAGATGTGACTGTTATTCATGAGTCTTGTGCATTCACTTGGCTTTTATAGATGGCATTTATGTGTGTGATCCATGTTTTAGTCTTGTTAAGATGCTTTTTGTTTCTCTTACTCTAATGGTCCCACACTTAGCCATTATTGAGCTCATCTTGGTCATCCTTCTTAGTGTAAATTGTGAAAGTATTAACCCTCTAACTAGGTGATGATATTAACTTATTCATGGGCCTCGATGATGCAACCTTATTTACCAATATCAGTGCATTAAATCCTCCTCAAGGTTGCCTTAAAATTACTGCATATTAAGAACCTTCCAAGGACAATCATGTAACCCTTCTTATTCTTACTGACTCACTGCACTAAGTTTTAATCTCCTCTGCCTTGCATGCCACATAAAGCACTCCCAACTAACAACATGGATTCCTTCCACACTCTTGTAGAGGAAAATTATGCATTACAATGACCTTCCTATCATCACAAAGCAATGAAAACCCTCCTAGGCAAGGTGGATTTCTTGTTATGCCCCCCCTCAATGAAAAGTACCTTCCAAATGGTGAAGCACCCACTTTTGAGTTAAATAGTATAGTCTAGAAGGAAAAGTGCATTATAAATCAATAATGGCCCCTTGTTCATTCAAATTGTTCTTACCCTTGAGCTTACTCCCAGTGCATGACGCACAATGAAGCATCATTGAGTCCACTTCCCTCTTCCTAATGTGTGATGTGCCTAAGCCTCATCCTTGAAAAGTATCCCTCAACACATGACACATTCTAAAGAGATAGTGGCCCTTTGACTAGTCAAACTGTGCTTTCCTAAAGGCCTCCTCCTTTCAACCAGTGCATAGCGCAATCTTAAGCCTTAAGCCTTCATCCTTCCCTCTTCCCCTTGTGCTCTACAATGAACACTTTCCTAAGCCTCTCTTATTCAATGCAAGCTATAGTAAAAATGCTCAAGGAGGCCATCTCTTAGCCTTTGACCAGTCAAACTGTGCTTTTGAAGTCTTCTCCTCTTTCATTCTTAGGTCATGGCACAGTCTTAAGCAACAAGCTCACCACCTTGTCCCTTCAGCTTCCCCACTGCGTTGGACCAATGAGAACTCCTCTTCATAGCACGTGGCATAATAATAATGAATAGTGGAGCCTTCCTAAGCCACTTTTGAGTTTTACTACACCCTCCTAATCAAGCCTCCTACTTTCAACTCTTCCACAAGCCTATCATAAGCAGTTCTTTCCCTGAGCTAGGTAGTGATAGAATAAATGATTTTAAGATTGATTTTGCTTTGCCATGGATGATTTTAATTGGTAGGATAACCTTCCTAGCATGACAAGATAATTATTAAATAAGATAGCAATGAGAAAGCAAATAGAATCACTTGCAAATAAGAATCACATAGGAGAAACATCATGAAAACATGAAGCAGATCTTAGACCAAGACAAAAAGAATACATTTCATGATGACTCAAAGGAATCCAATACCGACTCAAGAACCTTTGGAGGGTGAATGAAGAAAAAAGAAGATATTCCATGACGATGAAGTACTGATCATATCTTCCATCAAGATTAAAGACATAACAACAAGGAGAACGACTTGGCAATACCACCTCATCATGAATTCGATGACATCATTTTCCAAGTTGTGACTTGTACAAGTGTCATCACTATGTCATCTATGTCCATGTGTCTTGCCACATCATCATGTGGAATTTGATGATGAATTTACAAGGAAAAGGACAAAATATAATGTGTGGAAGTCAAAGAGTCATATGTGGAATATGAAAAGTCACTTAATCATATATTGATAAAAGAGTCTTTAGAGAAGTCCAAAAGTCATGTAGACGTTCAAGGGTTATGTATATAATCTCTTATGTTATTCATTGAAACTAAGGAAAACCTTTGTGTTATGGTGGTTGGGCCGGTACTCTAGATGGGGCTGCTACTCCAAATGGTGTGAGGTATAATTGGGACTTCACATCAGGGAGACCCCTGTATGTTGGAGGTATCCAACACAATAAAAAACCCCTCTAATAAGATTGTTACAACCAAAACACTCAAAATATGCACCAATTAGCACTAGAAAATGAATTAGAATTTCTAATAGTATAAGAAGTTGCAGGAAATTTAAAACAACCTTGTAAGACCAAAAACTAAACGATCGGATGACTCCTTCCTTGTCACCCCTCAAGAAATTTTTTCTATCAATGAAATAGTTAGGTTGTTTAATTGAAAAATCAGAAAATATAATAATAAAAAATGACAACTCAGAAGTATAACATAACTCTCTTCAGTTTTTCATATCCCTTCCTTAAAAGAACTCTTTCTCCTTATGTATTATTTTTCAAGTAATCAAAAGATAACTGCTTGTTGTAGCCACTACAACACCACCCAAAATTTTTACCCCATATGTGTAAAATTTTTGGTCCCCCATACTTTTTCCACCTTTCATATTTTTCATCTCATTCCATGCCCTTTTAAAATAGTCCTATCATTATCAAATGTGTTCACTAGTTTAATATTCACTATAGGTTGTTCCCAAATAACCCTCATCATAGCCTAAATTACACGAGATACACTTTATTGAAACTGTTAATCATATATATTTTGGGAATATGCTTGTTCAGGTAGATTTTTGTAAGTTGAATAACCAAGGTTAATATGTCTCCAAGATCGTGGTGTCCTTCTGTCATTGTTTATAGGTGTGGTCAGATAAGCTTGATGTGGAGGTGGATCTTGATGGAAAATTAGTGGCTCTATTAGGTTTGAAAACATTCTCCAAAACTACTTTGAATTTGTGTTGGGAATTTTATATACCGATTGAAAATCATGATCAGATTAAACTTCTTAGTAAGGCATGCAACAATTTGGACACAATTCAAAAGAGTGTAGAGGAGAAGATGACTATTTTTGTTGAAGCATCTGAAGCAAGGGAATCCATGAATAGTGATAGAGAATTGGTTCACCCTATTAAGAGATTGACTGTGCTTGATGGAACAAGGAGGTTTGTTATAGCTGCAACCTCTTCTCACAAGGAAGAGGTTGAAAATTTGAGAGGGTACTTTGAGAATGTAGATCGTACATAGGGGAAATTTGAGGAGACATTTTGGGGACACATATCAAATTTAGTTAAGCTTTCTAAGGAAAGTCCTCATATTTTGGTACATGCTTTAAGGAAATTATTGATCAACAACTAGCAGAGGAGGCAATTGAAGCTAAGGGAGCATATCACAATAAGGAGGTTTAGTCTAGGAGCGAATGAATGACCAGTGAGAGTGCTACAAAGACAAATGTTATGAAGAGATTGGGAAATATTTTGAGGCACAATTTGAAAATTTTCTCTCAATGCTTACTTTGAGGATTTATAGGCAGCATTAGAAGAAGCACACGTGGTTGCAGATGAGCTCGCTGATATCTATGACTTTGTGCCAACCTATTTTCCTCCAAGATTTCAACTTACGATGCAATTTTATGCTGATAGATTCATTTGAATTCTAGGTTGCTGAGTGATAGAGAAAATGAGTTGTCAAACATGGATTTTTTAAGGTAACAAGATGGGTTGTTAAGTACCAAGATCTCCTTGTAGGTTTGGGTGTGGACAATTCTTTATCTCAAGTATGTGCTGAAAGTGGTGTAATGGACCATCTCATGAATTCCCATTTCGATCATAAGCATGATATAATGCATAAATGATAATCAAACATATTGGAAGAAGATAAAGGCCACCTACCAAAAAAAACATAAGATGAGAAGCTATACACTCTAACAATAGTTGACTTATTTAGAATTCTTGGTGAAGAAGTGTAGATTATGTGAGAAAATAACACTTATGTTATGCTATATAAGATAACTCTTTATGTATTTAAGAAACAATAGATTTTTAGGTAGCTGAGAGGTAAAGTCTTATGGATCTAGTCACTGAAATTGGGTTGGAATCATCATGCACAATGGTTTATTTTGAATATACATGCAAAGCCTTTCTTGAAGTAGTGGAGGTAAAGTGGAACCCACAAATTGCAAATCACACATTATATATGTAGAGTATAATGAGATTACAAGTGAAATATGTGATCGTGATTTATGACTGTGACTGTAATTTGTAACAATGATTTGCAATTGTTACTGCAATTTGTGACTCTGACCTGTGACTCATTGCATATCCAAACTGCGATTCCCATTCTCAATCTGCGACTATAATTTGTAACTACAATCTACGATTGCGATTTACAACTGTGACTACAACTACAATCTACCGCTACGATCCACGGCTAAGCTAATCACAATATTCCTTTATTGCATCGCAGATCAACGTTATAGGTGGTTTGAATTCCCCCCTAATATTTAGTTTGAATTATATGATATTGTAAATATCCTTTGTCATGTTTATGAAAATAATAAATGTAAACCCATGTCAAAGGAAATATGAGTTGAAAACGTCATGAGGAATATAAAAGATCATGGGGAAGGTGAAAAGTCACCTCCCCATTTGTATAAATATATCCTCATGCCTCATTTTAGAAGGAAGGTTCAACACTTGATCTATGTTTGCATTTAGATAGTTTTTTGTGCTTTAGGGAGCTGAAAGCATTATGCTTTTGGTAGGATTTAGTCTGAGTTGTAGTGAGGCTAGGGCTTGATGTTGGAGATGATATGAGGAGACCTCATTCCACTATTGGGATTTGATGGGATTGTAGCACATGTAATTAGATTTGAATAATATTATGAGAAGCTTTTCCATTTATACATCGATTCCTGTGTACTTTCATGGTGGTTATAATGGCTATCCGGTATTTCCATTGTGTGTGCATGTGTGATTGCATATTTGTTGCATGTTAATGAAATAATTCATTGATATCACTTGTATGTTTTCTTTTGAATCTTTTCTTTCATATTCCACGCAGATGCTAGTAACTAACTGTGAACTATTTACGATTAACCTCTAGTACTTTCTTACTAGTATGTTTCATATGGTCTTAGCTAACTGATTCCTATTGAGGTATACTCTTCTCATTGTTTTGCTACCTTGTTCTTGTACTTTGTTTTGTAATTTTGTCAATGGTGGGTTGAATTAATCCTCATTCTCTAGTAATTTCACACTCACTTTCACCCTAACATATTTTCTTTTAACATCCAAGAGAAAGCATACATGGTGGCAGTTGGGTCCACATACTAGATGGGGCTCCTATCCTAAATGTGTGAGGTCTTATTGGGAGTTCACACCAGGGAGACCCCCTAATTGTTGGTGGTACATTTTTCCTCATCAACACTACCTCAAATTATTTTTCTCAATTGGTCAAGTTCCCATCATTAAAGCACCTTTTCTATTGAGAGGTCACAGGTTCAATTCTATAGACACCCTCGGGGTTAGTCTCCATGTTTGAGTTGACAGGAATTGATCCCTTCAGGTGGATTTTCCCAGTATAAATATTTCATGGACATAGAGACCACTAATCTCCAGGGATCCGTGAACCACATTAAAAGAATAATCAACTTCTTTTAAAGTACTTAATCAATTATTTTCTTTTAATTTTGAGAGAAAAGGGTCAATTAAATAAATTATATATTTTAAAACTATTTATGAGTAGGTGGGGCCCCACTAGTGTCATATCCATCAAATATTATTAGACATAACCTTGTGAATCCCTCAATAAAAATATAACTATCATGGAACCATAATAATTTTACCATCCATTATTAATCATAACATGAAAATGCCTTGCCCATCATCAATCATAACATTAAAAGCCTCATCCACACACACACACACACACACACACACACACACACACGTGTGTGTGTGTGTGTGATGAACATAAATAATAACATAAAAAGTCATCAATATCCATACATTTAATCAACCTTGTGTCTCCCACATGTTCATGTTCAAAAATATATATAACTAAAAATGAGTCTGCTGCCATAGTTTATGTTTATACTTAAGTCTAAAAAGCAAGTAAAAATAAAGTCAAACTAAAGTCCCAACCAAGATAGCTCTGGATCCCTGTGTGAAGCCATGACTTTTTCTTCTTAGCACTCCTATTTCCTTCTTGTATCTTAGGATGAAAGTTCAGGAATGAAATTTCTCTTGATCCCCCATTATCAGTTTTGGGAGTGTTGGTGCGAGAATGGGAAGAGGTGGCTTCAATAGAAGAGAGCATAGGTAAGGAAATCATATGTAGCTTTCCTCTTTTTATTTGTGAAGGGGATATAAAAGGTTGTTGTGTAGAGGATGCATAAAATGTGACAAAGTAGATGGAATTTGAGGTACAACAACAAGGGGTGGAATTCCATAATGGGAAATAGAAGGCCAAATGGTAATCCCATAGGCTGTTGTGAAGAAATTGGGATCCCATCCATCATGGATTTGGGGCTGCTGCTATGGAAGTGGATTAGGCTTAGGAATATCCATGATGATGGGATGTGAATGAGAGGAATTATGTGATACCTGAAGGCCGATAGGAGTTCCTCCTAAATATAAGTGATCATTCTAAATCAACTAAGTAAACTCATATGAATCTACATAAAAATGAATAGAGAACCTTATAATTTTGTTTCTATTTTCATACCAAGTCACATTGGCTCTTATTCCCTGTCCTTTTTATTTCCTAGAGAACCTCTATTGAAGAAACTCATGTATGCATAAATAAAAAATTTAGTCATGACAACAAACATCTTATTCACATGATAACTAAACAAATTAAAAAATAACCCGCATAGCTCTTATCTCACATAACAATTAGGGTGCTTGAAATAAAACATGATCAATGGAAAGGTACAAAAGGATAGAAATTTAATATCCATACATGTGTATGAAGGTGGACTAATTTATTGACTGTTATTTGTATGAAAATGAAAGGCACAATAGCAATAGAATAAACAATTATGAAAGGGAGTGAAATGAATACATAAATAGATGAATAGATGAAAGGAATATATAACTTCAAAGTCATTGTTATAACTTGCATACAAATATTGAGAAAAAGTGAGTGTAGTAAGTAGGTCGCATGAATAAGTGGGTTGTTGTAAGCTAAAGTTATTATTATGGGAGAACCAAACCTCATATTTTAACAACGTGTGAACTTGGAAAATAAATTGTTAATTATTTGATAATGGGTATATGAAGCAATGATGCAAGATGGCATGAGATGAAGAGGGATGTATAATAATGATTTTGAGGCAGCAAAATACAACTGAGTAAAACACATTGAATATAGTTCGCATAACTTTCATGATATTTATGAAATTGGAAGATGACATTTCCATGCCCCTTTTAGTGCTTAATAGATATAACTAGCAATATGCAGAGAAGTATTAAAGAGCAAACAACAATGGTGCAAGCTGAGCAAATATGACCATTGTAAATGATAGTTTCTTCAAAAACTCATATTGGTTGGTACTTACTAATTCATGATATAATGGGTTCAATATGGGGTTTTTTAATTTATTTTCTCACATTACTTTTGACAAATTGATATGTTTTATGCATGGAAAACATAGAAAACAAGGTTGGGTGCACATAATTCATAAGGTAAGTTTCTTGCCCGAGCAATATTGTTTTATTTTGAGAAGAAAACCCTCATGCAAAAATAAATACTGTAATGTATACTCAAAGAAAGACATGATAGAGGGGAACCAAAGGATGGTGTTGTCGCTGCGGAAAAAACCCTCCAAATGTTTTCCTACACTTGAATTTTGGAGCCTACCGATGACTTTATGATTTGTTATTTAAAGTTTCCCCATTGTTGCTTCATGATTGGTCGATATTGTGCTAAGTGTTTAAGTTTTCTGCTGAGATTCTAATTGTCAAAAACACTTTCTTACACATGCTCATCCCTTGATGTATCCATAAGAACACCCTTTCTAGAAAGCTCTATCACCAATGTTTACCCTTGAGAATAGCCATTACACAATTCTTGAAAGTAAGGCTCATTCCGTCTCTAGGAATAGTGCCTACACAATGTTTAGTTACAATATTTGCACCGTCCCTGTGGATAGTGACTACGAAATCCATAGAGACACTATGTTGTGCAATATATGCCAACGGTCAGTTGTCTATATCACTTAAAAATCTCTCTCTCTCACTCTTGGTTGCATTGTATCACCATTTCAGTGAGTTTTCTCAACTGTCACTTTTGAACACCTTTACTTTCGCAAGTGTCACTTTCAATTTCAAAATTGTTATTTTTTCTTTATTTCACTTTAAAAAGTGTCTCCTTTTATTTTTCTATGCTCTGACATGTGTCGTTTTCACTTTTTCAAGATTTTGTAAGTGTTGTTTCCACTTTTCTTACTGTCACAATTGTAACTTTTAAAATTTTGTACTCCTGCATGTGTCACACTTTGGTGCATCACTAGAGGCAACTCTTTCACACTCTTCTGCACTAACTAATCATGTATATCATAAGAATATGTGCTAGAAACTCTCACACAACTTAGGAAATTTTGCGGTTTCAATCAACGCTCTTGTTGTAACTTGTATTTTGAGTGTTGTAAAGTGATGTTTCAACTGTTGCACTTAGAATACATGTTGAATTATTGTCGCTTCAAGGTGTGCATGTTGATTTTGGATGTTTGGCATCCTATTGAATTGTGTTCATGTCATATGAGTGTGAAATCACTATTCCAGGTATCGTTTGCATGTCTTGTTATCTATTGTCTTATTGATACCACACTTAGAAATTTTGGAGCTTTCACTGTATTTGCAACTTGCCCAATATTTGATCAATGTTTCTAACCCTTGGAACTATGCATTGTGTAGTCCTAAGCCACAGTGAAGCACCCTCTTCCTCTTGAAACTACGCATTGTGTAGTCCTATAGGACAATCTCCCTCCGCTAGCAGATTGAGCAACCTTGAAGCCTAAGCCATCAATCTAGCTGATTAACCTTAACAACTATGTAATTCGTGTTCTCTCTTTCCCTGGATTGCATATTGCATAGTTATAGTGGGTAATGAGGCCTCACTGTGTCACTAAATTGCCCAAATGTGAAATTTCCTAAGCATTCCTTTCAGTTATTGTGCATTGTGTAGTTTCAGTGAGGAACCCCACCTCCTTATCACTCTGAGGTGCTCAACTGCATAATTATCTTCAT
The DNA here is from genome assembly GCA_031772625.1 of Pinus tabuliformis. Taxonomy (NCBI): domain Eukaryota; kingdom Viridiplantae; phylum Streptophyta; class Pinopsida; order Pinales; family Pinaceae; genus Pinus; species Pinus tabuliformis. The sequence goes on from CM062814.1 coordinate 931,970,082, forward strand.
TAGGTGGGACTCCCACTATAAATTGTGCGGTTCCAGTGAGAAAGGGATCACTTTTAGGCCTATAAAGTCCTCAACTATGAAATTCATTGAGCCTATTGTTGGTATTATGACACAGGTTTTGTCCTTGATGACAACTCACTCAAATAACAGATCACAGTTCAGGCTCTCAGAATGAAGGAAAAAGAGATATACGCAAGTTCCTCTTAACCAAGTCATGTATACATGTGGGATCGCAGATCAAAAGGCACATATATGTATGCACACACTTTCATGCAAGGAAAATTGCGTACATGTGGGAAAACTTATTTTTTGGACCATGGTATCTCATCCGAAGTGTTGAACCCAGGTATTGGGTCCATGGTATTGATTCTCTATGGTTTTGGACCATGGTATTGAGTAAGGCCTAAGACTATAAAAGGGGAAGGAGATCATTAGGCAAATGCATTCACTCAAGCATTGAATATCTTATGAAGAGCAAGATCTAGAATACTGGTCTTTGGGTTATGGTTCATAGCTGGATCTGAACCAAGGAGGAACCTGAGCGATAGAAGAAGGATAAGATCTATTGATGGGTCAAGATCTTAAGGCTTGAATAGTAATATCTATATGTGATTTTGATCTATTATATTTGGTGCATGACTTGATCTATAAATCTAATAATTTGGGTATAATTGATGTTTGAATAAGTGAAAAGGGTAAATTATCTTTTATAGATCTGTACGCAGGTTCGACATAGCAGAGGTGCATATACACGCTGGTTCAGTAAGTCAAAACAACGTATACGCTGGTTGGCCTTAATACAGAAGTGTATGGATGAAGGTTCTACATATTGAAGTAGCGTACGTCTCATGAAATATGTTTTAGCCACTTCTGTTTATTACTGCAGTGTTCTGGGTTCAGGATTGGTTTTTGGTTACTGTTAATGTATTCTAGTTACAACATTTAGAGAAGTAATTGTTTGATTCAGTTTTGATTGAAGCAAAGGAGATTGGTTGATGTAGATGTATTTGATGTTTGATTATTGTTATTGATGGATCTAGTTTTAAAATTTATGAAACATGGTCCCTGGAAGAAAATAGAAGGTTGTAGCCTTCTGTAGGTCAGCACCTACGTACTAGTACATCAGCTAGTACAAGAGATAAGGGGGTTGTAACTCCCTTCCAGGAGAAGCTGGAGAATGGGAGAACGTTGTAGCCTTCTGCAGGTAGAAGCCTACGTACTGGTATAAGACTGCACCAATACAAAAATATTGTAAAAAGAAGTTTCTTATTAAAAGAATATAGAGACGAATTGTAGCAGGTGGTTTTCACCCACATTGGTTTTCCACCTTATATCTTGTGTCCATGTGTGTGATGATCTGTTCTTTTTTACTGCACCTGTTTACTGTTCTTATGATTAATGAAGTTCTGATGCACTGATTAAAGATCAACATTTAATGAATCATAAGTTTACTGATATACACTGGTTTCTTTAGACACAGTAGCGTATATATGCAGTTTCCTATAATTGAAGTAGCGTATAAAAATCTGATTGTGAAATGAAAAATAATTGATTTGATAATACTGATTCACCCTCCCTCTCAGTATTATTTCCAACAATTGGTATCAGAGTAGGTCCTTTAGAAGAAGCTTGGTCACTTGAAGGAAGGTCTATCATCATGAGCAACTACGAAAAAGAGGCATCTATCAGGCCACCAATCTTTGATGGGAGCAACTTTGTCTATTGGAAGGTAAGAATCACATCCTATCTTCAATCTCTTGGTACGTAAGTTTGGCATATCGTGGAAGCAGGATACACATTTCCATCAGCAACTCCTACAAATACAACTGGTAAGAAGTAGTATGAAACAAATGCAAACGCTGTCAATACTCTATTAGGGAGTTTATCTCAATTAGAATTCGTCAAGGTTATGCAGCTCAAAATCACAAAAGAAATATGGGACAAGATCGTTCTGAGCTATGAAGGAAATGATCAGGTAAAACGTGCAAAACTACAAACTCTCAGAATTCAATATGAAAATCTCAGAATGCACAATGATGAAAGTGTGGCTAATTATTTCTTATGTATACATGAGATTGTTAATCATATGAAAAACTTGGGTGAAGAAATAAAAGAAGTTACTTTGGTTGAAAAGGTGCTAAGATCCTTGTCTAAGTTTGAATCAAAAGTTTTTGCCATAGAAGAAAAGCAGGATCTACAGAGCATTACCATGTCACAACTGCACGAAACCCTAACTACTTTCGAAATGAGAAAAGGGGGACCATCAGACAGGAGAGAAGCTACATTCAAGGCTTTAGGAAATTACAATGAGTCAGGACATATGTCAGAAGGAGAGGAAGAATCAAACTTTGTCAAGAACCTTCAACGGGGTTCTGGAAGATTCAAAGGTAAGCTACCTTTCAAATGCTTTGCTTGTGGAAGAGTCAGTCACTATGCAGCCAAGTGTCCTCATAAAGATAAGCTTGACAAAGGTAAGGAACTAGTTAGATGGAACATAAAACATAATGTAAGTAAGAAGAGCTATTATACTCATGAAGACAATGATGGATTTTCAATTAGTGATGAAGATGAGCAATGTAATGATTATAGACTTTTGATGGCTTTTGAAGATGATGATTTCTTGGATGCTATAGATGAAGATGATCTCTATGAAGAAATTTCTAAACTTAAAATCTATTTAGAAGAAAAGAGTATGATCATAGATACTCTGACATTCCAACTTGCTGAAAGGGAAAAACACAATGAAAAGTTAGAATGTGAAATTGTGGGACTTAGAAAAGATATTGAGAAAAGAAAAGCTCTTAATCTTAGATTTGCTAAAGGATCTGAAACTTTAGATGAAATTATCAAAGTGCAGTGTTCTCCTCTAATCAAGACAGGTCTTGGATATTCTGAAAAAGCATCTCAAGCACAGAAGCCATCCACCTCCAAAAGTTATATTGATGTAGCAAGGAGAAGTGAATAGGTAGACAATCAACAACAAAGGCATAAAGTAGATCACCAGGTAAATCAGGATCAATCTACTTCAAGGATGAACAAAGATCACCAAGTAAATCGAGGGCAATCTACTTCAAGGATGAACAGAAGCTACAACCAACCTCAGGTAAATCATTCTCAATTTACCTCAAGAATGAATGTCTATGGAAACTACAAACACTTGGACGGTAGGTTTGATAATTGCAGGAATTTCTGCAATGGCCAATGTTTCTCTTGTCATAACTTTGGACACAAAGAAGCTCAATGTGTTGCCTACAAGACCATCATGACCAGAGAAGCACAAAATCAGAGTGTGACTGGAATCATGAAAAGAACCTACAATAAATTTTCTACTCTTGAAAATGAAATAGAATGTTCTATTTGTAACAACTTCGGTCATGAATATTCTGAATGCAGGAGTAGGTTTCAGCAAATAATTCAGAAGGAGAAAGCTTCATTGAATCCCAAATCATGGAGAAAGAAAGAACCACAACCAGAAAGATGTGGTATAGCCTTATATGTGGAAGGACAGGAAAATCAGTGGTACATCGACAATGGATGCTCGAAACATATGACGGGTGATAAAGAAAAACTTCAGTCATATAGTGCCTTAGAAAAGGAAAGGAAGGACTCATTTGGAAATGACACCCCTGCACTCATAAAAGGTAAAGGTTCTGTTCTTTTGAAAGAAAAGGTCAAAGCTGGAAATGTTATGTATGTTGATGGCTTAAAGCATAATCTATTGAGTGTCAGTCAAATGTGTGATCAAGGAAATGAGGTAATATTTTGATCAAATGGATGTATTGTTCGTGAGCTTGATACAGGGGAAACAGTGATCAAAGGCATAAGAACTCCAAATAATTTATACATACTCAAGGGAGGACAATAACAATGCTTTCTAAGCAAGAATGATGAACACTGGCTATGGCATAGAAGATTGGGGCATCTAAGCTTCTCTCAGATAAGGAAAGCATGCAAATATTAGGCGGTTCATGATCTCTCTGACATCAGAATTTCAGACAATACAATATGAAAATCATGTCAGTTTGGTAAGAAAACTAGAACTAATTTCCCTGAGAAGGAAGGATTAGCTAGTAAGCCACTTGAACTTGTCCATACTGATGTATGTGGTCCATCTAGGAAAAGGTCACCTCAAGGAGAAGAATACTTCATATTGTTCATTGACGACTTTTCCAGGATGTGTTGGATAGGACTTCTGAAGCATAAAGAGGAAGCTTTCGAAAAGTTCAAAGCATTCAAAGCCTTGGTTGAAAATGAATTAGATTTCAGAATCAAATGCCTCAGGTTTGATCGAGGAGGGGAATTTACCTCAGATGAATTTTTCGATTTTTGTGAAGAACATGGAATAAGAAGGGAATTCTCTATTGCAAGGACTCCTCAAAAAAATGGAGTAGTAGAAAGGATGAACAGAACGGTTCAACAAATGGCTCGTGCTATGCTTGATGAGTCTGGAACTCCTGCAACCTTTTGGGGTGAAGCTGCATTTGCTACCATTACTATTCTCAACAAGACAAACATTCAGGTGAATATCACTCAAACTCCTCATGAACTTTGGTATGGTAAGACTCCTACGATAAAGTAATTCAAAATTTTTGGAAGAAAATGTTACATCAAAAGGACTGATTAAAACCTTGGCAAGTTCAAACCTAGAGCAGATGAAGGCATTCTCCTTGGTTACTCTCCCCAAAGCAAAGGATATAAGTGTTACAATAAAAGACTTGGAATTTTTTTGAAAGTATTGATGTAGTGGTTAATGAAGAAGGAAACAATCCAAGGCAGGTAAAATCCGAAGATTTCGAAGATGATGAGGACTATCCTTCAACATCAAATCAGACTTATGATGAAGAAGAAACCTATGAGGCACCAGAAGAATAGATAAGGGTAGAAGAAAAGACTCCATCCAGGTATGTCCAGAAGAATCATCCAGAGACTCAAATTTTGGGGTAGAAAGAGGCAGGTGTACAAACAAGAAGAACTATTTCAGAAGCTTCAAGCTATCTAGCATTGCTTTCCTCCACTGAACCACAAAATGTAAGTGAAGCATGCCAAGATGAATGCTGGGTCAAGGCCATGAATGAAGAACTTGAGCAGATTGAAAAGAATAACACTTGGGAGTTGGTTCCTAGACCAAATTATAAGAATGTCATAGGGACAAAATGGACATTCAAAAACAAGCTGAATGAGAATGGAGATGTTATTAGAAACAAGGCCAGACTTGTTTGTAAAGGGTATGCTCAACAAGAAGGCATAGACTTTGAAGAAACTTTTGCACAAGTTGCTAGACTTGATGCCATAATAATGTTCCTTGCTCTTTCTAGCTTTCAGCAGTTCAAAGTATATCAAATGGATGTGAAGTCTACTTTTCTAAATGGAGACTTAGAAGAAGAAGTGTACATTGAGCAACTAGATGGATTCATCCCTGGAAATTATCCAAAACTTGTATGCAGACTCAAAAAGGCTCTCTATGGCCTTAAACAGGCTCCAAGAGCTTGGTATTTTTGGTTGGACAAACATCTCCATCAACAAGGTTTTTCAAAAGGATCAACAGATAGAAATCTATATATAAAAATTGATAATGATAAATTGCTAATACTTGTTGTGTATGTTGATGATATCATCTTTGGTATCAATGAAGAAACCATGAGTCAAAACTTTGCTTTGGTGATGCAGAAAGAATTTGAAATGTCCTTACTTGGTGAGCTCACATATTTTCTTGGTTTACAAGTCCAGCAAAACAAAAATGGTATTTTTCTATCACAAACCAAGTATCTCAAGCAGATCTTGAAAAAATATGGGATGGAGGATTCAAAACCAGTATGTACCCCTATGGTAATAGGATGCAGTCTCAGTGCAAATGATGAATCAACAGTAGTACATCAACCAACCTATAGATCCATGATTGCTAGTCTGCTCTATTTGACAGGTACCTGACCAGACATCATGCATGCAGTGGGAATAGTTGGAAGATTCCAGGAAAATCCAAAGGAAGCACACCTTCAGGTAGTTAAGAGGATTTTTAAATATCTTCAAGGAATGAAAAATTATGGCTTATGGTATCCTACAGATACAGATCTCACACTTCATGCATATACAGATGCAGATTGGGCAGGAAGCGTGGACGACAAAAAAAGCAATAGTGGTGGTGCTTTCTTTATGGGTTCCAGATTCGTATCTTGGTTCAACAAGAAACAAAGCTCAATTGCATTATCTACAGCTGAAGCAGAATATGTGGTTGTTGCATCTTGTTGCACACAACTCCTTTGGATGATGCAAACATTTCAAGACATTCAAATCACTCGTACTCCACCTATATCCATTTTTTGTGATAATAGAAGTGCAATCAGTATTTCAAGGAATCCAGTCATGCATTCGAAGACCAAGCACATACCTATCAAATATCAATTTCTCCGGGAACAAGTGCTTGAAAAAAAGGTCAAATTGGAGTATGTTCCCTCCAAGGAATAGGTTGCTGATATATTCACCAAACCACTGCCCAGGGAGACATTTGAATATCTTAGACAGACACTGGGAGTAGTGGATGCATCATCTTGTTGTTGAAATTATCTGTTTCAGAGAACCTTGGTTGTATGTGAGTTTCATGAAGTGTATCCACGTACATACGCAGGTTTCTGTGGACACAGTCGGGTATATTATGGTTTGAAGACAAACAATGGGGCCAGACTCAGGATGAAAAGAGTCTGATATGGGTCTGACAGAGACCATCTGGCACAGGTTCAAGGGGAACATATAGTTCTAATAATGCATTGTTGGCATTATATTAAAAGATCTTGGTTCAATTTCACAGCTGTTTTTGTTCAGGTGGAATAGGTGCAGAGGGAGATCATGGTTGTCGGTCTGAATGATGGTTGATAGATTCTACTTAGTCGCTGATGATTATCATAGTCTTGTCTTAGATATTTAGTCTCTATGTCATGTATTTCTTGTATTATCAAGGCCATGTAACGGCCTATGTTGGTTTCCCCACTATGCCTGGGATGGATGATGTAATGTTCTTGTTTTATCATGTGTAGACTTTTGGTATATCCCCACTTGGTTGGGTGGATGAATCAATATTGGTATATCCCCACTTGGTTGGGTGGATGAATCAATATTGGTATATCCCCACTTGGTTGGGAGATGGATGTATGTATGAGTCTTTGGTGATAGGAAGGTCATTTATGATGTATAAAGTCATGTTTCTTCTTGTAGAACATCTTCTTGCAGACCTTGCCTACAGTCAGGGGGAGCATGGACAACACAATAGAGCAGAGATTTCAGCATGTACTCAGGGGGAGCATAACCTTTGCCCTTGATGACAAAGGGGGAGAATGACTTTGAGTGACTTGGGGTTGCCATCAAGTCCAAAGGGGGAGATTGTTGGCATTATGACACAGGTTTGGCGCTATGACACAAGTGTTGTCCTTGATGGCAACTCACTCAAATGACAGATCACAGTTCAAGCTCTTAGAATGAAGGAAAAATAGATATACGCAGGTTCCTCTTAACCAAGTAGCGTATACACGCGGGATCGCAGATCAAAAGGCGTCTATACGTATGCACGCACTTTCATGCAAGGAAAAGCGCGTACATGTGGGAAAACTTATTTTTTGGACCATGGTATCTCGTCCGAAGTGTTGAACCTAGGTATTGGGTCCATGGTATTGATTCTCTATGGTTTTGGACCATGGTATTGATTAAGGCCTAAGACTATAAAAGGGGAAGGAGATCATTAGGCAAAGGCATTCACTCAAGAATTGAATATCTTATGAAGAGAAAGATCTAGAATATTGGTCATTAGGTTATGGTGCATAGCTGGATCTGAACCAAGGAGGAACCTAAGTGCTAGAAGAAGGATAAGTTATATTGATGGGCCAAGATCTTAAAGCTTGAATAGTAATATCTGTATGTGATTTTGATCTGTTATATTTGGTGCATGACTTGATCTATAAATCTGATAATTTGGGTATAACTGATGTTTGAATAAGTGAAAAGGGTAAATTATCTTTTATAGATCTGTACATAGGTTCGACACAGCAGAGGCGCGTATACACGCTGGTTCAGTAAGTCAAAACAGCATATACACTGGTTGACCTTAATACAGAAGCGTATGCACGCAGGTTCTACATATTGAAGTAGTGTACGTCTCATGAAATATGTTTTAGCCACTTCTGTTTATTGTTGTAGTGTTCTGGGTTCAGGATTGGTTTCTGGTTACTGTTAATGTATTCTGGTTACAACATTTAGAGAAGTAATTGTTTGATTCAGTTTTTATTGAAGTAAAGGAGATTGGTTGATGCAGATGTATTTGATGTTTGATTATTGTTATTGATGGATCCAGTCTGAAAATTTATGAAACGTGGTCCCATGAAGAAAAGAGAAGGTTGTAGCCTTCTCTAGGTCAGCACCTACGTACTATTACATCAGCTAGTACAAGAGCTAAGGGGGTTGTAACTCCCTTCCAGGAGAAGCTGGAGAATGAGAGAAGGTTGTAGCCTTCTGTAGGTAGAAGCCTGCATACTGGTATAACACTGCACCAGTACAAAAATATTGTAAAAAGACTTTTTCTTATTAAAAGAAGTTAGAGATGAATTGCGGTAGGTAGTTTTCACCCACATTGGGTTTCCACCTTATATCTTGTGTCCATGTGTGTGATGATCTATTATGTTTTACTGCACCTATTTACTGTTCTTATGATTAATGAAGTTTTGATGCACTGATTAATGATCAACATTTAATGAATCATAAGTTTATTGATATACGTTGGTTTCTTTAAACACAGTAGCGTATATACACAGTTTCCTATAACTGAAGTAGCGTATACAAATCTGATTTTCAAATGAAAAATAATTGATTTGATAATACTGATTCACCCCCCTCTTAGTATTATTTCCAACACCTATCTCTCAATCACTACGAATTGTGTGGTTACAGTGACTGGTCATGCTCCCCCTATTAACTGAAATCATTCACTACGCAATCCTTTATCCTCACTTACTCCCTAATATGAATTTTAATTTCCAATGGATAGTGAGGCCTCCCCTTAGTCCTTGAGATTCCCAACTGCGCAATCTCTATCTCTTTCTTCTTGGTCCCTCTTCACTACACATCATCACTTAGCCTTTCCTCCTGGACTCCCTCACTATGTAAGAAGACTTTTCGTGCCCTCCTTTATTACGCATTACATAGTACTAGCCAGTTGTGAGACATCCCTGAGTTTCTATGGCCCTCAATTATGCAATTCCTAGCCTCCTTCTCTCAAAACCCCTGCTTGTTGCCTCATCTCAATCAATATCTTCCATGAGTAAGAAGAGGCAGAATAGGTGTTTTATGGACTGATGTTGGCTTTCCATGAGTGGTCTCCATCTGTGGGTATTATCATTACAACATGATAGGGTAATGCTTAAGATAGGTCATCAAGGAGAGGCTACAAGAGAGCACTTGTGAAGAAGGGGCAAAAGAAGAACCATCATGAAGAAACCCTGGACCATGGCAAAATGGTGACATCTCAAGCTGACTTGAAAGGTTATCATATCCATCCATATTCTTTGGAGGATGAAGATGAAGAACAAGAAAATATCCATCATGAAGAATTCAAAGTCATAGCAACAAAGAGAAGAGCTTATCATTGCCACATCATCATGGAGTTCCATGTCATCATTGCCAATTCATGGCTTATACAAGTGTCATCACAATGTCTTATGTGTCAATGTGTCTTGCCACATCATTTGTGGAATGTAATTGTGTAAATTACTAAAGTGAGAATGTAAATTGTGTGGAAGACCAAGGGCCTCACATGGAATGTGAAAGGTCACTACAAAATTATAAAGTCATGCAGAAGCTCAAAGGTCATATTGGAATTTGAAAAGTCATAGTAGAAGCTTAAGAGTTGTGAGGGAGGTCAAAAGTCACATGGGAGGTGGAAATTCACCTCATTTGTTATAAATACATCCTAATAAGTCAAGCAATGGGAATTTTAACTTTTTACCTCAACTTCTCTAGCTTGGTATAGGAGAGATGTTAATTTTAGGTATGTTCTATGCTAGAGCAATTTATTTCAATTTCTTTTCCACATTAGCAATCATATCAGCATAAAGTAAACTACAGATAGAACATAAATATAAATTGTAGAAGACAAGCCAAGATAAGAGGACACAAGATGTGGTGCTAGCTAGGGACAAACCCCACAATGTGGGGAAACCCTTGATCAATTCTTCTTTTATGTTCTTCAAAGTTCAACAGAGAAAGTGAGAGAGATAGTACATTTACAATAGAATTCAATCACTTTGAATTTTGATATTGGCATGAGATCAGTTGAAGGCATATTGCTTCAACAGATTCTCTAAGTTGATTCGTTCACCTACCATAGTACTACATCTCGTCTATTTTCTGCACATTACCGTGTGACACCCTGCTGTACTGTCACATGTGATGAACCTTGATGACTGAGCTGCTCTCATCTTCATGTTGTTCATCATGCTGCATCATCCATGGTCTTATTCATCATCAAGCTACCCATGCTCATGATCTCACTCATCATTATGCTGCCCATGCTCATATCATCATGCATCATTATGTTGCCCATGCTCATATCATCATGCTGCTTATTATGCTACCCATGATCTCATACATCATGCTGCTTATACTCATATCATCATGCATTATTATGCTATCCATGCTCATATCATCATGATGCTTATTATGCTACCCATGATCTCATACATCATGCTGCCTTCCTTCGGAGACAGATGCTCCGACTATTTCAGTAGTTCCCGGTAGTTCCGTCTTTTCCAACGGTTTCGGCTTTTCTGGCAATTCCGACAGTTCCGACATTTCCGGCTTTTCCAACTTTTCTGAATTTTCCGGCTTTTCCAGTATTTCTGGATTTTCTGGAATTTCTGGCATTTCCGGCATTTTCGGCTTTTCTGGCAGTTCCGACTTTTCTGGTAGTTCCGACTTTTCTAGAAGTTCCGGCTTTTTCGGCAGTTCCGGCTTTTCCGGCTTTTCCAGCAGTTCCGGCTTTTCTGGATTTTTCAGCAGTTCTAGCTTTTCCGAGTTTTTCGGCTATTCCGGCTTTTCCGGCAGTTCCTGTTTTTCCAGCTTTTCCTTAGGATCTCTCCTCCTACTAGACCCAAAGACAAGTAGAGAGAGGAAGAGATCCAAGTGTGTGTAGAAATGACTTAAAGTCCTCTTCTATTTATACTAAAACGTAGAGGTTGAATAGACATGACTGTTGGGCTTTTGAGCCTACATAAGTTGCTGGTCGACTTAACAATTTGTCCATAACATAAATAAATTCATAAATTCATAAAATACTTATCGGAATCGGATGATCTTTAGATCAATCCTACACCTCTCATGAGAGGGATCCAATAAAAATATCAGCTGCCATAAATAATATGACCCACATGGAGTTTGGCCCTAGTTGCCAATTTTAACACCCCCTCTCAACTAGGGTGAACTCCATCCGCTGATCCATATGTCAAACTATACTATCTTTGCCATCAGTGCCCTGCACTGCTCTACACAGCTTTGATCAGCTCTCCTCTACTCTGCTCAGCTCTTCTCAGCTCTGCTGGCTCTGCTCTGCTTTGCTGGCTCTGCTCTGCTCTGCTGGCTCTACTCAGCTCTGCTGGCTCTACTTAGCTCAACTTAGCTCTTCTGAACCATGAAGAAGAAGAATTGATCGAGAATGTGTCATACCATTCTCCACTAACCCAAAGTTAGTCTCAAAGTGTGTACCACTGGTCCCAAACCGGTCCTCAATCGACCCGAAGTCAGTGTCATAGTAGGTACAACTCCTGCCACTGGTCCCAGACTAGTACTCTACTGACTCGAAGTTAGTCTCAGAGTATGTACCATTGGTCCGAGACCAGTCTTCAACCTACCCAAATTTAGTGCCATAGTAGGTACAACTCCTACCACTGGTCCCAGACCAGTACTCTACTGACTCGAAGTCAGTCTCAGAGTATGTACCACTGGTCCCAGACCAGTCCTCAACCGAACCAAAGTCAGTGTCATAGTGGGTACAACTCCTACCACTGGTCCCAGACCAGTATCATTGAGCCCATATCAATGAAGGTCATCCTAGCATAGGGAGTATGGTAGATAAAACGATGCATCCATCGGTACTACTATGGTCCCTATCCTCATTTCCCTGCTCACTGATAAGATGAGAGGTACTTCCCATGAGTCCTAGACTACATGGGTAGGATGCCTCAACAGGAGAACTTAATCAATCCTGTCCTCACATAGAACTAATCATCCTGCTACAAAATCGCCATGGAGAACACATTATCTAGGCCTCACAGGAGAATTAATCATCTTGCTACACAATCGTCATGGAGAACACATCATCCAGACCTCACAGGAGAATTAATCATCTTGCTACACAATTTTCATGGAGAACACATCATCCAGACCTCACAGGAGAATTAATCATCTTGCTACACAATCGTCATGGAGAACACATCATCCAGACCTCACAGGAGAATTAATCATCCTGCTACACAGGAGAGTGAATCATCCTGTCCCACAAGAGAGTGAATCCTCTCGTCCCGCAAGATAGAGAATCATCTTGTTCATAGGAGAGCGAATCATCCTGTCCACAGGAGAGCGAATCATCATGTCCCAAAAGAGAGTGAATCATATTGTCCACAGGAAAGTGAATCATCCTGTCCATAGGAGAGCAAATCATCCTATCCCAGTGCACACCACCAGGGGAGGGTGAGTCACCCTGTGGTCATATGTTGCTGTAGTAAGAACTGCAAGCCCCCAGCTCAATGTATGCAACATGCAGGACCCTTTTACAAGGGTCTCTCGATGACTCCAAGTCGTGGATAATTAATCATCCTGCTACACAATTGTCATGGAGAACACATCATCCAGACCTCACAGGAGAATTAATCATCCTGCTACACAGGAGAGTGAATCATCCTGTCCCACAAGAGAGCGAATCCGCTTGTCTCGCAAGATAGCGAATCATCTTGTTCACAGGAGAGTGAATCATTTTGTCCACAGGAGAGCGAATCATCCTGTCCCACAAGAAAGCGAATCATCTTTTCCCAAAAGAGAGTGAATCATCTTGTCCACATGAGAGCGAATCATCCTGTACATAGGAGAGCGGATCATCTTGTCCCAGTGCGCACCACTAGGGGAGGGTGAGTCACCCTGTGGTCATATGTTGCTCTAATAAGAACTGCAAGCCCCCAGAGCTCCCATAGCTCAATGTATGCAACATGCAGGACCCTTTTACAAGGGTCTCTCGACGACTCCAAGTCGTTTGGGAAAATCACAAATTTGATCTTTCACAGAGCTCTGACAAAGTGTAGCGACCTGTACATCATCTGAGTGCGATGGAGTCTGCTTGCTCATCAACTTACCATATCCAAGATAAGGCAGTATCTAATGTCTATCTGTTGGAGCAATCATTGAATATGAGATTCCTCAATAATTGAATCCCACCTCTGGTTGTCACAGAGAATCACAATGGTATTCATCATGTGTACTCACTAAATAGTTTCCACAACTAGGAAACTTCATACGAGGTCATACTCGTAGTTATGTATTCGGTCTTGGCGGTACTTATAACAACCGATTTATGCTTCTTGCTCATCCATGATATCGAAGCAGAATCCAAAGAGAACCAACATTGAGAAGTGCTCTAGTGATCCTCCACACTGCTTGCCCAGTCAAAATTCGAATAATCATGCAGTTTTCATATTTCCGACATTGTATCTCAATCCATGAGAGATTGTGGCCCGAAGATATCTCAAAGGATTCTTGGCACCAATCCATTGAGGCTCAACCAAATATGAGCTCACCATGCTAACTACAAAACATATGTCCGGAGTTCACCAAGAACATCAACGTGATTGATTTTATGAAACTCAGAGGCATTTCCCAAATCTGGTCCGACGTCACTACGATGGAACTTCTAAAAGTTAATATCCTTGAGGTAGTCACAGGCTTGCAGTTTACGTTCCACATTCGAAATCCAACTCCCTCTTACTTATGCAAATGAGAGGGTCTACACCTGTCAGAAATACGTCGTCCTTATGAGGTGCCAGTATGAGAGGTCTATCATCCACAACCTTCGGGTAATGGTTTGGATCAGTTTCACTCCTAGTGAATCTCAGCTTCATCAAGCAGCTATCAATCCTCTCATACTACGCCCGGGGTGTTTTGCTTCAAGCCATAAAGGGCTTTCTTCCACCTGTATACATGAGATTCCCGTTCATGAATCTCAAACTCCATGGGTTGTTCCAAACTTATGGACCTGCTACATGAGGGGAATGGTCCTCTTGTAAGATTTTCCTTCGGTACATCTCAGACATGTACCTTCATGCTCTTTTTGAATTCAGGCATCCTGGTCACCATCTGACTCACAGACCTCCAGTGCTGAGTCAAAGGACATGGTCCCCAGTGGACTTGAAACAAACCTAAACTCTAAAACATCTTTGAAAATCTATTTTCAAACACGTACCTTTCCAACGATGAGTGCCACCTTGAAACCTTAAACTTCCATTTCCGAGATGGACACCAGGTTCTTCTGCGATCAAGTACATAAAAGAGATTCTGGGGTTCCTTGCTTTCTTTGAAGAGTCGACCATTTCCTTGATGACCTGCATTACTTATCCTTCCTCTGATCATTGAAGATGTCCCCAGAATGATTGCTATCTTCATCAAGAGATGTGTCTCTGCTATTTGGACACTCCTTTGCATGATGGCCAAACTTATTGCAACCAAGGCATCCCCCTTTCCTTCCACCCTTAGATCTGAACTTCCCAATGAAGTGATCTTCTGCTATGCCATTCTGATAATATTCTCTACTTCCACTTCACCCTTAGCGAACTTAGAAGAGAGATGTGGAGGTCATTGATCCTTTTATCTTGTCCCTATTGTATTTGGTGATTTCTCTTTCACTCTTGCTTGGACATTGTCTTCACCTCAGCTCTGATACCATGTTAATTTTAGGTATGTTCTATGCTAGAGCAATTTATTTCAATTTCTTTTCCACATTAGCAATCATATCAGCATAAAGTAAACTGAAAATAGAACATAAATATAAATCACAGAAGACAAACCAAGACAAGAGGACATAAGATGTGGCACTAGCCAGGGACAAACCCACAATGTGGGGAAACCCTTGATCAATTCTTCTTTTATGTTCTTCAAAGTTCAACAGAGAAAGTGAGAGAGATAATACATTTACAATAGAAGTCAATCACTTTGACTTTTGATATCGGCATGAGATCAGTTGAAGACATATTGCTTCAACTGATTCTCTAAGGTGACTCGTTCACCTATCATAGTGCTGCATCTCGTCTATTTGCTACACATTACCATGTGACACCTTGTTGTATTGTCATGTTATGAAACCAGCTCAAGAAAAGATAGAAAAGATAGATCAATGCCTTAGAATTCAGCCTCTTCGAGGGGGAAACCTCCTTTACATTACATAAATGAACAATTCTTGGATGATACAAATGAAAATACCTCCTTTCTATATATAGGAGTTTAAGTGGTCCCAATACAATCAAAGCCTACATAACAATAATATTGTAGGGCACAACAGTAACAATGGTGGGCTTCTATGTGGCATAATAGTAACAATATGGGCACTACATGGGTACATCAATATAATAAGTGGGTTATACTAATAACAATAAGGGGTTACACTAGTAGTATAGGGGCCTAACATGCCCCTCTCCTTCAAAAAGCGTTGTCCTCAACGCTTGAGTAGTTCTTGATGCTTCTATATAAAATTCTTGTCCTCCCATGTGGAATATTCAGCGGGTAAGTTCTTCCACTTGATGAGATACTCTGAAATTGATCGATTTCGTAGCTGTCGGGTTCTTGTTTCTGTGACTGCTCCAGGTTCCAATATGATTTTTCCTTCCTCTTCAATTTCTGGCAATATTGCTTGAATTGGGATCTTTTGCAACTTTTGAATAAGTGGCCATACTTCTTCGTTCTTCTTCCATTCATCCGTTGCTTCGTTTATCCAATTTGGTTGGATAATATAAATAGCACAAAACAATGCTTCCACATCCTCATCCTTGAAGTGTCTTCCCATTCGGTAAGGTCGCCATTTTTTAAGTGCATGTAGTATTGCCAACATTTCCTTCTCATAAATAGCTTGCTTGAGATGTAGCAGTAAAAATACCCAATCACTCACATCAAAACATTTTTCACTACGATGTTGATCTACCTGTTGTTTCATTTGATTTTGCACCGAAGTGGTGTTATCCTTTAAAAGTTGGAGAACTTGCTGTTGATGCTCGATATGATCTTTCTCTACTTGAACCTTTTTCTTCTTGATATGTCCTTCTATCTTTTGAGGAGTGGTAATTTCTTCCAGTCCTTTACAAGATATGGTCGGATTCATTTCTTGATGCTCGATGTGATCTTTCACTTCTTGAACATTTTTCTTCTTGATGTGTCCTTCTATCTTGATAGTTTGAGGAGTGGTAATTTCATCCATTGAATTACAAGATATGGTTGGATTCATTTCTTCTTTCTCGATGTAATCTTTCACTTCTTGCACCTTTTTCTTCTTGGTATGTCCTTCTATCTTGAGAGTTTGAGGAGTGGTAATTCTTGCCAATGCTTTACAAGATATGGTTTGATTCATTTCTTCTTTCTCTGGGGTGGTGTCCTGACGTATATCCTCTTCTTTTGATGTTTCTTGATCCTTTTCTTCCTCCTCTTCATATTCTATGTAAAATAATTTCTTCTCAGCACACCTATGACCTTTAGTGCATTTGCTATCACAATTGTAACAAAGCCCTTTTTCTCTTTTTTCTTCCAATTGTTGTGGTGTAACCCTTGTAGGTTGTGGAAGGCTGGGAGAAACAACACTTCCATCTTTATAGTTGTGAGGGGTATGCTTCCTGGTTTCCATAATTTTGCTTTCCATTATGTCACAAAGCCCTTTTACTCTTTCCAATTTTTGTGGTGTTGCTCTAAAGAAGGTGTTGCTCTTTATATCCTCATAATGTGCTATCATTTCCTCCGTGAAAATTGACCACGTAACAAGTTTTTTACGAGAACAAAGCCCTTTGTACCATAAAAATTGATCTGGTTCTAAATATGAAGATGCAATACATACCTTTTTTAACAGTTGTACACCATGTATATCAAAATATTGCTCCATCTGAAGTATCCAATTTACCGGATCCTTGCCATCAAACTTCCTCATCTTGCTTTTTCTTGATTTTAGGAGCTCTACCTTGAAATGACTGTAACTCTGTACTTTCAGATCTTTAAGTTCTGAACTTGTGACCTGTAGTATCCCTCTGTGTCCTCTTTCCAATGCCACAAGTCTGATCCAAATTGGATTCTCCAAGAAAGAGTTATGCACAATCTCCCGCAGTGACCTGATTATAGACTAGTTCAGTAGAGCGAACTTGTATGAAGTGCCACGTGTCACTGTTTCAACCTTTGAATCCGAAAAATATATAAACAAAAACTACAGTCCGTCCTCTTTCTGTACCTTCTTACGAAATTTCAATCCGATGCTCAGAAAGAAAGTTATGACGATTTTCCCCAGGTCACCTGTTTTAAATGTAATTCAGGAGTCTACAAAAAGACCAACTTCCTCAAATCATATCTCCGAAAATGTCACGCGAAAAGCTCTGAAATTTGGACCCAAGATTCAGCGCCAATTCTCCTCAAATGGGTTTTTTTTGCGACTTCTGAAACGTCACAAAAAAAAATTATAGCGAAAATTCCACGATGACCTGTTTGGAGCAGCGAAACCCTAGAATCCAAAGCTCTGATACCAAATGTTATGAAACCAGCTCAAGAAAAGATAGAAAAGATAGATCAACGCCTTAGAATTCAGCCTCTTCGAGGGGGAAACCTCCTTTACATTACATAAATGAACAATTCTTGGATGATACAAATGAAAATACCTCCTTTCTATATATAGGAGTTTAAGTGGTCCCAATACAATCAAAGCCTACATAACAATAATATTGTAGGGCACAACAGTAACAATGGTGGGCTTCTATGTGGCATAATAGTAACAATATGGGCACTACATGGGTACATCAATATAATAAGTGGGTTATACTAATAACAATAAGGGGTTACACTAGTAGTATAGGGGCCTAACATGTCACATGTGATGAAACTTGATGACTAAGCTTCTCTCATCTTGATGTTGCTCATCATGCTGCATATTCCATGGTCTTATTCATCATCAAGCTGTCCATGCTCATGATCTCATTCATCATTATGCTGCCCATGATCTCATACATCATGCTGCCCAAACTCATATCATCATGCATCATTATTCTTCCCAGCTCATATCATCATGCTGCTTATTATGCTGCCCATGATCTCATACATCATGCTGCCTTCCTTTGGAGATAGATGCTCCAACTATTTTGACAGTTCCCAATAGTTCCAGATTTTCCAGTAGTTCGGTATTTTCTGACAGTTTTGACAGTTCCAACATTTCTGGTTTTTTTGGATTTTCTGGCTTTTCCAGCTTTTCTGGCTTTTCTGGCTTTTCCGGTATTTCTGGCTTTTACAGCGTTTTTGGATTTTCTGGTAGTTCCAGCTTTTTTGGTAGTTCCAGCTTTTCTGGCAGTTCCGGGTTTTCTGGCAGTTTCGGTAGTTCCGGCTTTTCTAGCAGTTCTGACTTTTTCGGCTTTTCTGGCTTTTCTAGCTTTTCTGGATTTTTCGGCTATTCCAACTTTTCCAACAGTTCCGGCTTTTCTGGCTTTTCCTTAGGATCTCTCCTCCTACTAGAACCCAAAGGCAAGTAGAGAGAGGAAGAGATCCAAGTGTGTGTAGAAATGACTTGAAGTCCTCTTCTATTTATACTAAAACGTAGAGGTTGAATAGACATGAATGTTGGGCTTCTGAGCCTACATAAGTTGCTGGCCGACTTAACAATTTGTCCATAACATAAATAAATTCATAACTTCATATATACTTATCGGAATCGGATGATCTTTAGATCAATCCTACACCTCTCAATGAGAGGGATCCAATAAAAGTATCAACTGCCATAAATAATATGAACCACATGGAGTTTGGCCCTAGTTTCCAATTTTAACAAGAGAAGATCATTATTTGGAGGATCAAGTGGTGAGTTATTGTTACACTATTGGGGTAAGTATGGCATCGTTGTAATTGTATATCTTGGAACTTTCACTTAATATATGAAGCACTCAAAGCTGACGCAATTTCATGCATATGTCATGAATTATTGCGAGACTATTCTTTTATTGTTTACGGTGTATGTTTATGTTAACACATACTAATGAAAATGAACTATTTCATTGGCTTTGGTATGCATCTTATTGAATGCGCATTGTAAATTGATTTCATCATCATTGTTATCTTGTGAACTAATTTGCAGGTGAATCAATTATTCTTTCCATGCTCTTGTGTGTCTCTTTAAGGACAACACTATTAATTTTCTTCTAGAGGCTCACCCTCTCTTCCCTTACCATGAAAGTACCTTATATACATTACAATTGTATACCTCACAGTGTCAAATTACTTGCTTATTTCAAAGATTGTTTGTATAATATCTTATGTTGATAATTGCAGCCAAGGAAAATTCCTAAGGATAATGGAAACCGACCATATTTCTGAGGCTCCTACTACAAATGGTATGAGGTCCAAATGGGACTTCATATCTAGGAGACCCCCTTGGTTGACAGATTTCTAGCATCATCAATAATTGGTGCTAGAAGGAGGGCCAGATGAAAAACTGAGCCCGTTGGGCTTGTTTTGAATCTATTACCTTGCATTCCTGTTTCCCAAATCATACTCCCAGTTTTTTTTTTCTAATGGATCAAATATTCAAATTTCAATCCCCATGGAACTTTTTTACTACTTGTCTCAATTAAAGTTTGATGTCGAGGGTGAAATATCCATAGCCAAGCATACATCTCTGTTTTTCAAGTTTTGTGAATTTCATGAAATCAATTGTGAAGATGTTGCTTGTAAATTGCTCACCTTCACACTTGAAGGTTGAGTGAAACTATGATGTCATACCTTACTAGCTACTTCCATTCATTCTTTTGAATTTTTTTTCAAGGTGCTTCATCAAGCCTTTGACATGTATGGTTACCAAGATGTTTATAAAATAATTTATCAACTTAGAATGAAGTCTAATGAATCAATATAATATTTTTCTAATATATTTATTCACTCGTGTTATGAGTTTCCTGAAGAAGAAATGGATTTCAATTTCTTCAAAGAAAAGTTTCAGTGCTTGGTTCAACTCTCCTTGAAACAATATGAATATGAATCTTTGGTTAATAGTGCTCTCCCAATTTTTATTAATCATGAGACACCTCCAATCTCAGAGGAGGAACCTATTGTTCCTTTTGTCCCTTGTCCTCCTCCATTTTCATTTCCTAACAAGGTTTTATCTGGTGCTATTGTTAAGGTTGAGAAATCCAATAATCAGATTGATGATCTATTCATCCCATCCTCATTTTATATTCTTGGTCAATACTATACACATAAGCAACCTAAGGTGAAGACTGATCCCTTGATTTATCAAGATCACAATGCACATAGTCCTAATATTAAATCAAATCTTATTGAAAGTATTGCTTCTTCAAGGGACATTTGTCACTCTCTATCATATGGATGTCATGACCCTTTGTACCTTGATCTGCCTGATCAATATGCTCCACTAGCTAGTTCTTCATGTACTTTTGAATTTACATTTGTTGGTTCAAATATTGATAAGGTACAAGGAGGTCACATTTCACAGGTAGGAAGACAGGAATGTGAAGATGATTTTAATCTTTATTCTTTCTTTCAAAATCCTCCATGTCAAGATAATGTTTCTTCATTCTTGGATGATTTAGAATCCAGTTATCTCGACAATCTATCAAATGAAATCAAATCTCTTAACCATGAGTGAGCCTTGGACAATCATCACTTTAATGACCATGATCCCATTGGTGAATTCCTAGGTACATCGATCGATTTCTTGATTTCTCAGGAAGGCTTTGATTCGAAAGGTCGAAATTTGGAATCTGACCTAGTCAAGGAATATTATTTTAAGGACACTTCTTCTTCAACTCATTGTCCTTTGCATCCTACTATTTATAATGAATCAAATAATGATAACGACATGCCATGGTCTTCGAATATACAGTCCGATGAGAAAAATATTGAATTGACACAAGGAAGTGAGGAAGGAAAAAAAATCAAATCATTGAGCATTCATTCTATTCCTTACAATCTCCTGTTTTGCATGAGGATAACTCTTCAAATAAGGTTGCTCATGAGATTTATCTTATTTATACATCTCTAGATTTGCAAGTAGAAGAATCTTATGACTTGATTAACCTGTCTCTCGAAGTCAAAAAATCTGATCAAACTAGCTATGTAGATGGATGCCATCTCAATAATAGTGTTCTTGTTGAAATAACTAATAGTAGTTGTCCACATGAAATGCACAATCTGACTCAGCTCTGAAAATTCAATTATCCAACATTCTAAAGTTCCGGGACTTGTTAGGGAGTCGAGACACTTCAACTCTAATTGATGTTTATGTCAGGTTCTCGCGATCCTGATGAGATCCCCAGACTATGTTAGATTTGGATTTTATCACAAAATTATTTTCTCCATATTATTTTAGTGGATGCAAGATCATTCTTGATAGATTTTGGGTTTTTCGTGACCATTTTTCTAATTTTCAAGATTGGGATTATGGCTAGATAGAATATAATGTTAATTTATCTTCATGTAAACCTCTTGCGTTAAATTTAGAATTGGAATGCACATCTTCCATGGATGCACAAAGTTCTGAAGTTGATCATTTTGATTATCTTGACAGATATTATCATCGGTCGAAGAATGCACATCTGTCAAATTCTCCCAAAAATAACCAAATCTTGGTCATTCTGGTGAATATTTTGAGTTTAATCATTTTCCTTCTGGAATAAGCTCTCATCCTGAGTGTTAGTGAATGCTTAAGTTATTTCTTGAATCAAATTCCCCACCTTGAAAATTTAATGTCCCAAGTCGATGTGAAGGTTGAATTTTATTCAGTACATGTTGATCCATTCTATCCAGATTGGTTTCATGTATTTGTTATACCATCATTCATTCTTAATTCTTTCAATTTCCAGGATGTTGGTTTATATTGTAGTGAGATACATGGTGGTAAATTTTTGTATTCAACATGTGAGATCCTATTATTCATATCATTGGTGAAGATTCTCAAATTGATCCATCTCCATGTTCAAAAAATGGGGAATCTGATGTCTTAATCGACCCATCTGATCATAATACTGGCCTTAACACCTATTTTTTGACTAATTATTTTCCCATTGGTGTATCTGATGATAATGTTTTTACACATGTCAATCACATCAACCCATAAATTCCTATTATTCATCATTTCATTTTTTATATAATTTTCAATTAGTTGAAGCACTTCAGTTGTTGTTGATGGTTATGTTAGACCTTCATGATCTTGGAAAGCCTTTTGAACATGATCATATTCAATTTCCCTTACAGGATTCTCCCCTTGATTTCATGACATTAATTGAAAATTATTTTTCTCAAGGATTTCAAGGTTTCATGAGGATTTTTTTGGATTTCATGATCAAATGTATTATTTTCTAGAAGCATCTTACTTAGTGTTATGCCCCTATAACAATAGGTGTCATATATCGTGATTGAGTTGGTTTAGCTTTGAAATATGTTCATACCTTTACTTGTTGCAAAGGTTTTCCACGTTTGAAAAAAATAAAAAGTTAAAAAATATAAAGAGGGTATACCCTATAAAGAAAGATCAAAGGGTAAAAAAGAACAAAGAAAAGGTGGAAAAATGAAAGAAAATGAACCCCAACAAAAGAAAAAGACCATGAAAGTGTGCAAGACCAAATGCCACTACCATTTACTTTTATGTATAATAAAGATTGTGTGCAACTTGTCACCTATTCCACAATCCATGGTAACCAAATAGCTTAATCTTGGTTATTCCATGTTTTCAATTTCGTGTTTTAGATGTAGAGAATAAAGATCTGACCAAACAGTTTAATCTTGGCAGATATGTAGATAGGTAGAGTGAATAAAAGGAGCTCAATAGTTTAATATGAGCCCTTGGATGTAATAAGTGTAGACTTAGATAGGCATCACTATGTAAAAGAAAAGAAAGTTTGAAAAGGGTTTTCCAGTCTAAGTGCACCCTAATAAAGAAGTGAAAATGCTAGGGTAAAGTAGGTAGGGTAAGTAGATGATGGTTGCAGAATAAATGTGTGGTGAATGTTAAGTTTAAATGCTTAAATCTTTTACTTTCATCACTAGGCAAAGACATGTATCACATGGAAAGACACATCAACATTCAAAGTCAAAATAATTAACTTCCCTACTCATTCCCCTAAAATCTTCACTAATTCCCTAAGTGCTAAAGGTAATTGCCAAAGTTAGAGGGGCTCAGAGCATTTCTCTGACTTTTGGAGGGACCGGACCCTCGGCCCAATAATTGGAAATGCCTAAAGTACTTAAGTCCCTTTCATCAACATTACCCCCCCATAAGATCACTCATTCCTTTGATAAAACTTTTCCTAAGTAAAATCCTATTTTACTTAGGGAAATTGAAATAAATCTTCATAAAAACCCTTTTATACACTTTAGCCTAAGTCAATATGTTATATGATGAAATACTTTCGGAAAACATTGGACTTAGCGCTTTCCCATTCATTTGGTCATATTAACCATTAATGTTTTATTATATAATTCCCAAATAAAAGAAAATTACCCACGCCTGTATTATTATATTATGCAAAACCCCAAATTATTACATATCCTGCCCCGATGGTTAAGTATAACCGTAAAACAAATAATAAATGGGATTAATTAACTAATTTGTAGTTGATTAAGAACCCGACCCCGCCACCATTTAATGAGGATTAATTTAGTCATTTGGACTAATTAATAACTCTCCCAACCAATCAAATCGCCCCCGATATGATTAACTCTTTTAATTATTATCGGGCCCGCCCTCCGTTATCCATCAGTCACCTCAGCACCCCGACCACTGTCCGATCGGATCCCTCAGATCTGATAGCCATCGCACATATTGCACAGGCCTTTGGGTCGACCTTTAGCGCGCGATGTGAGTGGTTTCATGAACAGTGCCGATGCTACGTGTCGAAAGATGTATGGAATCACACTGCTCCCCCCAAATACCACTTACCCTCCAAAAGTGGTGCGATGAAACCTGCTTACCGCCTCCCACTAACGATAAAATGTCAAGTCGCCTCCCCGCTGACGCCACCTGTTCGTATTACGAAACCTGCCAAAAACTTTGACTTCACATAAAAAATAAAGTTAATCTTTTTTTTGTCCTTATTCTAAAAACTCATGCATGCAACCAGAACGTGAAACTGACCAGCTCGTACTCCAACCGTCAACTACCCCAAAAATTGCAGTCTGACGCCACTCCAGTTCAACATTTTCACCCAGTGAACCAGTACTCCATTTCCAACCACTCCATAAACAGGTATTTACCAGTTTCCTTCTAGAAACCCTGTAAATACTTAACTTCCTCTGTGATTACGTTAAAAACCCCAAAATTCAGTGTAATTCGGTTGCAGAACTTAAAATTAAAGGCTCCCAGGACCCTCTGTTTTCACCAACTTTACTCAAAAACCCCATTTCCATCTCTGAATCCACAAGAACTAGAAATGGAAACCCCTGTGGCCCTCAACATAGTTCCAATTACCACTCCTCACCGGGATTTGGACTACCTTCCCTTAGTTGATAGGAACTTCCAAATCAAAGACCTCACATTTGATGATTCCCCCTTGAGACTGCATTGTAAATACTGGGACCTTTACCTCAATAATGTTGACAATATTGGTTTATGGGAATCAAATCTCCCAAAGTACCAATTCCCTTCTATGCACATTTTCCCAGACATTGTCCATCAATGCCATGCCAATTACCAGGGAAAATTTTAAGAACCCCCCATAAATTTGCATGTATAATAAAAGGGCGAATCTCCATGGTATATAGGAAAAATGGAAGGCGATTTTATCAATAATAGGATATGTATATATAATTTTTTGGCGAATCTCTCACCAGGCATGGCGAATATTTTACTCAATTATAAAATCTTGTGTTTATTGAATACACAAATGAAATCATTGCATTTCTTTAAAATATCTTTTGAAATCAAAATTACCGAAATTACATATCGATAACCTAGTGGGTGTAGGATAAAATTCACCTGTGCCATTCACAAAAAGCATGAGAAAAAACCTAATACTATATATAAAACCAAGAAAAATTCAAATTCATCACTTCTAGGGACCTCGTAACCACCCTGCCAATACACAAGTATGTTCCTGTTTACAATTAGAAAAATTAACCAAATTACAATCTGTTTACTCCAGCATATGTTGGAAAGTTATAGAAGGATGACTAGTGCAATCAATCCATTCCTTTTAGCCCTGTATTTGTTTCAGTTTAAAACAGAAGTATACAAATATACTTGTCCAATGTCTATGCTTTAACCATTCACCTTAAGATGTTTTTACAATATAATTTCCTAAGTCTATTTAATATCTTCATTATCATAAAAACCAACTTATATCCATCTTAACTACACATATACCACTCTTAGGGGGATGAAATCTATTTATCCCTCTGAGCACTTGGTAGACCCAGAATTAAGATGGATCTAAGATGATAGAGTTTCCCCTTTAAATAGTCTATGCTCACATGAATACCATGGTATTACCATGGGTCAATACCATGGGTTATCATAAACCTGGAGCTTAGAAATTACTATTAGTAATTTATAAAAATTAATAAAATTAATAGTTGATTTTTATTTTATTTTTTATTTTAACCAAGCTAAAATGTTTAACATACATTAAATTACAACATCCATTTTTACTCTTGATGGATCAAATATTTTTTCACTCTATGCTAGTTTGCATATAACGATATTTGATACCTCTCGGGGGTTAGTAGATCTAGAGTAAAGATGGATATATGCTGGTTTAATTCCCCCATTTAAATAGGCTACATTCCAGGTGAATACCATGGGTAAATACCATGTGCCATTTTGGTGAATACCATGGGTCAATACCATGTGCCATTTTTATTTTTATTAATACTAATATTAGGGTTAATAATGTTTTTTTGCATGGTATTGTCCCATAGTATTTTTCCCATAGGTTTCACCTAAATATAACACATTTTTTGAGTGTTCGTAAATATAAGGTGACTTATGGAGTAAATATAAAAAAATGTTTTATTTGTTTACCATACCTCTCGTTTATTTATATTTTTATTAATTTACCATACCTCTTTTACAAATATGGTATTTGGCCCATAGGATTCACTTAAATAAAACCTCTTTCTTGAGCCTTCATAAATAGAACGAGGGTTATGGACTAAATATAAAAAGAGGTTTTATTTATTTACCATGCGTCTAGTTTATTTATATTTTTATTTATTTACCATACCTTTTGAGTAAGTATAAAAAGACGTTTTATTTATTTACCATACCTCCACTTTACTTAATATTTTTATTTGTTTACACCCTTACATGTATATAAGGTGACTTATGAAGTAAATATAAAAAATGTTTTATTTATTTACCATACCTCTCATTTATTTATATTTTTATTAATTTACCATACCTCTTTTATAAATATGGTATTTGGGCCTTTGGCCCATAGGATTCACTTAAATAAAACCTATTCTTGAAAATGGGCGAATGGATTCACTTAAATAAAACCTATTCTTGAAAATGGGCGAATGGAAGGTTGTAACTCCTAATTTCAAGGGCTAAATTTACCTTTTTTACCCTCTCCCTTAAAATAAGGTGGGCTATTTGAGGTGATTTGTAAAAATGTACTATGATACAAAATATTCGCCCACTAAAAATTTAAAACCCCTTAATTTCGCCAAAGGGCGAACATTCGCCCCTAAAATTTTCTATGCCAATTACAACCCCAATCTCAGAGCTGTAATGTCCCTTAACCAGCAAATTATTTTTACCATTACAGTAGACTCCATCAATGAAATGTTGCAGTTACAACCCAGTCAGAACCTTACCCCTCTGTCTATTGCTAATTTACTTGACAAATCTTCCAAACTATCCAGCTCAGAGATCACCAGAGTTTTCCAAATGTTCATTTTAGAACAATACATTTCAGAAAACCCTCCACCCTACATGACATGTGCTTTTACAAGATCAGGGAGGGATATTATTGCTATGATTGCCTGTATTCTTGGTTTCACAACCAATGAATATGTAGATGAAATGACCTTTGCTTATATGACTATCTTCACCCCTGGCCAACCTCCTGCTGCTAAGTATGATTATGTTGCATTCATAGCTGACAAAATCCACGATCAATTCATGAGATTGGAAAATGAGAGAGTATTCAAGTATTCCACAGTCCTGTATCACCTTTTCCTGTATTACCAAACTGACAAATTCCCATTCTCTGTGAATAAGCTTGATACCAGAGGTAGTACTAGATTAGTCATTTTCTAGACTTCCATCTTCCAATACTCATACACTTATCCCTATTCATACAATGAATTCATAGATCAATTCGTCTATCTTGTAACCACCATGTTGACAGGACATTCTCCCCCAAGAATCAGTGATGATATCAAGAGAATCCTGCAACTATCAAAGCAGTACAAGATAGGTGATTGGTACTTGTACTAGAATCACATTGAGATCCGAATCTATGGTTGTGAGCTCCCTCCTTTCAAACTGCCTAAATATGTCCCTATGAGATTGTTTTCCTTGGAATATTACAGGCAAATGATAAAATCTGACCAAATTCATTTCACCAAGGCAAAGAAAAAAGCCCAATTGAGGATCAAAGACCACTTAGGCCCATTTGTGTGCAACAATAGAGAAGCAGGGAAAAGAGCAGAAGAAATCATAGAAACAACAATGAAACTAAAGAAAAGATTTTCTTGGACATATGATCCTCACAATTTCATTTGTGACAGGAGAATGAAACATAAATTGTCACCCTATATCCATCACAGAATCCCTGAGATAGAACAATATGCAAATTTGAATGAATGGAGGGAAGGGACTTTGATAGAACAGGATAGTGATCAGGTTGAGGTTGACAATGTGATGAAAGATTTGGAGAAGAGACTTGACCTGGACTCTTTTGAATAGGTGGCAGCAGAGTCTTCCCAAAGGCCAGCCCAGGAAACCAGTGCTCCCACAGCAGAGCCTTCACAGAAGGAAACTCAGGAACCAAGTTCCTCAACAATAGAACAACCAGAAACAACAGAACAACCAGAGAAATCAGAGCAGCCTGAGATATCAGTAGAGTTAGATCCACCATAGCCACATCCAACTCAGACCAACATGGGAAATCCCCCAGTAGTGTAGACTCCTCTGAATGAGGAAAAGAACTTGAAAAGAGATAGGGAAGTTGCTACCCCTTCTAGCAGACCTACAGATCAAACCTTTGCTAAGAGGCAAAGGTTGAATCCTTATTCAGAGGAAGAGTTCATTGGAGAAACTACAGAGAGCATGAGAAAGGAAGGAACAGATAGTTTACACACAGGTGGGACACCCTCAAGTTCACAAAGGCAAGAACTAGAAAGACAACAGAGCATAGAAGTTTCATCCCTGAGGTCTTCTTCTGAGAAGGTTATAGACATAAAGGGAAAATTTAAAGAAATCAAGACAAAGAATGAGCAACTGAAGGCCCAAGCCTATGCTCAGTATTTAAAGATGGCCCCTACAAATCAAACCAGATTGATGTCAGCCTTTGACATCAAAGAGGGAAAAATGCAAATGAGCTTTCTAAAGCCCATAGTGCTGCAGCCAAAATCTTTGGCAGATTATCTCAAGACTGACTTTGAAGTCATGGCTAAAGACATCCACCCCATAGACCAGATAGAACTGCACAAACAAACAGGGGAGATGGTCTATTCTACACTGACTAGTAAGGCAATGATGGCACATAGGTTGCAAAATTCACTGAGAAACACTACTACCCAATTGCAACTAGAAAAGGCCTCCTCACAGGCAAAAGACAACATAATCAAATCATTGGAGGAGTTGATTATTGAGTTGGGCCATGACCCAAAGGATGTCAAGGCAGCAGAGAGCCTAATAAAAAAGAAGAATGAAGATATAGCTGCACTTAGGAAACAATTGAAATTTCCACCACTCATTCATCCTCAGACTGTTGAAGTGATTGAGAAGAAAAATGAAGAAGAGCTTATGGACTTGGTCCTTAAGCTAAATGAGCAATTAAAGGAAACAAAGCAGGAATTGGAAAAAGCAGTGCAGTCAAGGCAGAGTGAGTCAACCACACAGCCTCAAACTGTAGTGCCAATAGCCTCAATAATAGTCCCTTCCACACTGGCACCTGCTTTAGCACCAAATATTCCTTTGGCAACAACGACACCCATAGAAGTAACAGGTACATCATAGACAGGTACACCAACAAAGAGTACAAAATACTTAATCAAATCCATGGAGGTGATGAAACTCCAAGTCACAGAACTGCAGAAAGTAAAAGAGAAATTCACTACTTTGGAGCAGAAATATGATATATCAAAAATAAATTTTGTAGAAGAGATGAGGAAAAACAAAGGCTTGACCCAATAGATTAAAGCACTAGAGAAAGGCCTTACACTTGAAAATCCTTTGTCAGACATTAGGAAGATATTGTGGACCAATATCATTGATTCCATTAATGATATTTGGTCATCCATTCAAATTATTTTTGAACAAATTGATTTGGTTAAACCTGCTCTTGAAGAAGTTCAAAAGACCAAAGAGGAATTGGGTAGAAAGCCTGAAGAGGCAATCTAGTTAATCAATTTTCTAAACAATAGAAATAGGCAACAGTTGGAGCAATTAAACATTGAGGATAGGACTGCTACCATCCTCGAAATAAAGAAAGTGTTGACCAAAAGGAATCTAATGCAAGGCCTGGAACGCAGATGTCAAAGTATGCAGGAAGACATAGATGAGTTCATGAGGAAGTTTGACATCTTACAAAGTAAAGGGCTCCCAAGTCCTTTGGTCATCAATGATAAGCTAATGGTTTAGATTGATTACATCAACAAGTTCACAGTCAGGCCAGTTCATCTGCAGCCAAGGCATTGCCCATAGGGAAAGTTCTCTATGATGGTTTGGAGAACCTTTTTTACATTGAACATGAAGTGAAGCACCTATTCCCAGTGCAACCCAATTTTGTGAAATATACTGAAGTAGATGAAATCTACAGGAAGCTGACAAGGACAAGAATACCAAAAGATGATTGGTGGTCCAACATGACTGACATCCTGTAAATTACCATGACTTAAGTGAGGTAAAGAGAAATAATTACCATAGTAAATTTTGGTAAAAAGGGTGAACAATGGTGAACAGGTAAAGAGTATTAGATACAGGTGAAAGAGTATCAGTGAAAAGATAAAATCAGATGTCAAGCACAGAGTTACTAGCATGACAACAAGATGCACATTCATGGGACCTACCTCTAGCTCCTTCAACAAAAACAGGGACAGCAACAATCTGTTCACATTTTGTTTCTACATTCGAGACCATCTGTCTCTATATTCATGTAAAAGATATTTAGTTCTCCTAGAATATATCTCTTTTAATTAGGAGATATTTTGATGTAAACATTTGTATAAATACTTGATCATTCGAAGTATTGAGGGTGGATTCTTAGACATTTCTATAGACAATGCACTTTTGGAATTGATGTGTTGTTGAACAACTTTTGTATGGCTGGTTGGAACAAAGTAATAAAGCAAAGGACTTTTACAGGATACCTGTGTCAAACGAGAAACAAATAAGTATTCTATGTCTTGTGTTTTTATAGTTTTTCTAGTTTAATCAATATTCATATGTGTTTCATATCTGAATGATAAACGAAAAGTTATATTTCAGAAAGAGCTTTACTGCATTCTGTCTTCAAATCGTTTATTTTTCTTAATGTTTTCTTCTAGGCTATTATAGGTAGGGAATTCTTAAGTGCTCCCTACTTTCATAGTTTATCATTGTGACCATTTAACAAAGAATACTTAATTGCTTTTTGTTAATGAGCACCCCCTTTTCATCATCTTGAACCCTGTTGAAGGATTCTCAGTTGCCCTTCCTCCCTGTTCAAGACCACTTCACCCATTTGAAACTATCATTTGTCTTTTGTTTAGCTATCTTGCCCTGTGAATTTCTCCTTTGTTAAATCAACCTGATCCAGTTAAGCCATCTTCAGTTGACTCCATAGCCCAATGGCCTGAAATACCTTGTTCTATCCATCTGCTCCTGAATTCCACCACCAAACAAAATCACAACCCCCAAGCTGTCATAACTAGCCTAATATCCCAAAAACAAAGCTAAATCATAAAGAGAGAGCCCTCTCTGAGTATAGGTTGGCTAGAACCTGTACTTAAAAGATTGGTTTGTGGTTACCTCAGACCCCTTTCCTTCTTCCAACAACTTCAAGGAAAATTTGAGTGATAACATTTAGCAATCTTTTTTGCTAATAATAAGTTTCGATATTTTATGATCTTTGCTAAGGATGATAACCTAGATGAAGGTACATTCACAAGATGCTTTCAAGGTTTGCATGATTGTTATTCTAAGCGAAAAGGTAAGGATGCATATTGGTTAAAGTTAGTTGTTATGGCAGATTTTAATGCTTATAGACCATACCTTCAATCTCTCATGCAAAGTATTTATATTTTCATTTGCACATTGCTTTATATTTCTTTTAATTGCTCATATCTTTATATTGCAGGTTGGGAGCAACTTCGGTGGCTACACTGGAAATTTAACTTCACTTAGTCTTGACCTTCTAGTCCGTTAGGTTAGGAGTAGGTATAATTGCATTTTGGTTTTGTTTTGCATTGTATGGACCTTGCATTTTGTTTTTGCTTCCCGTCTTGCATGCTGCTTTTCTTTTAAGTCTTACATTTTCTTTATTCTGTTGCTTTTGCTTTTCTTTTTGTGTCATGTCTTTTCTTTCACATCTTGTTTAATAAGACCATGCATGAGAACAACTTTTGTATGGCTCGAAAGGACAATGTGGCAAAGTTTTGAAAAGGAAATTGTGATGAGGAGAAACTCTTGTCTAATATGTCTTCCTTTTCATTGTTTGGGGCTACACATCTATTAAGGTCAATGATATCTGAATGGAAAATATGATCCATTCGAACGAAAATCCATAAGTAGAACCATGATCCCCATATCTATTGTGGGATATTCATTCCTTAACTTGGTGTGGTAATTGAATGGTGTTTTACTAGCCGATCAAATAGAGTAGAGAAGGGAAAGGAGAAAACTAAGATAGTGAATATTAATTTTTCTGAAAGAATAACCTCTCTTGCTCTCAATAAGTTAGGATCCCTATTCCACCCTATAATTTCCCTTCTTAAATAATTTTGGAACAAGACTTAATTTTGTATTATGGGGCCAATTTTGGAGTTAGTGGACCCCATTCGATGCTATTAGGATATTAGACTAGGAGAAGATGTTTTGTTTTAAAGTTAAGTTACACACGGGGGCCACCCTCACTAGGGAACTACGCACTCCCTAATTCGATATGCATAGAGGGGAGATAAATTTTGCATGGTGTTAGTTAAGTGGGGCCCGTGATGGAAGATGGAATGGAGGGAAAATTCTCCCACGAAAAACTATATAAGGAGGGCAACTCTCCTCTTCTCATTCATTCATGAGTGTATATCACTTTCTCTTGGTTGCTCGAGCTTCTTAGCCGAGTCACTAGCTGTTTAGCATGTGTTCTTCAAGTTAGGAGCTCATCCTTTCTTTGGGAGACTTTGAGTGCCACCCTAGGAATGTTTCCTTCTTTTCTTCAGGAGGAGATTCACATTGTGAGTTCTAGCAGTAACATTTCCTTCCAGGTGGTGCATATTTCTGGAGGACGTAGTGAGAGAGGAGGCCGAGTTGTTTGTGGAGCTGAGCAGTGAATTTTTGCTGTGAGATTTTCCAGAGGAGTGGATTTTTGCTGTGATATTTTCCAGAGGAGAGGCTAAGGAGGATTGTCAGCCTTTGGGGGATTTTGGGAGCTGATTGAGCTTCAATATTGGAAATGTGTCTTTCGCACTACCTAGGCCAGTGCAGAGGCAGTATTTGGGGAGCTCATTTGGTGGGTAGAGTATCAGCCCTTGAGGCTGAGCTTTGCCGTGGAGGTTGAAGGAGCCATTTGAGGTGAAGTTTGTTTCCTTTCCAGAGCTGGGATGAATAATTTGTGGTCCTTTCTTGTAGGTCATTTTGCTAGAGCTGCTTGGAGGGCATAGGCCATAGGGGAGGTCGAATTTGGGTGGTTGGTTCTACGCCAAGCCTTTTCTGGGTTTTGGACAAGGCGTTTGTGGTTGAAGTTTCATCATTTTATGAGCACCGGAGGCAGGGTTTTTTGCAGCGTCTTTCCAGCAGCAATATCCATAACTAGGAGACAAAGCAGAGCTTTAGAGGAGAAGTTGCTTTCTATCATTTGGGATTACTGTCAACACCCGAGTTCTGTCTAGCTTGCCCTTGAGGCAAGCCCAAGTTCTCTTTCCATACTATTGTACATTTCTCCATTAATAAATAAAATGGCTCAACTTCCTATTTTTTTTGTGTATTGAATATTTGCTGTTAGTTTAATTTTTTTGTGCAAAAATCGAATTGGCTTTTATAGATCATTGTTTGTTTAAGTTTGGAACATACAGTGCTATCAGAGCTTAGGTTCTGGCGCAACTGTGGGTAAATTTTCTATAAGTGAAGAAGACTGAGAGAATATCACGTACAGAAGGCAGAGGTACCAGAGAAGGGAAAGGGAGTTGGAGATTACTCTAGACATGGAGGATCGTGGGAAGACTGTAATAGTAGAATGCATGGGTGAGCCCAAGAGAAGGGAGGAGATGGATTTCAATAGTCTCTTGAAGGGCTTGGGTGATTTGGCAAAGGGGAAGAAGGAGACATTGGACGAGATCAAAATGTGGAACTGGGAGTGAAGCACTCACCGAGATTTCGTAGTTGGAGAGACTTTTGGGGCCTCTCAACAGTTCGATCATCCTTCTTTAGCTGCGCAACGACCATCCTTGAGTGAGCCAACTTGAGCTACTTTACCCTATTTTATACCTTTGGCACAGGAAGAGACTGGTGGAGGTGAGGATTCATCATTGATGGGGGAGCATTTTCGGGAATGGAAATCCATGGGGGCAGACTTCAGAGAGGCTCTGACCTTTAGAGACTTTTGCAAGCTCAAGTAGAATGAGAAGGGGAAAGGCTATGGTACTCAGAACTATGAGCTGCATCGTTCTATTGGGAAAATGTATTTCCCTACATATGATGGCACTTCCAAGTGCACAACACGTGCTTGGGTGGAGAAGCTGGACACATACTTCTAGCTAAATCGAATGACAGAAGTAGAAGCCATCAAGATGGCCACATTGCACCTAGAGGGGGAGGCACATGATTGGTGGTTTCATGGTTTTTCCACTCTAGGACATGCCAGTGTGACCTCCTATGAGGAGTTCACATGGAGAGTAGTGGAGTGCTTTGATCAGAAGGATCCAGAGGCTCATTTCAAGGAGTTGACCTGGCTCCGACAGATAGGGCATCCAAAGCATTATATTTTGGAGTTTTTGAGCATCTCAGTCACGGTGCTAGATTTTTAAGATACGAGGAGAGTATATTGCGAGGACTGGTGAAGTCTCGAAAACCATCGACTCTTCTGGAGGCAATATCTTGCACTCGAGATTTGTAGGGAACCATTCCTAAGGCCCGAGCTCCATTTCCTACATGCACTCCCTACCCTCAGAAGGGAAGTGACACTTGTGCACCCATAGTGTAGAGAGAAACCCAAGGGCATGGTCAATTGGATGATGAGACAAGGAGAGACCTCAAGAGGAAGAAGCTATGCTTTACATGTCATAAGCCTTGGGCATCTGGTCATCAGTGCACAACAGTCAAGGCCCATTACATCGAAGTCTTCTCAGACAGTGATCAGGAGGAATATGAGGAGTTGGAGTTTGGTGGCGGAGACAACGAGGAGACAGTAGGGAAAGGACCACCACCACCACCACCACCTCAGGGAGGAGCATTCTTCGCACCAACAAGGGGAGCCCCAGCTTCCTTATGCAGGTTTCCCAAATTCTTGACTTTGAGGATCAGAGCTACGGTGTAGGGGAAACACGTCTCAGTCTTGGTAGATAGTGGGGTCACCCACAATTTTATTGATGCTCAGATTTTCTAGAGAAGTAGCATCACCACTACAAAGTTTGAGGGGTTTTCAGTCCTAAAACTAGGGGACAAGACTATGCAATGTATTTGGTATGTTCCCACTCTGACAATGAATATGGGAAACTATTTGATGATCGAACACTTTTTCGTGGTGGATGTACCAAACACTAATGTGGTGCTGGGTGTCCAATGGTTGTATTCCCTTGGTCGGGTTACCACCAATTGGAAACAATTAGTGATGGTGTTTATTGGGCCAAATGGCAAGCCGGTGGTTCTTAGGGGCATGCATTAATACCCCCCTTAGATAGTTTTGGCTCATTGGATGGAGGCCAATTTGAGGCATGGAGACATAACATGGGCAGTAGAGCTAATGATTTCAGAAGTTGGATGGAAAACCACACCACCACATCCAGACATATGGGCAGTGCTGGATAAATATCCGGTAGTTTTTGGAGATATACCACTGGGGCAACCACCTGACAAAGGATTTGAGCACACTATAGAGTTGGAGCCTGGTGTGCAGGTAGTCATCACCACACCCTATAGGCATCCCAAAGCCTATAAGGATGAGAACAAGAGAGCCATCAAGGATTTTTTGGCATTGAGTCACATTAGACTGAGTTCTAGTCTGTTTGCTTCCTCGGTTGTGCTGGTGAAGAAGAAGGACGAGACTCTTCGCACATGTATTGACTATAGGGTCCTCAACAAGAAGACGATGAATAAAATTGATGAGTTGATGGATGAGATTAGAGGGGACAAGTGCTTCTTTAAGATAGATCTGCGGTCATGGTATCATTATATTTAGGTGAGAGAGTAGGAAATTCCGAAGACAACCTTTATGTGTCATTAGGGGCATTTCGAGTTCCTGGTCATGCCTTTTGGGTTGACCAATGCATCGGTCACTTTTTAGTCATGTATGAACCATGTCTTCCGAGGCCAGCTGAGGAGGTTTGTACTGGTATTCTTTGATGACATCCTGATCCACAACAGGACATGGGAGGAGCACTTGCAACACTTAGAGACAGTCTTGCATATATTGGGGGAGAAACAGTTCTACATGAAGATGTCTAAGTGTGAGTTTGGATTGACAGAGATGCTTTAGTTGGGACACATCATCGGTGAAGATGGGGTCAAGGTGCATGAGGAGAATATTCGGGCCATTCGAGATTGGCTAAGCCTCTAGATGTGATGAGATTGAGAGGGTTTTTGGGCATCTGTACTTATTATCGGAAGTTCGTGAAGGGCTTCTCACAGTTGGCAACACGCCTTATTGATCTGACTAAGAAAGGGGACTTTTCATGGACAAAGGAAGCTCAAACAACATTTGATTACATCAAGGAGGTGATGAGTTGTTGTCAGGTTTTAGCACTCCTAGATTTTTCTCAGCCTTTCACATTGGAGTGTGATGTATCAGGTATAGGGATTGGGGCAATCCTGTCCCAAGATGGGGACCCCATTGCTTTTGAGAGTAGGAAGTTTCTACTTCATGAGACATTGTATTCCATTTACGACAAGGAGATGTTGGCCATAATGCATGCATTGGCCAAATTTAGATAGTTTTTTGTGGGGAATCGATTTCAGGTGAAGACAAACCATAATAGTCTTTGCCATTTCATGGGGTAGCAGGGCCTCAATGACATACAACAAAGATGGGTCAAGAAAGTGCAAGCCTATTATTTTTATATTGCGTATGTTTGGGGAAAGCACAATGTAGTGGCAGATGCACTATCTAGGAGACCAGTCAGGCTTTCAC
The DNA here is from genome assembly GCA_031772625.1 of Pinus tabuliformis. NCBI lineage: Eukaryota > Viridiplantae > Streptophyta > Pinopsida > Pinales > Pinaceae > Pinus > Pinus tabuliformis. Next base: position 932,007,038 of record CM062814.1, read on the forward strand.
TCATCAACATCTATCATGACTAGAAGGCCCAGTTATTGGTAGAGTACTCCAAGGATCGTTAGGCGTGCGACACCTTGGAGGGCAGTTATGGAGATGAGCACTAGAAGGTGATGTATGAGGTCATTTATTATAAGGGGTACATATTTTTGGTTTCAGGATCACATTTGAGGGAGCACGTCCTTCGAGAAACTCATGATTCTCCCTTGTTCAGGCACCATGGATTTAGCAAGACATATATGGCAGTGAGAGAGCGCTTCACTTGGAAGGGCCTCAAGAGAGATGTACTGAGGCATGTGATGAGCCCCAATTTTTGGTACAATTTGGGCTCATTTGGCCTACTTGCTTTGCTCAAACCATTCATCTTTTATTGCTTATGCATTCATTTCTTGGTTTATTCGTGTTGTTTGTAGGAAGAAGGGTAGGCATTCTATCTACGTGACTAATACATGATGATTTCAGGTTTTTGGCATTAAAAGGGAGCAAAGACCACGAGAAAGGAGACAAGGAGACAGTAAGGTGGCACTGTTGGTTTTTAGGAGAGGATGTCCACAGTCTTGGGGACCTTCCTCGTGATTCCCACCACAGCTCCGAGCTCCAACCAATCTCCCTAACGAGCTTAGAGGCAGCCAACCGTTCTACAGGAACAACAGTTACAACTGTTCTACAGGATCAGCAGTTTAACCTTCAGTTGGACAGCCGAGCTCCACAAATCAAGGAAACCTGTTGGATTATCATTTTGCATAAATACTGAGGCCGTAGCCTTTGATAGGAGCTTTTTGAACTTTTGCATTACTCTTGTAATTTTGAAGTACGAGCTACAGCTCGGTGTTGGTTCTTTTTGTAAGCCAGTTTTGGCATGACATCAGATTTTTGGTTATGAATAAAGGCAGGCAGATTTTGATCTCATTCTGAGTTTCTAAGGGAGCTATAGCTCTCAGGATAGGGCCCAACCTGAGAGCAATAGACCTCCTCTGTGTTGTAATGTTATTTGCCTTTCGTTCCAGCACTTCGTTTCTTTACTTTGACATGCAATTCAAATTTACAGTTTGCTGATTTAGTTTTTATGAGATTGAATAGGATTAGTTTATGGTGAATTTGCTTCCAGTTGCTTAGGTTAGAAGAGGATAGTTATAATTCATTGGAGCTCCAGAAAAAGGTTGTTAGAGATCACTGCCATCTCTGCTTAGGGATTGGGGTGCAGTCCATATCAACCACCAAAAAGAAACGCAGTTCTTTTCACGTCCATGCAAGCTGCAACAGTTACTTTAGTCATAGATCCATCCATGCACTTTGGTCTTGATCATTACTTCTTCATTCCACTTCCATGCACGAGTTTCTTTCACAAATTGCACTGCTGTTCATTGGTTCAAAATAGCACAGTTAACGTAGGTTAAAGAGTTCTCGTTTTTGGTAACATTCATAGACAATTTGTTTCATCTACACTGCTCCACACCATTCCATTACCTTCCTCTTCTTGTCAACCACACCTGAAGCCACTCAACCGACCTCTGTTCAGCTCGTTTACCTTCCAGCTCTTCCATTACTCACGTAGCTCCATTTACTTAACCTTTCGTTGATCCCATCCTTCCAGCCATCAACCCACTGCATGCACTCTTTCTCCATCTGACTGCTCTGCTCCTGAGCCATCACCAGTTCCATCTCCATCTCACCTATCCTCCCACACCACTCCATCACTTCACCATCTCCCAAAACTCCCACGGTCGAACATCCTGTAGAATTTCACAAACTTCCTGTAGAACCCCTGAGTTTCCTGTAGGATCCCCTGCAGACTTCCTGTAGAAGCCTGCAAACTCGGTTGCTGAGCATCCGAACGTGGTATACTTCTGTGGACTGATGCTAGAGACCCTCTGGGACCTCTCCTAGCCATCCTGACCTTGCCCATGCTTTCCTTCCATTCGAACCGCTCCTGCACAGTCAAACCCTAATCAAAAGCATCATCACAATAAATCCAACCACTTAATGAAAAAATACAAAAACATGTCTTTTCAGATGCAAGTAGCTTAGATGCATGTATTTCAGCTCACTACAAGTAATGGCATCATTGGTAGAAGTTTCATTCACAGTTTTGCATTGTAAGGGCCTAGCTAGTCAAATTAGGGTTTACTAGGGTTTTCATGCTTTGTTGGCTTTCAGTTTCTTTTTGCAAATAGATTAGCCTCCTTTGAGTTAGCTTTCGTCCATCACTCATAAAGCTTCTTCTGTGAGCATATAGAAGTTGGCTTGAGCCCTAGCGGACTTGTGCCAGCTGACCAAGTGACAGTTGCGACAAGAGCTAGTACTTGTGCATACAGCACCGTTGCTTCCAAGTTTGTACGAACTACCGGGTTGATAAAATTAGAGATAGGAAGCTCCAGGAGTTGTAGCATTATTGCTACAATACTGGAGCCCACCATATTTTTGGCGCCGTTTCCGGGGAAGCGTCAGAGTATTAGTAATTGTTGCTTTTCTTCTACTTTCTTACTCTTGCCTTCTGCTAAGTAGTTTATTTCATTTCCATTCTGCAAAAGTAGCATAGACATTTCCTACTTTCATAGATTAGCATTTCCTGCTTTCATAGATTAGCATTTCCTGCTTTCATAGATTAGCATTTCCTTTCTGCAAGCGTAGACTAGCATTTCCATTCTTGCAATTTCATTTGAGCAAAGTAGATTAGTTCTTTCCTGCTTTCAGTTTAATTCTGCATCTTTCATAGTTAGTTGTAGATCAATCTGTTTCAGTTTTGCAGGTACCAAAGGAAAAAAAAGCAAAAACAATCAAAAGAAAAAGAAAGTCTTTTCCATTTCATGCCTTGTAGGAACCGAGATAGATCAGGCAAATTCCTACCAAACACCCCCACCACATCACTGAGTCACCCTTCTCTCTTCTTTGGTGACAGTGACCCAGAAGAACCTATAGGTGAACATCCTGAGATATACAAAGATCCTATAGTAGAAGAAGAGTTAGAGACGACTCCATCTGAAGCTATGGCTGACAATAGAAGAGAAGATGAGAGAATAGAAGGTGCCTTCCCCATCCGAGAGACCAATGGAGAGATGAAAATGAAGAACATTAGCCCCTCTGCCTTACCTCACTTCCATGGGCTGACTACTGAAGATCCGGATACCTTCCTGTTTGAGTTTGCTATCCTTTGTAGAACCTATGACTATACTAAAGATGAGCAAAAGCTAAAACTTTTCCCTTCCACTCTTAAGGATGCAGCATTACGCTGGTTCATGGGCTTACCTGGGAATAGTATCACCACTTGGGCTCAGATGCAGCAAGCTTTCAATACCAAGTACCGGGATTACTGTAGGTCCAAGGAAACAAAGGGGGAAATCTTTCGGATGACCATGGGAAATGATGAGTCCTTAGAGGATTATGAGGAGAGGTTCCAACTAAGCTATAAGCAGGCCAGGTGCACACTTGACCCTGAATCCCTCAAGTTGGTCCTGCTCCGAGGAGTCCCTGAAGACCTCTTAGATACCCTTCACATGTTAGCTGGGGGGGACATTTACCAACTGCCTTATGAGGACATCAAGACTGTGTTTAGAAACCACTCCAGGGCAGCTCGGAAATGAGGTAGAGGAAACCTCCTCTCAACTAGTGTCCCTTTCTCCAAACATGAGCTTGCAAATCAATTAGAAGATCTTAAGAGTGAGGTGAGACAGACCATTGCCTTGCAGCTTGACACATTCAGGATTCAGCAAAAGAAAGAAGAAGCTGAGAGAGCCTTGGCTGTCTTCTGCCCTAGGTGCACAAGGAGACACCCTAAGAACGAATGTCCATTGCATTCAGTTGAGGTGTGTTTTGTTTGTGAGGAGGACCATCCCACAAATCAGTGTCCAACCTTACCTGGGTTTAAAGCCATGTACCAAGGGACAGAAGCTCCCACTGAACCTCTCTATTACCTCAACCAAAGGAGGCCACAAGGATCTAGACCTTATCAGCAGGGGATGCAAGGGGCATCTCAAGCTTATTACAGCCCCAACCAATCAACTCCTATGCCTTCCTGGGGTCCCCCTGCTCATCCTTCATGGTCCATGCCTCCTCCATGGTCTTATCCACCTCAGTACCCCACTCAACCTACTTCTCATTCATATCACTCACATGCCGCGCCACAACCTCAATGGAATGCACCTCAGTCGGGGTGGAGGCCCCAATACAACACTCCTCCTGCCATCTTGCCTCCACCACCAGTTCAACCTCAGCCATTACCTCCTGCTCCTCCAAGGCAACCTCAAATGCCTGCTCAACCGAACCCGAACCCCAACAATAGACAGGCCCAACAGGTATACACTGGGGAAACCTCATGCCCTACCTATGCTGTGGAGATCCAGGAGATCAATCTTCGATCTGGAAAGACTCTACCAGATCACCAACCTCCTCCCCCAGAGGATGAGGAAGATAAACAGGAAAGTGAACCAAAGGCTATTCCACCCTTTCCTGAGAGACTAACAGCCACCACACAACCCAACCCAGAGGAGGATGAGCTTCTGGGTGAGCTCAAGTAGTTGTGTGTAAAAATACCACTTCTCCAAGCCATCAAGGATGTGCCAATATACAACAAACTGGTTAAGGAGAAGTGTTTCAAACACTCAGGCAGACGGAAGAAAGATGCTTCAACTATCAATGTCATAGGACAATTGTCTGACCTTATGTTAGGACAAGTCATCTGCCCAAAGTACCTAGATCCTGGAAGTCCTGTAGTGGATGTCCACATCAATGGCACCGTTATAACTCACACCTTGATTGATCTGGGGGCTGCCATTAATGTGATGACCAAGGATACCATGCTTAAACTCAATCTTCAGGGTTCCTTGAGGAAGACCTCGACAGTACTGCAATTAGCAGATCGCTCCACCGTGACTCCCGAAGGGATTGTGGAGGATGTCTTGGTCTCTATTGACTCTTGGGAATACCCTGCAGACTTCCTGGTTCTGCAACCAAAGGCAAAGCTTACTGGATATCCTCTCATTTTGGGAAGGCCTTGGTTAGCTACTGCAGATGCTTACATAAGTTGTCGTGCAGGAAACATGACCATCAAAAATGGTCCCATGTCCAAGCAGCTAGTCCTATACCCTCCTGCCCAACCATCCTTAGAGCATGACTTACCACTCTGGTTGGAAGAAGGAGAGGAAGACGAGGTGTACTCAGCACCTCTGTGCACCTTAGATACCACTAGAAGAGACCCCCCAACCAAGGATGACTTGATCGAGACCTTGATCCAGAATCCACCTTCCAGTGCACTACCCTTAGAGAAATTGGTGGAGGATGCCCAAGCTAGCACCTTAGTGGATCTTTGTACAACCAACCCTGTTACTCCCAGAGTCAAGAATGTGGAGTTCGGCCCTGAGAAAGCATTGAAGATAAGCTCCTCCCTATCTCCTTCCCAGGAAAAGGAGTTGTGTAGTCTGTTGGCCAACCACCTAGATGCTTTTGCTTGGAGCTATAAGGAAATGAAAGGAGTCCATCCTTCGGTCTGTACCCATCATATATACATCAAAGAGGATTGTAAACCGGTTAGGCAACCTCAGAGGAGAATGAATCCAGCCCTTAAGGACATTGTCAAGGAAGAATTGCAAAAATTTGGATGCCGGGTTCATCTACCCCATCTCAGATAGTGAATGGGTGTCCCCTCTAGTGTTGGTTCCCAAGAAAAATGGGAAATGGAGAATCTGTGTGGACTACCGAGAACTGAACAAAGCTACCAAGAAAGACCATTTCCCTCTACCTTTCATAGATCAAGTGTTGGATGGACTGGCAGGAAAGAAGTTCTTCTCTTTCCTGGATGGGTTTAGCGGGTACAACCAAATCCAAATCAGCCCGGAAGACCAAGATAAGACCACCTTCACTTGTCCTTGGGGTACCTTTGCCTACCGAGTCCTTCCTTTGGGCTATGCAATGCTCCTGCTACCTTCCAGAGAGCTGTCTTGAGCATCTTCTCGGAGCTGGTCCAAGATGCAGTAGAAATCTATATGGATGACTTTACTCCTTATGGGGCCAACTTCCAGGAAGCATTGTCCAACCTGGGAAAAGTCCTAACCAAATGCACCGAGATGAACTTGTCCCTTAGTCCTGAAAAATGTGAATTCCTAATGACTGAAGGGATGAGATGCCTCTCCAACCTCAAGTGACTCTTGAGCCATTTGAGAAGTGGGGCATGGACTTTGTGGGCCCAATCAACCCCTCTTCGAGGCAAAGGTCTTACATCATTGTGTGTACTGACTATTTGACAAAGTGGGCAGAGACCAAAGCAATCAAAGCAGCAACAGAAGAAAAGGTGGCCGAGTTCCTAAGAGAAAACATCTTCTATAAGTTTGGCTATCCAAGAGAGCTGGTCACCGATCAAGGGAGCCAGTTCACCTCCAACCTGGTTGAAGATCTACTAGCTCATCACAAGATCAAGCATAGGACTTCCACCCCTTATCACCCTCAAGCAAATGGGCAAGTGGAAGTCACCAATAGAGCATTAGAAGGGATCTTGACTAAGGTGGTGAGCAGCAGCAGAAAGGACTGGGCAGATCGCCTGGTTGAAGCCACATGGGCTTACAACACCACTTGGAAGACCACCACCGGCTTCACACCGTATGAGCTGGTCTATGGGAAGAAAGCTTTGCTGTCCATTGAGTTTGAATACAACACTTTGAGGATGGCAGATCAGCTGGACCTAGATCTCAGCCATGCACAACAAGAAAGGCTATTGCAGTTGAATGGCCTAGATGAGCACCGAATGCAGGCCCTCCTTCACTCAGAAGTGGTTCAACTTCAGAGAAATGTGTGGCATGACCAACATCTCCATGACAAGCAATTTCATCCGGGAGATTGGGCTTTGTTGTATGACTCCAGATACAAAGATTTCAAGGGGAAGCTGAGAACCAGATGGCTAGGACCATATGCAGTGGAAAAATGCCATGACAATGGATCTATCCTTATTCGAACCATTGATGAGGAAGCCATTCCCATGCTTGTCAATGGGCATCGATTGAAGATCTACAGGAGACCTCTCTCAAGACAAGAGTTCATCAAAACTATGGAGAAATCTGTAATGGTCATAGAGAAGGGTTCTGCCTCTGCTTTTGGCATACCCTGAAGGATATATATAAAAAAAAAAAAAAAAAAAAAAAATAATAATAATAATAATAATAGATCCTTGGGTGAAAACCTCTCTGAGGCGCCCAAGGCAGGTGGTAGGGGTGAAAACCTCATTGAGGCGCCCCTATTGTCTTTCAAAAAAAAAAAGGAAAAGGTTTTGAAAAAGATCCTTGAGTGAAAACCTCTCTGAGGCGCTCAGGGCAGATGGCACAGGTGAAAACCTCTTTGAGGCACCCCTGTTATCTTTCAAAAAAAAAAAAAAAAAGAGAAAAGAGAAAAAAGAAAAAAACAAAAGCAAAATATGGTAAAATTGCATGCAGGTTGCAGATGTTCTATGGAGGAGAGGAAGCCCTTCAACTCAAAGCCAAGGGTCCTTATCATGCTGTCAAGAGACCTCACCAGCACCTCCTCCAAGGATACCCATGTTTTTTCAAGGTATGTGCAATTTTATCATGGTTTGAATCTTCTACAGGAAGATGCAGTCTTTCTACAGGAAGACGCGGATTTTCTACAGGAAAGTGCAGACTTTCTACAGGAAGCCTGAACTTTCTACAGGAAGCTCTGTGTTCTACAGGAAGCTCTGTGTTCTACAGGAAACTTCCTGTAGAAGTTTGGGACGGCCCAGAATTCATTTTAAAAGGAGATCTAGCGACTACGGATCGGTTTGGACGCATGCAAGCCTCTGTTGGCACCCTTTCACATTGCTGTTACCTTGCTCCACCATCCTTGTCGACATGCAACCAAGTCCCCTACACCAACAAAGCAGATCGATGAGTTCTCGTGGGAAAAGCCATTTTCAAAGATAAACAAGTGCTGAGATCTCATACCACAGGCATCAGAAGCTCCGGGAGCGTGATCGAAAGGTCAGATCCTCCGTCGTGCAGCATGCACCCAAGGAGGAAGAACTGTTACGAGACACCCCGCGGGAATCCTGTAACAGTTAAACCTGCTAGAGTGGATACCATTCACAGCACCGCCATCTGCAATGAAACGCGGGCGCATGCAACCAAAGCATCCACTCCATCGTCGGCAGCCTGTAACCATGAGCCTCCGGGTCTGTGTAAGTTCGCATGCAGTAGGTAGATCCACTCACCATCGTCCAAAAACTGGAAAAATCGTGTGCAGCCACGCAGGTAAGTGTCTCGACCCTTCCTTCCATCAAATCGCATGAATTTTACTTTGAATTTTTTGCACAGCTTAAAAGTGAATGGTTGAGCGGCCGTATAGCCAGTCGACTGGCCACGTCGGCTAGTTATGGTATAGTTGGATGTTTGGGTGGCGGCCACGACAAAGAGAATGAGCAGCACGCACGTGAGAACACTCCCGTCAGAAGCAATGAGTTTAACAGAAAGAGGCGGCGACAGATCTGTGGGAATGGATGCGGCAGCAAGTGAATACGCAGGCGAATGATGGATGACGTCGCCCAACGGTCCGGCGGGGACAGCTCACCCCCCCGCGCCACGGATTGCGCCGATTCAAAATCTAATCGGCTAGATTGTGCGCATGCATTTATCAACCACCACTTCAAACTCGTGTGGATATTCTGATCTCCTCTGCACTTTGATACGCCGAGCTTTTGGCTACCAGAACGCCGGTGAAGCACACCTCGAGCGCAGGCCAACTACAGTCCTCCCCGAAATTTGCGCACTACTCCTACAGGAACACAGTTTCTACAGGAACGCAGTCTCTACAGGAACGCAGTCTTCTACAGGGAAGCGGGTGCCTCACGTAAAAAGGTGGCCAATTAAAGAGGTAACCCTGAACTCTTCATGCAACTGGTTAGTAAGAGTGGCAAGATCATCGTCCACAGTCTGGTCATAAAGATATCGGTGAAATTGTTGTTTGTTGTGCCTATACTATCGTTCTACAGGATGTCAGTGTAATTAGACTGTGTTGAATTTTGTGGATTATGTGCATGCTCTGTCTCAATAGACCAAATCTCTTTCGCATTTTCCACCTTTAGTTAAAACAACCGTGTTCATCATGTCGGGTGGGTTTATAAGACGAGAACCCACTGATTCAACCAAATTAAGGGAAAACCAGGAAGTGGTAGAGCTCTTCACACGAGCACAATGGATGTCTTTTTGTGATAAGCTGCAGGGTTACGATGATGAAGTGGCCGAAGAATTCTTGCAGGCTCTGAGGCCGAAATCCCAGACACTGGCCACAGTGAACTTCAGAGGTCTAAGCCTCAAGCTCACCCCGCAACATATCATTTGGATCACAGAACTCCCTATGGGTTTGCCGTGGGATAAGGAAGAAAGAAAGCTGAGCCAGCAGGAAAAGAAAGAATTCTTTCCACCTGAGGAGGAATTCTCGGAGGACAAAAATGGGGTGCGAAGAACGAGTCTGTTGCCACCATGGAATGAAGTCAGTTTGCAAATCATGAAATATATCACTTGTGAAGGCTGTTTTAGCATCGTGTATGCATATCACTTTCGGTTGCTCACTGAATTGAGGCACCGGATTGATCTTCCTGTAGAACAAAAACTGAGCATCCCTTATTTCCTATTGCAGTCTCTAATGGAGTGTGCCACAAAGCTAAAAGAGGGCATACCAGATCAGATAGCCCACCATGGATTAATCAAGCTTCTTGTGGAGGATGCGCTGCATTCATATAAGGTTCCCCTCTCATGGGAATCCTTCCGGAATTTGACAAAAGATGGAGACATTAAAATGTTGATCGAAGAAACAGGTTCCTCCAGCAGTGAGGAACAAGAAGCAGTGGTCGAGGGACAGAGAGAAAAAGGCCAGAAGACCCTGACCACAGTGCAGAAGAAAGAACAAAGGAAGAAGCATGAGGAAAAGGAGAACAAAGAAAAAGGTGGCACACCTATCTTGTCAGCAAGAGAAAAGAGGCTGAAGAGCAGAATGGACAAAGCTGAGGTGGTCCACGTCAGCCCAAGTACCTCAACAGCACCTGCAACCAAAGCAAAAAGCAAAACTCAGGCAGGTAAGCAAGCAAAGGTGGAGACACCTGTGTCTACAGGAAAGCAGAAACATGCTTCTACAGGAAGCCCGAAAATCATTGAGAAACAGGCTTCTACAGGAAGCCCGAAAACAGAGACAAAGGCTTCTACAGGAAGCCCGAAATTGCAGAAACAGGCTTCTACAGGAAGCCCCGAAAAGGTGAAACCCAAAGAGAAGAAGGTGGATATTCTGGCACGGGAGGCAGCAGCTGTATTAGCTGGCCTCAGCACGCCACCTAAGCCAAAAGAAAAGAGGAAGAGGGAGACCCCTCTATACTTTAAAGCTCGAAGAAGTGTTAGGATAAAGACGGGCAAGCCACAGCCTCAATCCAGCAGCCCGATTGTCATCGAAGATACACCTGCTTCTCCCAAGGAAAAGTCACCCTCCAGGATCACAGTCACCTACGAGAAGGGGAGTCCAAAGAAAAATACGTGGCAAGAAAGGTTAGACCTGTTGACTGAAAAAACTCGGCTACAGGAAGCTGAAAATGTTCTACAGGATACTCTGGCCTGGCTACAGGAAACGGAAAAGAGGGAAGGAGAAGGACCCTCATCACCACCAAGGGAGGGTGAGGTAGAACCGCCTGAAGAGATAGAAAGAGAACATATACCAGAACCTAGCCCTTCACCTAATCTGAGTTCATACTACACCTTTTTAGAGGCAGGCAAAATCATACCGCAGAAATTTACTGTGCCTCTATTTTTTGCACTAGAGGAAGAAAGAGTCTGTTCCCACACATGGATGCAGATCGCCAAATCAAAGGGTGTGGCGGACATAGGCCCTTTACAAGAGCAACTCAAGGAGGTCAGGAGTGAATTCACCATGGCTAAACATGTGGCTAATTGCCAACGTGTGCTTCTACAGGAAGAAAATCAGAAGCTGAGATTGCAGCTACAAGAACTAAGGGCAGGGGCAGGAACATCCTCCAAGGACATCACAAAAGAACAACAAAGAAAAAAGGAGCTGACCACCAGTCTTGAAGAGCCAATGACACTTCTACAGGAAGCAGAACAGCAAACAAAAATTGAAGTGCAAGCCCTAAAAGAACAGCTGCAACAAAAGGAAGCACAATTGGCCTGCATGGCCAGTTGGGCCATGGAGGCAATTCAGTGCAGACCACCTGCAAAATCCTATGGATTGTTCTTAAAAGATCAATGGCTGCAGTTCCAAATAAACACCTTGGCACAAAGAGGTATTTCACATATCCAAAACCCACAACAATTTTCTGAATTGTGCAGTACTAGTTCGTCAGAAGACAAAGCCAAATTAGCAGAGTTTTACCTCCACAATTTGGCTTTGCCTAATGAAGTCTCCTGGGATCCCAATATTGCCTTGGGTGATATGCAATTGATGGCGTTCGCCTCATGGTTAAACCATGAGGATCAAAGAGCAGCTGAAGCAAAATCGGTCATGAACCAAGAAGTGAGTGAGCCACTGTTCATTCGACCAGAACTAGAGGATCCAGTGGCACTCATCTCAACCCACCAACAGTTGGCTACGGATCCCACAGCTTCCTTGAGATTTATGGACCAACAGGCCCAATCCATACCTCACTTTGAAGACATGGAAAGTTTGTTGGGAGAAAGTGCTGCCCAAGCATGTGCACGCAGATGGAATACCCTGGCACACAGCTTGAAAATCCGAGAGTACCATACCCCCATTCGGATGAGGGAAGCTTTGGCAAGGGTTGACCTTTACAAGAAATCCATGCAAAGCCTCCAGGCCAGCTGGATTGGCCTTAAACTCAGCCCACCACTACTGCTAGGATTGACTGAAGGCAATACAGAGGAGGATGACAGTCAACAATGGGAAGAGGTGAACAGGAAAGCAGGGTTTCATATCCACAGAGAGTACACTACCACAAAGCCTTGGGATGCAAGGGAAGCAGTGAAAGCAATGAAGGATGAAGATTTGGACTAAGTTTCTCAAGGATGAACAAATAGTTTAGCTGGGGGGTGATGATGAGCCCCATTTTTTGGTACAATTTGGGCTCATTTGGCCTACTTGCTTTGCTCAAACCATTCATCTTTTATTGCTTATGCATTCATTTCTTGGTTTATTCGTGTTGTTTGTAGGAAGAAGGGTAGGCATTCTATCTACGTGACTAATACATGATGATTTCAGGTTTTTGGCATTAAAAGGGAGCAAAGACCACGAGAAAGGAGACAAGGAGACAGTAAGGTGGCACTGCTGGTTTTTAGGAGAGGATGTCCACAGTCTTGGGGACCTTCCTCGTGATTCCCACCACAGCTCCGAGCTCCAACCAATCTCCCCACCGAGCTTAGAGGCAGCCAACCGTTCTACAGGAACAGCAGTTACAACTGTTCTACAGGATCAGCAGTTTAACCTTCAGTTGGACAGCCGAGCTCCACAAATCAAGGAAACCTGTTGGATTATCATTTTGCATAAATACTGAGGTCGTAGCCTTTGATAGGAGCTTTTTGAACTTTTGCATTACTCTTGTAATTTCGAAGTACGAGCTACAGCTCGGTGTTGGTTCTTTTTGTAAGCCAGTTTTGGCATGACATCAGATTTTTGGTTATGAATAAAGGCAGGCAAATTTTGATCTCATTCTGAGTTTCTAAGGGAGCTATAGCTCTCAGGTTAGGGCCCAACCTAAGAGCAATAGACCTCCTCTGTGTTGTAATGTTATTTGCCTTTCGTTCCAGCACTTCGTTTCTTTACTTTGACATGCAATTCGAATTTACAGTTTGCTGATTTAGTTTTTATGAGATTGAATAGGATTAGTTTATGGTGAATTTGCTTCCAGTTGCTTAGGTTAGAAGAGGATAGTTATAATTCATTGGAGCTCCAGAAAAAGGTTGTTAGAGATCACTGCCATCTCTGCTTAGGGATTGGGGTGCAGTCCATATCAACCACCAAAAAGAAACGCAGTTCTTTTCACGTCCATGCAAGCTGCAACAGTTACTTTAGTCATAGATCCATCCATGCACTTTGGTCTTGATCATTACTTCTTCATTCCACTTCCATGCACGAGTTTCTTTCACAAATTGCACTGCTGTTCATTGGTTCAAAATAGCACAGTTAACGTAGGTTAAAGAGTTCTCGTTTTTGGTAACATTCATAGACAATTTGTTTCATCTACACTGCTCCACACCATTCCATTACCTTCCTCTTCTTGTCAACCACACCTGAAGCCACTCAACCGACCTCTGTTCAGCTCGTTTACCTTCCAGCTCTTCCATTACTCACGTAGCTCCATTTACTTAACCTTTCGTTGATCCCATCCTTCCAGCCATCAACCCACTGCATGCACTCTTTCTCCATCTGACTGCTCTGCTCCTGAGCCATCACCAGTTCCATCTCCATCTCACCTATCCTCCCACACCACTCCATCACTTCACCATCTCCCAAAACTCCCACGGTCGAACATCCTGTAGAATTTCACAGACTTCCTGTAGAACCCCTGAGTTTCCTGTAGGATCCCCTGCAAACTTCCTGTAGAAGCCTGCAAACTCGGTTGCTGAGCATCCGAACGTGGTAGACTTCTGTGGACTGATGCTAGAGACCCTCTGGGACCTCTCCTAGCCATCCTGACCTTGCCCATGCTTTCCTTCCATTCGAACCGCTCCTGCACAGTCAAACCCTAATCAAAAGCATCATCACAATAAATCCAACCACTTAATGAAAAAATACAAAAACATGTCTTTTCAGATGCAAGTAGCTTAGATGCATGTATTTCAGCTCACTACAAGTAATGGCATCACTAGTAGAAGTTTCATTCACAGTTTTGCATTGTAAGGGCCTAGCTAGTCAAATTAGGGTTTACTAGGGTTTTCATGCTTTGTTGGCTTTCAGTTTCTTTCTGCAAATAGATTAGCCTCCTTTGAGTTAGCTTTCATCCATCACTCATAAAGCTTCTTCTGTGAGCATATAGAAGTTGGCTTGAGCCCTAGCGGACTTGTGCCAGCTGACCAAGTGACAGCTGCGACAAGAGCTAGTACTTGTGCATACAGCACCGTCGCTTCCAAGTTTGTACGAACTACCGGGTTGATAAAATTAGAGATAGGAAGCTCCAGGAGTTGTAGCATTATTGCTACAATACTGGAGCCCACCAGCATGTACAGGAGTGCGAAACCTACCAGAGGAATAAGGGAGAGTTGACCCATCCAACGAGATTGTTGTAGCCTATTCCCATCCTTGAGCGGAAATGGGAGAGCATCTCTATGGACTTCATTACTAGACTTCCCTCAGTACAATGGAAGGATTGTTTTTTTGTAGTGGTCAAACAGCTAACCAAGTTTGCAAACTTCTTTGCCATACCGACATGATCTTAAGCTTCACAGGTGGTGGAGTTGTTCTTCAGGGAGGTATTTCATTTGCACAGACTCCCTAAGACCATAGTTAGTGATAGGGATAGTTGATTCATGGGAGGATTTTTGCAGGATCTCTTCAGACTAGTCGAAAATGAGCTCACCCCAAGCACTAGCTATCATCCGCAGACCGATCGTCAGATAGAGAGGGTGAACCAATGGTTAAAGGGCTATCTCAGGAATTATGTGACAGGGTAGTAGAAGGCTTGGATTCGATGGTTACACTTGGGAGAGTATTGCTACAACACCACCCATCATATGTCCATTGATATGACTCCTTTCCGTGTTTTATATGGTTATGATGCTTTATCTTTTGTTGATATTTATTTTTGGAGATAGCCGGGCCCCAAAGGCAAAGGATTGGATCCTGCATAGCCAATATATCCTCAAGGTTCTTAAGGATAACTTACAGGCAGCCCATAACCAATAGAAGATGTATGTTGATTGGCATCGAGTAGAGAGACATTTTGAGGAGGGTGACTTGGTCTACCTTTGATTGCAACCATATTGACAGTCCACACTCAAGCAAAAGGGGATGAAAAGTTGCAACCAAGATTATTTGGGCCGTACAAAGTGAGCAAGAGAGTTGGAGAGGTGGCTTATGAGTTTGAGCTACCACCAAGGAGAAGGATTCATAACATCTTTCATGTGTCACGCCTCAAGAGGGTGTTGGGGTAGCAGGTTACATCAGTCATGGATTTGCCTCCACTTGATGATGAGGGGAATTTTATCTGAGAGCAAGAAGCCATATTGGAAATGAGAGAGAGGAAACTCAAGATAAATATAGTTAGAGAATATTTGGTGCGATGGAAGAATCTACTAGATGAGGATGCCACTTGGGAGGGAGAGCACATTTTGGAGCATTCGACATTGAAGTTGCTTGGGGAAAAGCAACATTTTTGAGGGGAGGACTATAATGTCCCTTCCTAAATAATTTTGGAATAAGACTTAATTTTGTATTATGGGTCCAGTTTTGGAGTTAGTTGACCCCATCTGATGTTATTAGGAGATTAGACTGTTTGGTCAATTTAGTGTCCTAAATTGCTCTACATAAATTATCAATCTGGGTATCATAAATTGATGAAGTGTAGTGGACTATTTGTGTTAGGTAACTCTTCTTACTTCATTGTTTTTATGTTTTATGTTGTTTTTGGGGTTTTTGGTCTTTTAATTCCTAATTATTTACAATGTAAATTATCAAAACTAAATCTAACTTTCTTAAATACTACTCAAAATCTAAAATGAAAATAGAGCTAAGAAAGAAATGAAAACAGAGCTAAGAAAGATATGGAAACAAAGCTAAGAAATAAATGAAAACAAAGTTTTCTATTCTTATTTTACCATTATTTCCAAAGCATGAATTAAAACTGAAAGTGAAATTTGCAATTGATGTCTAACTAATTACAGAAATAAAACTAAATGAAATACTTGGTTACTTTGCCTCTCAGTTTTGGGAGAAAGTCTCCTTGGGATGACATTTAAGTAATTCTATACTTCATTGATCTAAGAGAAAGAAAATACAAAGATGCATAAATAACTCATTGCATAGATGAAATTTTCAACCACTTAGTTAAGGATGAATTATCAACTTGAAGGGTTTTCCATAAACATTCATTAACACCATGAGTTAGAATTTTAAACTAAAAATGAAATGGCAAAGACAGTAAATGACATTGATTAGTTTAATTGAGAATTTAAATTAGCAAAACAGTGAATGAAGTAAACTATCCAGCAATGTATCCTTATCATCCTTCAATCCTACTCTCATTCTGAAACACGGTTAGTTTTTAATTGAAGAAACAAGATTAAACTATTGAGTTCTATCTTCTAAACTATTGATAAGAGCTAAAAAGAAATCAATCTACTGAAAAATGCTCTAAATTATAAACAATGTTAGTAAGAAAATGATAGAAATTGCATTATAAACACTGTTAGTAAGAAAATGATTATAAACATTGTTTTAGAAAGAAAATGATGAATTTAAAGTTAACAACAGGAAGAAAAATAAATAAAATGAAACCTTCTTTAGTGCAGGGGCCCTCTGCAACTGATTAGGCTGCGCTTGCTCAATCAACTCCAAGAAAACTCCTTCAGATTTTCATAAAAACATGCGGTCTTCTCATATTAAAACAGGGACACAAAACGCCCAGAAATTACAGGGTCTAGAACTTCGATTTCACATTAAAACTATTACTAACTTCTTTGGTCCCTTACACAGGTATTTATAAGAAAAAACATATAACTGTTTGTGGAGAAAAGCATGCTACAGCCAAACACGTAGAAGACAGATATGCGGAATTTCTTACTCGGCTGCTAGAGAAATAAATCCAAGACATGGTGGCTGTTGGATTCATTTGTACAAGTGGTTGTTGGAGTCCATAGGTACAGGTAGTTGCTACGGATAATGCTTCCCATCACTATGAAACACATTAATTAACCACAAAATAGAGTCTTGTTACCCTCAGTCTCTTTGTGTTTGACTTATCCATTGACCGTAGTCTTATGCCATCTTCTTTGTCGATCTGGGCTGAATGAATAGGACAGGGTCCATGTCATGATGATTTCAAAGCTTCCCATGTGGCTAGTTTCTCCTTTTGACACATGGAACCTGTTAGAGCATGGAGGTAGCTGCGGAACAGATGGTTAGTTGTAGAATAGGCTGCGTTTCGTAGCTAATATACACAAAATTTTTCAAATAGAAAAACATAAAAAGCATAACATGTAAATCACTAAATGCCCTCCTCAAGACAATATATACCAGTTATTAGTGATGAGAATGCATCTTTCTTATGGAAAAGAAAAGAAAAGGAATGAGAAGAGTTTCTAGGGAAAGAGTAATTTTGAGGCTCAACATACCCCCACTGCAAAATCATTGCATGTCCCCATGCAATTTTCAAAAATGTGAACTTCTTTCTCCTATTGCATTTGTTCTAACACTTCTGCCAGCACATCCAACTTCCTTTTCTTACTTCTCCTTGCACTGACTGCCATCCTGGGCTTCTTCATAAGAAGTTTGTATTTGAGGTTGATAAGTGTTCTGCTCAAATTCCTATTTTTCCTCTTTAGCTTCCTATTTTTCTTGTACCATAATCCTAGGTGCAGCATTGTGTTGTCATGAATGGCTTTATCTAGATTTTTCTGTTCTGTCAAGGTTTCATTTTCTTTTTGAATGTGCTTGTTCAAAATCTCTAACTCAAAGATTTCTTGTTTGAGAGAGCTAGTTAGAGGTTCTTGTGGATTGACAGGCTGCTCTAGATTGGTTGAGGATCCTAGATCCATTGAGGTATCCTTCCTCTCTAATGACTCTATGTAGTCATACTTGCTGCTCTACTGGATCTATGCCAGGAGAAGTTCTGCTTGGGCTGCCTTCAAAATTCTGTGGAGGAGAGTTTTGTGGACTGTGTAGAGGTGGAATACTGTCAGGAGATTGAATTGGGGTTTCTTCCTCTAAGTTTATGAACTGGGATACTTTTGATGTTACCTTCCTCACCTTACCTTGGAGTCTAGAGCTCCTTCTTAGGTTTTGGAAGCTTATGGTTTCTTCTCTTGTGTCCTTCTTCCTCTTCCCTATCTCCTTCTTTTTCTTGATATACTCCCTAATATTGGTCAGTGTTTCGGAGAGTAACTGTTCATCTTCTTGTGGTGATGAAGGTTCAGGAATGTCTTCATTGATTTCTTCAGCTCTCTCTTTCATGTTTCCTTTTTGTTTAGTTTGCTTTCTAACCTCTGGTTTAGAAATTGTCTCTGCATCATTCTTTTGTGAGGAGGTTCCAGATTTGTTTTGAATGTTAATGCTGATCTTTCTCCTCCTACTTTTCTTAACATGACTCTCCTCAGCTGACTCTGGAGCATCCTGGAAAAAAATTATTACCAATAAATATTCCCAGGTATCCCCTATACTTTTCAAATGGAATTCAACTAGTATTTTCACTAATCCATGATGATATATAATTGTTTCTATGGATTCAATTTTCTTTTGGACATTTGTAGCCATCCTTCTTAGACTGTTTAGAAGGAAGAAGGGAAGGTTGATGGTTCCATTTTCTAATAAAGTCATTAATAAGCATATATGGTAAACATACATAAACCCAAATCTTCCTTCACATGTAATGAATTTTTGAAATATCAATAGCATATTACCCCATTTGTTCTTGAGTGGTTAAATATGAATTTCCTTCCTAAATACCGTAACTTCCATACCTGGGTTTCTAAGGATCACTTTCCAAGATTCACCATGAAATTCCTTGTTTTTAAACCATCTTTCTCCTTGTCTCGAGAGCTCTGTTGCTTCTGCTATGAAGGATTCTGTGACTGCAAATTTAATATTTCCTATATCCACTTCTGTGCCATCAAATGACCTTGCAAAAGACTTGGTAATTTCCTTGTGGTAGCCATCAAATTTCTCAATAAAATTTAACCATCTGGCCTTCTGTAGCATCCCTTTAAGCTGTGGATACCCCTCCATATACTTTACCCCTACGGGCTCTGTCCTGACAATAAGCCCCACATCCCCTGTTTTCGGTTAACCTTCAAAATTACTCTTTCTATCTATAAAACGAGTGCTATTTAAGAAATGGAATGACTGTGTGTATGGAAATGGAATGACTGCGTATATATGAAAATGGAAAGACTGTGTGTATATGAAAATGGAATGACTACTATCTATGTGATAGAATGACTGTGTGTTATAGGAGAGATAAACTTAAGGGTTTGCAAGTAATAAATAGACAGTAAGGTTTAAAGAGTCGTAGATAGGTAGGTCACATTGTCATCTTGACCGGTAATAGCTAGAGTTGTGGAGGACCGTTTGAGTACAGGTTATGGAGTTTGAAGCTAAGATTTGTTATGAAAGAATCATTAAGATCGTTTGCCATTAAATATGTAAGATATGGCAGAGATATAGTGGCAGTCAAATCAAATGATGGTCGATTAAGGAGACATGTGATTACACATACTATACAAACTTATATTTTCAAATTGCTTTTTGAAATAAATATTTGCATTTACCTTTGGAACCTTTACCTTTCACTTGCTAAGTTTTTTGATGTTGATCCACAGGTACCTTGAGCATGGTTTGTCTTCAAAAATTGATTTTTTTTCAATTCCCTGAATACATGATTTTATTATGAGTTGTACACTTGTGTCTGAATTGATAAACAAATTGTAGCTGCAGAATCAGATTAGCTGCAGAACAGAATCAACTGTAGAACGTGAAAAAGAAAGTGAAATATGGCTTATGGATCATGAATGAAATGGAAGTGGCTATGTAAGTGAAATGAAATGAGATGTAAGACAAGATGATAAATGAAATGAAAATGGAATGAAAGTTGTAAAAGGAAAAAATGAAAAATTTATTGATGAAATATGACAATGAGATGAAGTGAAACTACAAAAATAAAACGGAGTGAGGTGAAATGAGATGATGAATTTTCAGAATCTAAACTGCAGAGTGACTGTAGCTTTTTGTCACTACTTATTACAGAAATAAAATGGAAAATATAGGGTGTCAGAAACCTCTGATTTTCACCCTGTATTTTCTGTATAAGTATGCCAATCAATGATTGGTTTTCAACCTTATACAATTTTTTTTATTTGTTTTTTTTTCTTTTTTTCTTTTTTTAGGAAAAATAAAGACTAAGTTAGTGGAGAAGAAGAATTCTTCTTCACTAGATTCATTTTAGAATTGTCTTGGAAAATCTTAATGAACTCCTCTTTTGAAATTGGTTTCTAATATATCTTTAATCTATGACCATTCACAAGAATAGGAGTTTTACTTTCATCTATTGTTCTTATCCTCAGTACTCCATTACTAAAGACTTTTTCAATATAATATGGCCCAAGCCAATGAGTTTGAAACTTCCCTTGAAAATATTTAAACTTTGAATCAAACAATAGCGCCCAATATCCCACTTGAAACCTCTTGTCCTTGATATATTTGTCATGCCATTTAGCCCTCTGTTGTTGGACTATACTAGTCCTTTGAATTGCCTCTTGCCTAATTTCATCAAGTTCATTTAATTGCTCCAACCTATGCTTTTGTGCCTCTGATAAATCTAGTCCAAGTTGGACTGCCATCTTGAAAGTTCTGATTTGGAACTCTATATGGAACAAGACTTGTGTCCCATAAACAAGTTCATAGGATGTATGTCCCGTTGTGTTCCTCCATGTAGTTCTATAGGCCCATAAGGCTTCAGGAAGCCTTTCCACCCAATCTCTTCTATGTAGATGCATAGTCTTAGTGAGTATTCCTTCAATCACTTTATTTGTTTATTCCACTTGATCATTTGCTTGAGGATGATAAGGAGTAGATTTCCTATGTTTGATCTTGTATTCTTCCACAAGCCCTTCCACCATGTTGGATGTAAATTGAGATCCCTAATATGTCACAATTTCTCTTGGAACACCAAAACGAGTAAAGATGTCCTCAAAAAGAAAATTCACTACATATTTTTCATTAGCAAAAGGTAATGCTTTAGCTTCTATCCATTTAGTGACATAATCAATGCATACCAATATATACTTCTTTTTCTTAGATGGAGGACTAATTGGCCCAAAAAAATCTAAGGCCCACTTTTCAAAAGGTTCGATGAGTACCTGAATTTGTAATGGCATTTCATTTGAGGGACTGGGTTTCCCTACCCTTTGGCAGTTGTCACATCTCCTGACATATTATTTAGCATCTTTGAAGATGGATGCCCAATAATATCCTAAAGAAAGGATTTTATAGGCTGTCCTCTTATTAGCAAAGTGTCCACCACATGGCTCATCATGACATGCCTTAAGAATCACAGGCATTTCATCTTCCCTGACACACCTTCTGATCATAAGATCTGGGCTTGTTTTATAAAATTCGTTTGTGATCCATGAATATCTTGCACTTACTTGAATAATTTTTCTTTTCTCTCTAGGAAACAAATGTGAAGGTAAATTTCATGTGACTAAATAGTTAGCAATATCTGCAAAACAAGGAGTTTGAGTAGTTACTGCAAAAATATATTCATCAGGAAACTTATCTTCAACCAGATAATCTTCTTTGATATTCTGAATCCTGGACAGGAAATCAGCAATTGTGTTTTGTTTTCTAGGTCTATCTAGCACAATAATGTTGAATTCTTGCAAAAGTAAAAGCCATCTTGTAACTCTTCCATTAGTAATAGGTTTATTCATTAAATATCTAATTGTAGAGTGATTTGTATGAGCAAAGGTTTCATAGCCTGTTATATAGTGTCTGAACTTGTTAATTGCATGAACAACAACTAAAATTCCTTTTCAGTCACAGTATAATTTAACTCAATGGGAGTCAAATTCTTACTTGTATAGTAAATGGCATAAGGAATCAAATCTTTTTGTCCCAATACAGCTCCCAGAGCTGAATCTGAAGCATTTGTTGAAATATGGAAAGGGAGTTTCCAAATTGGACCTCTTAAAATGGGTGCTTCAGAAATTTTTGTTTTTTAGGTTTCAAATGCCAACTGGCAATCAGAATTCCAATTGAATTCACAATCTTTGGTAAGCAATTTGAAGAGTGGGGATGCTATTTTAGTGAAATTTTCTATAAACCTTCTATAATATCCTGTAAATCCTAGAAAACTTCTATCATCCTTTTGGCAATTTGGAATTGATAATTTAGAGATGACTTCAACTTTAGATTTGTCAACTTTAATCCCATCTCCTGAAATGTGATGTCCTAAAACAATACCTTCTGTAAACATCATAAAACATTTTTCATGGCTTAGTGAAAGGTTTGCTTCTTTACATCTTTTAAGAACTTTTTCCAAATTCCCCAAAGCTTCTTCAAATGTATTGCCATAGACTGTAAAGTCATCCATATATACCTCTACACAATCATGTATTAGATCAGAAAAAATCCATATTACTGCTCTTTGGAATGTTGCAGGTGCATTACATAACCCAAAAGGAAGTACTCAGTAGGCATATGTTCCCCATGGACATGTAAATGTGTTTTATCCTGATCTTCAGGTGCTACCTGAATTTGATTATAACCACTAAAACCATCCAAGAATGAGAAATAATTCTTACCTGCTAATGTCTCTAACACTTGATCTATAAAAGGCAAAGGAAAATGATCTTTAAGGGTTGCTTTATTCAGTTCTTGATAATCAATGCACACTCTCCATTTACCATTCTTTTTAGGCACAATTACCAAAGGAGAAACCCATTGGCTATCTGAAATTGGGTAAATGAAGTTTACATTCAGTAATTTTTGGAGTTATTCTTTCATAATCTCTCCAAGATTTGGATTCATCCTTCTCTGAGGCTGTCTAATAGGTCTGCAATTTTCCTCAATGTAGATGTGATGAATACAAGTCTTAGGACTAATTCCTTTCATGTCAGTATATTCCCATGCATATGCAGCAGAATGTTGTTGTAATGTATTGATTAGCTTTTCATTTTGTAATTTCTCCAAGTTATTGTTTATGTTCAATGTCCTACCTGGAAAAATTTCAATTGTAGAGCTACCAAACTCTTCCATAGAATAGAGAGACATCTGCCTAGATGACAAATATTCAACATTAGATTTTTCTTGAAATTTCTCATGGTCATATTTTGAAGATGATTCAAAATTTTCCAATGTATTTAAAATTTGACTATCTTCACTAATATCTGAAATAGTAAAGAGAAGTTGAATATCATCTTCATCATCAATCCATTCTTTGTGATCCATTTCTGTGATTGCTTTTGTTGGGTGATATAGAGTAAATTTTTTGTTGAATTACCATCAGAAATATACATGTCACCAGATCTACAGCTAATAAAAGCATCACATGTGGCCAGCCAAGGTCTTCATAATATGAGTGGATGTCCTCCTAGATTGTTCTTGGGAGTTAAGATCATGAAATCAACATGATATTTCCAAGAATATAAGGATACTGAAATATCTTCTAACACTCCATATAGTTTGATTACTGATCTATCTGCTAGTTGCAGTAAGGTAGGTGTGTAAAGAAGATTAGGAAGCTTGAGTTGCTCCATAGTTTGTTTGCTCATGATGTTTATTGCTGCCCCTAAGTCAATCAATGTATTTGGAATTTCAACTCCATTGATATGTGTTTTCACAATTGTACTTCCTGGATCCACATATTTTTGTATGGCAATTTTTCCCATCATTATGTCTTCTATTTTTCCTACCAGGTGAATTCTTTTTGTTTCCTTTGTTTTTCTTCTTGGTTTCTTTATGCTCAACTCCTTTATTGTTTTGGCTAGAATTGGAATTTATTTAATGGCTTGTAGCAAAGGGATTTTTATACATACATTCTTCAATTCATCTAGAAAATCATAATTGAGCAACATAATCTGATTTTCTACTCCTCTATCAATTTGTAATCTTTCAGGAAAAGGAGGTGTAGAAGTAGATGCTGGTTGCTCAATGATAGGAGTTGTGTTCATTGATTCTTTTTGTTTTTCTTTTTCAATGTTTTGGTTTTGGAGAGATGTTCCCTCAAAACTTTTATTGACCTTTAGAGAATCTTCCTCAGAATTATCTTGTTCTTGAATAACTACAAAAGGTCTTTCCTTTTCTAATATCCTACCGGATCTTAGTTGAACATCATTAATATCTAGAGGAGTAATCATATAGTTTGGAAATTGTTGTCCTTCTACCATGTAAGCATTCTGAGGATTTTTATTGTTGGGATTTGGTAATGGTTGGGCAGGTAGCTAATTTGGTCTCTGCTGAAATGGCAGTAAAAGTTGGGGATTTTGGTTTTGTTGTGGAGATTATTATGGAAATGGTAATGAAAGTTGAGGGTTCTGATTTTGAAGTTGTGGTTGCTGATTTTGTTGCTGAATGTGCGAGGGAGGATAATGCTGATATGATGGAGGATATTGATAATATAGAGAAAATCTCCCATAAGGATTTTGTACCCCTTGAGCCCAAGATTGAGATTGAGGTTGAGGTTGAGGTTGAGATTGAAGTTGATATCGGGGCCAATTTTGCTACCAAGAATTTGAATTTGGTGGGGGATGAAGATACATTTGATTATGAAATGCTTGATTTTGTGGCCCCTGCCAAGGTCTTCTACCAACAAAACAAAGAGGTTCTGCAGAATTTGGGACTGTTTCCTCTTGAAAGACAACCTTAAGACCTGGAATTGAAGGACAACCCTTGGTCTCATGACTTCTTGAGAAAATCATACAAGTTTCTACAACTTTTGCATCCAAAGGACATTCTCTTAGAGCATGTATTTTTC
Organism: Pinus tabuliformis; assembly: GCA_031772625.1. Taxonomy (NCBI): domain Eukaryota; kingdom Viridiplantae; phylum Streptophyta; class Pinopsida; order Pinales; family Pinaceae; genus Pinus; species Pinus tabuliformis. The sequence continues at coordinate 932,031,645 of CM062814.1, forward strand.
TGCATTTTGGACAGAAAATAGCTAAATCATCAACCTTAGTTTTCTTCTTGTTTTGCAACTTAAGGGTGTCTATTTGCTCACTAAGACTCCCTAGGGTATCTGTTTTGAATTCATCAAGCAGATTACCAATTTCCGCCCTACTCACTGACCTAGTTGTAGAATTATTTACTCTAACAAGAGAAGGATCTCTTGGACCTTTTCCAGTTTTGGATTTCCCTCTTGAGAGATGAACAAATAATTCTCCTATATCATTTAATGGGAGTTGAGAGATATCTCCCTTCCCCATCATGTTAAGGATATCTATCTACTCATCTCTAATGGATTTTAATAAAAGAGCTTTTAAGGTATCTTCATCTAAATTGTCCATCTTTGTTCTTTTCAAATTATAGTTGAATCTCTCAATCAAATCCTCTAAGTTTTCATCCTCTATTTGCATCATTTTGAACACTTCATCTTTGTGATTGGTAGGCATGCAATAATCCAAATATCTATCCAAAAACAGATTTTTCATGTCATTCCATGTTCTAATGGACTGAGTGACTAACCCCGTGAACCACTTCAAAGTATCTCCTTTTAGTGTTGAAGGGAACAACTTAAGTTTTTGAGAGTCTTCTAGATTATCATAAGTTCTGCACAAGACTTCAAAGTCAAATAAGAATGTTTCAAGATCTTATCTTTTAAACCCATGGAAGTTTGGGAGGACAGAAGGTGAGATATTTTTCACTGTGGCATTTGTTTCTTCATCCACTATAGGGAATCCAAAAGAATTATCTATTTCCCTATTTCCTCTGCCTTCTCCATTATTTCCTCTGCCTCCTCCATTATTTCCTCTACCTCTTCCTCTACCCCCTCCTCCAAATAGTGTGAATTCTCCATCTTCTCCTTCTTCTGCCATTATAGTTTCTTCAGGGTCAGTATAGGGTTCAACCTGCAAGGTTACTTTCTCCTCCTTTGGTTCTTCTATTAATGGGATATGGGAGAGAGGTTCTACTTCTTCTTCCTCACCAGGTATTCCTAATTCTTCAACTAAAATGTGCTCTCCTGTGGAGGTGAAAAAGGCTATTCTTGTCATTGGAGATTCAAGATTTTTCTCCTCTAGGACTGACTTGGTAGATGAAATAGAAGATTCTTTTGATTGGATTTCTGCCCCTGGGATTTCAGGAGTTTTATGACTGGGAGTATGATTTTGGGATGGAGGTGTATCTTTTCTTGTTCTTGGTGGAGTAGGTGGTGTTGTAGGAATTGAAATTCTGCCTCTAGCTATAAATCTACCCCTAGAGTCTCTTTCTCTATGCATATCATTTTTTTTTAATGTAAGAGATAAAGTTACCTAGTTACACTTCCTCGAAAACAACGCCAAAATTTTTGGTCAATTTAGTGTCCTAAATTGCTCTACATAAATTATCAATCCGGGTAGTGTAAATTGATGAAGTGTAGTACACTGTTTGTGCTAGGTAACCCTTCTTACTTCGTTGTTTTTATGTTTTATGTTATTTTGGGGGGTTTTTGGTCTTTTAATTCCTAATGATTTACAATGTAAATTATCAAAACTAAATCTAACTTTCTTAAAGACTGCTCAAAATCTACAAATGAAAACAGAGCTAAGAAAGAAATGAAAACAGAGCTAAGAAAGATATGGAAACAAAGCTAAGAAAGAAATGAAAACAAAGTTTTCTATTCTTATTTTACCATTATTTCCAAATCATGAATTAAAACTGAAAGTGAAATTTGCAATTGATGTATAACTAATTACAAAAATAAAACTAAATGAAATACTTGGTTACTCTGCCTCTCAATTTTGGGAAAATTTTCCTTGGGATGACATTTAAGTAATTCTGTACTTCATTAATCTAAGAGAAAGCAAATACAAAGATGCAGAAATAACTCATTGCATAGACGAAATGTTCAACCACTTAGTTAAGGATGAATTATCAACTTGAAGGGTTTTCCATAAACATTGATTAACACCATGAGTTAGTATTTTAAACTAAAAATGAAATGGCAAAGACAGTAAATGACACTGATCAGTTTGTTTGGGAATTCAAACTAGTAAAACAGTGAATGAAGTAAACTATCCAACAATGTATCCTTATCATCCTTCAATCCTACTCTCATTCTGAAAAAAGGTTAGTTTTTAATTGAAGAAACAAGATTACACTATTGAGTTCTATCTTCTAAACTACTGATAAGAACTAAAAAGAAATCAAGCTAATGGAAACTGCTCTAAATTATAAACACTTTTAGCAAGAAAATGATAGAAATTGCATTATAAACACTGTTAGTAAGAAAATGATTATAAACACTGTTTTAGAAAGAAAATGATGAATTTACAGTTAACAAGAAGAACAAAAATAAATAAAATGAAACCTTCTTCAGTGCAGGGGCCCTCTACAACTGATTAGGCTATGCTTGCTCAATCAACTCCAAGAAAACTCCTTTAGATGTTCATAAAAACATGCGGTCTTCTCATATTAAAACAGGGACACAAAACACCCAAAAATTATAGAGTCTAGAACTTAAATTTCACATTAAAACTCTCACTAACTTCTTTGGTCCCTTACACAGGTATTTATAAGAAAAATCATATATCTGTTTGTGGAGAAAAGCATGCTATAACCAAACACGTAGAAGACAAATATGTAGAATTTCTTCCTCGGTTGCTGGAGAAATAAATCCAAGACATGGTGGCTGTTGGATTCATTTGTATAGGTGGCTTTTGGAGTCTGTAGGTACAGGTAGTTTCTCTGGATAATGCTTCCCATCACTGTGAAACACATTAATTAACCACGAAATAGAGTCTTGTTACCCTCGGTCTCTTTTTGTTTGACTTATCCATTGACCGTAGTCTTATGCCATCTTCTTTGTCGACTTGGGTTGAATGAATAGGACAGGGTCCATGTCATGATGATTTCAAAGTTGCCCATGTGGCTAGTTTCTCCTTCTGACACCTGGAATCTGTTAGAGCATGGAGGTAGCTACAGGCTATGTTTCGTAGATAATATACAAAAATTTATTCAAATAGAAAAACATAAAAGGCATGACATGTAAATCACTAAATGTCCTCCTCAAGATAGTATATACTAGTTATTAGTGATGAGAATGCATCTTTATTATGGAAAAAAAAAAAAAAAGGAATGAGAAGAGTTGCTAGGGAAAGAGTAATTTTGAGGCCCAACATAGACTAGGAGAAGATGTTTTGTTTTAAATTTAAATTACACATGGGGGCCACACTCACTAGGAAATTACACACTCCCTAGTTCAACATGAATAAACGAGAGATAACTTTTGCATGGTGTTGGTTAAGTGGGGACCGTGATGGAGGACGAAATGGAGGGAAAATTCCCCCACGAAAACTATATGAGGAGGGCATCTCTCTTTTTCTCATTCATTTATGAGTGTATATTGATTTCTCTTAGTTGCTCGAGCTGCTTAGCCGAGTCATTGGCTGTTTAGCACGAGTTCTTCAGGTGAAGAGCTCATCCTTTATTCAGGGGACTTTGAGTGCCACCCTAGGAAGGTTTCCTTCTTTTCTTCAGGAGGAGATTCACATTGCAAGTTCCAACAGTAGCATTTCCTTCCAGGTGGTGCATATTTCTGGAAGATGTAGTGAGAGAGGAGTGCGAGTTGTTTGTGGAGCTAAGTAGTGGAGTTTTGTTGTGAGATTTTCCAGAGGAGAGGCTAAGGAGCATTGTCAGCCTTTAGGGGAGTTTTGGAGTTGGTTGAGTTTCAGTCTTATTGCGCACTACCTGGGCCAACAAAAAGGCAGTATTTGGGGAGCTCATTTGGTGGGTAGAGTATCAGCCCTTGAGGTTGAGCTTTGTTGTGGAGGTTGAAGGAGCCATTCAGGGTGAAGTTTTATTCCTTTCCAGAGCTTGGAGGAAGAATTTGTGGCCATTTATTGCAGTCCATTTTGCTGGAGCTACTTGGAGGGCGTAGGCTATAGAGGAGGTCGAATTTGGGTGGTTGGTTCCAGGCCAAACCCTTTCTGTGTTTTGGCCAAGGAGTTTGTGGCTAAAGTTTCATCATTTTCTGAGCACCGATGGTGAGGTTTCTTGGAGCTCCTTTCCAGCTAGCAGTTGTCGTAACTAGGAGACAACATAGAGCTTTAGTGTTATTCTCTTGACCTACGAGAAGATACTAGAATACCAAATATGCAAAGAGATATAACCCAAAACACAAAATAATGAGAAATAACAGCATGTATTTTATTATTCAGAAAGGAAAGCAATGTTCACTTGCCTCTTCGAGGGGGCAACCTCCAATAGAGCAGGGCTCAATTACAAAATAAGACATGAAGCTCCTCAATGGGGAGTCTCTATCCTTTGTATAGGATTCATACATGCAATACCATGGGTCAGTACCATGGTTCCTATTAATACCATATATCTAATACCATGGCCCATTTGCAACTAACTGTGGTCCCTTCTTTAAATGCGGGTCAACCACTTACAATTATTAATATGGGCTTTATTGACTCTTTAACTAACTATAACTATGACTCGACCCTATTACATAAATAAGGGGGTTAGGGTTGGACCCTAACATTTAGAGGAGCAGTTGCTTTCTAGCATTGGGGATTAATGTCGACACCTAGGTTTTATCTAGCTTGCCCTTGAGGCAAGCCCAGGTGCTCTTTCCATACTATTGTACATTGATCCATTAATAAATAAAATGGCTCAGCTGGTTCCTATTTTTGTTGTGTATTGAATATTTGCTGATAGTTTAATTTTTCTGTGCAAAAATTGAATTGGTTTTTGTATATTATTGTTTGTTTAAGTTTGGAACATTACACACCTTAGTGATATAAAAGTCGATAAAATGCCAATGAGCATATTGAAATAAAATAAGGGGTGAAAGAAGAGAAAGGCTTCTTGAACAGAGAGATGAAGCAAGTAAATTCATCGGGGTATTGAATAGGCTCATTGGTAGTGAAGAAATTCTTGTTTTCATGAAGTGACTTTGTCGAGGTACTAAACAGGCCTGCGGGAAGTGGAGCAATACCAGAGATGAAACTAAATATTTGATCATATTAAACTCATGAATTTATACTATCCTTCTCCCAGATAAAAACAATTGATATATGAAAAGCGTTGTAAATGTGTTTAGCAGAGAAAGGGGATAAGAAAGACTATAGTTATAACCACGATAAATGGGGAAGATGGATGTTGTAACAGCTACAATACCCTCCAAATGTTTCGCTACATTCAAATTTTGGAGCTTACTTCATTGTCATATCAAGTGTCACCTCATTTATCAAGTATCATTTCATGTTGCTTTGTATGTCATAAGTGTTGTTGAATGATCTCAAATGTTCATGCATTGATTAGAACATCTCTAGGGGCATTTCATGGTCACAACATCTTTGTGTTATAAAATGACACTTTTGGGCGCAGTTGCACACACTTCACTCGTGGTACTTGGGGAATGTGTACAAAGTGGTGTTTTGATGTATATTTATCATTGTTTAATCTTGTATAAATTTTCTTGATGAGTTGGTATGATTCACACATGGTTTTACATTTAAACTCACCCTATTCGTCCCTTGCATTATCACCCAGAATTAGATAAATTCCAGTTGCAAAATGAGCTCATTAAGGATAAGAGCACATGAGCACACTCTGAATCCTCGATGGGATACCCTCTGTTTATCGTAAGTGTGCCCTGCGCCCTCCTAGAGAGCAGGGTGCACTCCTAAAGCATGAATTGACTTCCTTGTTATGAACTATGCCCTCCTTAGGAGCAACCTAAAGGAATGAACCCTCCTTGAGTGCATGAGCGCACCCTAAAGGTATTAAGCTCAATGATATAGCCTTCCATAATGTGCCATGTTCCCTCTTGAACCTTTGAGTACATGAGCGCATTTCAAAGACACAAATATTCATCCTTCAGCCTTCGTACTTGCGCCATGCACCCTCTTTGGTCTCTTGAGTGCATGAGTTCACTTCAAAGGCATGAAGATTCATCCTCCAGTCTTTAGACTTGTGCCATGTGCCCTCATTGGTTTCCTTTGAGTGCACTCCCTCGACCTAAAGGGAGACACCCTCCTTGAGAGAACTCCTTCGACTTGAAGGGATCCACCCTCCTTGAGAGAACTCCTTTGACCTGAAGAATTTCTCCCTCCTTAAGAGCACTCCTTTGACCCGAAGGAATGTTCCCTCATTGAAATCACTTCTTCGACTTGAAGGAATGCACCCTCTTCCTCTCCCTTGAGCACACAATGCACTTGGGAAGCCTGAAGCCTTCCCCTTTGTCCTCTAGACTTGCGACATGCACCTTGCCTTGAATTCCTTATTCCATTGAGTGCATGAGTGCATGACAAAGCCTTGAAGCTTCCCTTCTTCAGCCCTTCATCCTTTCAAAGTGCGCCCATGCACCTAGAAGCACCTTTGACCCTTTTGAGCGAATCAAAAAGGCAATAAAAATGAAAATTTTCATAAAACATGGTAGAATAGGATATTTTTAGGTTGATAGTTTCTTGTCATGAGTGATTGTAGAAACATCTATTCTAGGGTCCTTATGGCAAGCACACACGAGGAAGATCGGAAAATAGGGTAAACAAAGGAGGTGTGAAAAGAACCAAGAACACACTTGAAACTTAATTATTGAAGCACCCCAAAGACTCCAAGATTGAAGACCCTTTGGAGGGTGAAAATGCCATGATCAGAAGATAAACAAGAGAAAAGACAGTGGAAATCGTTAGCACTAGAGAAAGTCCATGTCATTAGTCACTATTAGTCCTAGTCATCAAAGATAGTGACATGTCAAGTCTCATCATATGATGATGTGGAGGTCATGATATAATATTGTAATCATTGTAAAAGACAAATAAGTGGAAGTCCAATAGTCATACGTGAAACATGAAGAGTCATGTAGTCATATATGGACAAATATTGTATAGAAGTCAAAAAGTCATTTAGAAGTTCAATAGTTGTTTAGAAGTCCAAAGGACACACTAGGAGTCCCTAACTCGTGGGGGTAATCCAAGAGTGATGAGGATATGAAAGGTCATTCCTCTTGTTATAAAAGAAACCTCATAACTCAAGGAAAGGGATTTTTGGAGGCTTAATCTTTGGAGAGTTGGTCTTGGATTCACTATTTGGCATAGGAGAGAAAACTATTCTTTGGAGAAGCAAGAAGTGACTTAATGTTCCACTATTCGAACTAGTGTACACCATTATAATTGATGTACTTGGATCTTTCAACTTATAATTGAAGCTCTATGAGTCAATACATTTTCATGGATGTATCACAAATGTTTTAGGACTATTCTTGGGATGTTTATGATATATGTTGTGTTCATATGTATTGGAGAAATTGAACTATTTCAGTGGCTTCAATACTTATCTTGTTGAATGTGTGTTGTATTTTCCTTAATATCATTGTGTGAACTATTTCGCTAATGAATCTTTTCATGCTCTTATGTGCCTGTTCTAGGATAGTACTATTACTTTCCTCTTAGAGACCCACTTTATCTCTCCCCTCATGAAGGTTTCCTTTTACATCCTACAACTAGTGCTTCACAATGTCATTATAATGTTCCAAACTAGGAATTTAAGTGATATTATAAACAAATAAACAGTGCAACAACATAAAATTAAAAACATGCATTTAACACCCCCAAAACACTGAAAATCTGGAACTGCTGAGCCATGTATTATAAAATCTGAGAGAATGGGTACAATATAAATGTAGTGGTGCACCTGGGCTTGTCTTAAGGACAAGCGGGATGGTGGGCACCGGTATTGTAGCAATAATACTGCAACTCTTGGGCTGCCTACTTTACTCTTATCAACTTGGTAGTTCATAATAAACTTGGAAGCGTCGGTGTTGTATGCACAAGTACTAGTTCTTACTACAGGTTGTCACTTGGTCAGCCAACGCAAGATCACTAGGAGCTCAAGCCAACTTCTATGGATTCTAGAAGAAGCTCTATATGTGATGAAAGGAGAGAAAGATTACTCTACAGATGCTAATCTAACTGTAGAAAGGAAAAAGACTAAGATGTAAATCAAACCTAATGAACCCTAATTAACCAACTAATTCTACTTTTGTAGAAAGCACTATGAAAACCATGAAAGGAATTCCATTACCTACTCAAGAAAGTAAACAACATCTAACTAAGCTATTTCTGGAAGTAAATAAGCAAAAAACATATTTTTGGATTTTTATGTATTTTTATGTGAATTTGACATGCATGTAATTTATTGTGTGTGAATGTGACAACGAATAGGTGGCATTGGAGGGTGGTTTTGGGACTTGGGAGGATGTAGGATGGTGTGGATGGGTCCTAGGAGGTCTCAGGTGGCCTTCTGGAGGCTTTTCCCACACTCGACCTTCAAAAGAAAGCCTACAGGAAAATCTAGAAGCGGACAATAGGAAATCTACAAGAGGAAAACAGGGCAACTACAAGAGGCCTACAGGAGGAGGCCGAGAGTAGTTTTCACTATTTTGAGGGTGTGAGAGTGGGTGAAAAAGGTGGATGAAGGTTGGAATAAGGTTTTAGGATGCCTAAGGTCTACCATGAATCACCAGGAGAGAGGAAGATCATTGGGTTTTCTCAAGGAGAGAGGAAGAAGTTCTATGGAAAAATGCAAGAAACTAGGGCAGAATTGAGGTGAGATTTAGGAGACCTATAGGGCATGGATTAGATGGAGGGTGTGATTGCTAATATGGTCTACTGCTGGAAGAGATTTTCTGCAAAGAAACAAACAGTTAACCAAGGAAATCAAGCAACAAGTGAAATGAATGCATTTAGGAAAAACAAAGTTTTTACATAAAGATGGTCTAAACTATGATCTATGAAAGGAAATGCTGAGAAATGTTGTAGGAACGGAAAGCATGAAAGAAGACTATTGCAAATTATGGAGTGAGCATGATGAAGAAGATCTAAATCAAAGCAAGGCTGGACTATTAACCTACTAAAAAGCTACAAACACTAGAAGTCCTATGAAGGAGGAAAATCTATGTTTTTGGGGCAGCAAGAGGGTCTTTGCCTCAAATCATGTCCCAAAGGGAGGAAGAGAGGCCAAGGCACTGTTGTGAGCCTTTTGAGTCTTTGCTGATCACTTTTTAACCTACTATAAAAAGCACAAATGGAAGCAAACTACTAAATCATAAAAGACAACCTATTCTTAACCATAAAAGAAATACATCTAACAACAACCTAGTATACATACTGAAATAAAACATACAAATACAAGTAAAGAGGAGCTTGGCTACTTGGATTGGGCCCTAACCCAAGAGCTGTAGCCCTCCGAGGCAACTCAGTGCTAGCTCAAAAAGGATTCCATCTTTATTTTCAAAACAATAGCAAGATTACATGAAGCTGTCACAAAAATAAGCTCGAAGTTTGAGCAGAGTTTACATAAGCAAAAATCCAACAAAAAATCCGACACTAGTGAGGCCCTAGGCCCCTCTAGTTATACAAATGAGGCTACCAACATCTTCCTTAAAATCAGGGAGGTTTGGCTCCCAAAACTTGAGATAATCATCAGTCATCCTCCACTTGCTTGGCTGCCTTATAGTGCATGATTCGGCTACTTGTAATCTGAGTTGAATGAAGGGGAATACGAAGTGAGGAGTAATAAATGAGGGGGATTCCCTCCTATAATTCCTCTCCTTTGTCCACTTCAAGTTATTGCTGCCATTTGTCCATTGGATCCTTGACTTTGACCTCGAAACTCATCAATAATCTGCATTAAATACATGTTAGACCACATGGCACAATAACTAACTCAACTCACTCTATAAGCATAAATATAATCAGAAAATCATACAATAAGCTAAGAGAATGGTTTATTTGACCAGGTTAGGAGGTAAAATGAGCCCATATAATTACCCATTTATGAGGCTCATCATGGGACTCAATCCAGGTGATGGAATAGCTGAGATGATGGTCGTTCAACTGCTGCACCACTTTCCCTGCGCTGTCCTAACAAAACTACTAATCTACTAACTTCAACCTGCTGGAAGATGCTCAAAAACTGCCCAAAAAATTATATCCTTTTAACCCCAGACTCCTCGGCCAAAACCCAAAAGAACCCTGAAGGGAATTTCTCTGGTTTTGACTTTGGATTTTCAGCCTCCCTGGAGCCTCTCCCCCAGTTGCTACAACCAAATTTGACTTGCAAGAAACAGCTTGCAAAGCCCTTTGAAAATATCTTCAAGTATGTTGGGTTCACCTGTACTAACTAAATCTTTTCTCCCTGGATGACCCTTAGTCCAAATTACTTCTCTCTGAGCACCACGAGTTTGCTGCTACAGTGGCCTCTACGTAGCACCTTTGTTCTAAATCTCGACTAGCTGTTACGCTGGTCTAGCTGGCTGCTACTCCAACAGAGTTGCCTTTCTATGCTGCCTCATCAACTCTCAACTCTCCTAACAAGTTGTGAATCCCCTTAGCTAGTCTATTCCCGACTCTCCCAGCACACTGTGAATCCCCCTTGTTGATTTCTGACCCCTCCTGCGTGTTCTCTGGCTGCCCAGGAATACGGAGTTCCTCCATGCGTTGATGACTAAAGTGTGTGACTATACCAGACTCCCTGGAAAATCCTATGTAACAACCTCCCTAGGGTGGGCATGGATGGTCCCCCGAAGAAGAGGTTGAACCTTCCCTATGGAAGACTCGTGGCTAAACAACTGGTAGACTCACTGAACAACAGAGTGTACAAAGTGATTTTATTTATCAAATAATTAGAATGAATCGAAAATGAGAGTTGATCTCTATTTATAACTCCTTGGGCCCCCTTAGCCTCATGTGGCCCCCTCCATCCACTAGCTCGAATTCCCTCCAACATATTCCTTGGCCAATTTCGAATGATGCATGTGGTGGCCCCCACATTCCACTTGCTGTCAAAAATAATTCATACTGCCTATAGTTCCTAAGTTTCTGCGTGTGGAATCCTTCTCCTAAACTAAAATTTCTGCCAAAATTGTGTTGCTGCATCCCGTGACTAATTCATTTGAGAAGGGACATGACAATCCTCCCCTCCCAAATGTTGCTTACCCTCAAGCAACTTCAAAGACGAGTGCTCTAGTATGTTCTCACCCTCCCAGGTGCATCCTCATCTGGTAAGTTCTTCCGGTGTACCAAGAACTCCTTGATGGTTATGTTTCTTAGTTTTCTCTCCCTGCTCTCTAATATGGCCTCTGGTTCCAGCACCAAATGGCCCTCATCATCCAATGGGGGTAGATCAACTGCTACAGTCACCTGTTGTCCTAACACCTTATTCAAGCATGAGACATGAAACACGTTGTGGATCCTACTCCCCGGAGGTAGTGCTAGCTCATAGGCCACCTCCCCAACCTGCCTGGTCACCTGGTATGGCCCATAGAATTGTGGTTGTAGCTTCTTGGCCCCCTTCTTTTTCAGCATGGACTGTTTGTAAGGCTGCATCCGGTGGTACACAAGGTCCCCCTCCTCAAAGTGCCTATCTATCCTATGCTGATATGCATACAGTTTTTGCCAATTTTGGGCTATTGCAAGATTATCCTTAAGAGATTTGAGGATATCTTGGCTCTCTTGGACCCATTCTTTGGCCTTTGGGGCCTGACCGTCTCCGAAAATAATATCAACAAAAGTTAGAGCATCATAACCATAAAGGGCACGGAAAGGAGTCATACCAATAGACATGTGGTGTGTGGTGTTGTAGAAGAACTCGCCCAAGTGAAACCACCGAATCCATGTCCTTTGCTGACCTGTCACATAGTTCCTCAGGTACCCCTCCAACCACTGGTTGACCATCTCTGTATGGCTGTCCTTTTGAGGGTGGTAACGTGTGCTAGGAGTAAGCTCTATCCCAACCAACTTGGAAAGCTCCTACCAAAAGCCACCCATGAATCTACTATCTCTATCACTAACAATGTTCTTGGGGAGTCCATGTAACCTGAAAACCTCCTGGAAGAACAACTCAGCCACCTAGGCTGCCGTGAATCTAGTAGGGATGGCAAAGAAGTGGGAAAATTTGGTTAGCATGTCGACCACCACATATATGCAATCCTTCCCCTGTACTGTGGGGAGCCCCATGATGAAATCCATCGAGATACTTTCCCATTTCCCCTATAGAATGGGAAGTGGCTGTAATAGCCCTGCAGGTTGAGTCAGCTCCCACACTCCCTTACGTACTACAACACATCCTCCTTGAGGCCTTTCCACATGAACCTCTCCCAAACAACCATATAAGTCTTTCGGAACCCCTAGTGCCTGGACAGTGGTGAATCGTGAGTTTCTTGGAGTACCCTCTCCCTCAAATGCGAGTTGGGAACTAAGTAAATGTGCCCCTTGTAATAGATGACCTCATCCATCACATGGTAACACTCATCTGCATGTGTCCCCCTAGCACCTTGCATACCCTCCTGTCCTTTGAGTACTCAACCAACAGCTGAGCCTTCCTGTCCTAGCAGATGCTCATAAGAGATAACCCAACTGACCTCCTAGATAGAGCATCAGCCACCACATTGTGCTTGCCCCGCTCATACTCAATATCAAATTCATAGGCTTGCACCTTGTTGACCTATCTCTACTGCCTGTTGTTGAGGCCCTGCTGCCCCATGAAATTTCAAAGACTGTTGTGATCAGTCTTCACTCTGAATCGGTTTCCCATCAAGTACTGGCAAAACTTGGCTAATGCATACATGATGGCCAAGATCTCCTTGTCATATATGGAATATGACAGCTCATGCGGTAGGAGCTTCCAACTCTCGAAAGCTATGGGGTGCCCCTCCTGTGACCAAACGACTCCAACTCCCACCCCTAATTCATCACACTCCAATGTGAATGGATGGGAAAAATCTGGGAGTTCCAAGACAGGGTAACTACTCATCGCCTCCTTGAGGCGATCAAAAGCGGTTTGTGCTCCCTAAGTCCATGCGAAGGCTCCTTTCTTGGTTAAGTCAGTCAAGGGTGCTGCTAGCTGTGAGAACCCTTTGACAAACTTCTTGTAGTAAGTGCAAATGACCAAGAAGCTTCTCAGCGTAGTCATGTCTCGAGGTACTGGCCAATCATGAATGGTCCTGATCTTCTCCTCATGAACCTTCACCCCGTCTACTCCAATTATATACCCAAGATAAATCATCTCTGTCAATCCAAACTCATACTTGGAGAGCTTGGCATAGAACTGCGGCTCCTCCAAAATGCGTAGTACCTCCTCCAAGTGTTGGATGTGCTCCTCCCATGTCTGGTTGTAGATCAAAATTTCATTAAAGAAAACTAGAACGAGCCTCCTCAGCTACCGCCGAAAGATGTGGTTCATGTAAGACTGAAATGTGGTGGGAGTGTTGGTCAGCCCAAATGGCTTGACCATAAACTGAAAGTGACCATAGTGGCACCGAAATGTTGTTTTCGGGATATCCTAATCCCGAACTTTGATCTGGTGGTACCTAGAACACAGATCGATATTAGAGAAGTACTTGGATCCTATAATCTCATCCATCAGCTCATACAAGTGAGGAATGGGGTATCGGTTCTTGAGGGTCTTCTTGTTAAGGGCTCTATATTCTATGCAAATCTCGAGGGTCCCATCCTTCTTCTTCACCAGCACTACAAAAGAAGAAAAAGGACTGGAACTAGCCCCGATGTGACCCAAAGCAAGCAACTCCTAAATAGCTTTCGCTATCTCTTCCTTATAGGCTTTGGGGTGCCTGTAAGGAGTAGTGATGATTGCCTGTATGTCCTGCTCTAGCTCAATGGTGTGCTCAAACCCTCTATCTAGTGGCTGCCCTAGTGGAATGTCCCCGAACACCACTGTGTACCTGTCTAGAAGAGCCTATATGTTTTCCGGTGGTGATTGTGCCTGTCCCGCAGCCTCTGAGATCCTCAACTCGATTGCCCATGATATGTCCCCATGTTGAAGATTTGCCTCCATCCCGTGGGTCGAAACTATCTGAGGCAGATAAGATTGTATGCTTCTCAACACCACCAATTTACCATCTCACCCCATGAACTCCATCTCAGGAAACTCTCCGAAGGGAATACAACCACTAGACACCCATCACCACATTGGTGTCTAGCACATCGACCACAAAGAAGTGGTCTGTCATCGAGTAGTTTCCCATAACTACTATCTAGGAGGGAACATGTCTGGTACACTAGATGGTATAGTCACCTAACACTAGGATGAAGAATCCCTCAAACTTTGATGTGGTGAGGCCCCTACTCTAGACCAGTTGTGCATCTATGTAGTTGTGGGTAGCCCCATTGTCCACTAGTACCGACACCCTCTGTCCCTGTACCATACCTCTGATCCGAAGTATCAAAAACTTAGGAATCCCGCATAAAGAAGCAAGGACTCCCCCTGATGAGGCAAGAGATGCCCCTCCCTGTGGAGGTGGTGGTGGTGGCCCTTTGTCCCCTGAACTCTCTCCATCCATCCCTACACAATCCTGCTCCACCTCGTTGTCCTGGTCACTGTCAGAAAAAACCTCAATGTAGTGTGCTCTACCCGTTGTGCACCTATGGCCTGGTGCCGAGAGTTCTCTGCATGTGAAGCATAACTTCCTTCTCCTGAGGTCCTTATGTGTCTCCTCATCTAGCTGCCCCCTCCCCTGTGTGGTCCTCGGTAGCGGGGGTCTAGTCTCATGCCCCTTCTATGAGAAAGGGTTTCATGCAAGAAATGGTGCTTTGGTCTTGGGGATGGCCTCGTGCAAATATCTGGCGCACACCACTACTTCCTGCAACGTAGAGGGTCTGCATGACTTCACAAGTCCATGCAAAGGCTCAATAAAACCCTCAATGAAGTTGTATACCCTCCTGGCCTCGGACAAGTTTGAGACCATCACTCACACACACAGAAAATGAGAAAAATACTACACTAGATTACCTGCCTGGCGTAGTTGTGTCATCTCCCTGAAGGATGCCTTTGGATCCCTTTGATCAAACTGCTCCTGCACCCTCCTAGTGAGGTCCTCATATGAAAATATCTAGGCATGCCCCAAAGTGGTTAGGCCACGAAACCACCAGTCATGGGCTTCCCCCTCCAAGTGTAGTGTTGCCATCTTAATGGCCTCCTGTTCTATCATCCAGTTGAGCTGAAAGTATGTGTCCATCTTTTCAATCCAAGCCCTGGCTGTGCACTTCGCAGTGCCATCAAATGTAGGGAAGTACATCCTCCCTATGGTTCTCTGCAACTCATAGTTTTGGGTCCCCTATCCTCCATACCCCTTGTTCCTCTCGCTCTGCTTGAGCTTGTAGTAATCTTTGAAGGAGAGGGCTTCCTTGAAATCTCCATCCATCGCCTACCACTCTCTGAAGCAATCCCCCATCTGGGGAGTTTCTTCCTCCTGTGTTGGTTCGATCTGTGCCATCTGCATGAAGGAGGGTAGTGTGGCCCTAATGGGCACACTCACTGAAGGGTGTTGCGCTGCTAGTGAGAGATGATAAAAGGGCTGAGAAGCCCTGAAGGTCTCTCCACACAGAAACCCTCTAGCTGTGGCTCTATCTCGACTCTGTGATTTGATCTCCTCCATCATGTATTTTTTCCCTTTGTCCAAGTCACTGAGAGCCCTCAAGAGGCTATCAAAATCCATCTCCTCCCTACTCTTGGGCTCTATTATTTCCTCCTCTCCAACCACTATTTTCCCTCTTTCCTTCGTGTCTGGTGTAATTTCCAGCTCCCTTTCTCTACTCCTGTACCTCTGCCTCTAGTAAGTGATGTTCTCCTAGCCTTCTCCTCTCATAGGAAACCAACCCCACTGTTGAGCGAAGAATTAGGATATGATACCACTGTAATGTTCCATAGTAGGGATTTAAGTGATATTCTAAACAAATAAACAATGCAACAACATAAAATTAAAAACATGCATTGAACACCCCCAAAACACTGAAAATCTAGAACTGTTGAGCCATGTATTATAAAATATGAGAGCAATGGGTACAATATAAATGTAGTGGTGCACCTGGGCTTGTCTCAAGGACAAGCGGGACTCAATCCAGGTGATGGAATAGCTGAGATGATGGTCGTTAAACTACTGCACCACTTGCCCTGCGATGTCCCAACAAAACTGCCAGCCTGCTAACTTCGACCTGCTGGAAGGTGCCCAAAAACTGCCCAAAAAATTATATCCTTTTAACCTCAGACTCCTCAGCCAAAACCCAGAAAAATCTAGAAGGTAATTTCTCTCGTTTTGACTTTGGATTTTTGGCCTCCTTGGAGTCTCTCCCATAGTTGCTACAACCAAATTCGACTTGCAGGAAACAACCTACAAAGCCCTCTGAAAATCTCTCCAAGTACACTAGGTTCACCTGTACTGACTCAAACCTTGCTCCCCAGATGACCCTTGGTCCTGATGACTTCTCTCCTAGCACCACGAGTTTGCTGCTACAGTGGCCTCTGCGCAACACCTCTGTCAAAATTATCAAATAATTGATGTGCTGGTATAGCTGGTTGCTACTCCAGCAGAGTTTCCTTTTTATGTTGCCTCCTCAACTCCTGGCTCTCCCAGCAAGCTGTGAATCCCCTTAGCTGGTCTATTCCCAGCTCTCCCAGCACGATGTCCCCCTTGCTGATTTCTAACCCTTCCTCAGTGTTCTCTGGCTGCCAGGAATACGTAGTTCCTCCCTGCACTAATGAATGAAGTGTGTGATTATACCAGACTCCCTGGAAGCTCCTATGTAACAACTTCCCTAGGGCAGGCACAGATGGTCCCCCGAAGAAGAGGTTGAACCTTCCCTACGGAAGACTCGTGGCTAAACAACCGGTAGACTTGCTGAACAATAGAGTGTACAAAGTGATTTTGTTTGTCAAATAATCAGAATGAATCCAAAATGAGAGCTGATCACTCTTTATAACTCCTTGGGTCCCCTTAGCCTCATGTGGGCCCCTCCATCCACTAGCTCAAATTCCCTCCAACGTATTCCTTGTCCAATTTCGAATTATGCATGTGGTGGCCCCCACATTCCACTTGTTGCCAAAAATAATTTGAAATACCTATAGTTCCTAAGTTTCTGCATGTGGGGTCCTTCTCCTAAACCAAAATGCTGCCAAAATTGTGTTGCTGCATCTCGTGACTAATTCATTTGAGAAGAGACATGATAGTCATCTTACTTGATTATTCAAGGTTTATGTATATAATCGCTTATGTTACCTATTGAAACCAAGATGAACCTTTTTGTTATGGTGGTCAGGTCGATACTCTAGATGGGGCTGCTACTCCAAATGGTGTGAGCTCTAATTGGGACTGCACATCAGGGATACCCCTTGTATGTTAGTGGTATCCAACACTGTTAACATTATGGCATTAGAGGGAGGGTGAGATGACAAGTTGTGCCCATTGAGTCTATTTTGAATCTCTTATATTTAATGGCTTATACTTAAATCATACTCTCATTGAGTTTCTCTAATTCATATAATGGTCAAGATCTAATCCCCAATGGACCTCTTGATGACTTGTATCAATTGAAATTTTATGGTGAGGATGGAACATCCATAGCCGAACACATTTTTTATTTTCTTCAATTTTGTGAATATTATGAAATCGATGATGAGAATATTTCTCATGTGCTTTTCTTCCCCACTCTTGAAGGTTGTGTTAGTCGATGGTGTCACAACTTACTGTCGGCCTCTATTCATTCTTTTAATCATTTCTTGAAGGATATTCATCAAGCTTTTGGTAGGTATGATTACGAAGTTATCAAAAGAATCCATCAACTTATAATGAATCCTAATGAATCAATTGAGAATTTTTCTAATAGATTCCTTCACCTATGTTGTGAGTTTTCTGGGGAATATTTGGATTGGGATTTCTTTAAAAGGAAGTTTGAAACTTTGTTTCAAATCTATTTATATGACGAATCTAAAACACCTGATGTCTATGTCCCCCTAACTTTTGTAAATTGTGAGACACCTCTAATTCTAGAGGAGGAACCTATTATTACTTTTGATCCTTGTCCTCCTCCTTTTCCAGTACTAATTTGGGTGCCTCCTTGTGATAATTTTGAATTTGGGAAATCTAGAAATCAGATTCCTAATCTATATTCCCAACCTTCTCCCACTCTCCATGATTCATATCCAATGGAGGAAACCTTGGAATGGTTCATCGACCCCAAGGTGAAGGATAATCCTTTGATTTCTCAAGATGGTATTAATGCTCATAATTTTAGTCTTAAATCTGATTTGGATACTTACCATGATCTATCATCTCTTTATCATGATCCCTTGCTCCTTGATCGGCTTGATCAACTTGTTCCAAATCCAAAAAGTGCTCGGGTGCAAGGCAACCACTCTTCACAGGTAGAGGAGTAGGAAAGTGAGGGTTCTTTTTATCTTCCTTCTCTTTTCCAAAATCCTTCATGTCAAGATTATGTTCTTCCATCCTTGGTTGATTTTGAACCCAGTGATCTCAGTGATGAATCAAATGAATTGATTCTCCCAATCAATATAAAGACTCGAGAAACCATCATTCCAATGATGATGATTCTATTTATGTACATGGTGATGAATTCCCAAGTGCACCATTTGATCTTTCAGTTTCTCAAGAAGATTTTGTTTTAGAAGATTTAAACCTCAAATCTGATTCAGTCCAAGAAAATGTTCTTATTGATACTTCCTCTTCACATCATTATCCCTTGTGTTCTACTGTTTGTAATGCATCAGCTTGTGATGAAAAGACTCCATTCTCTTTATGTTCATCATCTAATGAGTTGTATTTTGGATTGACTCAAGGTAGTGAGGTCATCCATGATGAAGAACAAGGTAAGAAACTTATCAAGTATCCATTCCATTCTTAGTCATTTCCAATTTTGCATGAAGAAAATTATTCTATTCCTGGATACTCATAAGATTTGTCCAATTTGTCCATATTTAGATATGCAATTAGAAGAATATTTTGACTTGGGTAATCTGTTTTTCGAAGATGTAAATTCTAACCAAATAATTGATGTAGATAGTTTCCATTTGGATCATAGTGATCTTATTGAAATTATTAATGGTATATGTCCATACACCATGCATGATCTGATTCAATCCTTGATACCTCATTGTACATTCTTGGAAAGTTCCAAGGCTTATCAGATATTTGAGGCACTTCAACTTCTATTGATGGTTATGTCAAGTTCTCTTGCCTCTAGTAAGATCCTTGAAATAAGTCAGATTTGTATTTTCTTGCACAATTTTTTTCTTTGCATGGTTTCAGTGGATGTAAATCCCTTCTTGAAAGATATTTTTTATTTTGAATATGACTCTTTCAACTTTCAAGATCTCATTTCTGGTTGGATTGAAGATTCTATTTCAATTAGCTCATCTTCATGCAAATCTCTTATATAAAACTCAAGTTTGGAATGTATACCTTTCATGGATGAGCGAAGTTGTGAAGTTTATCTTTCTAAAGATTATCTTTGGCCAAAGGATTCATACCTGTCACATTATTTTGAAAGTAATAAGCTCCTAATCCTTCTTATAAATATTCTGATACGGATTATTTTCTTCATGGCACCAAATATCCTCTTCAGTATTGATGAATGCTTATGTTATTTGTTGAATCAAGTTCCTCTTTTTTATCCTCTACATCTCAACAGGTTTCATGTGTTTCGATATTGGCATTCCTTTTTAATGATTATGATGTTAGTCTTGGTTCTAGATGGTCACAAGTATATGGTTTGACACATTCAACATATGAGGAAGATGATTCTTTCATTCAAGGCATTTGTAAAGTTGTTCAAACTAATTTATCTTTTTTGTCTCCCCTTCAAGAATATTATGTCTTTATCAACCCATCTGATCATGGTTCTTGTTCTGACAACTATCATTCAATTAATCATTTTCCCACTAGTGTACATAATTATGGTTTTTTTACATCAACTAATATTTATGGTTTATCATTTCAATATTTACATACTTGTACAACAGTTGAGGCACTTCCTCCTTCACTGATGGTTATGTTAGGCCCTCACTATCTTGACAATCATTCTGAATTTGATTGGATATATTTTCCCTCACAAGATTCTCATCCTAATTCCATGCCATTAATTGATAAATCATTTTTTCAAGGATTTTAGTTTCCTGAAGAGGATGTTTTTGAATTTCATGATCCAATTTTTAATCAGTTGGAGGTATCTTACTTAGCAAGCCCATTTGCTAGAAACAAGTTTCGATTTCTCTTGATGTTTGCTAAGGAAGACAATATAACTACAAGTGATTTCACAGGGAGTTGTAGAGGTTTGTATGATTTTTGTTCTTATCAAAAAGGTAAGGTGTTAGGTTGGGTAAAGTTAGGTGGTATGGCACATATTTCTTTCTTTAATAAATACCTTCTATTTGTTGTGCAAGATATTAAAGCTTTTATCTTTTATGATGCACATTATCATATGTTGGTTTTCATTGCTGATATATTTGTGATTGTAGGTCAGGAGAAATTCAATATCTTCATTATAAATATCATTACACTTAGCCATGACCTTCTAGTTGGTTAGGTTAGGAGTAGGCTTAGTTGCATTTAGTTTCCTTTGCATTGCATCCACCTTCTTTCCATTCTCCATCTAATCTCTACATCAGTTTTGTTTTTGTATGATGTTTTGGCTTCAATCTGTATTTTCTTTGTCTCTTGTTTTTGCCTTTAGTTTTGTATGCATTTATTTTGTGTTTACTTAATAAGACCTTGTTTGAAAAATTGCACAGCTTAAAAGGGACTTTGTCGTGGAATAAAAGAGAAGTGTGACAACCACAATTCTTGGCATTTTGTTGTTCTCATTCTTTGTTTTGGAAAATTCCATAGGTTGAGTTAAGTCCAGATGGAAATTATGATTTATACAAGAGTAGAAACTTGAGGGAACCTATTAAATTCATGCATATTCTAGTGTCTAAAATACTCAACTTGGTGTAAATCTACCTGTGTGTTAACACTTGTCCATTCTAGTAGAGAAAGGATAAGGGGAAAATATAAAGCAAGCAAATAAATATCAAAGGTCTTAAAATAATTCTCTCAAGGAGCAACCTCCCCTGCTCTCAATAACTCGGGATCCCTCTTCCACCTGTTGGGAAATAATAAGTTTCGATGCACAATGTGTTAAATAAATAAATAAAGGGTGAAATAAGATAAAGGCTTCCTACACATGGAGGTGAAGCAAGCGACTTTTCCAGGGTACTTTCCAGTCTTGCTGGAAACGAAGAGACGTTTGTGCTTTTGAAGTGACTCCGTCAGGGTACTGTCGAGGCTTGATGGTAGTGGAGCAACACCAGAGATGAAATCTCATACTCTGAAAATCATAAACTCGTCGTGCACAATACCCTTTTCCGTATCGAAATAATTGTGATATAGTGTATCTTATGTATGTGTTTCGGCCAAGTAGAGAAAAGTAAGATGATATGTATAAAAACATGTCAAAAGGGGGAACTCTAGGTAATCAATACTTCCTGAAGGTATGTCCCTTAAATGAAAACTTTGCCTGCATAGAGAACATGAAATTCACTCAGTGTGTCATCTATTGTTGTCATTGCTACAACACCCTCCAAAATTTTCAATACATTTGAATTTTGGAGCCTAATTCATTGTAATATGAAGTTTCACCTTGTTTTTCAAGTGTTGCTTCATTTTTCATTGTATGTAATAAGTGTTCTTGAATGATCTCAAGTGTCATCGCATTGATTATAACATATCTAGGTGCATTTCATGGTCACAACATCTTTGTGTTGTAAAATGACACTTTTGGGTCGCAATCCCACACACCTCACTCGTGGTACTTTGGGAAAGTGTATAAATGGTTTTTTGATGTATATTTATCATTTTTAAATCTTTTCTAAGTTTTATCGATGAGTTGGTATGAGTTGCGTATGGTTTTATGTTTAAACTCATACTATTCATCCCTTGCCTTATTAATGAGACTTAAAAAAGTTCTGGTTGCAAAATGAGCTCATTAAGGCTAAGAGTCCATGACTACACTCTGAAGCCTTGATGGGAGACCCTTCATTATTAAGAAGTGTTTCCTGTTTCCTCCTAGAGAGATTGGCACACTCCCCAAGCATGAATCCCCTTCCTTGTTTCGAACTGCACCCTCCTTGGGAGCACTCCTTCGACCTGAAGGAGTGCACCCTCCTTGAGCGCATGAGCACACCTCAAAGTCCTTAAGATCCACAATTCATCCTTCCATAATGAGCCATGCAACCCCTTGACCCTTTGAGTACATGAGCACACTTTGAAGGCATGGAGTTTCATCCTTCAACCTTTGGACTTATGCATGTGCCCTCTTTGGTCTCTTGAATGCATGACCATATTTTGGAGGCACAAAGCTTCAGCGTTTAGGCTTCAAAATAATGCCATGTTCCCTCATTGGTTTCATTTGAGCACACTCCTTCAAATTGAAGGGATGCACCCTCCTTGAGAACACTCCTTTGACCCAAAGGGATGCACCCTACTTGAGATCACTCCTTTGACTTGAAGGAATGCACCCTTCTTGCGAGCACTCCTTCAACTTGAAGGAATGCACCCTCTTCCTTTCCCTTGATTACACAACACACTTGGGAAGCTTGAAGCCTTCCCATTCATCCTTTAGACTTGTGACATGCACCCTACCTTGACTACCTTATTCCCTTGAGCACATGAGTGCATGATGAAGCCTCTAAGCTTCCCTTCTTCATCCCTTTATCCTTTCAAAGTACGCCATATGCCTAAAAACACCTTTGACCCTTTTGAAGACATTGAAAAAGAATAAATATGAAAATTTTCATAAAACATGGTAGAATAGGAGATTTTCAGGATGATAGTTTCTCATCATGAGTGATTGTAGGAACAAGTATTCCAGGGTCCTCATAGCAAGAACACATGAGGAATATTGGGAAAAGAGGGTAGAAAAAGGAGGCGCGTAAAGAACCAAGAACACACTTTAAAATTGATGATCAAAGAACCCCAAAGACTCCAAGGTGAATACCATTTGGAGGTTTAAAGTGCCATAATCAGAAGATAAACAAAGAGAAAAGACAAAGTGGCAACCATGTCACCACTAGGGAAAGTCCATGTCATCAGTCACTATCAGTCCCAATCATCAAATATAGTGGCATGTCAAGTCTCATCATATGATGATGTGTAGGTCATGATGTAGTATTGTAGTTATTGTAAAAGACAAATAAGTGGAAGTCCAAGAGTCATATGTGGAACATGAAGAGCCACATAGTCATATATGGACAAAGATTGTATAGAAGTCAAAAAGTCATTTAGAATTTCAAGAATTATTTAGAATTCCAAGGGACACACTAGGAGTCCAAGATTCATGAGGGTAATCCAAGAGTCATGAGGATATGAAAGGTCATTCCTCTTATTATAAAAGAAACCTCTTAACTCAAGCAAAGGGAATTTTGGAGGCTTAAGCTTTAGAGAGCTAGTATTGGCTTCTCTATTTGGTATAGGAGAGAAAACTATTCGTTGGAGAGGCAAGAAGTGACTTACTGTTCCACTATTGGAACTAATGTTCTCCATTGTAATTGATGTACTTTGATATTTCACCTTATAATTGAAGCTATATGAGCCAACACATTTTCATGCATGTATCGCATTTTTTTAGGACTATTCTTGGGATGTTTATGGTATATGTTGTGTTTATATGTATTGGAGAAATTGAACTATTTCAATGGCTTCAATACTTTTCTTATTGAATGTGTGTTGTATTTTCCTTAATATCATTGTGTTAACTATTTCACTAACAAATATTTTCATGCTCGCATGTGCCTCTTCTAGGATAATACTATTACTTTCCTCTTAGAAACTCACTTTTTGTCTCCCCTCGTGAAGGTTTCCTTTTACATATTGGAATTAGTGCTTCACAATGTTATCTTACTTGCTTATTCAAGGTTTATGTATATAATCTCTTATGTTATCCGTTGAAACCAAGGTGAACCTTTTTGTTATGGTGGTTGGATCGATAGTCCGGATGGGACTCCTACTCCAAATGGTGTGACGTCTAATTGGGGATTCACATCAGGGAGACCCCCTATATGTTGGTGGTATCTAGCACCATGAACACTGGGGTAATCCACAGGGAGAATCAATACTTCCTAAAAGAATAAGACTTTGTGCTCAAAGGTAGACCTAAACAGAGAAGCTAGAGTTCTTCCAGTGTGTCGCCAAGTGTTGTTGCTACGACAAAAACCCTCCATAATTTTTCCTACACTTGAATTTTGTAGCCTACCTATGACTTTATGATCTATCATGTCAAGTTTCCCCATTGTTTCTTTTTGATTGGTTGATGTTGTACCAAGTGTTTAAGTATTCTATTTAGATTCTAATTGTAGAAACCACTTTCTTACACATGCTCAACCCTTGATGTACCCATAAGCACACCCCTCTCAATCAAGAACTGAAACCAATTTCCATCCTTGAGAATAATAATTGCACAGTTCTTGAAAGTAAGGCTTGCACAATCTCTAGGAGTAGTGCTTGCACAATGTTTAGTTACAGTGTTTACAATGTCCCTGTGGATAGTCACTATGAAATATATAGAGATAGTATTCTGCGCAATCTAAGATGACAGTCAGTGTGTAATATGACTTTAAATTCTCTCTCTCACTCTTGGTTGCATTTTGTCTTCATTTTAGTGAATTTTCTAAATTGTCACTTTTGTGTACCTTTACTTTCACAAGTGTCACTTTCAATTGATCAACTATCATTTTTGCTTGCTTTCACTTTAACAAGTGAAAGATTTTTCTTTTTCTTTTCTCTGGCATCTGTTTCTTTCACTTTTTTGAGCTTTTGCAAGTGTCATTTGCTGTTGATGGTGTGCTTGTTGTAACCATTCTTTTCAAATACTTTGTGTAGATGGTCAAGTTCAGGATATAGGTGTTCAGAGTCTGATATTCTGGAGGCTCTAGTAGTTAGGGTTTTTATGATGCATGATTTTTGTTTAGGATGGTGATGGGAATCTGCATGCAAGTATCTCTCTGTGTGAGTTTTCTTCCTAAAAACTTGGAAGCCAAGTTTCCCATTTTTCCTTGTTAGAAGGATATCAAGGAAAGGGAGCTGGTTATCTTTTCGATCTCAATAGTGAATTTTATGTGTTTTGTGAGGCTATTAATGTGAGTGAGGAAATATTCTAGCTTTTATTTCCCATGGATCCACTTAGCAAATACATCATCAACATATATTTTCCATTCTTCAGGAGTGTAAGGGAAGGAGTTTAAGGAAATTTTCTCAAAGTGTTCCATGTAGATGTTGGCTATTATAGGAGATAAGGGTGAACCCATAGCTACACCATGGCTTTGTTCATAAATCTTACCTTTAAAGATGAAATATGAATATATCAGGCAAAGATTTAATAATTATATGGTTTTTTCATCAGCAATATTTCTCATGACATTGATGACTTCATCTACAAGGATCATTGTGTACAAAGATACAATGTCAAAACTTACTAAGAGATCTTCATCATTTATTTCTAGGTTTTTAATCCAGTGAATGAATGAGGTGGAATCTTTTATTTAAGAGGAAGTGTTTCCGGATAATGGCCTGAGTTTTTTAGCTAGGTATTTAGCAAGCAGATAGGTAGGAGAACCTATGGTGTTTACTATAGGTCTTAGGGCGATGCCAGATTTATGGATTTTTGGAGCACCATAAATTCTAGGAATGATGGAACTACTTGGAGTGATATTCTTTTTGGTGAATGTGTCAAGTGAAGACTATTTAATTTTCTTAGTGACTTTATTAAAGATTTTACTGCTTGGGTCTTTATCAATGATTTTGTAGCATCCACTTTGGTTAAGATGTTCTTCCATTTTTTTATCATATTCTGACCTATCCATGATTATTGTTGCATTACCCTTGTTAGCTATTAGAATGACTATGTCTTCGTTAGATATGAGAGTATTTAAGGCTCTTTTTTCTTTTTTGGTAATATTACAGGTAGGAGGTTTGGCATTTCGTAGAATTTGGGCTACGTCTTGTCTAATCACTTCATCTTCTATTGCATTGAGATATTTTAAATGGATATATGTTTCATGGTGCACTCTCAGTAATAAAACACAACGGGGCTACTGGAGTAATACAATGCACTGAACACTTTTGATCATGTCATGTTTATTCATCATTGCTCCTAGTGTAATATAACGCACCGACGCACTTGTTTCTAATAGCACCATTAAATTAATGTGGTCTGTTTAGTCATACAAATCACACCATCCTAAATTAAAATTAATTTTCCATGGCGGTGCTAAACAATTAAATGCCTGGTTCGTTTAATCTTATAAATGCACCAGTGTGCTTATTCAGATAAACACACTGGTTACCAAAGCTTTTTTTGGCTGAAAATTATTTGATTTATTTGTAAAATATATCTAATGGCTTTTGTATTAAATGGTACAGGTTGTACATTTATAAAAAATGTTTAAGAAGGTCTCAAGTAACAAAAATATTGATTGACACAATGGTAGCACATCAAAAAAATCAAAGAAGGCAATTTCTTTATAAATTGTTTAACAAATTAATATGTTTGAACTACATGTAAATTTAACTAATATGTATTAGTTGGCATGTGTCATGAAAAGCCACAAAATGAACAAGGTCGATAAGATTATTTCTAATCTAAGTTGCAAAAGAGCGTAAAATCCTGATAGAAAAATTGCAGAATGATGAATCAGGTAAATTAAAAAATATTATTCAATATGAGTTTTTTTTCATTAATAGTATAATTAAGAATATTAGATAACATGTTTCAAACAATTTATTAATTCATATATGTTTAATGTTGTACAAGGAGCAACAACAAAGGAAAATATCAATGTCGTTCTAAGAAAAGAAAAATTATGGAACATGTAAATGACGATGAATTGGTCTTTAAATCATCTTGAGTGGTGTTGGAGGTTAATGAAGGGGGGGGGGGGGGGGTTTTACTGAACTATGAGGGATCTAGTGGAACGAACATATAGACGCACTTTCCACTAACAATACAAAAATAAATGCAATGATTCTTTGAACCAAATTATATCTAAACTACAAGAAGCATTTCGAGAGAAATAATCAATGAGACATGTTAGACTTGCAATAGGAAAAACATACAACGAAAAAGAATCATTCAAAAGGTAATATTCCTAATTGTATAAAATGATTTTCTATAATTATATGTATATATTACTACAAACCATTAATTTATTAATATCGATTTTATTATATTTAGTTTTCATATATCATTATAAAAATAGTTTATTAATTTTTTTAGGAAGATTATGAAAATCCCAAATGATCAACACACTAATATGTGAAACATGCCAGTAGGAATGCCCAAAAAACTGTATAAGGAGATGGTCAAATAAATGGACAAAATGGCATCACAAGAGGAGCCATCTCAACAACAACGCGCTTCAAATGTAAGTAATCATGATTGACTTTGTACATATAAAAAAATTATTTAGCATTAAATATTAATTTTCAAGTATTTTCTTGCAGAAATGAAAACAAGATGGAACTCATTCAACACATAAAACAGGACGATAAGAAAGAAAAGGGTTGATTTCAAAGTTTGTGAGTAATTATTAATATTTCCTTATAACAGCTCAAGGTTTCATTTTGTATCTTTTAAGTTGTATTACAACAACCATCCTTGAATTTCTTCAAATAGATGCTAACATACAAAGAAGATCCATTAGAAGAATTGATTGACATTGGGTTAAATAAGGGTTGTGAGTATATGTTGGCATATCAAAAATTAATTGTGGAATTTGTAAGTATCTATGTTGTTTTACTTCTCTGAGTTTATAATTAATTAATCAAAAATTTCCTTTATATTAAATCTATGATTTATAATGGGATTTAAAAACATTCTGGAAACAAAGTATGGAACTACGTCAACAGAAGACTTGTTGCAACAAGGCATGAGACTTGGTTTTGACAACATGTGCACAATTTATGAGTCATTTCTTACTTTGCTACATTACTAGTCGATTTACATTGATGTATATTATTTATTTCAAATTTCATTATTCTCACCAATATAGATAGACTCATTAC
Organism: Pinus tabuliformis; assembly: GCA_031772625.1. Lineage (NCBI taxonomy): Eukaryota > Viridiplantae > Streptophyta > Pinopsida > Pinales > Pinaceae > Pinus > Pinus tabuliformis. Next base: position 932,059,557 of record CM062814.1, read on the forward strand.
ACTTTATTTTTATGTTTGCAGATGGAACAAGATCAAGAAGATGAAAACAATTGATGCACTCAATAAAACATTCCTCCAAATGACCCAAGTCATGGAAGTAGCTCGAGCACTAGCAACCGTTCTAGCAAAAAAAGATGATCTATTTGGTATCAATGCAACATGTTGTATTTTTTGAAATAACTGCCTGTGAAAATTAGACATTTTGTTTATTGTAATGATGGACATTATGTCCCAATTGAAAGATAAGGGGTTACCAATAACAATCCCATTTTGTATGATAAAGAGCCTCTAATTGATATATAATAAAATACTTTTTAATTTATTCTATTATGTTATCCAATGTCGTTGTGAAATGCTGCACCATTGATTAAATATATGGATGATTAAATATTATAATGAAGAGATGTGAAATCTGATAATATAACAAATTAATCCAAACACCATATACAAATGCACTAATCAAATGTTAATTTATATGAATATTGTTATAAGATATATGTTTATTTTTCAATGAATAACAGATTTAAAAAATTACAATAATTGCACTGTCATAGATCGATGTCTCCAAAAAAGAGAAAATATAATACCAAAACATTGGTGCGTCCATAACATAAAAAGACACTTGTGCTTTAATTTAAATAAAAGCACTGCGACGTCATCTTTTAGTATAACTGGTGCCTTTTCGGAAAACAACAACATTGGTTCTTTCAGGTATTCAAGCATCGGTATTGTTTTTAATTAATTCCCCAATGCATTTTAACTCTTAACATGCTAGTTCTTTCATATAACTAACACCCCTCAGTTCTACAAAATATTATTTCTATTCCTGGTGTACTAATAAAATTAACAGCATTGATACCTCTATATAACAAATGCACTGATGTGCTTATACAAAAAAGATGTGTCGTGCTATGTGTTTAAGAGAAAGCACTAGTATTGCATGCCCTGGAGTCATCCCTTCATCAAAGAACGACTGGGGATTTTTTTATATAAGCATTGGCACGATTTGTGTTTCAAGCTCTGATGCTCTTTGAGTTGAACACACCAAGGCTTTTTTATTGTAAGCACTAGGGTGGTATACATTTAAGGTGTCAGTTCTCTTTGAATTAAATGCCTTGGTTCTTTTAGTTATGTATGAAGCCTAATTCATTTCTATAAGTAGCACATCGAGCTACTTGTTCCATAAAGTGTACCAAAAAAACAAAAAACAAAAAAAAAAAAAAAACAACAAACAACAAACAAAAAAACAATAAACAAACAAACAAACAAAAACAAAAAAACAACAAACAACAACCAAACAAACAAACAAAAACCAAAAAAAAAAAAAATGTCCAGCTACCCAAATTTTTTTAGTTGTGATGAAGTTCCATTATAATCTATGCTAAAACATTCATTTCCTCAAACAGATGTTTTAGAGGATTTTTTTGACAATTTTTTCCAATTGTATAACATTAAAAACTTCTGTTATAACCTCTGCTAGAAGGTCTTTTCCCATATATATATATATATATATATATATATAGATAGATAGATAGATACATAGATAGTTATATATATATATCTATATAGATAGATAGTTATATATATATCTATATAGATAGATAGATAGATAGATATATGTTGAGCATGTGGGCTCCTTTGCGCCACCTCACCCTGGGAATAAAATCCCAAGGATTTCCTTCACAGTCCCCTTTGAAACTGTCAGGGAATAATCTTCAAGGTTACATGAAACCCTGTCTATCCATGCCACCACATAAATCATCTGGGAGCACTCAACCAATCGCACGGGTCCAGCCTCCACCATGGAATCGTCCTCCTACATGTTGTGTTGCTTTCCCTCTCACCTGTGAACTTGGGCTCCACCTCTTCCACATCACCACGGTAATAAAATCCCCATGGGATCAACTACACCTCCTCTCAAAACTTTTTGGGTCCAGAGTCCAAGGTAACGTCACAGATTCTATTCATCGGAGTGACATCATGGTTTCAAATCGTTGGGGTGACGCTGGATGCCCTCGTTGACTAGTCCTACTATACCTCCAACCCTTCACATTTTGTGTCATCCACATGATAATGAAACTTGGGGCTTTTCACTTTATTGTGTAGGTTTATGAGCACAAGGACTCACAGGCCATGTCATCCTAGGGATAAAATCCCAAGAGCTTTTGCTTGAGCACCTTGTTTGAAATATTTGGGATGCCTATGCCTCAAGCTTTCAGAGTGATAGGGATGGATGATGAGGCTTACCCATATAGTGCTACAGTAGCATGTTTCACCCCCTTGGCATATTATAAATATACATATAAACCACATTCTACCTAACCCATCCAACCTCTAGAGAATAGATCCCAATTCCACAGGGCTCATGGATACCACATCACCCCAAAATTCAAATCTCAGGAGTTACCAAAAATTCTCTCGTTCGAAACCTCCAGGATAAAACCTTCAAGGTCATCTAACGATAGAAATGCATCATGGAAACCAATGGCCCAGATCACTTATGTGTGCATTCTAGGTTATGGCACCCAATTATAAGGACTTTTGAGGTTTTGAAACCCATTCCTACGAAACCCTATAGACTTCCAACTCTGCACATTCTATCGGGAAAATATGTATGGCTAGGCTTTTACCCAAACCTCTGGCACATTCCTTCTGAACTTAATATCAAGTATCATCCTTGCAAAAAAATTTACACACACACACATATATATAGAACATTATCCTTCTTGAGCTTTGTGAGACTCGACTCGGCCCTTACACCCCAATACATAGGTGAAGGTACACAAACACACACACACACACACACATATACCCAAAGTGCTATCTTTTATGAGATTTGTGCAATATCGGCCCAGTCTGGCAACACACACACACACACATATAAAAACGGAACATAGCTACCCCTATTGAGCTTACAACTTTTACACAAGACATGATAGCCAAATTATTTAAATGCAACAATTCAATCAAATTGACAAAGATTATATTTCTTTCCATGCACAAAAATTTATACCAATCTACATGCTTGGAAAAGACACAAAAATAAACCTATTTCTTGAGAGAATAATCGAAGAATCAACATCTCATTTTCACACAGGATAATGGCATACCTCGCTATAGATTCTAAGCAAGTTATCAACACATCAGACACATAAAATATATCCACATGCATTATAAGGAAACTCCAGGCCTTTAACTTACAATTGCATGACAAAACTTATAATAAAAGCTATGGAACATTCAAGCATTTCAATTAATGAACCTCATGAAACAACATGCTACAACCATGTAACATTTATCAGAACTACACATTGAAGTCCACAAGGGAAATCTTTAATTTCACAACTCTCAGGTATTTGCATTCATTTACAAAAAAACAAATGGCCAAACTGAAGGTGGGACTTCGATTTTCCACCTAATCTTAGACTCACGATATCAAAAATAACTTGCAGTAGTCACCCCCAAGCCAGATCCACGATCTAAGGGAAATTTATACAATAGTTTCAGTAGGAATCCATGCTCAACTCAAAGATGAAAGGTATTAATTATAAAATTAGGTGGTTTGTTAGCTATTCAACAAGCACCTTGAGTGATTTCTCAACAAATTATTATCAAGAAATAATTCCCATTTTCCTCCAAATTTCTTGAGCTCCTCCATAACACAATTTAGCTTCCCAAGGAATTCACTCCCTCCACTTTGAAAGTCTCTCTATCACTTCTCATGTGTTTTCTCAAGAAGAAAATCCAATCCCATCATTGTTGTGGAATTTCCTTTTATAATTTCCTTAGGGTGTCTCTTCATGTTCCTCTTGGACCCTTCCTCTTATTTTTCTTATTATTTGCATCATAAACTTAATTAAAGGTGACACTATCCCCACCTAGGTTTATCATTCATCTTCCCTCTTATATCATGGATTTTTGGTCCCAATCTTCAGGCCATTACATAAAAAATATACTCATTTATAATTCAGAGTATCATTACATTGCAAAAATTAGGGGGAAATCATAACAGGGGAGTCACAAACCCCAACCCCTTAAAGGGAACACCATCATTGATGTTATTATCATTAAAGAAAAAACAAATATAATCTTCACATATGTCTCTTAAATCCTCTTATTCACTAGTTCCTTATTTGAGTTACCTCACAAATATCGTGAATGATCCAATTTCTTTATGTAATAATAAGTCTATGCATGTAGTGGAAGCAAAGGCAAAAGTAGGAGAAAAAAAAAAAAAGGATGTGCTACCCACATCTGATCAACCATTTCCAAATGGCCCTTTTGAATTCTTTTGGTGCTTATGATGCACCTAATTCAACTTGGATATGTTCCTTTTCTCTAGAGTGATGTCTCCCTCCAATATCCAACACTGTTATCCTTTGCGCTCCTTGTTCCTTCAGCGAACAGTTCCCGACCCATTGCTTCCTGGTACACCCTTAATGTGTTTCTATTTTTGATTAGCCATGCCCATGACCCGTTAAATCCAATATCATTTTCTAGCATCCCCTTCTCCTACTTCCTAATTCTTCAAGCGATCTAGTTCTTTGCAGTCACTCACCTTCCAAGTTTATGCATCCGTCTCTGCTTCCCGATTCTTTTGGAGATCCATCCCTTGGAAAATATTTCTCTCCCCAAAAAGAAGGTTTTTATAAACGAGTCATCTCTCTACCTTAACACATTCATATCCTCCCACCAAAACCCAAAGACAAGTGGAGAGGAAGAGGTCACAAGAAGAGTATGTACAAATGACTAGCAAGCCACCTCTTTTTATACTAAAACGTTGAGCACATGTGGGTGTTATTTAGTTGTTGGCCAACCTTGATGAATTGTCTTATAACACAGATAAATTCATAACTCCATGAATACTTATCAGAATTGTATGATCTTTAGATCAATCCTACACCTCTCAATGAGAGGGATCCAAGAAAAATATCAGTTTCCATAAATAAGATGACCCACATGGAGTTTGGCCCTAGTTTCCAATTTTAACAATAATACATACACCTACATCCAGTGTACACCACCCCACAATACATTCACTTACACCTGATGTACAACACAATACATATACATACACATCATACAACACAATGAATACACATGTCATGATGCCAAGGCTACACACTGCACATACATAGTACCGCAAGTACACAACACAACATGTACGACATGCACATAATACCACATGTACACTAGTACCACATGTACAACATGTACACAGTACCACCTTTACACAACACCATCAGCACAATGTGTACACAACATCACATGTACACGACGCCACCTACACAACCTGTATCCAATGCCACATGTACATCGTACCACCTTTACAACGTGTACATAATGCCATACGTACACAAAACCACATGCACGACATGTACACAACACCACATGTACACAACACCATATGCATGGCATGTACACAACACCATATGTACAACATGTACATGGCACCACATGTTCACAACACCACTTGTACAATCATGCACACAACACCATATGTCCATAACACCACAAGTACAATATGCCCACAACACCATATGTACATAGCACTGCATATACAACATGTACATAACACCCTATGTACACATCATTTCATATCAAACATGCACACCACACCGCACATCCATCATGCAGATAGTACAATATGTACATAGCATCACATATCCAACATGTACATAGAATCATCTATACCCAACATTACATATGTAACATTCGCCCAACAGTATATGTACCACCCTGTACATAACATTGCATAAAAAACATGTACACACACTATATATGGACAACACCACATGCAAACAACATCACAGATGCAACATGTACAACATATACAACATATGCACAATAGTAGTACCACACATCCAAAACCACACTGTCTCTACCAAGCAACTTTGCTTATATTATCTCTATGTCATTGATGCTTATCCTAGCATGCCTCAGATCTCACTTCTTTCATTCAGATGATGTATCCCTCAAAGCTACCTGTCATAACATAAACATAGGCATAATACAAGCATAAAATATAAATTCATATCCATATGATACTGACCTCGTATATTTGTCATGACTACTCTCCTCGCTTGATTCCCCATAAGACCAGGAACCTCGTCATGCCATTCACCTGCATAAGCAATCATTCCTCCACAAGAATGATCCTTGAAAACCCTGTCAAATAGTGGCATAGATACATGGATATATGCATACATATATATAAACATTAGCACAAAATAATCATGATCCTGTCAAACAACGACATACATACACACATATATACATATATAGACATCAACATAACTATGATCATAACGTAATTACCGGATAGCATAAGGTCAAATTTAAGACAACTCCCTTTATTTGTGCACACCATGCACAACACTGAGAAAAACTGTTCCCAACATATCCAAGGCATATGACGCCTCAAATCCATTCACCTTACCTTTCTTGATTACCTTTCCCATGACTTTCTTGCCATCATCAATTTACACCAACGGACCCAACCAGCCCAACTGGTTGTTATAATCTTTCCTTCAACTACCCTTATACATGCAAGGAGCTTCATCAAGGTCCTACCTTACCTGTCAAGTACCACACAGCTATCCCCAAGCTCCATTAACTTCCTCCTTCCCAAACCAATTCCCAAGGCTCTCAAAATAATAAGGGAAAGACTGAGAATCAAACAAAAAGAAAACCATGGCAAACCAACAACAATATGACACCACAAACAAAGTGGCATGGCCATGCACAAGATACAAACAAAGCCACAATCAAGCACAAAAAATCACCAAAATACCAAAAGAACAAGACTAAAAATAGACGTCGTGACTCAATCCCCTTGGTTCCCAGTGCTTCCAAGGGAAATCTCAACGTAAGCCTACTTCGATATTTCATGGAAACCTATTTTCCATGCAATCCCTTGCATCACACTACCATCAACACATAATTGTCATTTCATAAATAAAAATAAGAATACACTAGTTACCTTACCTTGTTGTGTAAATCATGTTGTCTTGCAACTGAACACATCCATGCCATCTCTCAAGGGACTCCAATTCCTTTGAGAGTTCTAACAATAACTAGACACCAGCTATTATACGTGTCAAATACATGTCCATGAATATAGCACATACCCACATAATGTCAAGCGAAATCAAGTTTAAGAAGATTCTGATATGCAAAGCACTCATTTGTTTGGAATTAGGGTTTCCAAACATAGCCAAAAGAATTATTTCCCAATTCCTTTCTTTTACCCTTTCACCTTGTTTGCAATAGAGGTTTACTATGTATCATCACATTGCCCCACTGTTAGTTATATAAACACATTACTTTGTCACGCTAATACCAAGCATGTTTCGTGCAATTGTTTACACATGTCAACCACATGTTCCAAATATCAAGACATCATGTATATTAATTTGAAATCACCCTTTACCAAGTCTAACAATGCCATACTCAACAATCAACTCACATTCATCAATCATAATACATAATGCTACAAATATCACCTACTTACACTCAAGTACATATCATTTGTCTCAACATATATGTATTAGTACAACCATATTAAAACAAGATCATTTCGACAAGAAACCTTATAGACACATACTCATATTATTCAAGTAATCAAACATTCAAACAACAAATAGACGACATAATAGACATCAAACACTCAAACACTAAATAAACGACATAGTCAAACATTCAAACACCAAATAGATGACATAAGAAAACTCATACCTTAATGTATCTTAGGGGAGGCTATCTTGTCTGCACAATCAATCTAGATTAGCATGATATAACTTCACAACATATCAACTCAAACGTAAAAAAGGTCATGATATCCATAATAGTGACTAGCTAACATGTTCACATCATAAACTCATAAACAATTATCATTCATACATAATAATCACATCTACACAGTTAATCTAGATTAGTACAACAAAATGTCACAAATAAGTCGACTCATACGTAAATGTCATAACCCTAACAATTTGCATAGACCAATCCAACTTAGTACGATACATATAACATCGAGATATTAATGTTATAACCCTAATAATCAAGTTAACTGACATATAACAACAATAAGTTAGCATATAACATGCTCGTCAACAACATATAACATAATCATCGAGCTAACTACAAGTTAACATATAACATACTAATCCAATTAACTAACATAAAACAACAACAACAATGCATACAACCACAGTCATAGCACTAGATGCAGAAGCAAGGGTAAAACACCTAGAGCAAAGGTAGGAGAGGCGGGCGCAGATACATATGGAGTTCCAGAAACAAGGGTGGTTGTAGGTACTGGAACATAAGCTGGTGAATCTGTTGGTTTAAGTGGATCAACTGAAGTTGTTACTCAGCAAACCACCTATGCTTCTAGTGATGCTTCAACCAGGTAAACTGTAACTAGGCGCTCTACTCCTACCTTTCTTTACTATCATTCATGACTATCAGACATATGTGCATATGACTACACCAATCAACTAGAATTTATCATACATGTAACCATAACAACAATAAAATGGAAAATATATAAGTAACCCTAATTCTTATAAAAACCATTAACCACATACCTACATACCCACCATACAAATCTATATGATGATATGCTCTTACACTAAATCCTATTGTTGCAACTTCAATTTAATGATCTGCATCTCTTGCTTTATCTCAACCAACACATTAGAATCCTAACATACCAATAGCATCATGATGACATAAAATGCATACAATGACCTCCCAATGCATGTTTGACCTACTATACCTGCATAACTATAACCATGACATTGCATGCATAATAACATATGGGCACTCACATGTATAACAAATGCATATACAACCATACACTCATTTTGACACATTCCACAACAACACCATAAACCTTCACATGGCGACATCACTACAACCATGATCAACACCATGCAAATGCAACAAGCACATGAGCTACAAGCATAAGGAACACATATGCAACCAACATGAATACATGAACAACACATTTCTCATCTAGTGTGAGGGGTGAACCATGCTCTGATACCACTCTGTAACACCCTCCTCCTACATCTACTCAAGTAACCGACCAACCGAAGTAAACATGTGACAAGAAGTTATTATGATATGATTCAACCTCCTAATTCATGTTAAGGAAATGGAACTGGTGGAAACACATCATACATACCTTCAACATCAGCAATAGGACCCCTAGGAACCATCCCAACATTTCTGTTAAACAACTCCTGGGTCCCATTGAGATTTTTGACCACTTAAGCCCCAGAAACTCCCATTATATGGGCATGCTAGTGTCTAGAGGGCTTTGGACACTCCCACAGCATGGCATGCCAGTGTACAGGGACTATTTTTCTTAGTTTTATGCCAATATCCCTAGGATTTGAGCAACTTTTTTAGGCCCAGAGCCCAGATCACTGCCTAGAATTGAACAGCACCTTCAAAATAGAAAGATAACAAGGGAATGATGATATAAATGCAATTACTTAAACAAGCCCTTGACTGGACCCTTACTATCCATGATAGGCATTTCATCAAACATATCACAAATATGAAATCTATAGGTGTAAACAATAGATCTAAGCATAGAGGTCTCATACTTATTTTAGAATTGCTAAAAAGCATTGATGCCTCAACACATTAGCTGTAGTTTCATCCATTAGGCCATAGATAAATTTTTCATTCATATACAAGTAAAAACATGATGGGAGCCATACATAGCCATTGTCATAATACATATCCATAACTAGCATGATAACAATAGAAATACCAAGGAAAAAACATCCATATAATCCACATATAAACCAGTATAATACTCATGGGATAACAAGGATAAATAACCTCATATTAATGATGCAAAAGCCAACCCAGTATGGGACTACCACATTTCACCTGACCGTAGACATGGTTGAGCCAAATCTCTCCTCATCCAGTCACCCTCATGCCATATTCCAAGTATGAATGTGGGATCTCATCAAGCACATCAATCAAAATCATCTAGGGCTTCTGTAGGCCAACCCACCTCAACCCATCAAACAATGATTCCACCTCATGGTCAGACATCACCAAACCATCATCAAATTGGTCTCTACCCTAGCCTTCCAGGGCTCCAAAACATTTGTTCCAACTCGGATTCCAGGACTAGTAACTCAACCCACGGCTATTGTCGAGCTCCAGAGCATTTTTCCATCCAAGGCTCTGGGATTATTAACTCAACACACAACTTTTCCTGGGCTTCTAGAGCGTTTGTCCAACTCGAGATTCTAGTACTAGTAACTCAACCCAACAAGGGATTCTAGAGTGTTTGCCCAAACAAGGCTTCCAGGACTAGTAACTCAACCCAAGCTGATACAGGGCTTCCAGGGAGTTTGTCCAACTAAGGCTCCAGGACTAATAACTCAACCCAATCCATTACAAGGCTTCCAAAGTTTTTTTCCAACCAAGGCTCCAAGAACTAATAACTCAACCCAAGTTAAAGGAAACATGAGAAACAACCAGAAAAAAAAAAAAAAAATGAACCCACAACATCATGGTTATCCATAAAATGGAAAGGCTATGCAAATCCACTGTCAATCTAGTTAATCCTCCATGTCAATGACAGATCATGACCAATAAACCACGTGCATATGCAATGCATGCCAAAAAATAGTGAGGAAAAGATACATACAACTCCGTACCTGCAAGCCAAATCCGTTGTAGTTGTTGATCCTGATGTCCTCTTGTACTTTCCTACTCTTCCTTTTCCTTGTTGCTCCAAAATTCCAAGTATGCCACACTCTCCAAGAATGCTCCAAGAAACTCTGAGTGTCCAAGAGTATAAGAGAGAGAGAGAATAGAAGAGTGCTCCATCAAAACCTATCAAAATCTTGCCAACTGATCCTCAGAAGCCTTTTTCAATGAGGCCTCTATTTTCTTCAATTTCCATTATTTTCCTTCAATTTCCTCCTCACATGCAACCTGTGACCTTTCACCTTCCTTTTCTTCTAATTTTCATTATTTTTCATAAATAAAATGCCAATAAATGCCTCATGCCTATCCAAAGTCTTTGACATTTCCTTTGCCAATTTCCTTAGCCATAATAACTGTAATGAACACCCACTAGGATATTTTTCCCATCATTTAGCTTGGAATATGTGTCCTATGACCATGGTCTTATATATTTTACATGGATTTTTACCAGGATTGTTACAGTGTTGTCACATACACTTTAGTTGTTAATAACCCTCAATGAAACTTAAACAAATATACCAATTGTCATCTTTCCATGTTAAGCCAAGCACATTACCCTACATTTATTCACACATCTCAAAATTTTCATGAGCCGTGTGTCTCAAACCAAATTTTTTTTAACATATACATCAATTTTGTTTCAAAATTCAAATTTTCACACACACACACACACAGAGTTAAGTCAGAAACAACCAGGCTATGCAATATAAGCAACAAAGGGATTTCCCCAATCCCTCATACAACATAAACATTCACATGATCACTTATTCCAAGAGTGTAAGAATTTTCCATTTAATCAATAGTGCCAGTATACCACAAACAACTATGCAAAAGCCATGGAGGCAATTCTACCAAATTTTAGAATCTACAAGCATCCATGATCAAAACAATAGATTGTCCAAAACTTCAATATGCTTAATAGTAAGCACATACAATACCATTTCATTCATTAATTTTTAAATCGCATCACAAACATCCTTTCGGTCATCATGCAATTTTACTAGCAAATATTATAAATGACATAAAATAATATTCAACTACTATAATCAGAGTTAGAGCTCCTCTAATCGCTAATGTTCTAAGCATTGGACCTACTGCTCTGTTAATTTTGTAATCAGGGCATCAATTTATTCCCAAATGTCTAGTGTTGAACCTTTGATCTTCACTTCTTCTGTTATAGAGCCCATTCATTCCATGTGTTGAACCTAGAATTTTTTATACCACTTTGTAACATGCCCCTACTATCCCTAGCCCCTATTAAGGGTAGAAGGAGGCAATTACTTTGGTGACTCGGCCTCCAAAGCCCAGTTATGGAAATGGGGTATAAATTTTTTTATCTTTCTCAAATTCCTCAAAATATAAAATAAAAAAAAATGATGACATTGTTGTGTTCATCTCATCGAGACCTTTCTAATGATATAAAATTTTCTTCAATCTAAATCCTAGATCAAAAGATATGGCCGATTAAATATTTTTCCTATAAATTTTTTCCAAGTCATCTTAGCCTACCACGTGACACCTACATGGTCCCCACATGGGAATCCAAGTGATTTCCCACATTGTCGTTTTGGACTCGCTCATGTCCTTTTTCATACTCATGGAACCCCCCTTTTTCCAGAGGCATATCTATATATATATATATATATATATATATATATATATATATATATATATATATATATATATATAGAAGCATGTGGACCCCTCTAAACCACCTCACCATGGGAATAAAATTAGTCACTACTACAAATTCACTCAATTTTCAAATACCTTTGGTTGTTCCTTCAACCCCCAGTCACCGCTCTCATGAAAAATATAGATTCTATTAAATGTCGCATGGTGTGCAGTCAAAATTTATACATCCCAAGTTTTTTTCAGAATTCTAATGCAAACCGTTGCTAGAACCCTGGTTATCCAAGCCAAAGGTGTTTGTCGAAATCCCTCCACATAAATGCCATACATTCGAGGAATGTTGCATCGGTCTAGCGAAACTAGACCAAATGCCATCGTCGCAAAAACCTACACATCTTTGTGATATTAGTAATAGGTTTATGAGAGAGTGTATCGAAAAAATTCCCTTCTCTTTTAACAAAGTTTCCATATTATTCACGTTCATGGTTTCAGATAACCGACGAAAATTGGTGTTGGTCTACTGATGTGTGGTTTTTTCACCTGACAATATTTTCATAGTTTCCACATTATTTTTCATCATAACTGTTGTTGAAATACTGACATCAGCGCTAAGTTTTTCTTCTAATAAATTTTCCATAGTAGCGACATCATGTGTTGTCGGAAAACTGGCGTCATCGCCAATTAAAAAAATAAAATTGAAAATAATATTTTTTTGCTCAAAACTAAATATTTATGTTTCTATTTTTTCATGCAAAGTAGAGTGCCACCATCTAATGGCACTATCTCTTTGACCAATCATCACATGTAAGCACAACATCACTATCTGAAAATAGGCATGCTAAAAATAGTAGTGACCCCTCCTAAAAATAGAAATAAAATGTCTAAAATAAGGCACTGCTAATAATAGTCATCATGTATATAGGGGAAAATTAGCTTTTTCAACTTGTGTCTCCAAAGAATAAGAATATGTCATCCAATTTACCATGAAGCCCTTGTATCCACTGCAACACTTGCTAACTCACTGCCAACTTCAGCTAGTGATTCCATGGTAGCTAGGGTAAATCCTAGCCACAAGTAGAGGGTTGGAGAACTCTCCTTCTCTTTTGCATTCAAAAACAATTGTGGGTTGTGTTTTACTCATTTCATAGCCAAACGATCCTTTATTTATGATAACAATTGTTGCAAATACAACAAGTAAACACTACATACATTTCATATGGCCATCTATTTATCAAGGGACAACAATTTGGCCATTACAAGATGCAAGCTCTCTTAAAGTGATAACATAAAAGAAAAAAGAAAAAAAAAAAACAAAACAAAACAAAACAAAACAAAACAAAAAAACAAAACAAACAAACAAACAAACAAACATTGTTTATATGTCTTGCATGCACACAATAATGATTGAATTTAGGTGGTCTTTCTGGATATCTTAGAAAGAAGAAAATAATATTAGCAGCCACAAGTAAAACCCAAAATTAATTAACATAATAAGTTAATCCTAGAAATGTTTGTTTATCAAAGCATAACAACTATGCATATGGAAATATATACATCTATGAATATTTCTTACTTGCAATGCATATGTATCCCCAAAAAGGTAACCAATACCTACAGAAAATCCCATAATTGTCACATGATTGCTTACTTTGTGAAATTGATTAAGTGTTTTATTTCTAAATGTTTGAAGGCTAGAATTTGATGTATGCCTAGTATTTTGTATTGGATGAACTAAGTGGGTTAAACATGACCAGGCATCTAACTTCTTCTAATTTAATTCATATAACCCTTAGTTGAAGAAGCATATTTTAATTGTAGGTTCGTGAGAGATGGTATCAAGGTATTTTTATGTCTATAGACTTGACTCCATCACAATTTGGACATTATTCTTAAAGGATTTGCACCAAGACAATAGATCCTTAGAATTATTGATACACACTTGGGTAAGTGACCATGTCTAGTTTGCATGTGTAAGGTAATGATATGGAACAAGATCCGAAGAAACCTAGAATAAGGAACTGGCTTGCAAACTTGGAGAAGGTTGTTGAGAAAATGGAAATCTCTCTTTCAACTAGCATATCTAAAATATTTAATATTTCGATATATAGATTGAACATATGCATTAGAAGTTCAATATCACTATGAATGAATGTCAAAAAAACACAGAAATTATGATTACATCTATGAATAGTGATATCTCAGACAGGTTGAGTGAAACAAAGGACATGTCAAACTCTATTTTGGAAAAGTTAAAATATTAGCAGGAAACCATAATCACATTGAAATGATTTCTTGTCAATGTGAAAATCACATCCATGATTCATGTGTGGATAAGGATCTAAGAAATGAACATTGTGATGGAACATACAATACTAAGTTACTTGGAAAATTTTGTTGGTACATTGAGCAATACTTGAAGCAATTGAATGAAAGTTTAAACAAAGCCAAGGTGAACATTGTTGCAACATTACTGACAGGTATATTGGCTAAGATCTAGCCTAGAAATAGATCAAAGGAATTGGATTCCAAACAGAATTTGGGAACCCCCTTGAAGGATTTACAATAAGACAATAAATGATGGGATTGATTGTTATGCACTTGGATAAGTGACCATGGCTAGTTTGCAAGTGTAAGGTGAAAATAGGGAACACTATCATAAGACACCTAGAATAAGGAACTAACTTGAAAATTTGGAGAAGGTTATTGAGAAAATGAAAATCTCTCTTTCAAGCATAGCAAGAAGATTGAATCTTTTGAAACATAGATGGCATAAATGTGCTATAATTTTAATATCACTATGAATTCATTTCAACACACCACAGAAATGATGATTACATATATTACTAGTGATATTAAAAACTAGTTAAGCACAACAAATGACATGTTAAACTCTATTATGGAAAAATTCAAATATTAGGAGAACACCATAACCATTAAAAAAAAATGCCATGGAAAAATTAATCAATGGTTCATGTGTGGGTAGAGATCAAAGAAAGGAACAATATGATGGTGTTGACGTTGGGCTCAACACCCTCCAAAATTTTTCCCACACTTGAATTTTGGAGCCTTCTAAGGATCTTGCAATTTGTCTCTCTATGGTCCAGTTGTAGCGGCTAGAACCACCCTCCAAAATTTTTCCTTAGCCTCGTTTTGGAGCCTCCCTTCCAACCTTTAGAACAGCTTGCCTTGCTTCGTCAAGTTCACAAGCTTCATTGTCTTTCTTGCATGAAGGTAGCATGTCGGTCACAGCTTGATCCATTCCCCTCATAGGTTGTTCACCCGGACTTGGTCCAGCAGTAAGCTGAGCAGCTTCCCCTTGAAAATTGAGCATTTCTGGAGGAAAACTAGCCCTCCCTCCAGAAATTGCACAATCCTCTATGGCAACCTACTGGGCTCCATAATTATGCAATCCTGCCTGCCAACACTCCTAGCAAGATTTGTGCAAATTTCCCCAACAAGGCTACTCAGCCCAGAATTTGCACAAATATGGGCAGCAGTTAGCTACTTTTCCCAGAAATTGTGCAAATCTCCTCGGCAGTCAGCCCAACTCTCAGCTAGAAATGTGCATTTCCTTCAAGCAGTCGAATAACCTCTTGCATGTGTAGTTGAGTTGACCGGTTCCCTCCGGGACCAAGCAAAACAAACTTGCATGCATAGGTTGCTTCTCCTAAGCAACATGCAAAGACATCCCTTGTCTAAGGGATCTATGTTTAGCAGCTGGAACCTTGATGTTATCAAAAATCATCAACCGAATGCTGCAAATCTCATTCCTCATATCAACCTTCTAGATCTGATATCCCACATCACATCTAGGAGCAGCTAACACATTCAGCTCAGCTGTTTTGGGGTAAGCCCGCTTCCCATGCCTTGTGCTGCATTTTTGTCACTTTTTGTGTTTTTTTTTATGTGATTATTGTTTGCTTGATTTATTTGAATGCTTGTTGTCGTTTACAATTATTCTAGCTTTTCCTAGCTTCGTTTCAGTTTTTGTTGCTATCTCATTGTTGTCACATGCATGAAACTGTTGCAAGGGTGTTCTCCCAACCAGCGAACTGCCTCACCCACATGCATGTTGATCTGTTTGTAGAATCTTTCATTCAATTTTTTCATGCGCTTTCAATCACTTTTTTTATCAGTTAGTGCCACCATGCACTTACTATCTTAGTTGCTCTTAGTTGCCCGTCCGCGAGTCGGGCCAACCTTGGCCTGGACTCTGCCTTCACCAAGGCTACATTGCGCAATCTGGGGAAGGAAAGCTAGCATTCCTCTCTATATTTGTGCATTCTTTCCCAACACTACCCTCCAGGAATGTTTTGCCCATTTCTGGAGGACAGTGTCTGCTTGGCTCAAGAAATTACGCAAATTTGTCCCTAGGCTAGCAGTCCTTCCCAGCTGAAATTGCACATTGTGCAATCCCAGCAGTCAGCAGCCAGACTAGACTGTGCATTGTGCAGTTCTAGCAGTCAGGCAGTCTCCCAACATCCCTAACTGTGCCTTATGCAGTCTTGGGAGTCAATCTGCTGATCCCTCGGGCAAAATTGCGCAACCTTCATGATCATTCACCCAGGTATGTTGCACATCATTTCTCATGTTCATTTTGGTTTTCAACTGACAGATTTCTTGCTATGATTGTTTCCATGTCCCCGGGTATCACAGGTGTTCATCTGCCTCTCAACAGTACAGGTATAATGGTTTCCAACAAAGCAGGGACAAAGACAACATTCAAAGCATGATTGGGGATGCAGTCGGTCAAGTGTCTATGAGCTTGCCTACTCATGAATAAATCATGTTGTTCGTAGAAAAGGACATCAAGCAGCAGCATCACAGTGAGCAACATCATGAATAGTCGCTGAAGGCAGCATATCGAATGCAGCAAACACAACGAATACAAGAGGAAGGTTGTTGACAACACAGAGGCGGAACAAAGTTGCAAGATCAAGCAGATCCACTTATAATGAAAGAAACTTTGGAGACTTAGGCTATGAGGTGACGACATGACATGAGGTTGCATGAAGACAGAGAATGGGATGAAGAAGGATTTTCATATGTCGAAGCAGCAACTCAAGGAAGAACATGAAGCTGCACAGACAGACAAATGAGTTGCAACAGGATCAAGAACAACAGTGAGCACAACATGCACCCAAAGATGAAATTGCATCCATACAAGTTAAAGACCCATCCTAGTAGTTGACACGGAGTAAACATGGTGAGCAGTGTTGTTGATTGCATGCAAGCGATTTAGCAGCATGCATGTCGTTGAGTGCACGCATGCAATTCAACCCATTCAAAACGCTCATCCAAGCGAAGACAAGAAGCAAGTCCAACTGGGGCTGAACATGTACTTCGGCAAGTTGATGTGCATGACCACCAGCACACACTTGAAGATCAGCATGAACACTATGCATCAGTGTGTTTCTAGTTTAGCTGCACTCAAGAAGACCATGCGCATGTTAGTAGACGAGTTGGATGAAGGAGCCGAACCAATGCACCAGTTGCAATGGAGACAAGAGTTCGCTTTATCAAGATGTCACCATGAGGTGCATGCACACCATCACAGATGACCAAGCTTGGCATCAGGTCACCACCTTCACCATCACAAGCATGCAAAGAGTTGGTCTCACCACAGTGGACCAAGTGTTAGTGATGTCTTGCTTGCCTTGCTCAAGCCATGTTGTCTCACATGAGTACATGTGCATTGTAATGTTGAGTCATGTCAAGTGTAAGTCAAGTGTCAATATTTGGACGTAACAGTCATAGAGTAGGTGAAGAGTCATGAGGTTATTTGAATTGTCATAAAGGGGAATTTCAAGTCACCCCACCCTTTGCTATAAATAGTCCCTCATAACTCATTGTATAGGATTTTGGTCAACCAAGCTTCTACTAAGACTATCTTGAAGAAAGCTTGGACAATATTGTAACATGCCTTGGCTTCTCCACTGCACAGAGCTAGTACATATTTTTGGAGGAGTAGGCGGATGTGGCTATAACATTTCATTGATGGGGCTAGAAGGTTTACATGGATGTATTGTATGATTGGAACTTGCACTTTATATAATAAGAGCCAACACATTTTCATGCATATGTTGTTATTGTAGTTGGACTGCTCCAGTTTCCTTAATGATATATGTTGTTTAACTTACGCATTTTTGTATGAACTAATTCACATGAAATTATATGAATCTTGGTGTAAATGTGTTGTATATGTTGTTAATGTTGTCATCGTCTATGTCGACTACTCTACCAGACACCAGACAGACATTTCACATGAACCTTTTTGTAACAACCGTTGCACTCGTTTAGACTGATCTGTGAGTGTTGTACGTGTTATCTTACCTTGTATGTTGTGACTACCACATCTGAGTGGACTGCTTCGTCGGAAGCTGTGTATGTCCTTTTGTGTTGTGTGTTCCTAGCCGAGTTGGGACTGATCCCTTTCAACCTGGAACTCACCTTCACCCTTTTCTCCCCCTTTTGTGTTATAACTTCTCATACATCGTCCTTGACTCGCTGCAGCAGTCACACCCTTGCTACTGACAGAGTTATCCTACTTACCTCTGTGTGACATCACGGTCAAGGCATTACCTTATGACCCACTGTTGAGACTCCTACACTAAATAGTCTAAGGTCTAATTGGGACTTGTTACCAAGGAGATCCCCTTAACATGTTGGCAGTTTCAACACCATCAACATTTCTGGTGCTAGAAGGAGGGCTTGATCAAAAGTAGTGCCCTCTTATCCAGTTTTGAACGTTTGCATATCTTTCATGGAGTCTTGCATTCTTCTTCCCCCGAGGTGTTTTTCGAATCATGAAGATGTCTCCATGTCAGGGAATCTTTTTGATCTCTTGTCCACTCACACGTATGATGGTGAAGGCGAAATGGCCTGGCCTGAGCACTTACATAACTTTCTTTCCATGATTCATGAGGAAGATATATAGATTGAACATATGCATTAGAAGTTCAATATCACTATGAATGAATGTAAAAAAACACAGAAATGATGATTACATCTATGAATAGTGGTATTTCAGACATGTTGAGTGAAACAAAGGACATGTCAAACTCTATTTTGGAAAAGTTAAAATATTAGCAGGAAACCATAATCATATTGAAATGATCTCTTGTCAATGTGAAAATTTCATCCATGATTCATGTGTGGATAAGGATCTAAGAAATGAACACTATGATGGAACATACAACACTAAATGCTTGTAAAAAAAATTTGGTACATTTAGCAATATTTGAAGCAATTGAATGAAAGTTTAAACAAAGCCAAGGTGAACATTGTTGCAACATTACTGATAGGTATATTGGCTAAGATCTAGCCTATAAATAGAGCAAAGGAATTGGATTCCAAACAGAATTTGGGCACCCCCTTGAAGGATTTACAATAAGACAATAAATGATGGGATTGATTGTTATGCACTTGGGTAAGTGACCATGGCTAGTTTGCAAGTGTAAGGTGACAATAGGGAACACTATCATAAGACGCATAGAATAAGGAACTAACTTGAAAATTTGGAGAAGGTTGTTGAGAAAATGAAAAACTATCTTTCAAGCATAGCAAGAAGATTGAATCTTTTGAAACATAGATGGCATAAATGTGCTAGAATTATAATATCACTATGATTGCATTTTAACACACCACATAAATGATGATTACATATATTACTAGTGATGTTGAAAACTAGTTAAGCACAAAAAAGGACATGTTAAACTCTATTATGGAAAAATTCAAATATTAGGAGAACACCATAACCATTTTGAAATAAATTTTTTCCCATGGAAAAATTAATCCATGGTTCATGTGTGGGTAGATATCAAAGAAAGGAACAATATGATGGTGTTGACGTTGGGCTAAACACCCTCCAAAATTTTCCCCACACTTGAATTTTGGAGCCTTCTAAGGATCTTGCAATTTGTATCTTGATGGTCCCTTCATGACCGAATGATGTTTTGAAAATCATTTAAAGTCTTCTTCTTAAAGTTCTAACATGTCAAAGTTGCTTGCTCACACATGAACAATTATGATTGAACTCGTGAGCACAATTTATTTATACAAGCATAGCATCGTCCATCAAGAGAGTGTATGTTTGATGTTCAACTCATTTCAATAGTCAGTGTAAACGTTCATTGATAGTCTCCCTCACTTTTGTTGCATTTGTACTTTTATTTTAGTGAGTTTTCCCAACTTTCATTTTTGCGCACTGTCGCTTTCACATTCGTGGTTGTCACTTTTACTCGCTTTCATTTTAATAAGTGTCATTTCCATGTTATCTTCACTCTAGCATGTGTCGCTTTCAAGGTCATTCACATTTTTCAAGCGTCGTATTATTATTTTCTCCTATCGTGGGTGTTGTTTTTGTTCTATTCACTCTTGCATGTGTCACACCTTTTCACATCACCAAAGTTAGTTTTGGCACACTATTTTTCATTATATGGTCTTATATATCATTAAAATATGTTTTAGACACATTCCTACAACTTAGTGCATGTTTTGGTCACAGTTGACACATTTGTCGTAACTTGTGTTTTTAAGTGTCGTATTGTGTCATTTTGACTGTCAAATTTAGAAATAAGTGTCACTTTGTTGTTGTTTTGGGGTGTGATTGTTATCCATGAGTCCTGTGTATCCTTATAGCTTGTATTTATGGTTTTATGTGTGTGGTCTCAGTTTGAGTCATATTCAGATGCATTTCCCTCTCTTAATATATTAGTCCCACACTTAGCCATTTTGGAGCCCTTCTTAATCCTTCAGCCCAATCTAAGTTGTGAAGGAATTATCCCTCTTACCAAGTGAGGATCCTAACCTATTCATGGGCCTCAATGATGCAATATTTCTCACCAAGTCCTCCTTAAGATCACCTCAAATGTGTTTCACATTATGAACCTCCCAAATACAGTCACCTAACCCATCTTGTTCATACTCACTCACTAAACTGAGTTTTGGTCACCTCTGCCTTGCATGACACATAAATCACTCCTAGATAAAAACATAGACCTCTTCCACCATTTTTTAGAGGAAAATCACTCAATGCAAAGACCCTCCTATCCTCCTAGTGCAATGAAAACCCTCCTAGGAAAAGTGGCTTCCTTCCTATGGTTTCCTTCAAAGAAAAGAGCATTCCAAATTGTAAATCACCCACTATTGAGTAAAAATTCACTAGCCTACAAGGAAAAGTGCATTCCAAACCAATAGGGGCCATTTGTTGAGAAAAAATACACTTTCCTTAAGGCCTTCTCTCCCTTTGAGCGCATGGCATAATCCTGAAGGTTGAAGCCATCACCCTTCCCCCTTCCCCAATGTGCTCTGCATCCTAGCCTCTTCATTAAAAATTCCAATAATCACATGGCATAGTATGGAAGGTCAAAGGAAGCCTCCTCTCAACCTTTGACCAGTCAAACTACACTTTCCTTAAGGCCTCCTCTTCCTCCTAGCGCATAGCATAGTCATGAAGCTTGAAGCTTTCACCTTCCCTCTTCCCCAATGTGCTATGTGCTCAAGCTTGTTTAGGCCTTATTCCTTAGTGCATGGAATAGTATGGAAGGATGAATGAGGTATCCTCTCATCATTGATTATTCAAACTACACTTTCAAGTCTTCCTCTCTTTCCCTTAGAGCCATGGTGCAGTCGTGAATTCTGAAGCCTTCATCCTTCCTCCTTCAAGCTCCCCACTGCGTTGGACCAAGGAGATCTCCTCTTCGTAGTGCATGGTGTAGTAAAATTGAACAATGGAGCCTTCCTAAGCCACTGATGATTTTGACTGCACCCTCCTAATCAAGCCGCCTTCTTTTAACCCTCTCATAGGCCTATCATGAGATGATCATTCTGTTAGGCCCCTATACTACTAGTGTAACCCATTATTGTTATTAGTATAACCCACTTATTATATTGATGTACCCATGTAGTGCCCATATTGTTACTATTGTGCCCCATAGAAGCCCACTATTGTTATTATTGTGCCCTTACATTATTATTGTTATGTCGGCTCGGATTATGTTATGACCCCTTAGACTCTTATATATAGAAAGGAGGTCTTTTAATTTGTAGCATCCAAGAATTGTTCATTTATGTAATGTAAAGGAGGTTGCCCCCTCGAAGAGGCTGAATTTTAAGGCTTTGATCTATCTTTTCTATCTTTTCTTGAGCTGGTTTCATAACATTTGGTATCAAAGCTTTGGTTTCTAAAGTTTCGCTGCTCCAAATAGGTCATCATGGTATTTTCGCTATAACTTTTTTTTCTACGACATTTCAGAAGTTGCAAAAAAAACCCATTTGAGAAGAAATCGCGCTAAACCTCGGTTCTGAATTTCAGAGCTTTTCGCACTATATTTGCGGAGATATGATCTGAGGAAGTTGGTCTTTTTTGCAGACTCCTGAATTACATTCCAAACAGGTGACCTGGGGAAAATCGTCATAACTTTCTCTCTTGGGATCGGATTGAAATTTCATAAGAAGGTATAGAAAGAATACGGACTGTAGTTTCTTGTATCCATTTTTCAGATCCAAAGGTCAAAACGGTGACACGTGGTAGTTCCTACAATTTCGCTCTTTTGGAAAGGTCTATAATCAGGTCAGCTTGGGAGATTGTGCATAACTCTTTCTTAGAGAATCCAATTTGGATCTGACTGGTGGCATTGGAAAGAGGACACATAGGGCTACTATAGATCATAATTTCAGAACTTAAAGATCTGAAAGTACAGAGTTACAGTCGTTTCAAGGTCGAGCTCCTAAAATCAAGAAAAAGCAAGATGAGGAAGTTTGATGGCAAGGATCCGGTAAATTGGATACTTCAGATGGAGCAATATTTTGATCTACATGGTGTACAACTGTTACAAAAGGTATGCATTGCATCTTCATATTTAGAACCAGATCAATTTTTATGGTACGAAGGGCTTTGTTCTCGTAAACAACTTTTTACGTGGTCAATTTTCACGGAGGAAATGATAGTACATTATGAGGATACAAAGAGCAACACCTTCTTTAGAGCAACACCACAACAATTGGAAAGAGTGAAAGGGCTTTGTAACATATTGGAAAGCAAAATTATGGAAACCAGGAAGCGTACCCCTCACAACTATAAAGATGGAAGTGTTGTTTCTCCTAGCCTTCCACAACCTACAAGGGTTACACCACAACAATTGGAAGAAAAAAGAGAAAAAGGGCTTTGTTACAATTGTGATAGCAAATGCACTAAAGGTCATAAGTGTGCTGAGAAGAAATTATTTTACATAGAATATGAAGAGGAGGAAGAAATGAATCAGACCATATCTTGTAAAGCATTGGCAAGAATTACCACTCCTCAAACTCTCAAGATAGAAGGACATATCAAGAAGAAAAAGGTGCAAGAAGTGAAAGATCACATCGAGAAAGAAGAAATGAATCCAACCATATCTTGTAATTCATTTTTCGAAATTACCACTCCTCAAACTATCAAGATAGAAGGACATATAAAGAAGAAAAATGTTCAAGAAGTGAAAGATCACATCAAGCATCAAGAAATGAATCCAACCATATCTTGTAAAGGATTGGAAGAAATTACCACTCCTCAAACTCTAGAGATAGAAGGACATATCAAGAAGAAAAAGGTTCAAGCAGTGAAAGATCACATCGAGCATCAACAACAAGTTCTCCAACTTTTAAAGGATAACGCCACTTTGGTGCAAAATCAAACGAAACAACAGGTAGATCAACATCGTAGTGAAAAATGTTTTGATATATGTGATTGGGTATTTTTACTGCTACATCTCAAGCAAGCTATTTATGAGAAGGAAATGTTGGCAATACTACATGCACTTAAAAAATGGCGACCTTACCGAATGGGAAGACTCTTCAAGGATGAGGATGTTGAAGCATTGTTTTGTGCTATTTATATTATCCAACCAGATTGGATAAACGAAGCAAGGGATGAATGGAAGAAGGACGAAGAAGTATGGCCACTTATTCAAAATTTGCAAAAGATCTCAATTCAAACAATATTGCCAGAAATTGAAGAGGAAGGAAAAATCATATTGGAACCTGGAGCAGTCACAGAAACAAGAACCCGACAGCTACGAAATCGATCAATTTCAGAGTATCTCATCAAGTGGAAGAACTTACCCACTAAATATTCCACATGGGAGGACAAGAATTTTATACAGAAGCATCAAGAATTACTCAAGCGTTGAGGACAACGCTTTTTGAAGGAGAGGGGCATGTTAGGCCCCTATACTCTAGTGTAACCCCTTATTGTTATTAGTATAACCCACTTATTATATTGATGTACCCATGTAGTTCCCATATTGTTACTATTGTGCCCCATAGAAGCCCACTATTGTTATTATTGTGCCCTTACATTATTATTGTTATGTCGGCTCTGATTATGTTATGACCCCTTAGACTCCTATATATAGAAAGGTGGTCTTTTCATTTGTATCATCCAAGAATTGTTCATTTATGTAATGTAAAGGAGGTTTCTCCCTCGAAGAGGCTGAATTCTAAGGCGTTGATCTATCTTTTCAATCTTTTCTTGAGCTAGTTTCATAACACATTCCATGAGCTAAGTAGTGATAAAATATATGTTTTTAAGATTGATTTCGATTTGTCATGAATGATTTTCATTAGCATGATTACCTTCCTAGCATGACAAGGAAATTATCAAAGCAGATAGCAAGGAGAACGAAAAACAAAAAAAAAAAACAAAACAAAACAAAACAAAACGAAAACAAAAAAAAACAAAAAAAAACAAAAAAACAAAAACAAAAACAAAAACAAAACAAAAACAAAACAAAAAAAAAAAAAAACAAAAACAAAAACAAAAACGAAAACAAAAACAAAACAAAACAAAACAAAACAAACAAAAACAAACAAAAAACAAACAAAAAACAAACAAAAAATAAAACAAAACAAAAAAAAAAAAACACAAAAACACAAAAACAAAAAACACAAAAAAAACAAAAATAAAAAAAACCAAAAACAAAAACAAAAAAAAAAAAAAACAAACAAACAAAACAAAAACAAAAACAAAAACAAAAACAAAAAAAACAAACAAACAAACAAACAAACAAACAAAACAAAACAAAACAAAACAAAAAACAAAAAAAAAAACACCTATGGAGAAGAAGCAAAAAAGAGAGAGATCATGATGACATGAAGCAAATCATGGACTGAGAAAGAAAGAAAACATTGCATGATGACTCAAAGGATTCTAATATTGATCAAAGACTCTTTGGAGGGTGAAGGAGAAGAACAAATTGGATCCTTCACGAATATAAAACATAGATTAAATCTATCATCAAGAATGCAAGATGAAGTAGCAAGGCATCAAAGGAAATTTCAGCCTAAAAGTGGCTTCCTAAGTAAAAATCAAGAAATTAATAAAAAAATGACATGTAGACATTTTTTTAATATTACTTTACTTTTATCTATGTTCCACAATATTTATTAGCACAAGATTTAATAAAAAAAAATTAATATATTATCTCTATTTTTTAATTTTTATCGAAATCCCTCAATATATGTCACTTTTATCAAAATAACTATTTATATATGTTTTATATTTAAATTTATTTGTCTATATTTATTAAGATGGTTTTTGGTAATAATCACATCAAAATTCATTTGTCAACGCGTTTCGAACCAACAATTGTGGTTCATCGAATATTTTATTTTTAACTATTTAGTATTTAATTATATTTAATTATTTAACTATTTTATATTTAACCATATATTCTATATTTTTGGTCAGAGTAATTTGTCCTTTTTGGAATCATTTTTAACTATTTTATATTTTACTTTTGTTAACTATTTAACTATTTTATATTTAATTATATTTAACTATTTAACTATATATTTTATATTTTTTGTCGGAATCTGGTAACTTGTCATTTTTGGAATACGTTGTCTAACTATCATATTCTTACGTTAAACCCTTGCTTCTTCCTGCAACAATTTCACATTAGGGTTTAACTTTCTCTACCACTTCACAATTAGGGTTTTTCAATTTAGGCATTTTAGATTTAATAGGTTTGTGTACTTACTGTATAGGGTGCTTAACATATAAAGTAGGGGAATCACTTATTGAATTAGATCCAACCCTTGTCGGCCCTCTCCATTTTTTTTAAATGGCTATCTGTTGCATGGTGTGTATTTGTAACATAACCCACCGATGCTACATGAGTAATACAATGCTTCAGTAAATTATAACACTTTCGATTATGTCTAGTATGTTCATCGTTTCTCTTGGTGTAATATAATGCACTGATGTGTCTGCTCCTAATAGTGTGCTATTAAATCATTTCAGTCTGTTGAGCATTACAAATCGTATTGTCAGCTCTTTTCAATTCTTCTAAAAATGGTTATATGTTTCGTTGTGTGTCCTATGTAATATAACACACTAGGGATACCTAAGTAACACAATGCACCAGTATATTATAACACTTTGGATCATGTCCAGTATGTTCATTGTTGCTCCCGGTGTAATATAACGCACCGACACGCTTGTACGTAATAGCACCATTAAATCATTTTGTCGTGTTTAGCCTTACAAAACACACCATCAACCCTCTTCTTTTTTTTTAAATGGCTAGTGTTTCATGGTGCACTCTCAGTAATAAAAAGCAACGGGGCTACTGGAGTAATACAGTGCACTGATATATTATAACACTTTTGATTATGTCCTGTCTGTTCATCACTGCTCCTGGTGTAATATAGCACACCGACACACTTGTTTCTAATAGCAATGTTAAATCATTGTTGTGTGTTTAGCCATATGAATCGCACCAATCTAATTTAAAATAATTTTTACAAAATAATTTTCCATGGCAGTGCTAAACAATTAAATGCTTGGTTCGTTTAATATTATAAACGCACCGATGTGTTTATTCATATAAACACACTGGTTACCAAAGTTTTTTTTTCCTGAAAATTATTTGATTTATTTGTAAAATATATCTAATGGGCTTTGTATTGAATGGTACAGGTTGTATATTGATAAAAAAAATGTTTGAGAAGGTCTCAAGTAACAAAAATATTGATCGACACAATGGCAGCACATCAAAAAAATCAAAGAAGGCAAGTTCTTTATAAATTGTTTAACAAATTAATATGTTTGAATTACATGTAAATTTAACTAATATGTATTAGTTGGCGTGTATCATACAAAGCCACAAAATGAACAAGGTCGATAAGATCATTTCTAATCTAATTGCAAAAGAGCGTAAAATCTTGATAGAAAAATTGCATAATGATGAATCAGGTAAATGAAAAAATATTATTCAATATGAGTTTTTTTTCATTAATAATATAATTAAGAATATTAGATAACATGTTTCAAATAATTTATTAATTCATATATGTTTAATGTTCTACAAGGAGCAACAACGAAGGAAAACATCAATGTCGTTCTAAGAAAAGAAAAATTATGGAACATGTAAATGACATTGAATTGGTCCTTAAATCATCTTGAATGGTTTTGGAGGTTAATGAAAGGGGGGATTTTTTTACTTAACTATGAGGGATCTAGTAGAATGAACATATAGACACACTTTCCACTTAAAATACAAAAATAAATGCAATGATTCTAAGAACCAAATTATATCTAAACTATAAGAAGTTTTTCCAGAGAAATAATCAATGAGATATCTTAGACTTGCAATAGGAAAAACATACAACAAAAAAGAATCATTCAAAAGGTAACATTCCTAATTGTATAAAATAATTTTCTATAATTATATGTATATATTACTACAAACCATTAATTTATTAATATCCATTTTATTATATTTAAGTTTCATATATCATTATAAAAATAGTTTATTAATTTTTTTAGGAAGATTATGAAAATCTCAAATGATCAACGTGCTGATATGTGAAACATGTCAGTAGGAATGTCCAAAAAAGTGTATAGGGAGATGGTCAAATAAATGGACAGAATGGCATCACAAGAGGAGCCATCTCAACAACAACATGTTTCAAATGTAAGTCATCATGATTGACTTTGTACATATAAAAAAAAAAAAAAATTAGCAACGAAAACAAGATGGAAATAAGATTGCAGAAATGAAAACAAGATGGAACTCATTCAGCACATAAAACGGGATGACAAGAAAGAAAAGGGTTGATTTCAAAGTTTGTGAGTAATTTTTAATATTTCCTTATAACAACTCAAGGTTTCATTTTTGTATATTTTAATTTGTTTTACAACAACCATCCTTAAGATGCTAACATACAAAGAAGAGCCATCGGAAGAATTGATTGACATTGGATTAAATAAGGGTTGTGAGTATATGTTGGCATATCAAAAATTAATTGTGGAATTTGTAAGGATCTATGTTGTTTTACTTCTCTTAGTTTATAAATTTTAATTAATCAAAAAAATCCTTTATATTAAATATATGATTTATAATGGGGTTTAAAAACAGTTTGGAAACAAAGTATGGAACTACGCCAGTAGAAGAATAGTTACAACAAGGCATGAGACTTCGTTTTGACAACGTGTGCACAATTTATGAGTCATTTCTTGCTTTGGAACATTATTATTCGATTTACATTGACTTATATAATTTATTTCAAATTTCATTATTCTCACCAATGTAGATACACTCATTACACTTTATTTTTATGTTTGCAGATGAAACAAGATCAAGAAGTTGAAAACAATCGATGCACTCACTAAAACATTCCTCCAAATGACCCAAGTCATGGAAGTAGCTCGAGCACTAGCAACAGTTCTAGTGAAGAATGCTGATCTATTTGGTATCAATGCAACATGTTGTATTTTTTGAAATAATTGTCTGTGAAAATTAGACATTTTGTTTATTGTAATCATGGACATAGTGTCCCAATTGAATATTAGGGGTTACCAATAACAATCCCATTTTGTATGATAAAGATCCTCTTATTGATATATAATAAAATACATTTTAATTTATTCTATTGTGTTATCCAATGTCGTTGTGAAATTTTAAACCACTGATTAAATATTATAATGAAGAGATGTGAAATCTGATAATATAACAAATTAATCCAAACAGCATATACAAATGCACTCATCAAATATTAATTTATATGAATATTGTTATAAAATATATGTTGATTTTTCAATGAATAACAGATTTTAAAAATTACAATAATTGCAGTATCACAAATTGATGTATCCAAAAAACAAAAAATATCATACCAAAACATTGGTGTGTCCATAACATAAAAACACGATTGTGCTTTAATTTAAATAAAAGCACTGTAACATCATCTTTTAGTATAAATGGTCCCTTTTCGGAAAAAGATAGCACTGGTTCTTTTAGGTATTCAAGAATCGGTATTGTTTTTAATTAATTCCCCGGTGCATTGTAACTCTTAACGTGTCGGTGATTTCATATAACTAACACCCCTCAGTTCTACAAAATATTGTTTCCATTCCTGGCGCACTAATAAAATTAACAGCATCGATACCTCTATATAACAAATGCACTGATGTGCTTATACAAAAAATATGTGTCGATGTTATGTGTTTAAGAGAAAGCACTAGTACTGCACTAGTATTGCATGCCCTAGAGTCGTCCCTTCATCAAAGAACGACTGGGTATTTTTCTATATAAGCACTGGCATGGTTTGTGTTTCAAGCTCTAATGCCCTTTGAGTTGAACGCACCGAGGATTTTTTATTGTAGGTGCTAGGGTAGTATACATTTAAGGTGTTGGTGCTCTTTGAATTAAACACCTTGGTTCTTTTAATTATGTATGAAGCCTGATACATTTATATAAGTAGCGCATCAAGCTGCTTGTTCCATAAAGTGTACCGGGCAAAAAAAAAAAACAAAAACAAACAAACAAAAACAAACAAATAAACAAACAAACAAACAAACAAACAAAACAAAAAACAAAACAAAACAAACAAAACAAACAAAAACAAAAAACAAGCAAAAACAAAAACAAAACAAAACAAAACAAAAAACAAAACAAAAACAAAACAAAAAGAAACAAAAAACAAAAAAACAAAAAACAAAAAAACAAAAAACAAAAAAACAAAAAACAAAAAACAAAAAACAAAAACAAAAAAACAAAACAAAACAAAACAAACAAAACAAACAAAAAAACAAAACAAAACAAAACAACAAAACAAAAAAACAAAAAAGCAAAAAAAACAAAACACAAAACAAAAAAAACAAAAAACAAAACAAAACAAAACAAAACACAAAACACAAAAAAAACAAAAAACAAAAACAAAAAAAAACAAAAAACAAAACACAAAAAAAAAAACAAAAAAAAAAACAAAAACAAAAACAAAAACAAAAACAAAAAACAAAAAACAAAAACAAAAAAATAAAACAACAAAAACAAAACAAAACAAAAAAACAAAAGCAAATGAGCAAAAATAAACAAACAAACAAAACAAAACAAATTAAAACAAACAAAAAACAAAAAACAAAAACAAAAACGCAAAAACAAAACAAAAACAAAAATGCAAAAACAAAAAAAAATGACAACAACAACAACAAACAACAAACAAATAAAAACAAAACAAAAGAAATGTCTACCTACCCAAATTTTTTCAGTTGTGATGAAGTTCCATGATAATCTCTGCTAAAACATTCGTTCCCTCAAACAGATGTTTTAGAGGATTTGTTTTGACAATTTTTTCCAGTTGTATAACACTAAAAACCTTTGTTATAACCTTTGATAGAAGGTCTTTTCCTATATATATACATATGCGGGGTACGTGGGCCCCTTTGCGCCACCTCACCTTGGGAACAAAATCCTAGGGATTTCCTTCACAATCCCCTTTGAAACCGTCAGGGAAGAATCTTCAAGGTTACATGAAACCCTATCTAGCCATGCCACCACGTAAATCATATGGAAGCACTCAACCAATCACACGGGTCCAGCCTCCACTGTGGAATCGTCCTCCTACATGTTGTGTTGTTTTCCCTCTCGCCTATGAACTTGGGCTCCACCTCTTCCACATCACCCCGGGAATAAAATCACCATGGGATCAACTACACCTCCTCTCAAAAATTTTAGGGTCCAGGGTCCAGGGTAACATCACGAATTATATTCGTCGGGGTGACATCATGGTTTCAAATCGTTGGGGTGACGTCGGATGCCTTGGTCGCCTAGTCCCACTATACCTCCAACCCTTTAGATTTTGTGTCATCCACATGACAATGAAACTTGGGGCTTTTCACTTTATTGTGTAGGTTTATGAGCACAAGGACTCACAGGCCATGTCATCCTAGGGATAAAATCCTGAGAGTTTTTTCTTAAGTGCCTTGTTTGAAATATTTGGGATGCATATGCCTCAAACGTTCGGAGTGACAGGGATAGCTTATGAGGCTTAACCATATAGTGTTATAGTAATGTGTTTCACCCCCTTGGCATATTATAAATATACATATAAACCACGTTCTACCTAACCCATCCAACCTCTAGAGAATAGATCCCAATTCCACAGGGCTCATGGATCCCACATCACCCCAGAATTTAAATCTTGGGAGTTATGAAAAATTCTCTCATTCGAAACCTCCAAGATAAAACCTTTAGGGTCATCTAACGATAGAAATGCATCGTGGAAACCAATGGCCCAGATCACTTACGTGTGCATGCTAGGTTAGGGCACCCAATTATAAGGACTTTCGAGGTTTTGAAACCCATTCCTACGAAATCCTATAGACTTCCAACTATGCACATTCTACAGGGAAAACATCTATGACTAGACTTTTACCCAAACCTATGGCACATTCCTTTTGAACTTAACATATCGTCCCTGCACAATTGTTTACACACACACACATATATAGAACATTATCCTTCATGAGATTTGTGAGACTCAACTCGGCCCTTACACCCCTATACATAGGTGAAGGTACATGTTGGCATTATGATACAAGTGTTGTCCTTAATGGCAACTCATTCACAGGTCAGTTCAGTTTTGATGTAAGGCAACCCATAGTGTAACAGATCCATTCATATGTAACAGGGCATTAGTACAAAAGAACAGGAAGATGGAACTAAAGTCTACTAATCAGAATGAAGAAGTTGAAGGTAAAGGATGGTGAAAATCAGTTTAAGATGTATATGCAGGTCCACTTAGTCAAAAAAGCACATACACACAGGTCCACATAACAAAAAGTGTGTATAGGTATACACACTCCCGCAAGAAGAAAAGCTCATACAGGTTGGAAAATCAAGGAATTTCAAGAGTAGAGAATACCAAGGTTCAATACCATGGTATTAGCCCACAATATTGAGCAGAGTAAAAACTATTTGATCTCGTCCAAGAATACCATCGGTCCTAAGTGGTTTTGGTCCAAGGTATTGAGAAAGGCCTAAAACTATATAAGGAGGAGAATATCATATCGCCAAAGTGTGCAAGTGAAAAGGGTTTCAAAGGAATACTTCTCTCTGAAGTATATTTTATGTTGCAAGGGCTATCTTGGTGATTTTATCTGAATTATTTTGTGCACCTTGAATTCAATGTTGGATTAGGATCATGAGATCTGAAATGACTTATCATTGAATGATCTGATATTGGTTGAGCCAGAGCTAATTGTGTACACCTGTTTTATTCTTTAAATGTCATGACCTGGGTTTGTCTGAAGTTCGAAATAGCAGCAAAGTTATGAGTTAATATTTGCAGATCTGTATGCTGGTTCGTTTTGGTGAAGTTGCGTATACACGCTGGTTCGGCTCTTCCAAGTATGCGTATGCAAATAAAAAGTATGTTTTTCAGATATGACTGATCTATTTGTTTAGTACTATTTTTTTACTGTTGTCTATCAATAAAGTCTTCTTAGATCTGAATGTAAAACTGAATGCATAAGGAGTTTGATATCTGATTGATTGATTGTATAAGTGAGAAGGGTGATCTGCTACTGCCTGTGTAAGGCTCTGTAAATTGACAGTAGATGTTCAGTATATTTCTGGTTGGTACAGACTTGATTCAAAATTTTTACGTTTAAGTAATTTTGAAGGTATGCGCAGGTTTAATTAAAGGAAGTACTGTATACACACAAGTTGGGTTCAGTAAAGTAGCGTATACATTCTGATGCATGATTTTTGAGGTTGCAGCTCGTTCTGAATGATGATGCAGGTTTCTGGGTTCAACCTAGTGATCTGGTGATAGTAATCTGATTGTTGGTTGACGCAGTTTGAGTTTAAAAGTTTTTGATGGGTCTGGTATGAAAATTTGATGAAACAAGGCCATTATGTGTATTGTTGTGTACCAGGAGCATCCAATCTGAAAATTATGAAACATGGTCCTTGGAGGAAGAGATAAGGTCATAGCCTTCCATAGGCCGACGCCTACATACTAGTAAACACATTGGCTAGTACAAGAGCTAGAGGGTTGTATCTCCATTCCAGTAGAAGCTAAAAACAAGAGAAGGTTATAGCCTTCTGCAGGTGGGTGCCTACGTACTAGTATGAGTCTGCACCAGTACAAGATTGTAAACAGATTTTCTTATTATTAAAAGAAGATAGAGATGACAGTAGCAGGTGGTTTTCACCCACATTGGGTTTCCACCTTAAATCTTGGTGTTCATGTGTGTTGCTATGTGTGATGGTTTATTCTATTTTTATTGCACTGTTTAATAAGTCACTAATGACCTAGTTACAGATCATCACATGATAAATTAACTAAATCACAATTTCTTTGGGTATACATTGGTTTCACTAGTCAAAGTAGTGTGTACACGCTAGTTCACTTCACAGAAGTAGCATATACAAATCTGTTTGGGAAATGAAAAATTATTGATCTCATAATACTAATTCACCCCCACCCTCTCAGTATTATTTCTAACAATTGGTATCAGAGAATGTCCTTCAGAAGAAGCTTGATCACTTGAAGGAAGATCTTGCAAGATGAATAATCACGAAGGCATGGGATCCATAAAACCACCAATCTTCAATGGGAGTAACTTAGTATATTGGAAAATAAGAACCAGAGCCTATCTACAATCACTTGGAGCCAATGTTTTGGAAATTGTAGGAGGATATCAATTTCTAGCAGTAATTCCTACAGACTCTGCAGGTAAAAAGTTATACGAAACCAATGCCAAAGTTGTCAATACATTATTGGGAAGTCTGTCAGAATCAGAATTTGTCAAAGTCATGCAGCTCAAGACATCCAAAGAGATATGGGACAAAATCATTCAAAACTATGAAGAGAACTCTCAGGTAAAACGTGCTAAGCTTCAAACTCTCAGAATTCAGTATGAAACTCTTACGATGCATAGTGATGAGAGTGTTGCTAGTTACTTCTTATGTATAGATGAGATTGTTAATTGTATGAAGAATCTAGGTGAAGAGATAAAGGAAGTTACTTTAGTTGAGAAAATTTTGAGATATTTGTCTTCTAAATTTGAGTCAAAAGTGTCTACCATAGAAGAAAAACAGGATCTTCAGACTATCACTGTGACTCAACTTCATGGAATCCTAACTGCCTTTGAAATGAGAAAAGGAGGTCCATCAGATATGAGAGAAGCCGCATTTAAAGCATCAGCAAAGGGAAAAGAAAAGGAAGAGCACAATGAATCAGGACACATTTCAAAAGAAGAAGATGAGGTAAATTTTGTCAAGAAGCTTCAACAGGGTTCCGGAAGATTCAGGGGTAACCTACCTTTCAATTGCTTTGCTTGTGGTAGAGTCAGTCACTATGATGCCAAATTTCATCATAAAGATAAATATGAAAAAGGGAAGGAATATGCAAAAGGAAATAGAAAACAGGTTGTGAATAGAAGGAGTTATTATACGCATGAAGATAGTGATGGTTTATCTAGTAGTGATGAAGATGAAA
Source organism: Pinus tabuliformis (assembly GCA_031772625.1). Taxonomy (NCBI): domain Eukaryota; kingdom Viridiplantae; phylum Streptophyta; class Pinopsida; order Pinales; family Pinaceae; genus Pinus; species Pinus tabuliformis. The sequence goes on from CM062814.1 coordinate 932,094,708, forward strand.
CTGAACAAGAATACAGACTACTCATGGCTTATGACAATGATTATTTTTTGGATGCATTAGAAGAGGAAGACTTTCTTGAAGAAACCACTAAACTCAAAATCTGTGTAGAAGAAAATAATATGATTATAGATACTTTGACACACCAACATGCTGAAAGAGAAAAACACAATGAAAATCTAGAATGTGAAATTGTGGGTCTAAGAAAAGATCTTGAGAAGATAAAATCTCTTAATCTTAGATTTGCTAAAGGATCAGAAACTTTAAATGAAATCATCAATGTTCAACATTCTCCTCTGATAAAGATAAGTCTTAGATATACTGAAGATTCATCTCAATCACAAAAATCGTCAGCCTCCACCAGAAGCTATCTTGATGCAGCAAAGACCAGTGAACAGTATGTCAATCATCAAAAAAATTCTAAAATTACTCATCAGGTAAATCATACTCAATTTACTCCAAGGATGAATATCAGTAGAAGCCGCAATCAACAGGTAAACAATACCAAAAGATACTATGATCGCAGAAATTTCTTTAATGGGCAATGTTTTTCATGTCATAACTTTGGGCACAAGGCTGCTCAATGTGTTGCTTACAAAACCATCATGACTAGAGAAGCATGAAATCAAAGGAGTGTGACAGGAATCAAGAAAATTTCCTATAATAACTTTTCTCCTCTTGAAAATGAAATAGAATGTTCGATTTGTAACAACTTTGGTCATGAAGAATCTGAATGTAGGAGCAAATTTCAGCCAACACTTCAAAAGGAGCAAACACCATTAAATCCCAAGATATGGAGAAGAAAGGAATCTCAATCAGGAAGATGTGGCATAGATTTGTATGCAGAAGGATAAGAAAATTAGTGGTACATTGATAATGGATGCTCCAAACACATGACATGTGATAAAGAGAAACTACATTCATATAATTCTTAGAAAAAGAAAAGAATGTCTCATTGGGAAATGACACACTTGCTATCATTAAAGGTAAAGGCTCTGTTTTGTTGAAAGAAAAGGTTAAAGCTGGAAATGTCATGTATGTAGATGGTTTAAAGCATAATCTTTTGAGTGTCAGTCAAATGTGTGATCAAGTTAATGAAGTGGTATTTTGATCAAACAGATGTGTGGTTCATGAGCTTGATACAAGAAATATCGTGATCAAGGGGACAAGAACTCCAAACAACTTATATATACTTAAATAAGGACAACAACAATGCTATATAAGAAAAACAAATGAAAACCAGTTATGGAATAGAAGATTGGGACATCTAAGCTTTTCTCAAATAAGAAAAGCATGCAGGCTCAAGGCAGTTCATGATCTTCCATATATCAGCATCCCAGAAAATACCATATGCAAACCATGTCAAATCGATAAGAAAACCAAAGTTCACTTCATTGAAAAAGAATGGTCAGCAAGTAAACCTCTTGAACTCATCCATATTGATTTATGTGGACCAACAAGGAAAAAGTCACCTCGTGGAGAAGAATACTTTATTTTATTTATTGATGATTTTTCCATGATGTGTTGGATAGGTCTACTAAAGCACAAAGATGAAGCATTTGAAAATTTTAAAGCCTTCAAAGCTTTAGTTGAAAATGAATCAGATTGAAAAATCAAATGTCTCAGATCTAATCGAGGGGGAGAATTCATATCAGATGAATTCTTTGACTTTTGTGAACAACATGGAATAAAAAGGCAATTCTCCGTCGCACCAACTCCTCAGCAAAATGGTGTGGTAGAAATGATGAATAGAATAGTTCAGCAAATGGCTCAAGCTATGCTAGATGAATCTGGAACTCCTGCAACCTTCCGAGGTGAAGTTGCATTTGTTTCTGTAACTATTCTCAACAAATCGAATGTTCGAGTAAATAGCAATAAAACTCCATATGAACTTTGGTATAGTAAGCCTCCTACTGTAAAACACTTTAGAGTTTTTGGAAGCAAATGTTTTATCAAAAGGATTGATGAAAAACTTGGTAAGTTCAAACCTAGATCAAACAAAGGAATTCTTCTTGGTTATTCATCCAGAAGTAAAGGATACAAATGTTACAATAAAAGACTTCAGAAAATTATTGAAATCATTGATGTTTTAATTAATGAAGGATGCAGAAATCTGGAACAAATGAAATCAACAGAGGAATATGACAGTGAGCAAGTTGGGGAATGCTTTCCCGCATCAAATCAAAATGATATAGAAGAAGAAACAAATGAAGCACTAGAAGAAGATACAATAGATAGGGAAAAGGCTCCATCTAGGTATGTTCAAAAGAATCATCCAGAATCTCAAATTCTAGGAGAAAAGGGGGCTGGTGTACAAACAAGAAGAACTCTTATGGGGACTTCAAGCTATATAGCATTAATATCTTCCATCGAACCTCAAAATGTAAATGAATCTTGAAAAGACGAATGTTGGGTCAAGGCCATGGATGAAGAACTTGACCAAATTGAAAAGAATGATACTTGGGAGTTAGTTCCTAGACCTCGTGATAAAAATGTTATAGGAACAAAATGGATATTTAAGAACAAGATGAATGAAAATGGAGAAGTTATTAGAAACAAGGCTAAACTTGTTTGTAAAGGGTATGCTCAACAAGAAGGTATAGATTTTGAAGAAACTTTTGCACCTATTGCCAAACTTGAAGCCATAAGGATGTTTCTTGCTCTTTCTATGTTAAGTTATGGTATGTTCTATGCTTATAACAGTTTACTTATTTTTCTTATTATATTCCACAGATTAGCAATCACATGTACATAAAGTAAAGTGCAGATAGAACATTAAATGATCGACAAAAAAAAGCCAAGACAAGAGACACAAGATGTGGCGGCTAGCCAGGGACAAACCCCACAAAGTGTGGGGAAAACCTTTGATCAAATCTTCTTTTATCTTCAATAATTCAACAAAGAGAAATAGTACAATAAATCTGATTCATATCAACAGTAGCAAACCCTAGATCAGCAGCATCAGCATTAGTGGCTTCTTTATCAAACTAGGGCAGACGATATCTCACAAACCAACCATCGGATTGACTTCATTCCACCACCAAAAGTTGCAGCTTTCAAAGGAGGTTTAGATGAACCTATAACACAGTTTAGATGAGGAGATCTTCTAGGCCACGTAGGTCAATATTTACTTCTGCAGTTGCAGCTTCAGTTTCAGCAGTTTCCGGCTTCAAACTAGGGCAATCGATATCTTGCAAATTGTTCGTCGGATTGACTTAATTCCACCACCAAAAGTTGCAACTTTTAGAGGAGGTTCAGATGAACCTACAACATAGTTCAGATGAGGAGATCTTCTAGGCCACGCAAGTCAATCTTTACGTCTGCAATTGCAGCTTTAGTTTCAGCAATTTCCGGCTTCAAACTAGGGCAGTTGATATCTTGCAAACCGTTCGTCGGATTGACTTCATTCCACCACCAAAAGTTGCGGCTTTCAGAGGAGGTTCAGATAAACCTACAATGCAGTTCAGATGAGGAGATATTCTAAGCCACGTAGGTCAATCTTTACTTCTGCAATTGCAGCTTTAGTTTCAGTAGTTTTCGGCTTCACATGTGTGAGAGAGACCCATTTCTGCACAGTAGAGAAGAGACTCATTTCTGCGCAGTAGAGAGAGAGAGATGTGATGAGAAGAGTGAGTGAAAATGAGGAAAATTCCTCTTATATTTATACACAATGTTGTTGTTTGAATAGATGCGACTGTTAGGCTTCTAAGCCTACATGAGTTGTAGGTCGGCTTGATAATAATTCCATAATCAAAATAAATTAATATCTCCATGAATACTTATCGGAATTGGATGATCTTTATATCAATCCTACACCTCTCAGTGAGAGGAATATAATAAAAATATTATCAACCATGAATAAGATGACCCACATGAATTTTTTCCCTGGTTGCCAATTTTAACACTCCCTCTCAACCAGGGAGAACTTCATCTGCAATCTGTCTATCGGTCGTTACTATTCATCCATCAAATACACTGCCCTATACAACCTGACCCTTGCCCTACTCTGCTCTATTCTGCCTGTTCTGCTTTGTCTTTTTCTGCCCTATACTGATCGGTACTATTTTGCTCTATTCTTCTCTGCTCTTGCATTATTCTGTTCTGCTCTGCATTTGTCCAAATTATGAAGAAGAAGAAATGATCGAGGATGTATCATACTGACTCAAAGTTAGTCTTAGAGTATGTACCACTGGTCCCAGACCAGTCTCAACCAACCCGAAGTCAATGTCATAGTGAGTACAACTCCACTGATCCTAGACCAGTATCATCCTCCACTGACTCAAAGTCAGTCTCAGAGTGCGTACCACTAGTCCTAGACCAGTCTTAACCAACCCAAAGTCAACGTCATAGTATGTACCGCTCTCACTGGTCCCAGACCAATACTGCACTGACACGGAATCAGTGTCGGAGTATGTACCACTGGTCCCAGACCAGTCTCAACCGACCCGAAGTCAGCGTCATAGTATGGTACAACTCCTACCACTGGTCCCAGACCAGTATCGCAGTCTCAGAGAGTGTACCATTGGTCCCAGACCAGTCTCAACCGACCCGAAGTCAGCGTCATAGTATGTACCACTCTCACTAGTCCTAGACTAGTACTGCACTAACACAAAGTCAGTCTCGGAGTATGTACCACTGGTCCCAGACCAGTCTCAACCAACCCAAAGTCAGCATCATAGGGTACAACTCCTACCACTAGTCCCAGACCAGTATCATTGATCCCAGATCAATGGAGGTCATCCTAGCGTAGGGAGTACAGTAGATACAACTATGCATCCATCAGTACTACTATGGTCCCTAACTTCATTTCCCTGTTCATTGATCAGATGAGAGGTACTTCCCATGAGTCCCAGACTGCATGGGTAGGATGCCTCGATAGGAGAACTAATCAATCCTGTCCTCACAGGAGAACACATCAATCCTACTACAATCGCCATGGAGAACACATCAATCCAGGCCACCATGGAGAACACATCAATCTAGGCCTCACAGGAGAACACATCAATCCTGCTACAATCGCCATGGATAACACATCAATCCAGGCCTTACAGGAGAACACATCAATCTTGCTACACAGGAGAGCAAATCATCCTATTCCACAAGAGAGTGAATCATCTTGTCCCATAAGAGAGCAAGTCATCTTGTTCCAGTGCGCACCACCAGGGGAGGGTGAGTCACCCTGTGGTCATATGTTGCTCCAATAAGAATCGAAGCCCTCAGAGCTCCCAGAGCTCAATGTATGCAACATGCAGGACCCTTGTACAAGGGTTTCTTGACGACTCCAATTCGTTTGGGAAAATCACAGATTAGATCTTTTCTCGGGGCTTTGACAAGGTGTATCAACCTATACATCATCTTAATGCGATGGAACCTCCTTGCTCATCGACTTACCATATCCCAGATGATGTCTATCTACTGGAGCAATTAACGAATACAGGATTCCTCAATAATCAAATCCCACCTCTGGTTGTTACAGAGAATCACAATGGTATGTGTTCAAACAGCTCACTAAAGAGCTTCCCCAACCAAGCAGTTTCATACGAGATCATACTAGTAGATATGTATCCGGTCTCAATGGTGCTTATGGCAACTGACTTTTTCTTCCTAATCATCCATTATATCGAAGCAGAATCCAAAGAGAAACAACACTAAAAAGTGCTCCAGTGATCCTCCACACTACCTACCTAATCAACATTCGAATAATCATGCAATTTCATATTTTCGGTAATGTATCTCAATCCATTAGTAATTGTGCCATGAAGATATCTTAGAAGATTCTTGGCATCAATGCAGCGAGGCTCAACCCAATATGAGCTCACAGTGCTAACTGCAAAACATATGTTCGGACGGAGGTTCACCAAGAACATCAACGCGAATGAGTTTTTGAAACTCAGAGGCATTTCCCAAATCTAGTCCGACATCACTACCATATAACTTCTAAAAGTTAAGATCCTTGAGGTAGTCACAGGCTTGCAGTCCATCATACCAAATCTTTCCAATATCTTTACCACATATTTTCCTTGAGATAGGAAAATTTCCCTTGGCTTCTGCCATACTTCAAGTCCTTGGCTTCTGCCATACTTCAAGTCCTTGGTCCTTCATTTCAAATTCAAAAGCCAACTCCCTCTTACATTTGTGAATGAGAGGGTCTACACCTGTTAGAAAGAGGTCATCCACATACAGTACCAGTATGAGAGGCTTTTCATCTTCAACCTTAAAGTAAAGGTTAGGATCAGCTTCACTCCTAGTGAATCCCAGCTTCATCAAGTAGCTGTCGATCCTCTCATACCATGCTCGGGCTACTTGCTTCAGCCCATAGAGAGCCTTCTTCAACCTGCATACATGAGATTTTCGATCATAAATTTCAAATCCTTCAGGTTGCTCCATATAGACCTCTTCTTTGATCAAGCCATGTAAGAACACAGTCTTGACATCCATCTGATGTAGGTTCCATCCTTGTGAAGCGGCAAGGGCTATGATCGAGCAGATGGTCGTATATCTGGCAACAGGTGCAAATATCACATCATAGTCTATACCTTCCTTCTGGTAGAAACCACGAGCAATAAAACGAGCCTTATACTTTTCCATGCTTCCATCTGCTGCATGCTTTATCTTGTAAATCCATTTGGATGTAACAATTGTCTTGTCCTGGGGTCTAGGAACTACTTCCTAGACATCATTCTTCATGATAGACTCATATTCTTCGGTCATAGCATCCTTCCATACTTGATTCTTGACGGTGTCTGAGAATGATGAAGGCTTATTTTGTATGATCGTGCTCATGATGGTCAGGTATCCCCGATACCTATTAGGTTTCTTACTTTCATGAAAGGTTCCTCGGGGTGCAGCATGTCCATCAGCATCATCAAGTAGCCCCCTAAGCCATGAAGGCCTCTTCCTAGAAGAGGAAGTCTCATGTGGAGGAGGATCAATTGGATCCATGGGTTCTTCTACATCAGGCATTGATTCATCATACTTTTCTTTCGGTTCCCTGGTGTCAGCTTCTTGAGAGCTCCTCAAAGTCGGAAGATAGTTCACCTTGCTGAGAGCCATATCTTCGTCAAAGGTGACATAATGACTAATACGACTTCCCATTGACTGGCTACATAGATTCTATAGCCTTTAGTATTTTTTTTCACTATAGCCCACGAAAATTCCCTTCTTTTCAAATGCACCCAATTTATTTCTTTTCTCTTTCGGCACATGAAAATATACAAGGCTTCCAAAAATTCTAAAATGAGAAACATCAGGTTTCTTACCGGTGAACTTTTCTTCAGGAGTCTTAGAACCCAATGCTTGACTAGGGCATAGATTTTGTACATATATGGCAGTGTTTGTAGTTTCAACCCATAGAAACTTCGGAAGTCTTGGATCATGTAGCATGGCCTGGACAGCTTCCACAATCGTGCGGTTCTTCCTTCCCGCCACACCATTCTGCTCAGGAGTATGTGGTGTAGTAGTCTCCCTCCTAATGCCAGCCTCAGATATGCCTAAGTGAACCAACTGTAATATATCGGAGGTCTTGCTTTAGCTTGAGGGGAATGGTCCCCTTTTGAGCTTTCCTTCAGCACATCTCGGTCATACACCTTCTTTCTCTACTTGGAATTCGGGCATCCTTGTTACCATCTGTCTTACATCGGGTAGAGCTTTGTAATGAAGGTGGGCAAACCTCCGATGCCAAAGTTCAGACTGAAGAGTTGTGTCACAAGACATGACACCTAGTGGACTTCCATCGACCTGATATAATGAATCAACACTAAACCCAAGAGTAAAGGCATATTTAACATTATTTTTCCATATACATACCTTGCCATTGCTGAATGTTACCTTGTAGCCTTTGTCTTCCATTTCCAAGATAGGCACTAGGTTCTTTTTGAGGTCAGGTGCATTTAATACATCCTAGACTTTCTAGCCTTCTTAAATGGTTGTCCTCTTCCTCGATCCCCAGCTCTCCTCTTACCTTTGCTGTTGAATTTGTCATTCCTTTGATTTTCCAACAGAGGGATTTTGATCATCATCCCAGTGTGAGTCCTTTCTATCAGGGCACTCCCTTGCATAGTGACCTACTTTATCACAGATGTAACATCGTCCTTTTCTTCCACCCTTAGGTCCAGCCTTTCCTTTTGATTTAGTCCCGGAATTATTTCTTTTCTTAGCATGAGAAGAAAAGGTAGCATGAGGACCTTTAGGCATGGGAATTTCTTGCTATTCTTCCATTGTTTCTTCTTGAATGCATCTAGCCATTAATTCCTCGAAACCAGGAATTACATTATAGTTCAGAAGAGTAGTCCTAAACACGTACCATTCGGATGGTAATCCTCCAAGAGTCATGAGTGCCATTTCCCAGTCTATTGTAGATTTCCTTGGAGGTGTCTAGTTCAGAGATGTAGGCCACCAAGTGCTAGTCAATAGAGTCCCAGATGATCTTCTATTTTGACTTCTTCAGTTTTCCATTTGTTCCATGTAGCAGCAGATGCATTTGATGGAGGCTCAACAATATTGCCTCTTACATGGTCCAACACTCCTGGATATTCTAGGTTTGGATCGATAGACATCTTCCATGTGTGATAGTCATCTTTCTTACGAAGCATGCCTTCAGCAGAGTGTTGAGGACCCCATAGTTCTTTTAGGATAGCCTCGCCAATATTCTCTTCGGTGATTTCTCTTGCTCTTGATTGGGCTTTGTCTTCACCTCAGCTCTGATACCATGTTAAGTTATGGTATGTTCTATGCTTATAACAGTTTACTTATTTTTCTTATTATATTCCACAGATTAGAAATCACATGTACATAAAGTAAAGTGCAGATAGAATATTAAATGATCGACAGAAAAACAAGCCAAGACAAGAGACACAAGATGTGGCGGCTAGCCAGGGACAAACCCTACAATGTGTGGGGAAACCCTTTGATCAAATCTTCTTTTATCTTCAATAATTCAGCAGAGCGAAATAGTACAATAAATCTAATTCATATCAACAGTAGCAAACCCTAGATCAGCAGCATCGGCATTAGCGACTTCTTTATCAAACTAGGGCAGACGATATCTCACAAACCGACCGTCAGATTGACTTCATTCCACCACCAAAAGTTGTGGCTTCTAGAGGAGGTTTAGATGAACCTATAGTGTAGTTCAGATGAGGATATCTTCTAGGCCACGTAGGTCAATCTTTACTTCTGCAGTTGCAGCTTCAGTTTCAGCAGTGTCCGGCTTCAAACTAGGGCAGTCGATATCTTGCAAACTGTTTGCTGGATTGACTTCATTCTACCGCCAAAAGTTGTAGCTTTTAGAGGAGGTTCAGATGAGCCTACAACATAGTTTATATGAGGAGATCTTCTAGGCCACGTAGTTCAATTTTTACTTCTGCAATTGTAGCTTTAGTTTCAGCAGTTTCCAGCTTCAAACTAGGGCAGTCGATATCTTGCATACCGTTGTCAGATTGACTACATTCCACCACCAAAAGTTGTGGATTTTAGAGGAGGTTCAGATGAACCTACAATGTAGTTCAGATGAGGATATCTTATAGGCCATGCGGGTCAATCTTTACTTCTGCAGTTTCAGCTTCAGTTTCAGTAGTTTCCGACTTCACATGTGTGAGAGAGAGACCCGTTTCTGCATAGTAGAGAAGAGACTCATTTCTGCGCAGTAGAGAGAGAGAGAGATGTGATGAGAAGAGTGAGTGAAAAATGAGGAAAATTCCTCTTATATTTATACACAACGTTGGTGTTTGAATAGATGCGACTGTTGGGCTTCTGAGCCTACATGAGTTGTAGGTCGGCTTGATAATAATTCCATAATCAAAATAAACTCATATCTCCATGAATACTTATCAGAATCAAATGATCTTTATATCAATCCTACACCTCTCGACGAGAGGAATATAATAAAAATATTATCAGCCATGAATAAGATGACCCACATGAAGTTTTTCCATGGTTGCCAATTTTAACATTCTACTTTTCGAAAATTCAAAGTATATCAAATGGATGTAAAATCAACCTTCCTTAATGGAGACTTAGAAGAAGAATTATATTTAACAGCCAGAAGGATTCATTCTTGGAAATGATGCAAAACTCGTATGCAAGATTAAAAAGGCTCTTTATGGTCATAAACAGGGTCCAAGGGCTTGGTATTATTGCCTTGAAAAATATCTACAACAACAAGGTTTCACAAAAGGTTTTGCTGATAGTAATTTATACACAAAGGTTGAAAATGATAAACTGCTAATTATTGTTGTCTATGTTGATGATATCATTGATCCAAAGTCTTTTGCTTATAGATGTGCTAAAGAATTACATGCATAAATTGTAGCTTAACAGAGAAAACTTAATGTGCACATGAGACAAGAGGAGAAACACATAAAGCATGAAAGAAGACAACAAGACTTGATAACGGAGTTCATCCATCTTGGACTATGTCTCTGGGCCCTTCTCGATCAATGGGGAGGCATTCATTCATTAAATGGCATGAAAAAGAAGAGTACAAGCATCACTTACAAAAAGGAGTCTTATACCTCCATACTGAAAAATGGCCGAAAAATGCAGATCTCTGATGGAGAAATGGATAGCGCCATTGCGTTCGTGGCATGGAGAAGTGCTGAAACCATATAAAATTTGTTAAATTCTGACAACATGAAATTTTCCCCTCCTGCAAAATTCTGCCTTGAACCACGTGCACTTCCTCCTATTTTCCTCAGCGCACTGAAAACTATGTTTTAAATAAAAATGTGTTGGCAGATTCTTCAGTGAATATGTTGTAGGGTAGTTGGTTGGGGATCCGATTAATATGGAGGAGGTTGGGCGGTCAAACCCCACCTCCTCCATTTTACATAATGAAAAAACTTTTTTTTTTTAACTTTATAACAATTTTTGTTTAAAATAAAATAATTAATAGTTGGTTTGGGCCCGCCTTAGGCGGCCCACCCACCATACCCACCTCCATTTTAATGTTAATGTGATGTTGGTTTGGGTTGGGTCCGCGCCCCAAGGGTCAGCCCACCCATGCTCATTATTTGGTGGCTCCGTGGGAGCAACAGAGGGGCTGGGGTCATGGCCTGTCCCTCACATTTTATGATGACATTTCCGTGGTCAAGTGAGGAGCCGAGGGTCATGGCCCGCCCCTCCTGTTTTTTGTTTTGGGGTGGCGAGGTTGGTGGCCCGCCACCCCTTTTTTTAATATTTTTTTGTTTTAAAAAATAAAATTGTGCAATTTTGAAAATTTTGTTTTGGACCGTAGGAGTCTTTTTACTAGGCCACGATTTCGCCTTAAATCTGGCTAGAGTTGGCCGGATTCAGTCTATCGGAAAAGTGCAAATTGTGTCCTCATTAAACCTACCCAGACATCAAAAGTCAACCCAACTTTGACTGCCTATGTCTCCTTCATCCAGACTCGAATTGGAGTTTCGTTCACACAGTTTGAATCAGGGCAACGAGCACTTCGATCTGATGTCAAGTTCATCACCTTTCCTCCACTTTGAATTTTGAGCTTTTTCCATGCCACTGTATCTGAAGATCCACCTAGATCAATCCTCCCCATTGAGGAGCTTTTGGATTGCCAAAAGATTTATCAGTCAATTGGTAAGTGAGGGAATTGCTTCCTCACTCTTTCTTTTTCCAGCCATTTTTCCTTGCTAGGGTGCATCCCATTGAGACCAACTCGAAGGTATTCCACATCTCCTTGTCATGAAGTCCTGGTTCTTCTGTCAAGGATGATGTCTTCAAGTAACTCATTGAGATACTCTGGTGTAAAGTCATCAATTGTAGGAACTGTTCCCACCTCTTCAATGTCCATAATCAATGGTGGCTCATACAGCTTTAAGTTCTCCACATTCACTATGGAGTACATCTGCATATATATCGGCAAATCGAGACAAAAGGCATTGTTTCAAATCTTCTCCAAGATGGTGAATGGACCATACCAAATTGGTCGCAACTTCTTCCCTTCTCCCTTCATCCTGTCCTTGCTGATATGGAACCACACTTTGTCACCCACTTGAAATTTATGGTCGACTCGGTGTTTGTCATGTCGAGCCTTGTACCAGGCTTGACTTTTATCCAACTACTCATTTACTACTTGGTGAATCAACTTGTTATAGATCTGACCTGCAAATATATGAAAACATACCAATATACCCAATAACTGCAAATAATCACCAAAAATAACAAGATCTAAATATAGATAGAAATGATTCTTTATTGATCAAACCCTTAAGGTAGGGCAACACAATACATTCACTCCTTAAGGAAGGAGAACACTCCACAAGCCATATGTATGTTCATACAATATTTCTTGACACCTCTCAATGTGGAGTCTCTAGCCTCTATATAGGCCTCATACATACAATACCATGGGTCATTACCATGGTTCCCTCAATACCATGTATCTAATACCATGGACCCATTGCATTATTACTAACTACTTGTAATCCCTTACATGATATGGTTTAACCACCTTATTTATTACTATGGCCCATCCCATTATTACATTATTCCCTTGGGTACCTCCCTTTGTAGCCCATATTATCCCCCCTAGGTATATAACATTCCACCCCCCTTAGCATGTTTCATCCCCGAAACATGGGAAGAACACAAATAATAAGATCTACTTAAAAGAGTAGTCCACTGGTACCATGCATGTGCATCTAGCCATCCAAGAGAAAGGTGAACCCTCGATCTCGCTGGTGCCTCGCTCGCTTGAGATGGAAGTTGACCGTGGCAGCTCTTCTGTGTTAATGCGTAGTAGGTGGATCTTCGCTTCTCTCTATCTGTCATGTAAGGGTTGTCATCCTTGTGGCTAATTGGTTCCCATCTTGTTGGTTGTTTTCTTGCGGGATGATGTGGGTGATGATATGTTGAAGTTTTAACCCACAGTGTCTTTTTCTTTAATTCACCCTACTGTGGTGCCCATTGTGGTGTCTTATCTTCCAATATTACTTCAACCACTAAGCCCTCATATGATATATCAGCACCTGTAACCTTTTCTGCTTTAGCCTCTATTTGTGTTTGATTGTCGATCATCGAAGGCTCATCATCTGATATGTCAGTCCCTGGAACATCTTCTGCTTCAACCTCCATGGACTCTACCTGTTTATTGATGGAAATATCTTGTAATGTAATTTTCTTCTTTCTATACCAGAGCTTTAGAAATTTCTTCTGCACAATAATATTGATAGTACCCACGGATTCCATCCAAGGATATCCCAAAACAACATCCATATTATCCATCTCTAAAGTATAAAATCACCATGCAACACATACTTATCCATAGAAATCTTCAAATCCTTATATACTTGAACATCCTCATCATCCACCTGTGTGTTTTCAATGTGTTTTGCTGGAACTTGCAATTTTTTTGCCAAATTAACATTGATAAAATTATGCTTGCAACTAGGATTTATAAACACAACGATCTTCTCCTTCTGAATTAATCCATGAACCTGCAATAAGAATATACCAGTAGAAAATAACCCCTTACGTGCCTCATTCTCCTTTTTTCTAGCACGAGACCATTTTTGTAAAAGGGCTCTTTCAAATTCTGCATCTGAGAGTTTGGTCAACTTCTTGTCATCAAGTGAGAAATACCATTTGTAAACCTCATCTTTGAAACCAAGCCACACTAAATCCCTCCAATTTTTTTCCCATACTAACTTTTTTTGTTTTATGTATTCTTCAATAGTAGGGCTATCATCTTTTCCTTATAATATAGCATCTCCATGAAGAGGGTTTGGGGAAAAACTCACTTACTTGGCAAAAATTTTAAATGGCCACAATTCCATCAATATTGCTCATAATCCATATTATGACCTATTTTCAGAAATGGAATGACCATTTTGCATCTTCCCATGTGGTAGAAATCCCGATATAGGCACTGGAATTGCCAATCCATGCTGCAACTATCTCGCTGTCACAAGAAATTGCTGAAAAATAACTGATTTTAAATCAGCGATATCTCCCTCATCCGGGCTTCGATTCAACTGATTTTTTTTTTATTCGGGTATTTTTTCACAAAGAATCCAGATCTGCAATTAGATTCTGTATATTTTTCACTATAACATCTAGATCTATGCCGTAAACTCGCTGCCCCGAAAAATTGTCTGCAACGCCACTGATTTTTAGATCAGTGATATCTCCTTCATCCGGACTCCGATTCGGCCGATTTTTTTTTGAAATCAGGTATTTTTTCACAATAAATCAAGATCTGTAATTAGATTTTTTTAGATTTTTCCCCAAAACATACAGATCTTATCTGCAAACTCGCTACCCCAAAAAGTTCTTGCAAAAAAAAAAAAATCTCCACTTTGCCCAAGAAAGTGCTTTGATACCACTTGTTATAGATTTGACCTTCAAATATATGAAAACATACCAATATACCCAATAATTACAAAATCACAAAAAATAACAAGATCTGAATATAGATAGAAATGATTCTTTATTGATCAAACCCTTAAGGTAGGGCAACACCATACATTCACTCCTTAAGGAAGGAGAACACTCCACAAGCCATATGCCTGTTCATACAATATTTCTTGACACCTCTCAATGTGGAGTCTCTAGCCTCTATATAGGCCTCATATATACAATACCATGGGTCATTACCATGGTTCCCTCAATACCATCTATCTAATACCATGGGCCCATTACATTATTACTAACTACTTGTGGTCCCTTACATGATACGGGTTAACCACCTTATTTATTACTATGGCCCATCCCATTATTACATTATTCCCTTGGGTACCTCCCTTTGTACCCCATATTATCCCCCATAGATATATAACACAACTAGATCCACTGAATGAACAGCTACGCTTTGTCCCTGTCATCACGTCCACTGGAGTCATCTTCCCTTCCAAAGACCATATCAAAAGGGTCTTTTGGCAGGTAGCCAAAACATGTCTCAAATGGTGAACGATGTGTAGATGAGTGCACTACTCAGTTGTAGGAATGCTACACATATGGAAGATGCTCATCCCACAACGTAGGATGTTTTCCACAATAGCCTCGTAACAAGTGTACCATGGTGCGATTTACAACCTCTGTCTGTCTATCATTCTGTGGATGGAATGTCATGCTTCTTTTCAACTTGGTGTCCATCATCTGCCACAAGCGGGTCAAAAACTCTCTGAGAAAGTGACAATCCTGATCTGACACAATCGATGTGGGAAACCAAAAATGGACCCAAACATGGTGAAAGAAAAGATAAGCAGTCTGTTTTGCAGTGATCTATTTTTTACAAGGCATTAAAATACACATCTTACTAAGACAGTCAACTATGACATACAAATAGTCGTGACTTTTCCTAGACAAAGGAAAACCTCCTACAAAATCCATTGACACACTTTCCCATGGATGACTCAGAATAGGGAGTGGTGTGTAGAGCCTGAGTTTTCTATTAGAGGGCTTTGAAACAAAACACATCACACAACCCTTTACATAACAAGTCACAATGTTCTTCATATGAGGCCAAAAACAAAATCTTTGTACATGACACAAAGTTTTTTCAATATCAAAATGACCAGACACAAGGGAGGTGTGGGCCTCCCGAATTACATGTACCCTTTCTCTTGTGGGTATGCACAATTTTCCAAGGTGATATAATTGTTTCCCCTACAAGTGATAGTTGTCCACCAGTGAACCATGGGTTAGTTTTGCATAAATCTCCTTAAAGTCATCATCATTATCATATTGTTTAGCATAACTTTCAAAAGATAATGAAGCATTATGCAAAATAACAAAAGCAAAAATAGGAGGGCGAGATAGCATATCAGCCACTTTGTTGCTAGTGCCCTTCTTATACTTTATTACCAGATGAAATTGCGGCAGAAAACCCATCCACCTGAAATGATGAGATTGCTGCAACTTGGTTTGTGACT
Organism: Pinus tabuliformis; assembly: GCA_031772625.1. Lineage (NCBI taxonomy): Eukaryota > Viridiplantae > Streptophyta > Pinopsida > Pinales > Pinaceae > Pinus > Pinus tabuliformis. The sequence goes on from CM062814.1 coordinate 932,110,574, forward strand.
GAAGATACTGCAAGGGCTGATGATCCGTGTGGATGATGGTCTCCTTACCGATTAGGTAGTGTTTCCACTTTTTCACACTTTGGACCAAGGCATATAATTCCTTATCATAAGTGGGATAGTTTATCATAGCCTGAGAGAACTTCTCTGAATGGTAACATATAAGCTCCTTTTGTTGCATCAGTACAACTCCCATGGCATATCCGATGGCATCTGTCTCAATCTCGAATGGTTGTTGGAGATTTGGTAAGGCCAAGACCGGTGCGGTACTGATCTTTCCTTTCAATGTTTCGAAGGACTTCTGTTGCTTTCCTCCCCATTGAAATACTTTCTTTACACTTGTCAATGCATGTAAAGGTGCTACAATAATAGATAATTTGGCAATAAATCTTCTCCAATACTGTACTGCACCCAAAAAGCTACGAACCTCGGTTACACTAGTAGGTTTAGGCCAATTTACAATTGCTTCAACTTTAGAAGGATCAATTTTTAACTGACCATGACGAACAATATGACCTAGGTAAACCAAAGAGGTTCTCCCAAACTCACACTTTGACAATTTTACATAGAGTATTTCGTTTTTCAATACATCAAACACTTTCTTCACATGACATACATGTTCATTCCAACTTTCACTAAAGACAAGAATATCATCTAGATATAAAAGAACAAATTCATCAATGAAAGGCCTAAAGAGATCATTCATGACCCTCATGAAAGTGGCTAGAGCATTGCAAAGTCCGAATGGCATCACCATCCATTCGAACAACCCATGTTTTGTATTGAAGGCGGTTTTCCATACATCTTGCTTTGCAATTCGGACCTGGTGATAACCACTACGTAAATCCAATTTGGTGAAATAGATATCATTCTTTAACTGATCTAATAAGTCATCAATGCGGGGAAGAGGGTAACGATTTTTCACCATAATTTTTTTTATTGCTCGATAATCCACGCACATCCTCCATGTGCCATATTCTTCGGCACTAAGACAATCGGTGAGCCGCATGGAGAAGTACTTGGTCTAATGATCCCTTAGTTCAATAGTTCCTGCACCTACTTTTTGATCTCATCCATCTCAATGGTCAACATCCTATACATGCCAATATTCAGTAAAGGAGCGTCATACTGCAAATGGATCTCATGTTGGATTTCCCTCTTCGAAGGTAATCCCTTTGGTTCCTAAAACATCTCACCATATTTAGAAATTAATTCACATAATTCCTTTTTATGCACATGATCACAACCCTAGAAAACATCAGATAATTTTTCATATTTTCCCCTTACAATCATAAGCATGCAACCCTTACTGGAATTCACCAACCTCTTCATTTGTCCCGCACTTACAAGGCTGGCATTGATTTTAGTTTGATGAGCCCTTACAATATATTCTACCCCATATTTTGTGATTTGGTATTTGTTTTCATGATGGAAGAAGATTTCCTTTCTATCATATAGATATGGACTCCCTAACACCATGCCACAGATATCCATTGGTATCACATCAAGTTTTACCTCATCCACTAACTTAGAAGTGATCACAAATTTAACCTTACATTGCTTGGTTACATTCAGTTTTGCTTTATCATGTATCCATCCAAGTGGGTAAGGTTTTGGATGTGGTTTGGTTTCCAAGCCTAGATTCTTTACCAAGGACTCTAAAATTAAGTTTTCTTGGGATCCGGTATCAAATAGAGTTTCCACTTTTGTATGATTTATGACAACTCTAATATGAAATAGCTCAATTCTCTTTTGTTCATTAGGAAGAGACTCATCTATTGAATTAGTACCTTCATGTGATTCATAATTAACATGAGGTGTAAGAGTACCTTTTGTTCCTGCTATTGTTATCAATGATTCATCTTCGGAATTGGATCCAAGGTCTTGCTGCATAGTTGCCACTACCTTCTACTTGCCTTTTCCTCCATACTTCTTTGGTCTCTTTTCCGGGTATTGTTTCCAACAATGATCGTTGTCATGACCTTCCTTTTTGGAGTGATTGCAATAAGGTCTTCCTCCTTCATCTTTCTTTGTTGATGTCATCCTCTTCTCCTTTCCTTTTCCTTTCACTTTGGGTTTGTCATTTGGAGGTTTGAAATGTGGTTTCTTGAAATGATCATCTCTTTCATTTTTTCCCCTATTCTCAAGATGAATTGCCTTCACACTGGCGGAGTCAATAGTAGTTGGTTCAAAAAATAATAATGAATGTCTAAGGTAACTATGTAATGATCCAATATACTTAGTTACTACTTCAGGTGAGTCAAGTGCAATGTCCAAATTAAGTGCCTGTTTTCTAAATTCCTCTATAAAGCTTTGAACATCTTGACCTCTGCCTTGCCTTAAGTATTGCCAATCCATTAAGGATTTTTGTTTATAACCCAAGGGATAGAATTGTTCCTTTAATGAAAAAATGAAACTAGGCCATGAGGAAAGAACATTACCCACACTCTTACTGTTTCAAAATTTGCTCTCCCACCAAATGAGAGCGGTGCTACTTAGCTGAAGAGAGGCTAGCTGAATATTTGCCTCGTCCTCATCGATTTGCTGAATCCTGCAGTAGATTTCAATCTGCCTAATCTAGTTATTAAGCTTTTCTTCATTACTTGCACGGTTAAACATGGGAAGATCAAATTTGACATCTAATTTAAAGAAAGGTTTCTTAGATGCATCCCTTGAATTTCTACGATTATGGTGATGAGAGGAAGAATAACTTTCACTCGTGGAAGGAGAAGGAGGGGGTACTTCTCCACCATTTCCATGCACTAAACCTTGTTCTTCTATATTTTTCTCTCTTCTGCTTTCTCCAACCTTGAAAGCAACTGACCAACATTCTCTGCCATTGTATAGAAGGTTTTGTGAAAATTGTGCTCCTCTTCATGACAAACCTCTTCATCTGCCATGTTTCTCCTTCGATGTGCATGCCCCACTTTGGGATCGAAAGACTTTAGTTTCCCTTCACCTCTTTGGAGCATGCTTCTTGTTAGCATAAAAACATGCAATTCACATCTAAAAAATCCTACTCTTATACCACTTGATCCAAAATCTTTTGCTTATAGATGTGTTAAATAATTACATGCATAAATTGTAGCTTAACAGAGAAAAATTAATGTGCACATGAGACAAGAGGAGAAACACATAAAGCATGAAAGAAGACAACAAGACTTGATAACGGATTTCGTCCATCTTGGACTACATCTCCAGGCCCTACTCGATCAATGGGGAGGACTTCATTCATTAAATGGCATGAAAAAGAAGAGTACAAGCATCAATTACAAAAGGAGTCTTATACCTCCATATTGAAAAATGGCTGAAAAATGCAGAACTTTGATGGAGAAATGGACAGTGACATTGTGTTCATGGCGTTGAGAAGTGCTGAAACCATATAAAATTTGTCAAATTCTGACAAAGTGAAATTTTGCTCCTCCTGCAAAATTCTGCCTCAAACCGTGTGCACTGTCTCCTCCTTGCCTCAACGCACTGAAAACTACGTTTTAAATAAAAAAGTGTCGGAAGATTCTTCAACTAATTCATTGTTTGGAAGTTGGTTGGGAATCCAATTAATATGGAGGAGGTCGAGTGGTCAAACCCCGCCTCCTCTGTTTTACATAATTGAAAAATATTTTTTTTAACGTTATAACAATTTTTGTTTAAAAAAAAAATAATTAACGGTTGGGTCGAGCCCACCTTGGGTGGTCCGCCCACCATACCCACCTTCATTTTAATGTTAATGTGTTGTTGGTTTGGGCGGGTCAGCGCCCCAAGGGTCGGCCCACCCATGCTCATTATTTGGTGGCTCCGTGGGAGCAGTGGAGGGGTCGGGGTCATGGCCTGTCCCTCCTGTTTTATGTTGACATTCCCATGGCTAGGGGAGGGGCCAGGGGTCATGGCCTGCCCCTCCTGTTGTTTGTTTTGGGGTAGTGGGGTTGGTGGCCCACCACCCCTTTTTTAATATTTTTTTGTTTTAAAAAAAACAAATTGTGCAATTTTGAAAATTTTGTTTTGGACCGTAGGAGTCCTTTTAACTAGGCCACGATTTTGCCTAGAATCTAGCCAGAGTTGGTCGGATTCCATCTACTAGAAAAGTGCAAATTGTGTCCTCGTTAAGCATGCCTAATCATCAAAAGTCAACCCAACTTTGACTGCCTCTATCTCCTTCATCCGGACTCAGATTAGAGTGTCGTTCACACTGTTGGAATCAAGGTGACGAGCACTTCGATCTGATGTCAAGTTCATCGCCTTTCTGCCACTTTGAATTTTTAGATTTTTCCATGCCACTGTGTCTAGAGATCCACCTGGATCAATCATATTTGGTAGTAATGAAGAATCCATGAGTCAAAATTTTGCTTCAGTAATGCAACAAGAATTTGAAATGTCCTTACTTGGTGAACTTACTTATTTTCTTGGTCTACAAGTACAACAAACCAAAGATGGTATCTTTCTTTTGCAAACCAAATATCTCAAGCAGATCTTGAAGAAGTATGGAATGGAAGATTCTAAACCAGTATGTACTCTAATGGTAATAGGATGCAGTCTCAGTTCTAATGATGAATCGCCAACAGTAAACCAACCAACTTACAGATCTATGATTGGAAGTTTGCTTTATCTAACAGGTACCAGACCTGATATCATGCATGCAGTAGGAATTGTTGGAAGGTTCCAAGAAAATCTAAAGGAATCACATCTCTAGGAAGTCAAAATAATTTTCAAATATCTTCAAGGAACTCAGGACTTTGAACTATGGTATCCTAAAGATACAAACCTTACTCTTCATGCATATACAGGTGCAGATTGGGCAAGAAATGTTGATGATCGAAAGAGCATTAGTGGAGGTGCGTTTTATATTGGTTCTCAGTTAGTGTCATAGTTCAGCAAGAAACAAAGTTCGATTGTCTTATCTATAGCTGAAGCAGAATATGTGGTTGTTGCATCTTGTTGCACATAACTACTTTGGATGATGCAAACATTGAAAGACATTCAGATCACATGTACTCCACCCATCTCCATTCTATGTGATAATACAAGTGCCATCAGTATTTCAAAAAAATTATTCATGCACTCTAAGACCAAGCACATACCCATTAAGTACCATTTTCTACAAGAACAAGTCCTTGAATAAAAGGTTAAATTGGAGTATGTTCCCTCCAAAGAATAGGTTGCTGATATGTTCACTAAACCACTTCCCAGAGAAACATTTGAATATCTCAGACAAAATTTGGGAGTAGTTGTTGCATCATCCTGCTCTTAAATCCAATTTTTAAAGGAAGGTTATTATACGCGGGTTTCTATGGCTGAAGGAGCGTATATGTTTTTCTAACAGAAAAACAGTGGGTCAAACTCTGATATGGGTGCTATGTCTGATATTAATGATTACAGTCTGATTATATGCTTTGTTCATTGATTTTATCTGACTAACAAAGATGCCTTGATGAATGACTTGTTGATAATGCACAGGTAGCACAAGTTTAGGGGGAGCATTAGCCTTCACACACATTATGCATCGTTGGCATTTTGGTTGCTAAATTCAACTATGATTTGTTGTTTAAGTCATAGGGTGTGATATGACTTCTTTTGTCATAGTCTATATTTGAATGAGTCCTATTGGACAAATGATGTAATTTTTATCCCCACTTTGCATGGGATGGATGATGTAATATTTTTTTTATTTTTGTCATGTATAAACAATTGGTATATCCCCACTTGGTTGGGTGGATGAGTCAAATGTGGTGTATCCCCACTTGGTTGGGTGATTGATGTATGTATGAGTCATTGGTCATAAGGAGGTCATACTCACTTAGTTGAGTTATAGAGTCAGGTTATTCTTTTGAAACATATCTCTACAGACTCAGCATGTATTCAAGGGGAGCATGGACAGCATAATGTATATTAAAGGGGGAGAGTATTTTTGTGTTTCTTGATATCTCTAACAGTTTCTACAGCTTGCAGTAATCAAAACCAACATGGTTGCCATCAAGTCCAAAGGGGAATATTGTTGGAATTATGATACAAGTGTTGTCCTTGATGGCAACTCATTCATAGGTCAGTTCAATTTTGATGAAAGATAACCCATAGTGTAACAAATCCATTCATATGTAACAGGGCATTGGTACAAAAGAACTGGAAGATGGAACTAAAGTCTACTAATCAGAATGAAGAAGTTGAAGGTAAAGGATGGTGAAAAGCAGTTTAAGATGTATACATAGGTCCACTTAGTCAAAATAGCGTATACACACAGGTCCACATAACAAAAAGCGCCTATACACATACACGCACTCCCACAAGAAGAAAAGTGCGTACAGGTTGGAAAATCAATGAATTTCAAGAGTAGAGAATACCAGGGGTCAATACCATGGTATTAGCCCACAATATTGAGTGGAATAATGACTATTTGATCTTGACCAAGAATATCACGGTTCCTAAGTGGCTTTGGTCCGAGGTATTGAGAAAGGCCTAAAACTTATAAGGAGGGGAAGATCATATGGCCAAAGTGTGCAAGTGAAAAGGGTTTCTAAGGAATACTTTTATCTGAAGTATATTTTATGTTGCAGGGGCTATCTTGGTGATTTGATCTGAAATATTTTGTGCACCTTGAATTCAATGTTGGATTAGGATCATGAGATCTAAAATGACTTATCATTGAATGATCTAATATTGGTTGAGCCAGATCTAATTGTGTACACCTGTTTTATTCTTTGAATGTCATGAATTGGGTTTGTCTGAAGTCCAGAATAGCAGTGAAGTTATGAGTTAATATTTGCAGATTTGTACGTTGGTTCACTTTGGTGAAGTTGTGTATACATGCTGGTTCGACTCCTCCAAGTAGCGTATGCAAAATAAAAAGTATGTTGTTTAGAGATGGCTGATCTATTTGATTAGTACTATTGTTTTATTGTTGTCTGTCAATGAATTCTTCTTAGATCTGAATGTAAAACTCAATGCATAAGGAGTTTGATATCTAATTGGTTAATTTTATAAGTGAGAAGGGTGATCTCTACTACTACCTGTGTAAGGCTCTGTAAATTGACAGTAGATGTTCAGTATATTGCTGGTTGGTACAGACTTGATTCAAAAGTTTTATGTTTCAGTAATTTTGAAGGTATACGCAGGTTTGATTAAAGGAAGTAACGTATACACACGGTTTGGGTTCAGTAAAGTAGCGTATACATTTTGATGCATGATTTTTGAGGTTGCAGCCGGTTTTGAATGATGATGCAGGTTTTTGGGTTCAGCACAGTGAGCTGGCGACAGTGATTTGATTGTTCAGATTAACTGATTATTGGTTGATTCAATTTGAGTTTAAAAGTTTTTTATGGGTCTGGGATGAAAATTTGATGAAACAAGGCCATCATGTGTATTGTTGTGTACTAGGAGCATCTAGTCTGAAAATTTATGAAATGTGGTCCCTGGAGGAAGAGAGAAGGTCGTAGCCTTCTGTAGGTCGACGCCTATGTACTAGTAAACACATTACTAGTACAAGAGCTAGGGGTTTGTATCTCCCTTCCAGTAGAAGTTGAAAATGAGAGAAGGTTTTAGCCTTCTATAGGTGGGTTCTTGTATACTCGTATGAGTCTGCACCAATACAAGATTGTAAATATATTTTCTTATTATTAAAAGAATATAGAAATGGCAGCAGCAGGTGGTTTTCACCCACATTGGGTTTCCACCTTAAATCTTAGTGTTCATGTGTGTTTCTTATGTATGATGGTTTTTTCTGTTTTTACTGCATTGTTTAATAAGTTACTGATGCACTGGTTATAGATCATCACATGATAAATTAACTAACTCACAAGTTCTCTAGGTATACGATAGTTTCGCTAATTACAGTAGCATGTACACGCTAGTTCACTTCACAGAAGTAGCCTATAAAAATCTGTTTGGGAAATGAAAAATTATTGATCTAATAATACTGATTCACCATGCCTCTCAGTATTATTTCCAACAATACACACACACATATATACCCAAAGTGTTTTCTCTTATGAGATTTGTGCAATCTCGGCCTAGTCTGGAAACACACACACACATATATAAAAACAGAACATAGCTACCCCTATTGAGCTTACAATTTTTAAACAAGACATGATAGCCAAATTATTTAAATGCAACAATTCAATTGAATTGACAAAGATTATATTTCTTTCCATGCACAAACATTTAGACCATTCTACATGCTTGGAAAAGACACAAAAATAAACCTATTTCTTGAGAGAATAATCGAAGAATCAACATCTCATTTTCACATAGGATAATGGAATGCCTCGCTATAGATTTTAAGCAAGTTATCAACACATCAGACACGGAAAATATATCCACATGCATTATAAGGAAACTCCAAGCCTTTAATTTAAAATTGCACAACAAAACTTATAATAAAAGCTATGGAACATTCAAGCATTTCAATTAATGAACCTCATGAACCAACATCATACAACCATGTAACATTTATCAGAACTACACATTGAAGTCCACAACGGAAATATTTAATTTCATAGTTCTCGGGTATTTGCATTCATTTACAACAAAACAAGTGGCCAAAGTGAAGGTGGGAGTTCGATTTTCCACCCAACTTTAGACTCATGATAGCCAAAATCACTTGCAGTAGTCACCCCCAAGCCAGATCCATGATCTAGGGGAAATTTATTCAATAGTTTTAGTAGGAGGCCATGCTCAACTCAAAGAGGAAAGGGATTAATTATAAAATTAGGTGGTTTGTTAGCTATTCAACAAGCACCCTAAGTGATTTCTCAACCAATTATTATCAAGAAATCATTCCCATTTTCCTTAGAATTTCTTGAGCTCCTCCATACCACAATTTAGCTTCCTAGGGAATTCATTCCCTCCACTTTAAAAGTCTCTCTATCACTTCTCATTTGTTTTCTAGAGAAGAAAATCCAACCCCATCATTGTTGTGGAATTTCCTTTTATAATTTCCTCAGGGTGTCTCTTCATGTTCCTCTTGGACTCTTCCTCTTATTTTATTTATTATTTGCATCATAAACTTAATTAAAAGTGACACTAGCCCCACCTAGGTTTATCATTCATCTTCCCTCTTATATCATGGATTTTGGTCCCATTATTTAGGCCATTACATAAAAAATATACTCATTTATAATTCATAGTATCATTACATTGAAAAAATCATGGAGAAAGCATACCAAGGGAGTCACAAACCCCGCCCCCTTAAAGGGAACACCATCCTTGGTGTTATTATCATTAAAGAAAAAAAAAAATACGTTTCACATATGTCTCTTAAATCCTCTTATTCACCAGTTCCTTATATGAGTTACCTCACAAATATCGTGAATGATCCAATGTCTTTATGTAATAATAAGTCTATGCATGTAGTGGAAGAAAAGACAAAAGTAGGAGAAAAAAAGGAAAGAATGTGCTACTCACATCTGATCAACCATTTCTAAATGGCCCTTTTGAAGTTTTTTGGTGCTTATGATGCAACTAATTCAACTTGGATATGTTCCTTTTCTCTAGAGTGATGCATCCCTCCAATATCCAACACTATTATCCTTTGCGCTCCTTGTTCCTTCAGCGAATAGTTCCCAACCCATTTCTTCTTGGTACACCCCTAATGTGTTTCTAATTTCAATTAGTCATGCCCATGACCCTTTAAAAACCAATATCATTTTCTAGCATCCTCTTCTCCTACTTCCTATTTCTTCGAGAAATCTAGTTCTTTGCTATCACTCACCTTCCAATTTTAGGCATCCATCTCTGCTTCTGGATTCTTCTAGAGATCCATCCATTGCAAAAACTTTATCTCCCCAAAAAAAGGTTTTTTATAAATGAGTCATCTCTCTGCCTTAACACATTCATATCATTCATGGCATACTTTATGGCAATTAATTGGCACCATTGGTTCTAGTGTCCCATAATGGACCCGATCTTGAAATATTTAATCAATGTGTTGTTACGCACTATGATAATTTCAAGCTGCTACTATTCACCTTGTAAAAAATTCCATCCACCCAAACTAGGCAACTCCATGCTTTCCTACATCATAGTATGTAAATATCCATGACTTTCATCATAAAGAAATTGCAATAATTTAACTCATAACTCATTAACAACTTATTCATGAGGTGACATTTTATATTTCACTTTGTTTCCTGCCATAACAATCCAAATTAGCTCATAAAACAACTATCATAAATCAGAATATAAATTCATGTTCATGATTTGGAAATTCATAAAAATGAATGAAATATTGATACTTATCTTTGGATTGTTCTTTACTTCACACGCATTGGGTTGGTTACCAAACTTGTAAAGAATAAATGGTATTCTTTCCTCTCGTACACAAATTGGATCTCTTTCTATCCTGGCAAGAATCCAATGCCTTTTCTTCTCTTTGGCCTCGTACTCACATGGGATAGGTTGCCCAACTCTAAAAGCACCTAGTGCCTTTTTTTCTCTTGTTTTTGAATTCACACATGTTGTATCAGTTGCCCCACTCTAACAAGCACCAGTGGTGAATATATATATAAGCCCAGTCGCTACCCTGTGAATATGGGCACTACCAATCTTGGTAGTCTTTTGTTGATACAATTATTAGTGTATCCCTCACCTCCATAGGCACAGACATTTTCGTATATATCTGTCCCAAACACATAACATAACACATGCACACATATATACATGGTATAATACAACACACACATAGCACAATAGAACATACGTATGGCACAATACAATGTATACACATGACTCAACACATTACACAATATCACACAGACTCTAGAGACGACACCATCTCTATTCATGTAAACCAAGCCATACAACCTCTTTTGTTTTCCCCATGTTCACAACCTTAGCATGGGCACAATGTAAGAGTCATGTTCACATATATTAAAATCATAAGTTAGTAGGGAGTCCCTTTTTCTCAATAGATTCTTCATCAAACTAGGAAACATTTTATGCCATTCATATCATTTAATGAACTTGAACAATCATCTTTCCATTCAAATGTCCTCTGACAACCTTGTCAGACATAATGGAATTTTTGTATATATATTCAACAACACAATCATGTATACAATACATAATTACATGTGCAATTAAAATTCAAGGTTAAGAGAACTCCCTTCATGTCATTTTACTGCCCACTTAATCATAATCATAATAGAAATTGACTTATGTCAAATAAATCCAAGGTTTAGATAGCTCCATGTGTATCAACAAGGCATGCATTAGTTAATGGAATTCTTTTCCAGAATTCCTTATTTTACATTTTATTTTTAACTTTATGTTATGCAACAATTTCCAACCATTTACATTTTCAATTGTGTCGGTTATCATGTTCATGCCAGTTTTCCCAATAGTGTTCCATATTACCTTTTTATCAACATGTTCGTATCCATGTTTTTCATACATTGCTCCCTTTCTCAGGAGTCTGTGGATTTCCTGTCACCCCAACCATCTTGTTCCAAGGCCCCCAAGTATGTAGATAAAAATAAAATTACAAAATCAACAGGAATTATAAGAGGAAAAACAAAGGGAAACATTGAAAAAGGAAATAAAATCGACAACAACAATCATTTAATCTCCAATCACCCAATTAAAGTTTAAAAGCATACCATATCAACATAAAACAAAATTGTGCCAAAAATTGGCTCAATGTCCTTACTCCAGCATTTAAGGCACTTTCAACCATCATACCATGCATGTACATGTCCCCACCTATATGTGTATACATATGCAACAAAATTAGTCTAAGACTTCCTTCCAAGCCTTTGGCATTATAGCATCACATTCTTGTGGTTCGAAGGAGCCACTTCCTTTCTTTTTCATCTTGTGGGGACAATCTTATATCAAATTCTCCTTTACACAAGACCTATATGATATGGGATTATTTTCCTTCTCAAACTCTCTATGCCTCTTTTTTCCAATATCATTTTCCCCTTTTGAGGATTTAGTTTGATATGTCAATTCCTGTAGATGTTTTAGTAGTTCAAATTCCACTCAGCTAGTTCTCATTGTTTCCTGGTGAGCTTTCTAATTTTTTCCTTGCATATCATCAGCTCATGTTCCACATCCTCGAGCCAATCCTTTCAATCCCTGAAGGCTCCCACTCTTCCAGAGGATATTCCTCTCTTTAGTTCATGTCATGTTCAACTAGTCATGTTTCCCCTATTTCTACCACTCAGTCTTCCTATGTGGCAGCTTTCCTATGTATTTGTAACACCATCCTCCCACATCTACCCATGTAGCCGACTAGCCAGGGTAAACGTGTGACGATAATTTACTATTATATGATTTGACCTCCTAATTCATGTTAAGGAAGTGGAACTGGTGGAAACACATCATATAGACCTTCAACATCAGCAATAGGACCCCTAGGAAACATCCCAACCTTCCTGCTAACCAACTCTTGGGTCCCACTAATATTTTAGACCACTTAACCCCCAGATGCTCCCATGATATGGGCATGCTAGTATCCAAAGGGCTCTAGATGCTCCCACAGCATGGCATGTTAGTGTCCAAGGACTATTTTTCTCAGTGTTGTGACAATGTCCCTGAGATATGATCCACTTTTTCAGGCCCAAAGCCCAAGTCACTACCCAAAATTAAATGACACCTTCAAAATAGAAAAATAACAAGGGGATGATGATAAAAATGCAATTACTTAAAAATGCCCTTAACTGGACCCCTACTAGCCATGATAGAAATTTCATCAAACATATCACAAATACAAAATCTACAGGTTTAAATAACAGATCTAAGCATAGGGGTCTCATACTTATCTGAAATTGCTAAGAAGCATTGATGCCTAAACACATTAGTTGTAGTTTCATGCATTAGGCCATAGATACATTGTTCATTCATATACAAGTAAAAACATGATGGGATCCATACATATCCATTGTCATAATACATATTCATAACCAGCATGATAACAACAGAAATACCAAGGAAACAATAGCCATATAATCCACATATAAATCAGTATAATACTCATGAGATAACAAGGATAAATAACCTCATATTAATTATGAAAAACCAACCCAGTATGGGACTACCACATTCCACCCAACCATAGACATGATTGAGCCAAATCACTCCTTAGCCAATCACCCTCATGCCATATTCCAAGCATGAATGTGGGATCTCATAAAACACATCAATCAAAACCATCTGGGGCTTCCAGAGGCCAACCCACCTCAACCCATCAAACAGTGACTCCACCTCACAGTCGAACGTCACAAAACCATCATCAAATTGGTCTCTACCCTAGCCTTCCAGGGCTCGAGAGAGTTTGTTCCAACCCAAATTCCAAGACTAGTAACTCAACCCACGATTGTTGTCGGGCTCCAAAGCGTTTGTCCAACCAAGGCTCCAAGACTAGTAACTCAACCCACATGTATTCTCTAGATTCCATATCATTTTTCCAAACCAGCTTCTAGGACTAATAACTCAACCCACCAAGGGATTCCAAAGAATTTTCCAACCAAGGCTTCCATGACTAGTAACTCAACCCAAGATGATACAAGGCTTCCAGATCGTTTGTCCAACCAAGGCTCCAAGGCTAATAACTCAACCCAAGCTATTATAAGGCTTTTATAATTTTTTTCCAACCAAGGCTCCAGGAACTAATAACTCAACCCAAGCTAAAGGAAACATGAGAACCAGCTAGAAAACAAAGAAACGAACCCACAACACCATGGCTATCTACGAAATGGAAAGGCTAGGAAAATCCACTGTTAATCCAGGCAATCCTCCATGCCAGTGCCAGATCATGACCAATAAACAACATGCAATGACATGCATGCTAAAACTAGTGAGGAAAACATACATGCAACTCGGTACCTACAAGCCAAATCCATTGTAGTTGTTGATCCCGATGTCCTCTTGTGCTTTCCTACTCTTCCTTTACCTTCTTGCTCCAAAACTCCAAGTATGCCACACTCTCCAAGAGTGCTCCAAGAAACTTTGAGTGTCCAAGAGTATGAGAGAGAGAGAATAGAAGAGAGCTCCACCAAAACTTGTCAAAACCTTTCCAACTTATCCTCAAAATCCTTTTTATCAATGATCCCTCTATTTTATTCAATTTCTATTATTTTCCTTCAATTTCCTCCTCACATGCAACTTGTGACCTTTCACCTTCCTTTTCTCCCAATTTCCATTATTTTCATAAATAAATTTCCAATAAGTGCCTCATGTATTTCTAAAGCCTTTGTCAATTTCCTAGCCATAATAACTGAAATGAACACCCACTAGGATGTTTTTCCCATCATTCATCTTGGAATACATGTCCCATGACCGTGGTCATATATTTTACATGGACTTTTTACCCGGGTTGTTATAGAACCCTCCCCCTTTTGTGAACACCGTCCTCGGTGTTCATTGACACCTATAACCGACAAGACTGCTAAAAAGAAAACATATTTCCCATGGAGGTTTATAACATAGCTCATTGTAGTATTTACAATGACCATCTACTAAAACATGACAAACATATCGTTTACTAGAGCCTTATAACACAACTCATTATGGTATTTACAATAATAACCACATATACACACATACACATTTGCTTCACCCAGCAAATAATCATATTGTCTGTGGAGATTTATAAATCCAACTCGATACAGTATTTACAATAATACACACATATACACATAGCACATTTTCTCAACCAAAAAATAAAATGATATGATGCCTACATCAACAATAAGGGAATCCAGAGGCTCACACCTCCACCCTCAAGGTAATACAAAGATTCACCTCCTTCCCAAGAAGTCTAGAATCCACTGCAAGGTCAAATTTGCATCTAATGTACAACACTATAATCCTATGCCACTTGTCCTCTAAATGAACAGTTACCGACTCATTGTTCTAGGCACACTCCCAATGTGCATTTGATTCCATCTAGTGATTCTAATGACAAAAAAATATATATCCCCGACCTTCCCTTCTCTGCTACACAATCCCTCGAGAAATCCGGTCACCCCCTTCCGTGCAGTCACACACCTTCCGAGTTTCGTTGACACCCCCATCCCGGGTAGTCTATCCCTTGGCAAGTTTTCCTCGCACCTAAAGGTCCGTAAACCAAAGCATATCCCTGCCTCAAACCATCATACCAGTCATAGCATGCTTATGGCAATCTATGGACACTATTGGGTACCAATGTCCCATAATGGCCTTGCTCCTGAATACTTTACCACATATTGCTTCATTTTCCAATTTCTTTTTGTTGTTGCAAATTATTGCAGTTGATTTCAACCACCTAATAGGGCATGTTCATGCATTCCTGTGCCAAGCACATAATTTCCATTAGATTTAAAATAAATTCAAATCATACCTCATTGGTGGCCCGTCAATAAGGTATACTTGAAATTTTGTTTGCTTCCTGTCATAATAAGTCAAACTATCATCTTTGTCTAAATAATCATGTATAAACATATCACATCAGGTTATCTCAAAACATAGCCATCATATATTAAATTCAAGAATTGCATGAAATCATCATAACTAGAATCATATATCACATGTAATCATCATAGACCATAATCATAAATCACATGCATAATAAAACTAAAATAAAATGTTGATACTTATCCTTTAATCAACCCTTATCTTCTACCTTTGCATTTATTCCATACGCACTCCAGATTGGTTGCCACACCCAAAAAATACCCAGTGCCTTCTCCTCAACCATGTGTACATACACATAGTGTGCATCACACACATACAACCACACATGGCATACAACACCATGCAATACATGCACCTACACCTGACATACAACACAAAAACCTACACCTAGTGTACAATGCAACTAATACATACGCCTACATCCGGTGTACACCACCACACAATACATTCACTGACACCAGATGTACAACACAATACATATACATACATAGCATACAACACAATAAATACACATGTCATGATTCCAATACTACACACTGCACATGCGTAGTACCGCATGTATACAACACAACATGCACATAATACCACATGTACACTAGAACCACATGTACACATGTACACAGTACCACCTATACACAACACCATCGGCACAATGTGTACACAACATCACATGTACACAATGCCACCTGCACAACCTGTATCCAATGCCACATGTACATCGTACCACCTGTACAATGTGTACATAATGCCAGACATACACAACACCACATGTACACAACACCATATGCATGGCATGTACACAACACCATATGTACAACATGTACATGAAACCACATGCTCATAGCACCACTTGTACAGTCATGCACACAACACCATATGTACATAGCACCACAAATACAATATGCATGCAACACCATATGTACATAGCACTGCATATACAACATGTACATAGCACCCTATGTATACATCCCTTCATATCCAACATGCACACCACACCGCATATCCATCATGCACACAGTACAATATGTACACATCACCGCATATCCAACATGTACATACCATGAGCTATACCCAGCACTACATTTGCAACATTCGCCCAATAGTATATGTACCACCATGTACATAACATTGCATAAACAACATGTACACACACTATATATGCACAACACTACATGCACACAACATCACAGATGCAACATGTACAACATATACAACATATGCACAACAGTAGTACCACACATCCAAAACCACACTATCTCTTCCAAGAAACCTTGCTTCTATTGTCTCTATGTCATCCATGCTTATCCTAACATGCCTCAAATCTCACTTCTTTCATTTAGCTGATGTATCCCTCAGAGTTACCTGTCATAACATAAACATAGGCATAATACAATCATACCGTATAAATTAATATCCATATGATACTGACCTCGTATATTTTTCATGACTACTCTCCCCACTTGATTCCCCATAAGACCAAGAACCTTGTCATGCCATTCACCTGCATAAGCAATCATTCCTCCATAAGAATGATCCCTGAAAACCCTATCAGATAGTGACAAAGATACGTGGATATATGCATACATATATATATATATATATATATATAAATTAGCACAAAACAATCATGATCCTGTCAAACAACTACATACATACACACATATATACATATATATGAATTAGCATAATCATGATCATAACATAATTACCAGATAGCATAAGGTCAAAGTTAAGACAACTCCCTTTATCTGTGCACCATGCACAACATTGAGAACAATTATTCCCAACATATCCAAGGCATATGATGCCTCAAATCCATTCACCTTACCTTTCTTGATTACCTTTCAAATGACTTTCTTGCCATCGTCCATTTATATAATGGACCCAACCAGTCCAACTAGTTTCTATACTATTTCCTTCAACTACCCTTATACATGCACCGAGCTTCATCAAGGTCTTACCTTACCTATCAAGTACCACACAACTATCCCCGAGCTCCATTAACTTCCTCCTTCCCAAACCAATTCCCAAGGCTTTCAAAATAATAAAGGAAATATCGAGAAGCAAACCAAAATAAAACCCTGGAAAACCAACTACAATATGACACCACAAACAAAGTGGCATGGCCATGCACAAGACACAAACAAAGCCACAATCAAGCACAAAAATTCACCCAAATACAAAAAGAATAAGACTGGCAATAGACATTGTGACTCTATCCCCTTGGTTCCCAGTGTTTCCAAGGGAAATCTCAACCTGATATTGTTTCGATTTTTCATGGCAACCTCTTTTGCATGCAATCCCATCACACTGCCATCAACACATAATTTTCATTGCATAAATAAAAATAAGAATACACTGGTTACCTTACCTTGTTGTGCCAATCATGTTGTCTTGCAATTGAAAACATCCATGCCATCTCTCAAGGGACTCCTATTCCTTTGACAGGTCTAGTTATAAGTAGACACCAGCTATTATACATGTCAAATAAATTTCCATGAATTTAGAACATACCCACATAATGTCAAACAAAATCAAGGTTAAGAAGACTTCTGATATGCAAAGCACTCATTCATTTGGAATTAGGATTTCTAAACATAGCCAAAATAATTATTTCCCAATTCCTTTCTTTTACCATTTTACCTTGTTGCAATTGAGGCTTACTATGTATCGTCACATCACCCCACTATTAGTTATATAAACACATCAATTGTTACCTTGTCACACTAATACCAAGCATGTTTCCTACAATTGTTTACACATGTCAACCACATGTTCCAAATATCAAGACATCATGTATATTAATTTGAAATCACCCTTTACCAAGTCTAACAACCATGCCATACTCAACAATCAACTCACATTCATCAATCATAATACATAATGCTACAACTATCACCTACTTACACTCAAATACATATCATTTGTCTCAACATATATGTATTAGTACAACCATCTTAAAACAAGATCATTTCGGCAAGATACCTTATAGACACATACTCATATTAGTCAAGTAATCAAACATTCAAACAATAGATAGACGACATAATAGACATCAAACACCAAATAAATTACATAGTCAAACATTCAAACACCAAATAGATGACATAAGAAAACTCATACCTTATTGTATTCTTAGGGGAGGCTATCTTGTCTGCACAATAAATCTTGATTAACATCATATAACTTCACAACATATCAACTCAAATGTAAACAAGGTCATGATATCCATAATAGTGACTAGCTAACATGTTCACATCATAAATTCATAAACAATTGTCATTCATATATAAAAATCACATCTGCACAGTCAGTCTAGATTAGTACAACAAAATGTCACAAATAAGTCGACTCATACGTAAATGTCATAACGCTAACAATTTACATAGACCAATCCAACTTAGTATGATACATGTAACATCAATATATTAATGCTATAAGCCTAATCATCAAGTTAACTAACATATACCAACAATAAGTTAACTTATAACATGCTCGTCAACAACATATAACATAATCATCGAGCTAACTACAAGTTAACATATAACATATTCATAAGTAACATATAACATAATCATCCAATTAACTAACATAAAACAACAACAACAATGCACAAAACCATAGGATACTATCATTCATGACTATATGACACATGTGCATATGACTACACTAATCAACTATAATTTATCATACATGTAACCATAACAACAATAGAATGGCAAGTATATAAGTAACCCTAATTCTTATAAAAACCATTAACCACATACCTGCATATCCACCATACAAATCTATATGATGATATGCTCTTACCCCGAACCCTATTGTTGCAACTTCACTTTAATGATCTACATATCTTGCTTTATCTCAGCCAACACATTAGAATCATAACATGCCAATAGCATCATAATGACATAGAATGCATACAATGACCTCCCAATGCATGCTTGACCTACTATACCTAAATAACTATAACCATGACAATGCATACATAATAACATATGGGCACTGACATGCATAACAAATGCATATACAACCAGACACTAATTTTGACACATTCCACAACAACACCATAAACCTTCACATGGCAACATCACTACAACCATGATCAACACAATGCAAATGCAACAAGCACATGGACTACAAGCATAAGGAACACATACGCAACCAACATGAATACATGAACAACACACTACTCATCTAGGCTGAGGGGTGAACCATGCTTTGATACCACTCTGTAACACTCTCCTCCCACATCTACCTAAGTAACTGGCCAACCGAAGTAAACATGTGACAAGAAGTTACTATGATATGATTAGACCTCCTAATTCATGTTAAGGAAATGGAACTGGTGGAAACACATCATATAGACCTTCAACATCAACAATAGGACCCCTAGGAACCATCCCAACCTTTCTGTTAACCATCTCCTAGGTCCCATTGAGATTTTAGACCACTTAACCCCTAAAAACTCCCATGATATGGGCATTCTAGCATCTATAGGGCTTTGGACACTCCCACAACATGGCATCCCAGAGTCCAGGGACTATTTTTCTTAGTGTTATGCCAACATCCCTAGGATTTGAGCAACTTTTTCAGGCCCAAAGCCCAGGTCACTGCTTAGAATTGAATGACACCTTCAAAACAAAAATATAACAAGGGAATGATTATATGGATGTAATTACTTACACAAGCCCTTGACTAGACCCCTACTAGCCATGATAGGCATTTCATAAAACATATCACAAATATGAAATCTACTGGTGTAAACAATATATCTAAGAATAGGGGTCTCATACTTATCTTAGAATCGTTAAGAAGCATTGATGCCTTAACACATTACTTGTAGTTTCATCCATTAGGCGATAGATACATTTTTCATTCATATACAAGTAAAAACATGATGGGAGCCATACATAGCCATTGTCATAATACACATCCATAACTATCATTATAACAATAGAAATACCAAGGAAACAACAGCCATATAATCCACATATAAACCAGTATAATACTCATGAGATAACAAGGAGAAATAACCTCATATTAATGATGCAAAATCCAACCTGGTATGGGACTATGACATTCCACCTTACCGTAGACATTGTTGAGCCAAATCTCTCCTCATTTAGTCACCCTCATGCCATATTCCAAGCATGTATGTGGGATATCATAAAACACATCAATCAAAATCATCCCAAGCTTCCATAGGCCAACCCACCTCAACCCATCAAAAAATGATTCCACCTCATGATCAGACATAACCAAAGCATTATCAAATTGGTCTCTACCCCAGCCTTCCAGGGCTCCAAAGCATTTGTTCCGACCCGAATTCCAAGACTAGTAACTCAACCCACGACTATTGTCGAGCTCCAGAGAGTTTGTCCAACCAGGGCTCCAGGACTAGTAACTCAACCCATAACTTTTCCCAGGCTTCCAGAGAATTTTTCCAACCTAGGATTCTAGGACTAGTAACTCAACCCACCAAGGGATTCCAGAGTGTTTGTCCAAGCAAGGCTTCTAGGACTAGTAACTCAACCCAAGCTAATACAGTTCTTCCATAGCATTTGTCCAACTAAGGCTCTAGGACTAATAAATCAACCCAAGCCATTACAGGGCTTCTAGAGAATTTGTCCAACCAAGGCTCCAGGAACTAATAACTCAACCCAAGTTAAAGGAAACATGAGAACCAAAGACAAAACAAATAAATGAACCCACAACATCATGGTTATCTAGGAAATGGAAAGGCTAGGAAAATTCACTGTCAATCTAGTCAATCCTCTATGTCAGTGACATATCATGACCAATAAACCACATGCATATGCCATGCATGCCAAAAATAGTGAGGAAAAGATACATGAAACTCGGTAACTACAAGCCAAATCCATTGTATTTGTTGATCTCGATGTCCTCTTGTGTTTTCCTACTCTTCATTTTCCTTATTGCTCCAAAACTCCAAGTATGCCACACTCTTCAAGAGTGCTCCAAGAAACTCTAAGTGGCCAAGTCTATGAGAGAGAGAGAGAGAGAATAGAAGAGATCTCCACCAAAACCTATCAAAATCTTGCCGACTGATCCTCAGAAGCCTTTTTTCAATGAGGCCTCTATTTTCTTCAATTTCCATTATTTTCCTTCAATTTCCTCCTCACATGCAACCTGTGACCTTTCACCTTCCTTTTCTCCTAATTTCCATTATTTTTCATAAATAAAATGCCAATAAATGCCTCGTGCCTTTCCAATGTATTTGACATTACCTTTGCCAATTTCCTTAGCCATAATAACCATAATGAACACCCACTAGGATGTTTTTCCCATCATTTGGTTTGGAATATGTGTCCTATGACCATGGTATTATATATTTTATATGAATTTTTTACCAAGGTTGTTACGGTGTTGTCACATACAATTTAGTTATTAGTAACTCCTCAATGAAACATAAACAAATATACCAATTGTCATCTTTCCATGTTAAGCCAAGCACATTACCCTACATTTGTTCACACATCTCAAAATTTTCATGAGCCACATGTCTCAAACCAAAACAAAATTTAACATATACATCAGTTTGGTTTCAAAATCCAAATTTTCATATCTATATATATATATATATATATATATATATAGAGAGAGAGAGAGAGAGAGAGAGAGAGAGAGAGAGAGAGTTCAATCATAAACAACCAAGCTATGCAATATAAGCAACAAAGGGATTCCCCAATCCCTCATACACCATAAACATTCACATGCTCACTTATTCCAAGAGTGTAAGAATTTTCCATTTAACCAATAGTGCCAGTATACCACAAACGACTATGCAAAAACCATGGAGGCAATTATGCCAAAATTTAGAATCTACAAGCATCCATGGTCACAACAATAGACTATCCAAAACTTCAATATGCTTACTAGTAAGAACATACAATACCATTTCATTCATTAATTTTTAAATCGCATCAGAAACATCCTTGCAGTCATCATGCAATTTTAATATCAAATATTATAAATGGCATAAAATCATATTCAACTACTATAATCAGAGCTAGAGCTCCTCTAATCTCCAATGATCTAAGCATTGGACCTACTGCTCTGTTAATTATGTAATCAGGGCATCAATTTATTCCCAATATATATTGTTGCACCTTTGATCTTCACTTCTTCTGCTATAGAGCCCATTCATTCCATGTGTTGAACCTAGAAGTTTTGAAACCACTTTGTAACACACCCCTACTATCCCTAGCCCCTATTAAGGGTAGAAGGAGGCAGTGACTCTGGTGACTCGGCCTCCAAAGCCCAGTTATGGAAATGGGCTCTAAATTTTTCGATCTTTCTAAAATTCCTCAATAATAAAATAAAATAAAAGGATGACATCGTTGTGTTCGTCTCGTACAGACCTTTCTAATAATATAAATTTTGCTTAAATCTAAATCCTGGATCAAAAGATATGGCCGATTAAATACTTTTCCTATAAATCTTTTCCAAGTCATCTTGGCCTACCACGTGACACCTACATGGTCCCCACGTGCGAATCCAAGTGATTTCCCACATGGTGGTTCTCGACTCGCTCATGTCCTTTTCCATACTCACGGAACCCCCCTTTTTCCACAAGCATATATATATATATATATATATATATATATATATATATATATATATATATAATACGGGGCATGTGGACCCCTCTACACCACCTCACCCTGGGAATAAAATCAGGCACTACTACAAATTCACTCAATTTTTGACTACATTTGGTTGTTCCTTCAACCCCCAGTCATCACTC
Organism: Pinus tabuliformis; assembly: GCA_031772625.1. Classification (NCBI taxonomy): domain Eukaryota; kingdom Viridiplantae; phylum Streptophyta; class Pinopsida; order Pinales; family Pinaceae; genus Pinus; species Pinus tabuliformis. The sequence goes on from CM062814.1 coordinate 932,133,726, forward strand.
TCATGAAAAATCTAGATTCTATTAAATGTTGCATGGCCTACAGTCAAAATTTATACATCCCAAGTTTTTGTCAGAATTTTGACGCAAATTGTTGCCAGAACCCTGGTCATGCAAGCCAAAGGTGTTTGTCAAAATCCCTCCACATAAAAATCATACATTTGACAAATGTTGCATCGGTCTAGCGACACTAAAACAAAGGCCATCTTCTCAAAAACCTACACTCTATGTCATATTACTGATAGGTTGATGAGATAGTGTATCGAAAAAAAAATGAACTTTTCTTTTAACAAAGTTTCCATATTATTCACGTTCATGGTTTCAGATGACCGACGAAAATTGGTGTCGATCTACTGGTGCGAGGTTTTTTCGTCTGTCAATATTTTCATAGTTTCCACGTTATTTTTCATTGTAACTGTTGTCGAAATACTGACATCAGCTCCAAGTTTTTCTTCTAATAAATTTTCTGTAGTAGCAACATCATGTGTTGTCGGCAAACTGACGTCGTCGCCAATTAAAAACATAAAATTGAAAATATTTTCTTTCTCTCAAAATAAATATTTGTGTTTCTATTTTTTCATGCAAATTAGAGTGCCACCATCTAATGGCACCATCCACACATGGCATAGTCTCTTTGACCAATCATCACATGTAAGCACAACCTCACTACCTGAAAATAGGCATGTTAAAAATAGTAGTGACCCCTCCTAAAAATAGTAATAACATGTCTAAAATAGGCACTGCTAATAATAGTCATCATGTATATAGGGGAAAATTAGCTTGTTCAACTTGTGTCTCCAAATAATAAGAATATGTCATCGAATTTACCTTGAATCCGTTGTATCCACTGCAACTCTTGCTAACTCACTGCCAACTTCAGCTAGTGATTCCATGGCAGCCAGGGTAAATCCTAGCCACAAGTAGAGGGTTGGAGAACTCTCCTTCTATTTTTCATTCAACAACAATTGTGGGTTGTGTTTTACTCATTTCATAGCCAATCAATCTTTTATTTATGATAACCATTGTTGCAAATACAACAAGTAAACACTATATACATTTCACATGGCCATCTATTTATCAAGGGGCCACAATTTTGCCATTACAAGATGCAAGCTCTCTTAAAGTGCTAACATAAAAAAAAAACATTGTTTATATGTCTTGCATGCACACAATAATGATTGAATTCAGGGGGTCTGCCTAAAGATCTTAGAAAGAAGAAAATAATATTAGTAACCACAAGTAAAACCAAAATTAATTAACATAATAAGATAAGCCTAGAAATGTTTGTTTATCAAAGCATAACAACAATGCATATGGATAGATATACATCTACGAATATTTCTTACTTGAAATACATGTGTATCCCCAAAAAGGTAACCAATATCTACAGAAAATCGTATAATTGTCACATGATTGCTTACTTTGTGAAATTGGATAAGTGTTCTATTTCTAAATGTTTGAAGGCTAGAATTGGATGTATGTCTATTATTTTGTATTGAATGAACTAAGTGGGCTAAACATGACCAGGCATATAACTTCTTCTAATCTAATTCATATAACCCTTAGTTGAAGAAGCATATTTTAATTGTAGGTTCATGAGAGTTGGTATCAAGGTATTTTTATGTCTATGGACTTGACTCCATCACAATTTGGACATTCTTCTTAAAAGATTTGCACCAAGACAATATATCCTTAGACTTATGGATACACACTTGGGTAAGTGACCATGTCTAGTTTTCATGTGTAAGGTAATAATATTGAACAAGATTCGAAGAAACCTAGAATAAGGAACTGACTTGCAAACTTGGACAAGGTTGTTGAGAAAATGGAAATCTCTCTTTCAACTAGCATATCTAAAACATTTAATATTTCGATATATAGATTGAACATATGCATTAGAAGTTCAATATCACTATGAATGAATGTCAACAAAACACAGAAATGACGATTACATCTATGAATAGTGATATTTCAGACAAGTTGAGTGAAATAAATGACATGTCAAAATCTATTTTGGAAAAGTTAAAATATTAGGAGGAAACCATAATCATATTGAAATGATTTCTTGTCAATGTGAAAATTTCATCCATGATTCATGTGTGGATAAGGATCTAAGAAATTAACACTATGATGGAGCATACAACACTAAGTTACTTGGAAAACATTTTTGGTACATTGAGCAATATTTGAAGCAATTGAATGAAATTTTAAACAAAGCCAAGGTGAACATTGTTGCAACATTACTGACAGGTATATTGGCTAAGACCTAGCCTACAAATAGAGCAAAGGAATTGGATTCCAAACAAAATTTGGGCACCCCCTTGAAGGATTTACAATAAGACAATAAATGATGGGATTAGTGTTGGCATTATGAGACAATTGTTGTCCTTGATGGCAAACCTCACTGATGACAAATCATAGTGCAGAAGGTCAGCAGCAAGGAATTGATGATCAGACTATAAGAAGAAGAGAAAATTCATATACGCAGGTTCATCAAGCCCAAGTCGCATGTACACGCAGGTTGACTTCAGTAAAAGCGCGTGTATGTGGAAAACTCTTTTTTGGTCCGTGGCGGTTATTCCTTGGAAGTTGTGCCTATGGTTTCGGACCTTGGTGTCTCGACGGACGTGTTGATCCCTAGTTTTGAAGCTGATGGTATTGGATTTCTATGGTTTTGGCTCTTGGTATTGAACAAGGCCTAAGGCTATATAAGGAGAAGGAAATCATTAGGCAAGTGTATCTGAAAAGTCTTGAATATCTGATGAAGTATTAGATCCAGTATGCAGGTTATTGGTTGATGATGTATTGCTTGATCTGAAGCTAAGGAGAGATCTCATCGGTTGTTGGAGAACAAGATCTAAGGAGAGATCGGGATCAAATGGTTTGAAATGAACTATATTTATATGGTTGATTATGTGTATTTCTAGATCTGCATACTGACGCAATGCTATGTTCTGGGTATAACTAATGTCTGGTACAGCTGCAAGTTATGGAAAAATTATTTTTAGATCTGTACGCAGGTTGTCTTCGGTAAAACCGCGTGTATACGCGGGTATCTCTCATTGAAGTAGTGTGTATCTTTTGAAGCTTGATTTTTGGGTTTGCAGTTGGGTCTGGCTGTTATTGCAGAGTTCTGTAGTCTGCTCTGTGTTCTGGTGACTGGGTTTGACAGGGTTTCAGTGGTTCAGTAATTCAAAGATTGATGATGCTAGTATTGGTTGTTTTATGCTTCAATGATTTGTGAATGAATCATGGTCTTCAGATTGTAATGTTGTGCCTCAGGAGTATCCAGTCTGAAAATTGATGAAAAGTGGTACCTGAAGGAAAGAAGATTGTATGCCAGCACCTACGTACTAGTATCTTAGCTAGTACAAGAGCAAAGGGGGTTGGAGCTCCCTTCCAAGGAAGTTTGGAGAACGAGAGAAGGTTGAAGCTGTCTGCAGGTTGTAGCCTGCGTACTGGTATAAGGCTGCACCAGTACAAAAGATTGTAAACTGAAGTTCTTATTAAAGAAAGATAGAGACGACTTGTAGCAGGTGGTTTTCACCCACATTGGGTTTCCACCTTATATCATGGTGTTCATGTGTGTGGCTTTTGTGTGATGATCTGTTCTGCTATACTGCATCTGTTTACTCTTAATATGATGAATAATGTCCTGATGCATTTAACTGAAGACAAACTAACAGAATTATAAGATTTATGGTTATACGCTGGTTTCTTTAGACACAGTAGCGTGTACACGCGTGTTCACTTAACTGAAGTAGCGTATATGTTTCTGAGCATTGAAAAAGTATTATTGATCTGATAATACTGATTCACCCCCCCCCTCTCAGTATTATTTCCAACAATTAGTTGTTATGCACTTGGGTAAGTGACCATGGCTAGTTTTCAAGTGTAAGGTGACAATAGGGAACACTATCATAAGACACCTAGAATAAGGAGCTAACTTGAAAATTTGGAGAAGGTTGTTGAGAAAATGAAAATCTCTCTTTCAAGAATAGCAAGAAGATTGAATCTTTTGAAACATAGATGGCATAAATGTGCTAGAATTTTGATATCACTATGAATGAATTTCAACACATCACATAAATGATGACTACATATATTACTATTGATATTGAAAACTAGTTAAGCAAAACAAAGGACATGTTAAACTCTATTATGGAAAAATTCAAATATTAGGAGAAGACCATAAACATTTTGAAATAATTTTTTTCCCATGGAAAAATTAATCCATGGTTCATGTGTGGGTATATATCAAAGAAAGTGTTGACACCTAATCAGAGGGATTGGGTGTACAGTTGTAATTAATGTAAATAAATAATAGAGGAGATAGAGAGTCATCGGGAGATGAACCGAACAGTCACTCCCTCTTGTATATAATAATGAACAACTTGAATGAATAATATAAGTTTTGATTTGAGGAGTTACCTCTTGGTCTGACATGGTATCAGAGCAGGTGCCATTTTTTGGCTTCCCTTTTAATTTGTAACTCCTATTATGTTTTGCCTTTGTTGCATCTTTTGCAGGCTGACATTTTTGTCATATCCCTGCGAAATCTCATTTATCATTTAATACATTCGTTGAAGTGTGTTGCATTAGAGCGAGATGTTGAGGCATAAGGTGTTGTAATGAATTATATTTCCTCATGATCTGAGTATGGTATATATACCCTTTCGCACTGAAGAATGATATATCCTTTTTAGTATTCACATATATCCGTTTTCGTATTCCCTTGAGCCGAATCTCAAGTATTATAAACCCGCATACATAAATATCGTCGAGTCCACTTTTTTAATCACATATCTCAAATCTCTTGCCCAGATCAATACTGCTACATGCATGCGTTGCGATCATACGCTTCACTAAACCCGCTCAGACACAGTTCCCGAGGTTTCACTTTATCTAGCTCATTCTCCACCATTGATCTCAACCTCCAAGTCTGATGGCTGACATTGATTTTGGGGGGACCACTTGCATGGCGGTTACCTGCCCGAAAAGTTCCTTTTAATTTCCACCGTTGATCATCACCTCAAAATCCGATGGTTTATAGCGATTTTGGGTGCATTAGTTGCACGAGAGTTACTCGCCTGATACAAGCGGTTTTTCTCTCTCCCCTAGTCGCTACGTGTCAATCACTTAGTGGAATCGGGCGCTCCCCTCTCAATACCACTTATTGTTTTTTATCTGCCCGAAATCCTGCTTATAACCCGAAATCTACCTTTATCCGTGGTTATCGCCTTGACTTGTTTTGCTTGCAATAACCGTTGATCGCTTACCATTGACGACCCTCCTTCATTCATCTCTGCCTCTCATCTCCACCGTTCATCTTCACCACTCATCTCCGCCATTCATCTATGCCATACAAAGTAACAAAAGAATTACAACTACAGTCAGACTCTGATATTCGAGTGAACATTGAATGCTATTAAGTTGAAAATTGTTGGTATAACAATCATTTTACAAGTAAAATTTTACAGCAGCAATATTTTTCTCCACTATACACAGATTTTACAATGCATTCAAGTATATCTATTGTGGGAGTAGTTCTCAATGGAAAGGAGAATTATCCTGAATGGTCGCCGAAAATCCAACACACTCTCATTTTTAATGAGCTATGGAAAGGAGTGTGTATTGGAGAAGGAGACGAAGCGCCAGTCCAGCCTACCTCAGACAAGGAGCTTGCCATTTGGGAAAATAAAAATAGAAAAGCCTATGCATTGATTCCAGCATCAGTAAGTGAAGAGGTGATTCAACACATTTCGGCATTTTCAAATGCATTTGAAGCCTTACAAAAGCTGAAGGAACTCTATGACTCGCACTCTGCACTTGAAGTTGTTCAACTCATGATTAAACTCTTCACCCTTGAATTACAAAATAATGATCCTCTTGCTCTTGCATCCAAAGTAAAATCTATAATGCATGATATCAAAGTCACTGAGGTTGAATTGGATATTCCACTTATTTCTTTTCTCAAGGCAGTTTACCCTACTTACTCCAATTATCTTGAGTCATTACAAGCAAATGGAAATCTCAAGGATATTACCTTTGACTCTCTTGTGAAAAAATTTGCTGAAAGAGAGAAAGCTTTTGGAAAGAACACTGCCCCTGAATCTTATAAAGAGGTTATGTTCCTTGCTCATAAAGAAAAGAATCTTTCCGAAGATTCTTCCAGAGGAAGAGGTGTTCGAAGAGGAATAGGAAGATATTTCAAAGGCAGGGGGCAGACACTCTCAAGGAGAAAAGTCAAATTTGCATTGCATACGCTGCAAAAGAAATGGATCACATGATGCCTCCACATGCAATTTACCTTTGGACAAAATTGAGCAGCAAAGAAACCAACCCAAAGGTAAAACTAATGACAAAGACAAAGGTAAAGCACCTAAATCTGCTCATTATGTTGTGGCACAATGTAATATTGGAGTAAATGAAGAGTTATTTAATGCTTCACTTGCTTCTTTGAAAAATGATTGGTTGCTTGATTCAGGAGCAACTTGCCACATGACTCATAGAAAAGATTTTTTTGAAGAATTTAGTGACAATGTTGATGGAGCAGTATACTTTGCAAATCAATCAAAACTCAAGCCATCAAGGCTTGGCACAATCAAGCTTAAATTGCCTGGTCTTCCAGACTTTCTTTTGCATCATGTTCTATATCTCCCATAGCTAAGATGAAACTTGTTGTCCTTCATCCACGTCCACTAGCAAGGTCACTCCATTCATATGTTTGACGGCAAGCTTGAGGTGAGAAAAGCATCTGACCACTCCCTTGTCATGATAGGGATAGAAGAAGAAAGGCTTCTCAAGTTGCAGGGTACCTCTGCTTGTGCACAACATTTCTCATACAATTCTCATTATGAAGAAGGTACACTTCCATCAAGTTTATTATGGCATGTTATATTTGGACATTTGAACTATGACAGCCTCCACTTGTTGAAGAAAAATGGTGCTACTGGTTTGCCTACAATTCCTAGGAAGCTTAAGCAATGTGATGCTTGCATTTTACGAAAGCATAGCAAATAGTCCTTTCATGATTCACACTCCAGGGCACATAAAAAACTTGAACTCATTCATTCAGATTTATGTGGTCCAATGCCTATTACTTCTGCAAATGGAAATAAATATATGATGACATTCATTGATGACTACACCAGAATGTGTTGGATTTATTTATTGAAGAACAAATCTGATGCTTTTCAAACATTCAAGAACTTTCATACATGGATTGAAAATGATGCACAATCCCATATTGGCTCTATTCACACTGATAATGGAAAAGAATACACTTCAAATGAATTTGAAAACTATCTTCGCCAACATGGGATTAAACATCAAACAACTGTGCCTTATAATTCCCAACAGAATGGTGTAGCTGAAAGAATGAATAGGACAATCTTAAATATGGTACGCTCCATGTTGTTCTTCAAAAATCTAAAAATGATGTTTTGGGCTGATGCAGTTCTATGTGTTGTATATATAAAGAATAGATTTCCATCTAATGCTATCAAAAAAAAGACTCCTTATGAAATGTGGCATGGGCACATTCCTTCGGTAAAGCATCTCAGGGTCTTTGGTTCCACCTGTTATGCCTTGATACCAAAGGTACATAGAAAAAAACTTGGTGCAAGAAGTTGTAAGTATATCTTCCTGGGGTATTCAAACATCTCCAAAGCATACTGTCTCTATGATGAAGTCAACAAAAATTTTGTTGTATCTAGAGATGCAATCTTTCTTGAATCATCCAAAATTGACAATGTTGTTGAAAGGAAACTTGATCGCTTGGATAGATTCACAAACGCAAAATAATTTCAAGAATTTGATAATCAGATTCTACATCTTGAAGGGGGAATTCCTATTCTAGATAAATCTATGGAATCTTCTTCTGAAGCACACTCTCCCCTACATGAAACTCCAACAACGGATGATACTTTGAGTGATGTGATTGACAGAATTGGGAGACTCAATCTTGATTCAGTCCCGAATCAATCAACGGAGTAGCCTGGACCATCTGAGAAAGGTCCCCCAAATTGGTTAACAAAGACACTTGAAAATGTTCATCCTGATGAGGTTGGAAATACAGGAACTAGAAATTCAAACCGGAAAATTGGAGGTAATGTAGATGACTCTGATTCACCTGTTGATATGGATGTTTCCTATGATTATGAATTCAATTTGTGTATAGATTTTGAAACAAATTCCTTCAAAGAAGCTGCTTCTCATGATGAATGGAGAGAAGCAATGCAAAATGAGTATGATGCCCTAATAAAGAATGGCACTTGGAAGCTGGTTGATCCTCCATTGGGAACTAAACCAATTGGCTGCAAGTGGGTCTACAAGAACAAGTATAAAGTTGATGGCTCACTTGACAAGCACAAAGCCAGGCTTGTGGCAAAAGGTTTTGCATAGAAGGAAGGGGTCAATTATGAGGAAAATTTTTCCCCCACAACAAAATGGGCTACCATCCAGACACTCTTTGCCCTAGCAGCTCAAAACGGTTGGAAAGTCCATCAAATGGATGTAACAACTACTTTCTTGAATGGAGATATAAAAGAAAATGTTTTTATGTCCCAGCCTGAAGGATTTGCTATGAAAGGACATGAACATAAAGTATACAAACTCATGAAATCCTTGTATGGCCTCAAACAAGCACCACGAGCCTAGTATGAAAAATTGATTGAGCATTTTCTGAAACTCAATTTCAAACACTATGATCTTGATGATGCAACCTTGTTTGTCCAGAAAGTTGACAAAATAGTTGTATATCTTGTGGTATATGTAGATGATATTTTGATGACAGGGAACAATGAAAGCTACATTACATCCATAAAGAAGGAATTGAAGAAAGGTTTTGAAATGACTGATTTGGGCTATGTTCATTACTATCTTGGTATTGAAGTAACTCAACATCCGAATTCCATATTCCTTTCTCAAAATAAGTACATTGGAGATATGTTGAATAGGTTTGGCATGACTTAATGCAATCCTCTGACTACTCCAATGGAACAAAACTTAAAGTTAACATCCATTGAAGGAAAATAATTTGAGGATCCAACAAAGTATAGACAGCTTGTAGCAAGTCTCAACTACCTAACTACTACCAGACCATACATTTCATTTTGTCTTGGAATCCTCTCCAGATTTATGCAAAAGCCTTGTGAGGGACATTGGTCTGTTGCAAAAAGAGTTCTAAAGTACTTGAAGGTAACTCAAAACTTTGGAATCAAGTATACACAGGTGGGCGACTTCATCTTGATTAGATACTCTGATTCAGACTTCAATGGAGACAAAGAAACTGGGGTATCTACTTCAGGTTATGCTATGAGTCTTGGATCAGGAGTTGTCTCCTGGAGATCACACAAACAATCAGTTCTAGCATATTCCACAACATAGGCAGAATATGTGGTAGCAGATGAGGCAACAAAAGAAATTGTGTGGCTTAGGAAAATTCTTGAAGATTTACAGGTAAAACAAGTACAATCGACTCCACTCATGATTGAAAATACCTCTACAATAAATTTGGCCAAGAATCCAAAGTTCCATGATCGAACAAAGCACATCAACTAAATATCATCTGATTTGACATCATGTTGAGGCCAAAACAATCCATCTCTGCGATTGTTCCACTAATGAGCAAATTGCAGACATCTTCATCAAAGCACTTGGAAGAGAAAATATTGACAGATTTAGAACGATGCTTGGACTCACCAACATCCCTTCAGATTAAGGGGGGAATATTAACACCTAATCAGAGGGATTGGGTGTACAGTTGTAATTAATGTAAATAAATGATAGAGAAGATAGAGAGTCATCAGGAGATGAACCAAACAGTCACTCCCTCTTGTATATAATAATGAACAACCTGAATGAATAATATAAGTTTTGATTTGAGGAGTTACCTTCTGGTCTGACAGAAAGGAACAATATGATGGTGTTGGCGTTGGGCTCAACACCCTCCAAAATTTTTCCCACACTTGAATTTTGGAGCCTTCTAAGGATCTTGAAATTTGTATCTCTATGGTCCCTTCATGACCAAATGATGTTTTGAAAATCATTTAAAGTCTTCTTCTTAAAGTTCTAACCTGTCAAAGTTGCTTGCTCACACATGCACAGTTATGATTGAACTTGTGAGCACAATTTATTTATAAAAGCATAGAATTTTCCATCAAGAGAGTGTATGTTTGATATTCAACTCATTTAAATAGTCAGTTTGTACGTTCATTGACAATCTCCCTCATTTTTGTTGCATTTGTACTTTTATTTCAGTGAGTTTTCCCAACTATCATTTTTGCACATTGTCGCTTTCACATTCGCGGTTGTCACTTTTACTCGCTTTCATTTTAATAAGTGTCACTTCCATGTTATCTTCACTCTGGCATGTGTCACTTTAAAGGTCATTCACATTTTCCAAGTGTCGTCTTATGTTTTCCTCCTGTCGCGGGTGTCGTTTTTGTTGTATTCGCTCCTGCATGTGTCAAAACTTTTCACATCACCAACGTCAGTTTTGGCACACTCTTTTTCATTATATGGTCTTACATGTCATTAAAATATGTTTTAGACACATTCCTACAACTTAGTGCATGTTTTGGTCACAGCTGACACATTTGTCGTAACTTGTGTTCTTAAGTGTCGTATTGTGTCATTTTGACTATCACACTTAGAAATAAGTGTTGCTTTGTTGTCGTTTTGGGGTGTGATTGTTATCCATGAGTCCTATGTATGCTTATATCTTATATTTATGGTTTTATGTCTGTGGTCTCATTTTGAGTCATATTCAGATGCATTTCCCTCTCTTACTCTACTAGTCCCACACTTAGCCATTTTGGAGCCCTTCTTAATCCTTCAGCCCAATATAAGTTGTGAAGGAATTATCCCTCTTACCAAGTGAGGATCCTAACCTATTCATGGGCCTCAATGATACAATATTTCTCACCAAGTCCTCCTCAAGATCACCTCAAATCTGTTGCACATTATGAACCTCCCAAACACAGTCACCTAACCCTTCTTGTTCATAATCACTCACTAAGCTGAGTTTTGGTCACCTATGCCTTGCATGACACATAGAGCACTCCTAGCTAACAACATAGACCTCTTCCACCTTTTTTAGAGGAAAAACACTCAATGCAAATACCATCCTATCCTCCTAGTTGTTACAGATCCATTTGGGCACATCACTCCCATCATTCAGGTCAGTACCATTAGGGCTCATCAAACCCTAATTCAGTTGCTACATGCCCTAGACAAGTCATCATTTTGAATGCCTCCTTCCCTGAGAGTTTATTGGCCTAAAACCCTCCATAAATGCCTCCTTGAGGGACCATCGTAGCCTTGGATAGGGGTAAGTGCACTTCAGTGTGAGTACTAGGCCCATGTCAGGGTGCTCTGCAGAGAACCTAGGCCCACTTTGACCTGTGCTGGGCGAGATTGAGCGAGATTCACATAGGTTTCTAGGAATATTCTTATCTTTTGGAGCCATCTAGAATATTCCCACACTTATCATCTCCTATGAGATCGAAATTGGATAGGGAATGAGTTAAGTATCTCTTATTCTCTCATCCCTTCCTCCATGGAAACTAACTCTAAGTTTGGAAGGACATTCAATACCCTCATTTATGACAAAACCTCCTCCATTTTCCTATAAATTGAGCACTCATCTAAGTGATCAGGGGCTGGACTTTGAGAATTTGTAAGGAGATACTGTTGGTGTGAGAATTGAGAGTATAAGCAAGCATTGTTATGCTGCCGGAGTGATGTTCTATTGATGTGATCTTGGTTGGAACCCAAGCTGGAAGAGTGACAATGGATAATACATCATGGTTGTAATTCTTCCTTCTACTTAATAAAGTTGTTTACACCCTTTTCCATATTCTTATCTTGATATATGATGTTTATATGTGTGAATGTATTTGATTCCATTTACTTATAGTCGATAGCTCTCTTGCTTTGATTGGTTCTTTGTCTTCTATTTATGTTTGCAAGTACTTGTTGAGTGAGTTAAGTTAAAGAAGGAGCGATGGGAGTCATACAAAGGAGACAAAAGGAAAGTGAAAGAACAAGTAGGTCATTTGATTCCATTTGTCTTATTTATCATCTATAGAAAAAGGATAAGCACTTTAAATATGTTGTTCTAGGTATAGCTACCTACCTAGGGAATTAGTAGTTATCGTAGATACCAAATTCATCATAACGAATTGGCGACTCCATTGAGGAATGATCATCATTCTAGGTAGTTTACCTTCATCCCAGTACACTCTAGTAGATCTTACTGCTTCCATTGATCTTCTTTTAGCCTTTTGAAGTGTTTTTTTGGTGAAAATTGTGCTTGTAAGCCCCTAGGATGGCCTCTCTAGCACCAACGCAGGCATGGTCTAGAGACAAAGCGTTGTAGAGCACCCCTGGCTTGAGAAGTTGTGCTAATCCTCCTTAGGACAAAAATCCCTCCTCTGAGTTGATTTTTTGCAAAATTTCCTTCTATTTTTTCTTGTTGAATGATCAATGATGCTTATGTGTCTGAAATCAATTTGTGTTTCCTTTTCCAACCCTACTTTGTCCTTGATTATTTAATGTTTCTTAAATGATTTATTTATCCCTATCAATTCATTGTCAAAATTAGTTTATAGTCGATTAATCTTTGTTCAAAATAAAGTGTCGTAAAATTCCTCTTTTCTTTCGAAACGGAACTGTCGTAAAGTCTTCATTCTTGGAAAAATATTGATTGATTGTATGTGCATTAGTTTCCTTTTGTTCATCACAACATTAAGGGAATTGAAAGAAAAACTTTCATTGTGCATTAAAAGAGATTGTGTGTGCTCATAGGAATAGTTTAGGGAAATTGCATTAGATGTGTTCTTTGTTCTTTGATTACAAGAATCTGATTACTCTATCCCTACTAGCTAAGGCTTTCATTGTCAAAATTGAATGAAAAGTATGCTTATCATATTAGTTGCATTCTAGGAATTTAAAATACATAACGTGGTGAACCTTGAAAGGAAAATTCTTAATCAAGATCAACTTGAAATTAACATCAATTAACCTAATGGAGCATTGTCACCTAACACAAAACATTTAGAGGTTCTAAGCTAGAGACATGTTCTAGCATCATAAAACATAGAAGTTGTTGCTAACTTGTCTATGATACATTCTGAGTGTGATACCTCATTCCACGTACATTAGTATATCATAGCTCATCCACATACCTTCGGGTATATAGGGCAGTGTTACAGTACGTAAAGTATATGGGAATGCTCTCACTGAGCGATTTCACATTAGACAGTGCTAATACGGATTAGGCATCCACGTAATTTTAGGTATATATGGGAGGACAACACTAGGTTTCTATCCATCCTTAGGTAACCGAGTCAGCCACCTTGTACACTGTGATACACTAAACACAATATTCAGGGAGATTGCCTACCCGTACTTCTTGGTTCGTGAGGAGGTATTCTACAATTCACAATTTCTTGGTAAACCTTTTTTCCTAGCTTACCCCTTTTTGTTTATTTCTTTTTTGTAATAAAATAAATTAGCAATCATGGAGGAAAATCAACCTACCCCATCGTTCACGAAGAGCATCAATTAAACTGCCTTTACTACCCAGAGTTACACCTATCTAGTCGAAGCGATCTGGTTTGACTGGATCCAGTACTTCACAAGCCTCTAGTTCTTCATCTGAATTACCAAAAACACTTATACCGATAAGTATTGTGACTCCAATTACTCCTATGGTTACGGGTACATCTGTTACTAAAGTGGAATCTCCACAATTACCCGAGGAAACTAGAACTGAATCTAGTGAAACAGTAACCCAAGTTGTTCAACAACAAGTTGATTCTCAATTCGACGTTGTTCAACAAGAAATTACTTCTGAACTTGAATCTCTTCAACCAGAAGTGGATCCTAAACCCATCACTATTCAATCAAAAGTTACTTTGAACTAGAATTTGTTCACAAAGCCCAACTTGAACTTGTTATTTTACCGGAACATTTGGATCTTGAAGTTAAACAATTAGAAGTTGTTACTTTACTAGAAGAAAATCAACCGCACATCCTCAAACATCCTTAACTATCAAGACTTCCTCTTTACCCTAGCAACAAATACCAGAAATCTATTATGGACCAGATGGTGAAATTATTCCACCTGGTTTGATTTTGATAGAAGAGGAACCTGAGGTAGAATCACCTAGGACTCCATTCAATTTTGGAATTGGACTGCATTTGTATCCTTATACTCCTCATTTCGCTGCTCCTTTTGATACTGATTAGTTTCAGACACCTGTTGATTTGTTAGGAAACTTATTTGGACATTTGACTATGGCAGAGTCAACATCCCAGACCGTACCATCTGTTATGGCTACAACAGAATCTTCTATCACAACCTCTTCAATGTTTACTACGACACCTGAGTCACACTTGTATGGTGTTCCGTCTGTCCCATCGGGTTACCAATATTTATTGGGAACCCACTTAGGTGTTGCTTCTAGCCCTTGGTCTTCACCAATGTCCTCTACTGGAATTTTATCTGGTTCTTCATTAACGGATACCGAACAGCTGGACCCATCAAGTTCATATCAAGCTGGTTCATTTGGTTACCGTCCTATGTATCCGATTTACACTGGACTACCCCTATACAGAGAACAATATGCATATTCTCCTTATCCTCCATTTTCTGGGGGGAAACCATATGTCGGTATCCCGTTGTCTTTAGGTAAGCCTGGAATGATTATCTGTCAATGGCAGCCAACCATGCCTATTCAACCTAGGTTTTTGTATCCATCACAACCTATGCAATATATCTCATCCATACCTACAACACCTATTGTTACAGCTGTACCGCAGTCACAAGCTCAAATTTTTGTATCTTAGCCTGTGAAAGCTAGCTCTTCAACCTCAGACCCCCAAGTTTCAGGTATATAGATCTAGCCTTCTAAGGCAGTTTTACAACAACCACTTGTGTCTAGAGTCCAACAACTTCAGGCTAGTTTACCTTTTACTAGAATGACTCAGACTTACACTGGTTTAGTGTATTCATGTTAAGAAACCAGCTCACAAAAGATAGAAAAGAGAGATCCACGCCTTAGAATTCAGCCTCTTCGAGGGGGAAACCTCCTTTACATTACATAAATGAGCAATTCTTGGATGATTCAAATGAAAAAACCTCCTTTCTATATATAGGAGTCTAAGGAGTCACAATATAACCCAGCCGACCTAACAATATAATATAAATCCACAAAAATAACAATAGAGGGATTCTATGGGGCACAGTAATAACAATATGGGGGCAATAGGGGCACAACAATATTAATAAGGGATACAACTACAATAGAAATGGGGTAATCACTAGTATTATAGGGACCCAACATGCCCCTCTCCTTCAAAAAATTGTTGTCCTCAACGCTTCCGTAGTTTTGGATGCTTCTGTATAAAATTCTCATCCTCCCATGTGGAATCTTCAGCAGATAAGTTCTTCCACTTGATAAGATACTCCAAAATTGATCGATTTCGTAACTGTCGAGTTCTTGTTTCTGTGACTACTTCTGGTTCCAATATAATTTTTCCTTCCTCGTCATGTTCTGGCAATATTGTTTGAACTGGGAGCTTGTCGCCTATAACCTTCTTTAAACATGAAACATGGAAAACTGGGTGCAATCGAGAAGCTGCAGGAAGCTCCAATTTGTATGCCATAGTACCAATATTTTGCAACACCTTGTACGGACCATAATACTTTGGTGATAATTTATTATCCTTCTTAGCTTGCTTGAGGGACATTTGCTTATATGGTTGTAGTCGTAGGAATACCCAATCACCTACATCAAAACTTCTTTCGCTACGATGTTGATCTGCCTGTTGTTTCATTCTATTCTGTGCCAACACGAGGTTATCCTTTAAGAGTTGGAGGACATGTTGTTGATGCTTGATGTGATGTTCCACTGCTTGAACCTTAGAATTTTCTCTTAAATATGATGTGATGGATGGTGGATGATATCCATAAAGTGCCATAAGTGGGGTCATTTTTGTTGTTGTATGGAAGGAAGTGTTATACCACCATTCAGCCAGAGGCAACCATTTGACCCATTGTGTTTGTTTATCAGATACAAAGCAACGAAGATATCCTTCCAAACATTTGTTTACTATCTCAGTTTGCCCATCATATTGAGGATGATAAGATGAGCTATGAGCTAACTGAGTACCAAGACAAGAAAATAATTTTTTCTAAAAATTTCCAGTGAAAATGGGATCTCTGTCACTTACAATAATCTTTGGGTTTCCATGTAGCTTTTGAATTGTTTCCATAAATGCAGTATAAACTGTACTGGCTTTAAATGGATGTGATAATGCACAAAAGTGTGCATACTTGGTAAGTTTGTCAACTACCACCATGATGACACTCTTTCCCTCAGACTTGGGTAAACCTGTGATAAAATCCATTGAAACCTCCTCCCAACGTTGGCTTGGAATGGATAAGGTTGTAATAGACACGGTGTCTTAATTGTTTCAAATTTATTTTGTTGGCAAACCAAACATTCTGCCACAAACTTTTGAATATCTTATTTAAGGCCCTCCCAAAAAAATTCCTTCTTAACCCTGTGGTAAGTTTTTAAAAATCCTGAGTGCCCTCCTAAGGGAGAAGTGTGCAATTCCATAAGAATCTTTTGTTTTAGCTGGGAATTCTTACAAAGGTATAAGCGATCTTTGTACCATAACGAATCATTTTGCCAGCTAAATGTATCAGACGTACTGGAGTCTTGTTGTAACTTTAGAATAAGTGCCCACACTTCTTCGTCCTCCTTCCATTCCTCCCTTGCTTCGTTTATCCAATCTGATTGGATAATAGAAATGGCGGACAACAATGCTTCCACATCCTCATCCTTTCTTGAGAGTGCATCTGCCACCACATTTTGCTTCCCTTTTTTGTAGATGATTTCAAAGTCATAACCCAACATCTTTGTGACCCACTTTTGTTGCTCTTCAGAGGATAATCTTTGTTCTAAAAAGTATTTAAGGCTATCATGATCCGTTTTTACCTTGAAGTGTCTTCCCATTAGGTAGGGTCGCCATTTCTTAAGTGCATGGAGTATTGCCAACATTTCCTTCTCATAAATAGCTTTGTGTAAAAACTTTCCCTTGATTGAACGACTTTCGAAAGCAATGGGTCTTTCATCTTGCATTAAAACAGCACCAATTCCATTTCCTGAAGCATCACATTCCACAATAAAGGTTTTTGTGAAGTCTTGGGTAGCTAAGACCGGTGATTGGCACATTGCCTCTTTAAGATGCTCGAAGGCCTTTGTTGCTTCTAGAGTCCATGAAAATGTATCTTTATTCAATAATGTTGTTAGAGGTGCTTCTATTCTCCCATAATTCTTAACAAACTTGCGATAATACCCTGTCAACCCAAGAAATCCTCGTAGATGCTTTATGGATGTGGGCATTTTCCATTCCTTAATGGCTTTAATTTTGCTAGGGTCTACCTTAACTCCTTCATGAGATACAATATGACCCAGATATTCCACCTCTTGTACTCCATAGAAACATTTGGATCTTTTTGCATATAATTGTTTCTCTTCCAATAATTGTAGCACCCTGTCAACATTTTCAACACGATCCTTCCAAGACTTGCTATAGATTAGTATATCATCAAAAAAAACTAACACAAATTTTCTAAGGAATGGTTTGAAAATGGAATTCATCAAACCTTGAAATGTTGAAGGTGCATTGGTAAGGCCAAAAGGCATGACCAAAAATTCATAATGACCCTCATGAGTTCTAAATGTTGTTTACGGAATGTCTTCAGTCTTCATTCTGATTTGATGATATCTTGAACGAAGATCCAACTTGGTGAAGTAAATCGATCCATGCAATTCATCCAGTAATTCATCAATGAATGGAATGGGAAACTTATCTTTAATAGTGAGCTTGTTGAGCTCCCTATAATCTGGACACATGCGACATGATCCATCCTTCTTGTGCACCAATACTACTGGAGAAGAGAAAGAATTTTGACTCGGTTGAGTTATACCAGCCTCTAGCATTTCTGCAACCATACGTTCAATTTCACTCTTTTGGGCATAGGGATATCTGTACGCTTGATGTTTGGAGGAACACTTCCTGGAATCAGATGAATAACATGATCATGATCACGAATAGTTGGGATACCTTTGGGAGTCTCAAATACCTTGGAATGATTGTCCAAGACCTTTTGGAGATCTGGAGAAATAGATGATTCCAATGTGGAAACATCTAGCGAACATAATTGTGCAATTACACCTCTTTGTTCCTTTTTTAGAAGCTTTGTCATGTCGTTAGAGCTAATTATCTTTCCTGGATTCCCTGCAATACCCCTTAATTCAACTTCCTTTCCTTCCACAGAAAATTTCATGAAAATTTCTTGAAAATTAAAAGCTATTGTACCCAAGGATTGTATCCATTGGACTCCTAGTACAACATCAGCACCTCCCATTGGAATGGAAAGCATTGGGCTAGTCAATACATATTCTCCCATGGATAGCTTGATATTATGGCACTTTCCAGAGCAATTTATTGTTCCTCCATTTTCAACCATCACTTGACACTCTGGTGTTGGATATAAGAAGCAATTCAATTCTTTTGCTATCTTACAACGAATAAAATTGTGGGTACTTCCTGAATCAATCAACACTATTACCTTTTTCTTCTTGATTTGTCCTTCTATCTTGATGGTTTGAGGAGTGGTAATTCTTGCCAATGCATTACAAGATATGGTCGGATTCATTTCTTCTTTATATAGGCTTTGTTCCTGGAGTATATCCTCTTCTTTTGACCTTTCTTGCTCCTTTTCTTCTTCCTCTTCACAATCTATGTATAATAATTTCTTCTCAGCACACTTATGACCTTTAGTGTATTTGCTATCACAACTGTAACAAAGCCCTTTTGCTCTTTTTTCTTCCAATTGTTGTGGTATCAACCTTATAGGTTGTGTAAGACTAGGGGTAACAACACTTCCATCTTTATAGTTGTGAGTGTTATGCTTCCTGGTTGCTATAATTTTGCTTTCCATTTTTCTTGCTAACCTGAATGCTTTCTCTAATGAATCAGGTTCCCAAAGGCGAACATCATGTTGGACATTATCCTTTAAAGTCCCTATGAACACATCAATCCTATGCTCCTCTAGAATATTTTTTACCCTTATGTTCAATTTTTGGAACTCCTCAATGTGCTCCATTATTGAACCCTTTTGTTTGAGACTTATCAATTGGCTAAAAAAAGTGTTGCTTTTTGTATCCTCATAATGTGCTGTCAATTCTTCCGTAAAAATTGCCCAAGTGATAATTTTTTTATAAGGGCAAAGCCATTGATACCATACAAACTGATTTGGTTCCAAATGTAAAGTTGCAATACGTACCTTTTGTGTGTTTTTCACATTATTGAGATCGAAAAATTGCTCCATTTGTAATATCCATGTTGCGGGATCCTTGCCATCAAACTTCCTCATATCGATTTTTGGAATATGGTGGGTCTTCGATCCAAGATTAGAGTCTATGGAATCATGATTAACATTTCTTTTGTTCTCATCATGAGTTTCCTTTACTACCCTTTCACCATTAGTGACCATTTCTTGTAGCAACTTATTCATATTTATCTTCAATTCTTCCAACTTATCATCCATGCCATCAATTTTAGCATCCATGCCATTCATCTTAGCTTCCATGCCATCCATCTTAGCTTCTACACCTTTCTTTAAACCATCCATCTTAGCTTCTACATCTTTCCTTAAACCATCCATCTTAGATTCTGTTGCTTTTTTTGCAAGTGACACTTGTTGCACTTGGTCTCGTAATTTTGATATATCATGTTGCATTTCTTCTTCTTCTTCATAAGTCATGCTAGAGCTTTTAGGTTGCTTACTAGGTGTTTGCATTGTCTTTCCTCGGGGCATCAATTACCGATTCAAACTAATTTTTCAAACCAAGCTTATTCAAAAATTTTAAAAAAACTACACACCTTTTTTCACTTTGTAGAAGCTTGATATTGAATCTAATGTATCTATGTAATTTCGAATCATCCAATTCTAAAATGGTTACCTGTAGTAGCCCTTTGTGTCCTCTTTCCAATGCCACCAGTCTGATCTAAGTTGGATTCTCCAAGGAAGAGTTATGCACAATATCCCAAGATGACCTGATTATAGACTAGTTCAGTAGAGCGAACTTGTACGACGTGCCACGAGTCACTGTTTCGATCTTTGGATCTGAAAAAGATATAAAAGAAAATACAGTTTGTCCTCTTTTTGTACCTTCTTACAAAATTTCAATCCGATGCTCAGAGAGAAAGTTATGACAATTTTCCCCAGGTCACCTGTTTGGAATGTAATTCAGGAGTCTGCAAAAAGACCAACTTCCTCAGATCATATATCCACAAATATAGTGCGAAAAGCTCTGAAATTTGGACCCAAGATTCAGCGTGATTTCTTCTCAAATGGGTTTTTTTTTTTAGCTTTTGAAACGTCGCAGAAAAAAAGTTATAGCGAAAATGCCACGATGACCTGTTTGGAGCAGTGAAACCCTAGAATCCAAAGCTCTGATACCAAATGTTAAGAAACCAGCTCACAAAAAGATAGAAAAGAGAGATCCACGCCTTAGAATTCAGCCTCTTCGAGGGGGCAACCTCCTTTACATTACATAAATGAGCAATTCTTGGATGATTCAGATGACAAAACCTCATTTCTATATATAAGAGTCTAAGGAGTCACAATATAACCCAGGCGACCTAACAATAATAATATAAAGCCACAAAAATAACAATAGATGGATTCTATGGGGCACATTAATAACAATATGGGGGAAATAGGGGCACAAAAATATTAATAAGGGATACAACTACAGTAGAAATGGGGTAATCACTAGTATTATAGGGACCCAACAATTCACAACCTGGTCAACCTTACATTGGTGGGCAACAACAACCGTTGTACCAACAACAACAATAGTTGACTCAGCTACCTTGGTAGCCCCAATATCAACAACAATAATTCCAGCAATACCAACATCAACATGGACTTGGTCAACAAGCTTATGCTGGGTTTGGCAAGCAACAAGTTTATCTAGGTCCTGGTCAACAAGCCTATGCTGAGATTGGACAACATCAAATGTATCTCGATGCTCAGCAACAACCTTATGCCGAATTTTCTCAACAAACTTACCCTTATCAAGGTTACCAACAGCATATGCCTTATGCTGGAATGCAAAGGCCTATTTCCCAGGCAATCCCATCTTACCTTGGATATGCTCAACCTGACCTCAATAGACAGTTGCCTTTCGTTGTGACACTTGAATTACCAAATCTAAACCGGCTCACCAATGACCCAATTCATTATGCGCCTTGGTGGCTAGTGATTCCTCATAATTTACACTCTAATATTCTGAAATTCATTGGAAACCCTGGAGAAGACCCGTCAAACCATGTCATGACTTTTAATTTATGGTGTTCATCAAACTCCTTGTGATGATTCTGTTAGACTACGTCTTTTCCAAAGAACGCTTATTAGTCCAGCTGTGAAGTGGTACATTGAGTTACCACTAGCTTCTTTCGATAACTTCACTGCCTTAGATACCACGTTTCTAACCCACTTCCAGTTACCCATATGATATGAGAGTGGAACGGAACTATTAACCAACTTTAAACAGACTACTACTACTCATATCTCTGATCATATTCATGAGTGGCATCGTCGTCTTCGAATGGTTAAAACATATGTTCTTGATCATCTTTTGGCTAAGTGGTTTATAAAATCCTTGCTTCCATCTATCATTGAGGATGTGGCGAAAGGTGGAGTTTCCATAGAAGAGCAAGCGATTTCTCGTGCCCAATATTTGGACTTGATTTATATAGAGTCTTGCATGCTCTATGAAAAGATCTTGAATGCACCCCGACCAAATTTCGTTGTTCCTCCTCCACCATTGAGTAAGGACTCTCATGGAGTGACGGTGTGATTGGTTCTTCGAGCACACAAATGGTAGGTAGACCATCTGGTCAAACACTTTCCATTTACAATCAAACTACAAATGCACCTGATAACAATCTTACTTCTGAAATCAATGTCGTGTCATCTGACAAGGGCAAGAATGAAAAGCAACCAGGAAGTAAGAAGAAGGGGAAACAAGAAGAAACAAAATAACTCCCCTCAAGAGAAATCATCTGATTCCTCTGCTTTGGCTAGGAAACCTCGTTACCCATGTTTGATTTGTAACAATGAGCATTTTACGCGAGATTGTCCTCACCGCTCTGAAGTCTCAAAGCTTTTGAAGACTTCTAACACATCTGTGGTATTGATTGATCCTTTTCCAAAACCGGAGACAAATATGGTTGCTACAGACCATGCTTCCACTTCCCAAGTGCTTATGTTATCCACCTCTAAGCCGAAAGATGATGTTTTGGTGTCAACACGAAATAAAGATTATGGAAATCAACCATCTTCGTCAAATAACTAGGCTGATCAACCTAACTCTTCGACTTCAACTTTGAATGATCCTATTCCACCACCTATTTCACTAGAGTTAACAATAAAACTGCCTAAGGGAGTTGTACATAAATCGACATTTAACCCTCGAGCTCAAGCTACATAGAATTATAACATAGTAGAAGATTTGGCTCAGTCACCTTCTACTATTTCAATGCTCGAGGTACTTCAGAACTGTCCCTCCCAAAAGCAGGCTTTGTTGTCAGCAATTGGTGGAATCGATCCAACTAATTCCAATCTTGTGGTTTTCAACCATGCGGGTTATATGTTGCAGTTACCAATGAAATTAGCATCCCTGATTCAAGAAAATGCCTTGAATAAACTTGTTCATCGAACCATTATTGACGAGGGGGCATCCACTTGTATAATGTCTATGAGTTTTTGGAAAACACTTGGCTCACCACCTTTGTCACGTTCACCAACAACGTTAAAATCTTTTGACGGATGCACATATACGCCTTGTGGGATATTGAGTAATCTGCAAATCAAACTAGGAGGAAAAACAGTAACTGTTGAAGTTGAGGTTGTTGACGGACCCCTTGACTACAACATTTTACTAGGAAGACCGTGGGTTTATGCTATGGTTGTTGTGGTTTCAACATACTTTTGTATGATTGCATTCCCTCATAAAGGTGGAATTATAGTTATCAACCAAATCGCATTCTTTGCCTCTTGTTCATAGGTTATTGGATGCATTTTGTTGGTACACAGACCCCCACTATCTCTCCAAAACATTGGTGTAGGTCTCTTTAAAGATTCTTCCCTAATGGGTACTTTTTCACTACCACCACCATCAAACTTGGTGGAAGTGGCAAAAGTTGAGACTTGCAACATGATATCTTCCACTTCATCTGACTTAAGGAAGATTACCAATAGTTTTGAAGTTGATAGTAGTAATGAAATCATGTCGCTAAGCCCTATTGAGCTAGCATAGCAATCAATCTTTCTGGCTTGTGCGGTGAACCCAAATCCATTTTCGTCAATTGTATGGGTAGATTGTTCATTAGAATATGGTACTTCCTCTGATCCTTTTTCACATATATTTTCTACTGATGAAGGAATCATCCAATCAATGATGATGGAAGGAGAACCATGGGAAGATTATCATCATTGTTCCCATCTTCCAGATCACAGAGAAGATTATTCAAATGAACTTAGTCGCCCTTCAGTTGTCAATTTTCTTTCGATTTATGTTTTCATAGATATAGTAGATTCTGAGCAAAACCTGTCAAATATTGAAGAAATAGTTTCTATCAATATTTCGACCAAACCTAACATTCTAGAAAACATTCATGTTGGAAAATCTTGTTCTCCATCATAACTTGATATTTATCGTGTTCTTTTTCATGAATTTCAAGATGTATTTGCATGGTCATATGAGGAGAAGCCAAGAATTGACTCTAGTATAGTTGAGCATGAAATCAAAATGTATCATGATGTCAAACCAGTGTGACAATGCCTCTATCCTATTCATCCAAAGAAGGTTGCTGCTATTAAAATAGAAGTTGAAAAACTTTTGCATGTTGGTTTCATTTACCCTGTTCCTCTTACTGATTAGGTTTCCAATATTGTTCATGTCATGAAGAAACAAGGGACAATATGAGTGTGTGTCGATTATAGGGATGTTAATCAGGCTTGTCCAAAAGACACTTATCCTACTCCCTTTATTGACTAGATTATTGATGAATGTGCCGGATGCGAAATATTCTCATTTATAGATGGTTTTTCCGACTATAATTAGATCAATATCCACCCATAGGACCAATCTAAAATTGCATTTATTTTTCCATGGGGCACATTTGCTTATAGGAAACTCTCATTTGGTTTGAACAATGTAGGGACAACAATTCATAGGGCAATGAATTATGCCTTCCATGATAGCAAACATATTTTTCAACCATACCTTGACGATTTACCTGCTCATTCACGAAAACGGACTAATCACCTGCAGCATTTGAGAGTTATATTGTTACAGTTCCAACACTAGAAAATACGACTCAATCCACACAAATGTGTGTTTTGTGTTGGTTCTGGTCATTTTCTTCGATTCGTAGTGTCTAAGGAGGGAATTCGACTCGATCCACTTAAGGTTCAGGCAATCCTTGATTTACCTCCACCTTCCAATATACTACAATTATAGAGACTCCAAGGGAAGGCTAACTTTCTGAGGAGGTTCATTCCCAATTATGTTGAAATGGCTAAAGGATTTACTTGTTTATTGGAAAAGGGGACACCCTTCCATTGGGACTAAGTTGCGCAAGCTTCCTTTGATGCTCTTAAAGATACCTTGATTAGAGCCTCATTAATGTATTCCCTGAATTATCAAAACAACTACTTCCTGTATCTCGCTGCTGCAAATACAACCATTGGAATGGTTTTAGTCCAAGAAGAAGATGGGATTGAACATATGATATATTATTTGAGCCGAAATATAAATAATACAAAGGTTAAGTACTCTTATGTCGAAAAGTTAGCTCTCGCAGTTGTTCAAGCTGTATAGAGATTTCGCCACTATATCCTGCTCCGAAAGACCACTGTCATTTCGGATTGCAACCCTATGACATATCTTTTTTCACGCCAATTGCTCGGGGGAAATACTCAAAATGGATCGTCATTTTGCAGGAGTTTGATTTGGAATTCATCAAATCCAAATCAAATAAATCTCTAGTCTTCGTCGAGCTTCTTTGCGACCTTCCCTCAAATACCATTGATTCAACATCAGAACCATCAATTCTAGATCAGTATCTGTTCTTTATTTCATCATCTGATCCGTGGTATGGAGATATATTGATTTATCTGCAGACCCAAACTTGCCGGCCTGATACCTCCTGCTCGCAACAACAACATATCCGATACCAAGCCAAAGATTATCTAATTGTTGGTGACACTCTTTATTGTCATGGTATCGATACGATTTTATGAAGGTGCCTCACTCATGAGGAAGCTGAGAAAGTTTTGAATGATTTCCATTCAGGTGCTTGTGGTGGACACTTATCTGGTTATGCTACCACACAAAGAATTCTTTGTGCTGGTTACTTCTGGCCTTCCATATTCAAAGATTGCATAATTGTTGTTAGAAGTTGTCACGCATGCCAGATCTATGACCGTAAAGCTAGATTTCCACCTGCACCATTGCATCATGTCATCATTGTTGGACCATTAACCAAATGGCCATTGACTTCATGACATGTAACCCCACCTCGGCCGAGGAGCATGGGTACATTATAGTCGTCGTTGACTATTTCACAAAATGGGCCAAGGCAATGCCAACATTAAACAACAGTGGCAAGACGGTTGCTCTTTTATTTTTCAACCACATGGTTGCCCCATTTGGTGTATCACAGGTTATGCTTGCAGATCATGGGTCGCATTTCCACAATCACATCATGGCTGAGTTAACTGCCAAGTTAGGACTGTCACATAATAGTTCTACTCCTTATTATCTGCAAGCAAATGGACAAGTTGAGGCCATCAACAAGTACCTGAAGTGAATGCTTCAAAGAATTATAGGGGTTCATAAATGAAACTGGCATTTAATCATGTACCCTTCCTTGTGGGCATATCGAACCTCAGTGAGAAATACAACTGGATTCACACCATTTCAATTGGTGTATGGTCTGGAGGCAATCTTGTCGATACAATGCGAAATTTCATCTCTCAATCTCGCGTTTGACCTGTTACCTGACACTTCTAAAGAAGAAACGTGTTTCTTGGATCTTATCCATCTGGATGAAACCCATCGTGAAGCTACATTGGCTAACGAAGTGCATAAGAAATGAATCAAGGCACAATATGATAGAAATGTCAAGCCTCGCATTTTCTTAGAAGGAGACCCGGTCTTGCTTTACGATCAGGAAGCTGATAAACTAGAAGCAAGAAAATTTGAACCGCTTTGGTTGGTGGATTATGATGGAATTCCATTGTCGCGGCCCCAAAATGGGTTGTACCTCAAACATTACTATGCTTAATTGAGTGTAGTAAAAATCACTGTATATATGCTTTAATTGCATGTGTGTGTTACTGTGTCTTTTAGAGTTTTTATGTGGTTAAGTAATCCACTTCACATTTGTTGTAGATGTCAGAACCTTTGGAACCATTTGTTGGTTACGCCGATGGTGCGAGTCATAGTACGCAGAACCTATCTTCTTTAGCATGAGCCATTTTCGCTCCAAGTGGCGAGTTAGTGAGTTTTCAAGGGATTTGTATTGGTCAATCGATGAATAATATCACTGAGTATAGCACATTGATCTAGCCTCTCTCTAATGCCATTTCACTTGGCATTCGCCGAATCATTCTAAGGCTAGACCCACAACTCTTCATATTGCAGCTAACAAATGGTTATACCATTCGAAACCCAAAAAAATTTTGTATGTTCCTTAGAGTTCATATTTTGGAAAGACATTTTGAGTACATTCAATATCAACATATTTCCATAAACTTTAACACATTAACCAACTCATTAGCAAACTATGTGTTAAATAGACATTTGTAACACATGTAAAAGTAAATTTTCAATTCATATCACTAGTTGAATAGGATTGCACATAACCATATATAATAAAACTCTGAAAGTAAAAATAGATAGATGTTTTAAAAGTTTTTACAAAACTTGTGTCCAAGACATGTTTGGTCATCTGACCTAAAAACTCAAAATGCATGCAAAAACATCCTAAGTAGACCTATTGATGCTCATGATAATAGGTCACAGCCTGAGCTATCATGCACAAGAGCCGCATCCAACGGCCTGGAACACTAATAGTATGGCATTGCATCCTCATAGGTAACTCCTCGATCCAGACATACGGAATACCAAGGGTTAATCCCTCCGCATGATCCTGCAATTCTGCGAGTGTCTCGGCCAAATCCAAATCCTGGAGAACTGCTCTCCCAATGTTTCTCTGTGTTGGCCCACCTGCCTCCTGTTGGTGCCTCATAGGTCGAACAGTACCCACATATGCATGCATGAGAACAATTTTAGTTTATTCTTGGAACATCAAAACACAAAAACATGTAGAAACTTAAAAATCAAAAAAAAAATTGGTCAAAAACAATTTACCTATAACACCCCATTGAGCGCCCACTCGTAGACTCAACTCTGGATCTCCATGAAAGTCCATCCTTGAGTATGGATGCTCCTCAACGACAATGTGTTGTCAATTGAGACAACTGAAGAATGTAGTGGTGAATGTAATCGATGGCTGACCAGCATGTATAGCCATCAATTCGACCCATCGTTGCATCTGTGGATCTCTAGGACCAGCTACACCCAGTGTTACATGATGGGGTTGCATCAATGGAATTCTTTCTAAGGTAAAAGCAATTAAGAGTGATCCATAGCTAAATTTCTTGGTCTTACCACTCTTTACCTTTTTCAGATGCTCTTTCAGTGAAGAAAGTACTTCCTCACACCAGTTGAATAAAGCTGGCTCAAGACACTCAAGAGCATATTTCACATATGATATGTTCGCCAGATGAAGTTTCACACTGCCTGCCAACTTTGTGATGGTGAAAAGGATTGTTCTCAAAGGCAAATAACGAATGTCCTTGATGATTATCTTTCCGTCCTTGTTAGGTTGTGTACCTGGCCAACAGAATTGTCGAACATATCCCCTCACTGACTCCCCTCCATGGGAAGCACCTAAAAGAGATATGGGGGCACCACGTCTCGACAACCCTATAAGGAAGAAACATCATCAATCAAAATAGGGACAACTTTGTCTCTTATGTGAAAAGCCTAACCTGTCGGATCCCATGCATGAACTAGGAACTGCAATAGTTTTGATTGTTGCCTCATTTTAGACAACCTGAATTATTTTAGCAACCCA